>OY728141.1:1350248291-1351521862 GCA_963277665.1 Viscum album | reverse complement strand
GTTTACTTCCTTTATCTTTTTAACTTTTTCAAGAGGGCCAGAAACTTGAACCTTCAGCCATATTTATTAGGTAATAGTTATACTGATCATATCCCGGTTTATATTTTTATAACCTTCTATAAGGTCCTCGTATTCCTCAAGCATGTCTAGAACATGGTTCAGACCTACTAAATATTTGACCACCCTTCTCTTTTTGGGTATGATTATAAACAGCTACGAATTTGTTTCTAGAAATATTTGTAATCCTTTACAAATATTTCTAGATTTCCTTTGCTAGATTTGGCTACTCATCTAGCTCGTCATCTATGCTTTCAAGTTCTTTCTAAAATTTCTTCTACTCAAGTTCTTCATCTACCTAATGAGGCCAACTTTTAGAAATGGTTTTCTATTTTCCTTTAGGGTTACCTTTTGGTTCTATCTTCTGGTTATTATGAGTCTTCCTATTTTTTGGATTTTCTACACATTGAGTGTTGCAATAGCATTTCTAACCACATACAAATCATTCAATATGGATTTTATCTTTAAATTTATTATCCAAAGATCTTTTTACTGCACTTCCTAGTTTTTCTATTTTTTTGATAGAATAACTTGTGTTTTCTGATCTTTCAACCTTACTAGATGAAGATCTTTTCTTCTAAAGGAAATCCTTTTCTAGAATTACTTCACTTTTCTGGTATTAATTATTTGTTACTTTGATAACTAGGCATGTAGCCATAGAATGATTATCAATGAAAATTGGACGTCACTCAGATCCACTATCTTCTTACATTTCTAATACAAGAATCAAAGTAGTATGTTAGTGCATCTGGAATGATATTATCTTTTCCTTTAATATTTTCTATATTAAAGTTATAATATTTCAATTCATTCCTTCATCGAACCAATCATTTCTGAGTAAACCTTTTCGATTTGATTTTCATAAAATTCTTGATATAAGAACTATAAATTCTTAATAGTGAAAGGTTTTCCCAAGAAAATTTTAGTAGCCTTAACTATGAGCAATTCTCATTCATGAATAGGATAATTCTTCCATGTCCTAATAAAACACACTCCACTCCAGTATATACTAATGCGTTCATTAGGTATTTTCTTAAGATACATCACCATTCTAAGTTTGATACATTTGTTTCTAAGATAAGTTGATCTTCACTCTCATCTGGATACACCAATTCTGGAAGGTTCTAGGCTTTTTGCTTCAAAATTTTGATCACTTAAGAAACTTCTTCTATCCAATTCTAGAAAACCTTACTAGATACTTTTCCCTGGATTTGCAATCCTAAGAATTTCATCTTATGTTACATCCAAATGATCTTTCTTTCTAAAAGTGTCATCCCTTCTTTTCTAAACACTTCTGCTACCTGTTGTAATTGATCAATATACTCATCTGTAATCTTACTGAATACAAGCACATCATCAATGTAGACTGTCATGAACTGCAATAACCTACTGAATGCATGGTCCATTCTTCTCTAGAATATTCCTAGAGAATTCTTGAATCCAAATAGAATAACTAGCCATTCAAACAAGCCTACTAGAATTGCAAATGTTGTTGTATTTCTTATTCTTTGATATAAACCCACAATATCTAGAATTAAGATTAACCTTAAAATATAACATTGGAATCTCATTCTTGACCATGCTCCTTAGAGACTCCTAATTAAAAAGATTGTATCCATCATCCTTTGTGGCGCTATTAATATCACAATAATCAATAATCATTCTGGTTTTACCATGTTTTTTCTCAGCATGATTCAATACCGTGAATATCACACTCTAGGAATTTCACTATGATTGATCAATCTAAGATTGATTAATTCTGGAATCTATTTCTCAAACTTCTTAATCATTCTATCTGGATAGGAAATTCTCTTGCTTCTGATCACCATACTAGGATCCTTGTGGGTAAATTATAGCTTCTGGAATTGCATTCTGCCATAATTTCAAAGGGTTTTCTCACCAATTCTCTGATAAGTAATCTCTTTTCTTATTCAATGCTTATTCTTCATTTATCCTTGGAAATTTTACTCCAATTCTTTCCAATCCTCAATCTTTTTTTTTTGTATTCTTTATCCTTATCTAGATAATTTTCCACTTGGAAAGTAAATACTTTCCTTTTTTGAACCATTCTGATATTTCCAAAAGTAGTTGGAATCAAATAATTATCAAGGATAATTCCTTTTAAAAATATCATTATTGGATGATATCTCTTAAAGAATCAATTTTCAATCAAGAATTCATCTGAAAATTGAGGAATAAATCAAATTAACTACTCTAACTATTCTCCTATTTGATCCAATCTGAACATCTTTTACCACTTCTTGAATCCTTTCAACTCTATAGATTCCTATGTTACTCCTAAGAATTGGATTCTTGTGCAAGAGAATGTACAACTTGTACCCACTAAGGCAATACATGTAGTTCTACCAATATTTAGCTTCACTAATGTAGCCCACTCCTCAATCTTTGTACCAAGTAATGAATATCTCATATATCCTACATGAGATTCTTAATCTTCATATATAGGTATTTGAATAGTCCTTTGTCCAACTATTCTACTAGAAATTGATATTATAGGTGCTTCTACCGAAGTACCTTCATCTTTTCCAACTGAGATCATTGGATTCTCTGAAATCTTTTCCAACTGAGATCCTTGGATTCTCTGAAAGCTTTTAAAGCATTTCTGATTTGAGATCGTCTATTTTCAAATCCAATCTTTCTAATCTTTCTGACCAAGAGTCATCTGATTTTAGGTTGTCCTCTTCACCAATCTAGAATATTATAAGTATATCTCCAACTTATTTGACCACATCTAGAAGAAATTTATTCTGCCTTTATTTTTCCTCTGGATATGGCGAAACCCATTTTCTAGGCCATGTTAGCCTCTTAGGGTTTACCAGTTATGGAGTCATTTCTCTAATATATGTTCCTTTAGATATATAAGGCGAAACCCATTTTCTAGGCCATGTTAGCCTCTTAGGGTTTACCAGTTATGGAGTCATTTCTCTGATATATGTTCCTTTAGATATATAAACCTTTTCATGCCCTCACTCGGAGTCAGCCTCCTAGTATTATATAACTTTACATAAAATGAGTAATTGCACCGACACGTCTTCTGATAGGTGGACATCCTAATGTCTTTTTCCAGTTCCTCATATTGATCTTTACTTTTAAAGTTCTGCTCATACTTATTTATATAATCGCTACATGCAAATCTAGGATTACTTTTACTCATGTTTCTCCAACATGAAAATTTGCACATGCTCCTAATAATGTATTAGAGAAATTTTCTAAAATGTAATATATTACTACAATTAGAACTTGTAAATCTTATCTCTTCTTGACAAGAGGATCTACATCGATCTTAATTATTCCAAAATGCACATACTTAGCATTCTTCTAGATAGCATTACTGATCCTCTCTGGTTTTAGAAAAGGCATTATAAATAATTCTCAGTTTGTTTTATACTCCGGTTGTCTCTGTCCTCAAAGATTTTGGAGAATGCACTAGATCGCTTTCCATCTCTACTAGCCTTACCAGCTTTGGAGAATCCTTTACACCGATCTGGATTATTCCAAAATGCACATACTTGGCATTCTTCTAGATAGCATTACTGATCCTCTCTGGTTTTAGAAAAGGCATTATAAATAATTCTCAGCTTGTTTTATACTCCGATTGTCTCCGTCCTTAAAGATTTTGGAGAATCCGCTAGATCGCTTTCCATCTCTACTAGCCTTACCAGCTTTCGAGAATCTTCTAGTGTATTATCCCCTGCTTGAATCATTAATATTCAAAGCTCCCCTGCTTGAATCATTAATATTCAAAGCTGACTCAAAATTATATCAGGGTTCTTCTCTTCCTCATCTGAGATGGATTCTTCCTCTTTTGAGTACTCTGAATATAAATAATATAAACTCTAATCATTTGAGTCTATATCTTCTCCTCGGATAGGCTCAAATAATAACTCTGAGGTATCTTCCATTAATATCACTTTGAGACCACCTCTTCTTCTGTCTGCGTATTTGGACATGGATCATCTCTATGACCCCTTTTGCCACAGAACCACCAATAATCACAATTGGATAAATGTTTTCCTTTAAGATATATGGCATACTTCTCATATTTTGCCTTAAAGTTTTCTCTCACATCTTTTGAGATCCTATTTGGTTTAAGATATCGCTTTGATTTTTATGGCTTCTTATCGGAAAATCTACTCGATGGTCTTCTCTTACCAAATCCTTTCCATACTTTCCTATATGATTTATTTCATCCAAACTTTTCATCTTCGAACTATGTTTTAAACAATTTTTTCTGATGTTTTACAAGCTCCTGGTTGGACCACACATATATCTTCCTGTAACACCCTCAACCTTTGGGCAACAGGATAGACTCATATATGGCATATTTCTTACATAAGACATGCCTCTACATACAATAGAATCTTATCACTTGCCTTACTGTTTCTATTGTAATTCCAAAAGTATCTTGTAATTTTATACTTTGAGAAAAACAAGTCTTCAAGGCGTGTTGAACCACTTCATGCTAGCTTCCTGAAAGCTTCTAGATAAAGACATTTGAAGCATATGTTTGATCTCCAGGTCCAAGAAGAAAATACCAATGATGAAACCCACAAAGATATTCTTTGGAAGTAATGTGTATCACAAATATAGATTTTAGTTAAAATTGTTATAGCTTTTCTACCAATTCTCCATCTTGATCAACCAATGAATTTTCAACAAACTATTGTTTGAGGAAATCAACTACTACTAGTATAACTTCAATTGAGAAAGTGACATACTCCTCAATAGTCATTCTTACTTTTGGGTGTCTCAACATCATATCCCAAAATCGCCCCACATTACCCCTCAAGGAAGTTCCTATGAAATTGAGTGCACTATCTATAGTCCACAACTATATATCAACTGATAGCATATGGTATTGAAGGTCCAAAGCTCATTCATCTATGGCTACTCCGGGATCCATTTCGCAATCTAGCTTAAGGATTGTACCATGTTATAGAACACCTTCTAGATGTGTCTTCCTTGGCCTATATTCCTCCTTAATATAGTTAAGATATGTGGGATTTGATTCCTAATTGATCTTTTAAAATAAATCTTTGAATGAACCTTTGTGACATTCCCAAGAAGTTGATTTTTGGAATATCACCCACCAAACTTGTTTGGCTTCCCAAGGTTTTACACCAATCCCTTCAATGGGAGATGAAGGTTCCTTTTTCCTTCTTTTCTTCTAGTATGGCTTGTAGGTCTTCTATTTTAAAATTTTCATTTATTTAGATCTTTGGGGACACGTTTCGTATCTCCAAGTTCTCATTTCTTCTGAGTAATAATACCATGGATATATTTCTGGTAATCCTAGATACTCTAAGGAATACTCAAAGCCTCTTCCTGATACGCTTAAGTTTCTCCTACCAAAGGCCAAGCGTAATATTTTGCAGTATATCACCCTGATATACTTTCTCATCCTATATCCCTTTGTATTTGTGGATTTATATCCACGACAACATCTTTTGGATGACTGGAGGCTTCGTCGGAAACTCTCCCCCTTCAAGTCGCTGACAAATATCTCAAATATTTGGTCCAACTCTATATCATCTTCAAGACATGAAGTTTAATTGTCAAAGAAAAACACTTCAAGTTCTCCAACCGGATCTTTAAGAGTTCTCTCCAGATTTCCGACTAGCCACTTGGCTTGTCATAATCTAGGATTCGATACAATTGATTTCTACCTTTAGAGTGGCAATCTTCTCACGAATGTTTTGGGCTTTCTGCCTTTAATTAATTTTTTATTTTTATATTTAATTATCTTGGTATTTTAATATTTAGAATTTTTTGTTTATCTTAAGATATTTTTAATATGAAAATATGATAAATAAATTTACATTTTTAAAATTAATATTTTTTATTGAATAGTTAACACCTAATCTGATTGCGGAGAAGTGTTGATAATCATAAAACCAGAAATCAAATTTTTGTGAAGGTGAATTTTTTGAGTACTATAACAGAAGTGTAACTGGTATTTAGCAAGCATTGTACCAGTTACTGTAGTGTGAACTTTGAAACTGTTTGAAAGGGGTCTTTGGGGCTCTTGTAAGCTTAAGGCCTCCAATCCCTATTGCAAACGGCCTTAAGGCCCGATTTTTTACCCTCTCCTTATATCCAGTCCAGCTGCGAATGAGTCAACCCTTTGGAGGGATGATGATCTAGCCCAGTTGGGTCTTGTTGATATGTGTTGTCACCTTTACTTGTACCCAAATAATAGGATCGACGTCATGTTTGTTTCCCCTCATCGATTTAACATCAATGCCTCCCTTAAGATGTGAATATGTGTGTCGACCAATCCCCGTCACCATCCATTTTTCCAATAAATTTAATAATTCCCCTAGAATACCTAAAATGCCCTTAGGCACCACGCCCACAACCCCAACAATTGTCATTCTCTCTCTTCCATCCAACTTTTATTTTTTCACTAATAAACTTTGATCTAATATATTTTATTCAAATGATATCGAAATTTCAATCTGTCGATACTCATGCAATCATAATATCAATACAAATAATTCTAGACCCATATATAGGTTATTTTGAACTTTACTTTTTTCATATATAGATACAAATTGGCGCTGCAAATTTATAGTGTATTTTTTTAATTCTTATTAGGTATTTTTTAATACAAACAAAATATACTAAAAAATAACATATAGATAAAAATGTTTAAAAATCACTGAGTATATATATATTAATGTAATTATTGAAAAATATACATATATATAGGTACATACAACTATATCTATGTACATGCATGTGTCTATGCATATACATATGCATATATACATAAACATATATATAATTATACATCCAACGTAAATTTTACACTAAAATTTACATTGTATTTTTTTGTATACACTATATACAAATTAAGTTTTTTATACCTACATATAGATAAATATATCTAAAAATTATTGAATGTATATATATAATCTATTTTTACATAAGCATGTGCACACAATGTAAATCTATTGTGCAAAATGACACTCCAAATCTATATTTTTTTGTATACACAACATCAGCCAATTATATTTTTTATACTTGCATATAGATAAAGATATTAAAAAATTAATAAGCATACAAACATTTAAAATACTGTATATATTTATGTATAAAAATATAAAAAATAATGAGTGTTTGTATACATACATACATACAAATATATATATATTGGTACTAATTCCATTATTTTTCATGCAAAAAATTTAACATTTGAATAATGAATGTTAATGTTTTTAATCATTTTCCCCATGTAATTAATTGATTTATTAAAATGTGGGTGATTTTCAATTAAAGAATTAATTTCGAGAAAAAGGAATTGGGAATGCTGAATTTAAAAGTTTATTTTTTATTAGGAAAATTTGGAAGTTTTTGTTTACCCTTACGGCCTAAGGGCTGCGTAAGGGTAAAATGTTTTCTACCTATACGCGGCAAGATTTTAAGGCGCTGTGTAAGGGTAATCCGTGGATTTCAAAGGCTGTGTAAATGTAGTCTCGTGTTTTCAAGGGTTGTGTAAAGGTAAGATATCCGTTTTGTGAGGGTATGACACGCTGTGTAAAGGTGGTCCAAGGGTACGTAAAGGTACCCTCCGTTTTTCAAGCATTGCGTAAAGGTAAGGGTAGCGTTGTGTAAAGGTAAGGTTGGCACTGCGGAAAGGTAGACAATGATGCATAAAGGTAAGTACTTTGATTCAGACGCTACGTAAAGGTAAGACAGTGTTGCGTAAAGGTAGTTTCGGATTTTCAGTAAACCTTCGTTGCGTAAAGGTGACTTGTGGTTTTCAAATGCTATGTATAGGTAACATTGTTCTTCTGAAGGTTAGATAAGGGTGAACCAAGCCTGCCCTTACGTAAGGGTAATTCAGAGTTCTCAGAAGCCATGTAAGGGTCATCGAACCACCACTACTACGTCGTAGCCATGGAGAGCCACGCAAAGGAAAACCATAGGAGGAGTTGCACCGCAGCATTCATGTCCACGCCATAGAGAGGTTTTGCGCTGAAATATCAAAAACCCGATATCTTCGGGATATCCACGTGGATACATGGAGAGATCCAAATCGGAAGTTAAAAAAAAAAAGAAACTTTGATCGGAAAGAAGATACGAGGAAAGACAAATAAAGAGAGATGGGATGATCTTTTGCCTATAAATAGAGGGGTGCTACACCACACAAGGGGGGTCAAACGTTTGACTAGGAGATCAACCACTTCACTAAGGGATTTGGCTACTGCTGTTTAGTTTTCTGTTGTAGCTTACTTTTATTTCTTTTTTCATGTAACTCGTGCATATTTTCAATCAAAGTGTCCTTCCATTCTCTCCCCCCCCCTCCACTGTGATCTCTTGTACTCACGATGATGAGTAACTGGCCCAATGAATATCTCGGGGGAGTAATCTGGTGTTAAACTCAAGTTCGTGTTTGATTTATGCTTTAGGTTAACCTAAGGATGATCTAGAGTGGGTATAATCCTCATGTTTTATCTAAGGATTAACTTCTTATTCTACAACCATTCTCCCTCGATTGAGGAGGTGGATGTACGGTGTGCTTGGCAATTATTGAGTACATTGTATATTCATAACTGGGGTAAAAGAAGGTGTTCACACGTACAATAAAGTGTGTGCGTTAAATAAATATTGAATAGGATAATAAAGGTTCTCACTGGAAAACTCTCTGGGAGAATGTTCTTTCTTTGTTAGCTTCATTCATCATGTTTTGCATGGCATATGCATGATTAGGAATAGTTTAGCATTGCATTCACATTCTCATCTATCTTTCATTTGCTTTCATAAAATAGAAAACACCAAAAAAAATACAATAAGTGAATTGGAATTGGTGTGTTCAACTATGAAACTCCTCAAGTGAGACGGCCATTGTCGGCCACTGTGTTGCACTAGTAAATAAATTGTAGCTTTTGCACATGACACACGTGTCATGTACATAGCGAGGATCAATGGATTTTCTCCCCTCCCCCCGGATGCCTCAGACCCAATAGTTGTAATAACGCCCTCAGGTAGCCCTAGCCAATGAGCTCGGGTTCAAGTGCTGGGGGCAACGAATTTCATTCTATTATGGGGAGAGTCGATGGGCCTGCTGATCCTAGGACTCACACTACATATATTTAAATACAAGTACTTATATACATACATACATAAATCTATATTAATATAAGTACATAAATATATCTCAGTATAATTATATGCAAATATAATTAATGTAATTATTAACAAATATAAGTACTTGGATACATACATCCGTATATAGGTATATACAAATATAAATATTTATAAGTATATTTTAATACATGTACATGACTAATTGTGACTCGAAGGCCTTTTAGATTTATTATTATTATTATTATCTCGATAAACTCACTTTTCAACTAGGCTGAGAGAAAACTCTTACATGATCCGCAAGCCCAGAGACAAAGGCTTGAAGAATACATGGTCTGAAAGCTCAGAAGCGCATAGGCCTTCAAAGGTAACTCATAGACCCTACACTGGAACAACCCCTCGTTGTCTTCCTGTTGTTTGTCGCCAGCACGTCTCCCTAAAGTCGAGTTTATGGTCTGCCATTGTCACCTCACGCAAGAGCAATAAACGGGTGCGGGCTCAACTGCTCCAAGATAGCCCTTCCACATCCAACTGTCTCTACTTTGACCGTCGTTGCACCGTTTTGCACTCCACCGGACTTGTACCTCCTCTCATATAAAGCTCAGTGGTCACCATGTGTGACCCAAAAACTCACATACATAAAAGCCTCATTCGGATGAATAATATCGCTGCTACAGTATCTCACCACAGTACCTACCACAATACTGCTGTAGTACCACAGAAATCCTTATTGCCTGATTTTGAATCCAGGACTTCGATGCACGATTACGAGGTGGTTACAACTAAGTCAAACCTCAACTGCCATATACAAACATACATCTAAATATTATTATATGTGCATACATATACATACAATCATACATAAAAGAACAAACCATGATTTATGTTGCAACTATTCCATTGAATAATTTGTAACCTATGTTCATAAAGAATAAATAAAGGTATTTGTTATTAAATTAACTTCAGAATCTTTGTTATGTGACTTCAAAATTGATAAAAACTTGGTTTTGTGCTTCAGGCAAAGTAAAAAAAAAAGGCTTACCCAAAATTTGGTTTGGCTGTCCAGACCTTCAAGTCCAAGCAATTCCAGAACAAGGCGCCATACCATCAGTCACAAGCTTCATTTTGTCCATCTCAGTCGGATGCCAAAATAAGAATTTTGTTTACTGATCACCAAACACCTCAAAAAAAAAAAAGCAATCTCCTCTGTTCAGGAGATTGATTGATCATTTAAAATGAGATAGATAAAATAATAAAACTGTTGTCGACCAAATTACCAAAAAACCCTATCGCAGGCCAGTCAAAGCTACTCCAGTCCCATCAACTCTTTCAATTTATCTGCTTTGCTGCATTTCAGAAGATACTACAAATTTTTAGACCATGTGATGCATACAGTATTAAAATTGCAGTGTTTATGTATTCCCAACAAAAAAAAACAATTGCAATCGTCGCTTTGCATCAACTTAAACTAGACATTACTGGTCAGTTTGAGAATTTTTAGGGACAAAAACACTTTTTAATCTAAAGGTTATTCTGATTAACTTTTTTATAACAAATTCTGCAATTGAAAGTCAAAAAGAAGCAAAACAATGTTAAATAATGAAAAAGAAACACAATACCTCTTTGGAAATGAAGTGACAAGGTCCACAGCAGTCGCATATTTTCTTGTCTGCCCCTCTTTTGGGACTGTATCCAACCATGCACAGTCACAGAGAACATTAACAAAGGCAGTACTGTTTTTAACTAAATGGTAGATAAAAGTAAGATTTAACTTTGAAATTATGAGAATAAAACCTCTGAGATATGATTCAGCAGGAAGGCTTAAATTTAGACATTCTTCGCCTGCAAACATCTCCAAAGCCTGCCCCACGAGGGCATACACAAGCACACTCGTACCATCACAAAGTTCCTGAAGGGCAAGATATTTGTTCCTGTGTGTGTTTTTTATCTCGGGCATGACATTTTCTTCCTCACGTGTATGCTCGAAAATATCAGAAATTGGACGGCCTGTTGGATCACTTCTAGCAGCTTCATCATCAATCAGACAGCTATTCATCATTCCAACTGGACTAGATGATATCAAATTGCTATTTGCGATTCTTGAATCAAGAACAACCAATTGTTGGCTCTGGTTTTCATAAATAACCTTTTCATTGTCAACAGGATTTGACTCATCAACAGATTCACACTGCTCATTTGAAATAGAACGGATCCCGCTAGTCCCAGAGTCAAAAAACTCTGGCTGCTGATCATCATCATCATCAAAACCATCAGAAATCTCACTTTCAACCAGATCTTCCACATACCCATCAGCATAATCTTCATCTAAACCACAATCCAGAAGCAAGTCCCACAAAATCTGCTTCATCTGAGCACTGATGCCCAATAACAACTCCACTTCTTCATCGATTTCCTTATCCGATATACCAAAAAGTCCAGGACTATCAGAATGCTTGTTGATAACATTAAGTGCTTCTATCAAAGACTTCGGGATGGAAACTAAATCACCGCACTCGAACAAATACTCTGTCAATATTCTCCTGACTGTGGATCTAAGACTCCGATCAGAGACTTCAGCATCTGGGGCAAGTACAAGCTGAAAATCCCTCAACTCTGATGCCTTAACAATCCTCGTCTTTAATAACAAAATAACCTTTATTATATCACCCTGCAACGCCATGATTCCAGGTGAGGATTGATAGAAATCAATTTTAGGGTTTCGATTGCCCATGGCCAGCTCTGTGGATAATTGAGCTACGGCCAGTGAGTTGGCCAATGGGTCTGGTAATTCATCTCCTTCACCAAGCTCTGAAAGCATCTTCAATATGGTGTTCCTAACCTGTTTGGCTAAACGATCTCGATTCCACCCTGATCTGGGGGGCAAAAAATGAGGTATAAAACCCGAAATGCCCCTCAACTTTCTATGCATTGCACTCAGGGCCACAGAGGGCATGTCCTCGAGCCCATCCAGTACCTTAGTAACAGAACCATGGGAATAAAAATGGGCAGAAGCACGATGAAATGTCACAGAATTCCTTCTGAAATGCTTTTTGTCCATCAAGAATTTAGATAACTGGGGCAAAAGGCCCGGTTGCAGTTGATTGCCATGCTGGCTTCTGGAAGGTTTTAAGAGACATTCCCTTATGAGTTTCTTCATCTTCTTGCGGGTTTTCTCGAATTTTGAAGACCCGCCCGTAAGGATCGTCGCAAATTTATGGAGTCCTTTATTAGTCAACTCATCAAGAAAGGGCAGCAGAGATTTGATAATATTGTCTGACCTTTGGAAGAACTTCATATCATTGACACTAACTCGAGTCCCTGCTCCTGAATTATATACACCAAAACCTTTTTCAACAAATTTTTTGATGTCCTCAAAAAATACCTGAAATTTTTATAAAATAATAAAAAAAATTGCAAGGTTTAAAAAAGATAATCAGCAACATAGAAATCAGTCAGTCTGGAAAGAAAGCATTAAGAGCCCGTCTTTTTTAGCTCAAGATAAGCGATTCTGAAATAATTTTACAATGTTATTTAAAAAACATGGAAATTATATGGTATTTGGGTTGTAATAAAGTGATTTAAAAAATATATTTTAGAAAAATCAAAACCTGTTTCGTATTTTAGTTATTATAAAAAATAACTTTTAACTTTCAATCGCAGAATCCATTTTAAAAAAGGTAATCAAAATAGTTTTTCAAAAAATATATATTTTTCTTATTGAGAAAATCTTAAAGAAATGCACTATAATCTTAGATGATCTATTTCTAAAAAAAGAGCTTTCAACCCTTAGTCTAGCCCAACTTGGCCCACGGGTGTGTGTTGTTTCATTTGCTTTGTAACCCTTCATACCTACTATAAAAAAGAGCTTTCGCCCCTAAAAAATCTTAAACAGACTCCGCAAAAAAACTAATCAGAATATATTTTAAAAAAAACTGAGAATTAATTTTTTATAACTCTTTTTTGAAAAAAAAAACTTGAAACAAAGTATAATTTAAGAGAAGTAATTCTTTTGAGGGAAAAAAAGTACTTTTGACCCTAAAAATCCTTAAACAAGTGGACTCCAAATATAGATTATTCCCCAGGAACAAAACATATTATTTCAACTTATTTTAGGTAGAACATGGATGTATGTTGCTTAAGTTACCAAGTCTAGTTTTGCACACCAAATGCTGAATTATTTATAGAACATGAATTCAAACAAAACATGGAGTCAGTGCACCTCCTAATAATACAAGACATTTCAGTGTCAAAAGTGTCAAAAGTGTAAAAAGTGTCAAATCTGGCTCTAAACGAGTATTTTTTCAACAAAAAAATATGTGAATAACTTACATCATCTTCCCTCGTCAATGTTTCAGGAACGGATCTGTCGACATGAAACAAAAATCAATATTGTGTTAAATTTATTAAATTATATTTTGTAAAAACATTTAATCTGAAAAAAAAAAAGCTAAGTGATGGATGTCAATAAAAAGATTTTATTTGATATAATACGAGCCTTCAGATAACAACCAAGAGTTGAAACATAACCCTGACAGATAGCAGGTGCCACTCACATATGAAGAACTCCAAATCCAATATTTAAATAAAGAGCAGGAGAAATACTGCTGTAATGCTGGTTAAGTTGACACTAATTATTTACTACAGAATATCAGTAAGCAATAAAGTAGCCATGTTGTTCACAGACATTTACTATGGTACAAAAACATATTGATTCAAAAAAAACCGCAGTCCTTGTTTTGCATGAAAATGAAGCAAATGGCATGCATCAATCTTCATACTCACCTGCATTTTAAGAATTTGGGCTCTTTTGGATTCTTGCGTTCATGTCTGGAGGCAGGGAGCCCCATCAACCATCTGCATAAGACAAAAATGCGGGGAGCCCACTGTCAGTATTAAATTTTAATATTATAATATTTCTAATAAATTTAAAAAAAATACAAAATCTATACTGGAAAAAAAAAATTGAACAAGCAGGTGAAGAAATATGACAAAGTTGGAATTGTTAAGAATTAAAACAATTGAACAGGCAGTTGAAGAAAGGGGGCAATTGAAGAAGCAATTGAATCCCACCGACCACCTGTTTGTATTGCTTTCCCTATTAGAAAGTCAACTAGCAAGTGCATGGAGGGAGACAATGGGGAGGGCGTCAAGAATTATATTATATATTTCCCAAAGGAACCATACTAACACTGTTTTTTCCAAAACCCAAATCAATTATGCATGTTTTTTAAAACAAAAAAAACAAAAATAGAAAAAGGCTTTATGATATTTAAATGAAATCAGAATGAAAGAGGGAAATACATAAAGCACTCTTCCCACTCTTGCAGCCTCTCACGTCTTATCCCTTCCCCTCCAATTCTATTACCTAAGAAAAGCAAACAGCCATGCTACCAGTAAACTCTAAAAAAATCAGCATGACAACCGTTTAGTAATGCCATAGAAAAGAATTCATCAAAACAACTATCAAACAGCATTAAGTTAAAAAAGGGATTATCGAAAAAAGTGAAACCTTCTCTTGAGTATGAATTCCTTCTCTTGAAGTTTCATTTGAGAAAATAACAACCTACAGTCTTCATGAAGGAAGTTCATTTTGCTGCCAAGCAGAAAGGAAAGAGTGTTAGGATATTTCAGCAGTATAGTTGACATGAGAAAGAATTAAAATCATGATATATCGCAATACCAGTAAAATTGATGCCAAAGAAAAACATAAAGAACTGAGAAAAAAAACTAAAAGACTTGGATGCAGCCCAATATATTCTTGGCAGCCACATCTAATCACCTCACACCCAAGCCAATTCATCAGAGCATTTGTTTCTCACGAGAATACAAACTATTAGGTTGTTTCAGATGGCTTGGGCACCTAAATTTGAACACAACTATAATTCATTCATCCATCCAACGACCCGGAGGCCTTCAAAAAAAAATCTTGAAAGCCAACCCCACTTTTAAGGGAAGAAGGGGGAAAACCCTAAAGACATCGGCGACTTAAAAACAACCACGATCTGAAGGTCAGCGAGACAAACCAAACTTACCACATGGAACTACCCCTCCTCAGCAATTAAAAGTGACAAAGCTCTCCACCGGTGCAAGGCTGAATGACAAGCAAGTGTCCTGTGTCAAAGCACAGGCCCGATCCAATGGCAAACAACACACCCTCTCAAACAACCAAATCCATAAAGCCATGCAACGATGAACAGCTAGCTCTGGAACCTCCTCTGGGGCCTGATCACAAGGTCGAGTCCGGGTGCACCACCAAACCAGCAGACCTCACAAACCTTTTCACCATTCCGAGAGAACAGAACGAAAACACCTTCAACAATCAGTCGTTCTGAACCAAACCGACGACCTTCTCAGTCCCCGCCACTGTAGCCACAGAAGCCCAGAAGACAATCAAAGGACCCGAGATCAAGCCAACATCACCTAGAACTGGATGGCCCAACCCCACGCCGAGGGACCGCCACCAGTGAGGGAATTTGGGTCTTCCTAAAACAAAAACGCCACTCTGAGCATGAATCTGCTCCGTTCAAAACCGCGGATACATCCTCACCAAGATCCGGCCAAGCCTCACGGTAACAAGAACAACACGGACCATCACGTTGGACCAGAACAACGAAACCAGGTCCAGCTAGTAGAACAAATCACAACAACTCCAAGCGCCCGTAAAAAAAGCAGAATCTAAAACTGGAAACCCACCCCCCCTCCGTAGCTCTGCAGACCTGGCCCTGAACCACACCGCAAATCTCTGGAAGCAGACCCTCTCGTCGGACGAGCCAAAACCCGGACCGACAGATCGGGCCACCCCCTGCCTCGTCGCCGTCAGACGATGAAGACCGCGTTGTGCCGAACGCCGAAGCATCGCCGAGAAGCAGTGACGCCGACACACGTCGTGTGCAAACCCGCCGAGCCGACCTCCGAGCTCCTCCGAGATGCGTCGCCGCCGCACAAACATCATCCGAACTCGCGCCGAGCCGACGAAGCTCCACCGAGAATCAACGACGCCGCACAAGCCTCAACGCCCACGCCGAGACAGATCCACAACCGCCGCAGGGAGATCCCGCCCGAAGGGTGGGGAGGAAGGAGCCGGGAGAAACCCTAGTCCGCGAGAAGGAGAGAAACCACGCCGCTCTGAGGATTCCACTGTGATTATGTAATAAAAGATCACTATAATCATATGAATGTTTGAAAGCAGGTCACCAGTTCAATTGATTTGTTAACATTTGAACCCCATGGGAACACATTTAACATTAAAACGCTGAAATTAATTTTCTTCTTACAGTTTATTTACAGTTTAAAGAACATACCTACATTGGGAGAAAAAAAATACGCTCTTCAGGCCACCAACCCCTAGGTCCGAGGTGAGGAGGTTGGGTGTGCACTCCAAAGGTCCGGGGATAAATCCTGGCAGATTCTATTGTGATGGAATTGTGTAATTCACTATTGTTATAAAAAAAAGGAAATGGTCGGTTGTTTGTTTGAGCTTTTGTTGTGTTTCCTGGACTGTTCTCCGTTCCCATTTAATCTCAAAGTGGTTATTTGAAAATACCAAAAAAAGGGATTAGACTATTGTTATAAAAAAAAATACACGCGTCAAAAAACAAAAATGAATCCATTAATTCTTTTGAAGAAGATAACCAACAAATGGAACTGATATAGTTCCAATTGCATTTGACACTGAGAGACAAACTCCGCTATTGCTTGGGAATAAATAATTTAGAGCCCCTATGGACCATAACATGGATGTTGACTTATGCATAGGCTTCTGGCTAGAGTAAACGAAAATTCTTTACTTACATGGTATGTTACTGATCTGAATTTAACTGAATGGCGAGTAAATCTCAATAGCATGGCATGTCCCATGAGAAAACTTCTACTGATGGGTGAAATTTTGTGAAAAAAAGGGAGAAGGAAAAAAAGCAGAAAGCTTCCTGACTGGTATCAAATAGTTCATGAGCTACGTAATTTTGGGATGTATTTTTTTATAAGTAATTACAGATGCAATCAAATGAGGCTCCAGCATGGTTCATAGAACTCCGAACATGGATCGGGTAATCAAAAACCACAGGTCAAGGAAATCAGAAGCACGTTTTAATTGTTTAGATTAACATCATAGTGCATCAGTAGTAATATAAAATCCAAGACAAGATACCCCACGGGCGCAGCCTAGTGGTTGCGTCCCTCTAGTGGTGGAGGTCTCGGTTTCGAGCCTCCCGGGCATTTAGTGTAGATTTTAGTTGTTGATCCCCTCCCCGCAGTGATGTAATAATAACATAAAATTCAAGACAAAAAATAGAATATAATTAATAAAACAAAAATGAAGTACGAGATACTTACAGTTGGGTCTAGTTCGACGGAGAAAAGAACTAGCGTATGATTTTCAGATCTTCCACGACCTAAAACACTGGTTTTTGCCGGTGGAGGCGACGTGAAGGCACATCAACGGCAAGTGACAGTCGACAGGGAGGTGGTGAGGCAAGTCGTGGCAACCGATGAGGCAAGAGAGAGAAATGGCTGCGAGACGCGACGTGGAGGCGTCGCCATGTTAACTAGGAGGAGGTGTGGCGAGAAGAAGATTAAGCGAGGTGGGAAGTGGAAAGGGTGAAGTAGAGAGGATGTGAAGCGGGCGCGGCGAAGCAAAGATGAGGCAAGGTTGGGGCGGAGCTTTCGGCTGCTTCTGCTAGGGTTGTTAGTCGAAAATACCATTGCCGTCAAAATCTCTGCATGTGCGGCTCGTTCCTTCCGCCTGTTTGTTTGATCTATGGGTCCCCTTGTGAAGCCGTCCGCGCCTTCGAACTTAAGATCCCGGGCCTGCCTCACGATCCCACCATTCCCCAAACCCTTACGGTTATTTACTATTGTTTAATTAGTTAGATATAATTTGAAAATAATAGTTAATATTAGTAAATTAAATATTATTATTTATTAACAATTTTTGAGTAATAAATTTATAATTAGTTTTAGTAATAGATTTATTGTTATAGTAAGATTATTGTTTAATATAACTTTATAGTTTTAAAATATTAGTGACATAATTAGGAATTAATATTTACTAGATGATGAATAAATATTAGTGAAATAATTGTTTACTAATAATTAATTATTAAATAAATAATGATTAACTAATGCTAAAGTAATGATTAGGTATTGATTATTGAAGGAACAACTTAGGATCAAAGAGTGATTAGACAATGAATAACCTAGGATTAACTTAGGACTTACTTGGGATCAAGTAATGATTAATTAATGATTAATTAATGATTAAATAATATTTAAATAATGATGAAAAGTAGTTAACAAATAACAACTATAAAGTACTTGACTATTAATTAAGCATTGATTAGCAAGATATTAACGAATGAGTAAGGCATGATTAATTTATGATTAAATAATGTTTAACTAATGATTAACTAATAATCAACTAATGAACAACAAATGATAAACTAATGATTAACTAATAATGATTAACTATTAATTGGCGAATAATTAACTATAAAGTAACTACTTGATATCTATTAATTAACGATTGACGAGTGATTAATGAATGATAGACAAAATTAATTTAAGATTAACTTATGTTTAACTAACAATTAACTAATAAATAACTAACAAATAACAAATCTACTAAATATACTAATCTTAGGTTTCCCTTCTTACCATGTGTCCTTCCCTCCACGCTCCACGCTCCATTGTTGCCTACCTTCCACGTCCTCCCTCCGCCTTCAGCGACTCCCCCCGCTCCATCTACGACGCAAAAAACCCTAGCTTACCTCTCCCGCTCACGTTGTCCACCCGTGAATCTCCCTGCGCTCCACCCCTCTTCGTCGCGACGATACCCTACGATTCCTCTCCCGCTCGCGCTGCCCAACTACGGTTATCAATGCACTGAATCCACGTCGCCCCTCCAGATCCATTTTTTCATTTCCTCCCTCCATACCCTACCCCGATCGGGATTTCCCTCGACTGAGATTAGGGTTCCAAGTCCTTGCAGCCTCCCCGACAGCCCTCTCCAGCCACGCCTCCGTTGTCGCCTCTGCTTCCGCCTTCGAACTCCTCCCCGACATCTCCTTCCACCCACGTATCAGCATCATCCTCAACACCTCCTACAAATCTCATTCCCATTCTCATTCTACATCCTCCAGAATGTTGCTCCTCAAATCTCTCCCTTCATACCGACCGTCGCTCGCGATTTTGCTCCAATCTACGGTTCCTGCTACGGCTCCCTCCCCCACTAACCACTCGTCATGCTGATGATACTTGTTCGGCTCCTCCGCGTCTGAATCCCCCGCATCCTACACCTCCTCCGCGTCCGAATCCCCCGCATCCTACACCTCCTCCTCAGGCACCTCCGCCACGGGATCCTCCAACTTGTGAAACCCTAACGTTCCCAGTGGGTCATGTCTCCTTCCTGGTCTTCGTGCCTCTTTCTTGGTATTTTGCAATTGTTTCGGATGACGTTAACATTAAATTTTGAAATAGTGAATGTTGATCCGTAGGTTTCGGCGTCTGCGGAGTATATAGAGAAGACCAACCAACTTAAACATGCGTTTATTGTTGCGACATCGGGGGCCTTTTATGGCGGTGTTTCTCGGACTATAACTTCACCCCTTGATGTGATCAAGATAAGATTCCAGATCTGACTACAATTCCATGTTTTTCATTTTCTGCACAACTGCATTCTTAACTACAGCTTATACTCTATAAAAACAATACTCTACGAAAACAATACTGTCAATGTATTTGTATTAGTTTACCTTTTTCGGGAAAAAAGACAAATGAGATAAATAGTTCTGTTTCTCGATGGATTGGTGCATGGTTTGCACTTTTTTATGTGTACAAGGCTCCTGTATGATGGGTTGTTCAGTTCTTGATTTCTCTATTTCATGAGTTACAAATTTATTTGTTTGTAACCTCGAACATGCCCTGGTTGGTTCACCAAGATGACTAATATACTGTTTTTTATTATGACCCACTTACAGTATGTGTCGGGTAAGGAACCCTTATCCATTCTTGTGGTTGTCCATATTGAACTTCCTGATAAATATGTTCATACATTTATCTAGATTAAAAACTTTGATATGCCATATTTCAATTTTACTATTTGTTTGTGGTTCACGATTAAGCAGTTCATTCATTGTGCTTATTTGGTTGCTAGTAGACAAATAATCCTCAGCTTTAACATTTGTTCTGTATGAACTCTTATATACATGTCTCTGCTTCTGTGTTTTATCTTATTAAAAATTTGGGTTCCAGTTGATTATTGTATAAGAACAGTCACTTAAGTAGTCCTGATGATGCTAAGGGGGTGCATACCAGGAAAAGCTGGTGACAGGTCTTAATGGACATCGTATTGACTTCACTCAAGTTGAAGTTCAAGAGGAACTACAATCAATACTCAATAGAAGCAAGATGTGGTGGTTCCTACTCTAAAGACCACACCTACCAATGGAATGGGGTTGACCTGCTGGAACTGTCCAGCTGTGGACAAGTTAACTACAACACCTGTTCGGGGTTTTAAACCCAAAAAATCTTGTCCCTTTTCTTTTCTTTTATTTCCTTTAGTTATTTTACTATTTAATAACATTTTTGTTGTGTTTTCTGGGCAGGAAAAAAGCTGGACAACACCTCACGCACCTGTTGAAGATCGAATCATACCGTCGTTGGAAGCATAAACAAACATCCATGTTCGTGTTTCTACTTTGTTTTCAATGTTTTTGAGGTTTTTCACCTTCCTCTTTAAAGCATATGCGAGACATTGCTCATTTAATGTGCAGGTTTCTCTAAAAGACATTTAATGTGCGGGTTTTAGGTCATTGTTATCCAAGATGTGATTTAGTGCTCTCTGTAATGGACATTTGTGAGACTATTCAGGTAAATATCTCCTTGGTTGGTGCACTCCACTACTGTTTGTTGTTCCATTTTAGAAAACTAATCGAAAAACTCTTATTGCACTTGACATTTATAATAAGTACTTCTATACAATTTTTTCTGAATTTCCAATTGAAGATGTGTGTTTTTACCATTTATTTAAATGGTTTTCTTCTGGATAAGGTTCCCATGAAGATGGGAGATGGGTCGTGGTGTCTGGATGGTCGGGGGTGGGCGGTCGCAAGCAGCGACCACCAGTACATAATATGGAAGCGTACCAAAACCTCATCTACTCCAACAACTAGAGGTCGATGATGCTTCTAGCTTTTAGTAACATAATGATAATAAATACAATAATAATGTAGTCACTCCACTCCATTCAATGGAATTAGATTATATAATGATAGTATTAGTCATAATAATGATAAAGTTCATGCATTTTATATATTACCGTAATGATTGTTAAAAGCATTATCATCACTTATTATTATCATGTTCAATATTTCACTATAAAAAACCATGTTTTCGTCAATGTTACTTGATATATAGGTTTAATTGTGTTTTTTATTTTAAATAAATTTTATTCCTTATAGATTCTCCTACATCTTTTCAAATGTATTTTTCCAAAATGTTACCTGCTATCATAAAGATGTCTATATTTTGTCTAATTGTATTCCAATAATAAGTATCACTATTTTGTGATTTTAATATATTGAATATTCATGTTCATTATTAACGTTGAAATATAGTACTGTCTTATTAAAAATAAGCAATGAAAATATCATCGTGCGAACACGTAAGCATTAGGATGTGAGCATTGCAGCTACGATGTGAGCATTGTAGCAATGATGTGAGCATTGCAGCAACGATGTGAGCATTGCGGGAAACCACTTTGCATTCACTATCTTTTACAAATTGTAGTCATTAGGATGTAAGTATAATTTTATCCTTTCTACTAATAAATGAGGATGTGAGCATTGCAGCAACGATGAATGAGCACTTCTGTCAGGCTATTATATTAATAATAGGGATGTCCCTCACACTGTGTGACTACGAAGTGCACCACACATACTCTAAAAATAGTACCCATTGTTACTGTTATCAGCCATGTTTTTGCAAAGAAATCATTCTCTACAGACATGTTCTTATGTTTCCTCGGTTTCAAAACAAACTGTAATATGTTACTATCACAATTTCAATTTTCATGAATCAATGTTAATTTTTACTATTTCTTATTACAAATGTATGATACATCATGTTTTTTGATTTCTTCATGGTGAAAATAAAGTTTCATTCTTTTTTATATATACTTCATGATGCATCATATTTTTCTGTATCTTTTTACATAATGTTTTTTCCTCTTCATTCCTTTTCATATATAATTTATCATATATGTTCTTATTTTTCATTTCTTTTCATTATTATCTATCACTAAAGTTGTAATTTTAACATGTTTTTACCCAATTTTCATTATTAACTACTCATACTATTAATACACTTTTGAAAATTAGATTTGAATTATAGCGTCGTGCATATGCACGAGCGGGGTACTAGTGATTAACTAATGATAAAGGAATGATTTATTAATAATTAACTATAAAGTAAAGACTTAATATTTATTAATTAAGTAATGATTAACAACTGATTAATGAATGATTAAGACGTAATTAATTTAGGATTAACTAGTGTTTAATTAATGATTAACTAATAATTAAACAATGAATAACATGTGGTTAACTAATGATTAAAGAATAATTAACTAACAATTACTTAATGATTAGCTATTGATTAACTAATAATTAACTATAAAACAACTACTTAATATTTATTAATTAAGTAATGATTAACGAGTGATTGGTGAATGATTAAGGCGTAATTAATTTAGGATTAACTAATGTTTAACTAATGATTACGTAATGATTAACTAAGAATTAGTGAATGATTAAGGAATGATAAAATAATGATTAACGAGTGATTAAAAATGAATAATCAATGATTAAGGAATGATTAACATGAGATTAAGTAATGATGAAGTAATGATTAACCAACAATTAAGTAATAATTAACTTTTTATTAACTATAAGTTAACTACTTAAATAATGATTACATTGTAATTAACTAATAATTAACTTCAAAGCAACCACTTAATAACTATTATTCAAGAAATGATTCATGAGTGTTTAACAAATGATTAAAGTGTAGATAACTTAGGATTAACTAATGGATATAAAATGATTAAGTAATGATTAACCAATAATTAGCGAAAGATTAAAGAATGATTAACTAATTATCAACTAATTATTAATCATTGATTAAGGAATGATTATTCAATGATTAAGGAATGACTACCTTAACAACAATTAATGATGAAGTAATTATTAAATAATAATTAGTTAATGATTAATTATTAATTAACTTTAAACTAAATACTCAAGAACTAATAATTAATGAATCCTTAACTACTGACTTAATAACGATTAACTAAAGATCAACTTATTATTAAATAATGATTATCTACTAATTAAATTCGAATTAACATAGAATTAACATAGGATCAAAGATGGCTAACTACATGACAAAGAGGCCTAACTACACACCCGATTTGTTACTCTCGCGATTTAGATGATTCATACCTTATTATGCACTTGTTTTGATACTCTCGAATGATATGTTTTAGATGATTCATATTCTCTTTATAAACCACTGAACATACCTTTAGGAAGATTAAAAATTGTACTACAAAACAATAGTGTCATCTTTCAGGATATAAGGTGTTCTAAATTTTTTGTAAAATAAAGATTACATGGTTATCTAAGTAATGAAATCCATGTCAAGATACTACAAGTGGACGTAGTTTTGACATAGATGTACTCAGGGGTAACAACCCCAAAAACACCATATTGAGCTAGTCTCGATCGGCAACTGGTGCATGACAACGAGCCTTGTTGCACACCTGGTTTAACAATCTCGAAGATATGCTTTAGATTATTCATATTTTCTTTATAAACTTTTGAACATACCTTTAAGAAGATTAAAAATTGTACTATGAAACATCAGTGTCATCTTTTAGGATATAAGAACATTATAGAATTTTGATAAATTAAAGATTACGTGGTTATCTAAGCAATGAAATCGTTGGCTGAATACTATAAGTGGATGTAACTCTGGCACAGATGTACCTACGGGTAACAACCTCAAAAACACAGTATTGAGCTAGACTCGATCGAGAACCGGTGCACGGAAACAGGTCTTGCTGCATACCTAATTTGACACTCCTAAGGGATATGTTTTAGATGATTCATATTTTCTTTATAAATTATTGAACATGCCTTTAAGAAGATTAAAAATTGTGTTATGAAACATTAGTGTCATCTTTTAGGATATTAGAAGATGTTCTAAAATTTCAATAAAATAAAGATTGCATGGTCAACGATACATGATTATTCTTTATTGTCAATATTATTTACACAATCAAAATCTTGATCAAAAAACATTTTTCACGTAGAAAATAATGTTTTCCTATGTCTACTGCTATGGGGAGGTTATTCAATCCAAGTAAGGAGCTTCTCATAATACACAACCAGCACCAATAGTTAGGACACGTGATTGTGTAACCCTAAGATAACTTCGGGAAAAAATTCATGGTCGTTTAAATCTGGGACTTGATCAAGAGATCCAGTCTATTAACTATAGAAATTTACAATTCCTGGCTATATTATTTCATTTATCTTGTCCATCAGGTGCTGATGAGGATTGGTTCCAAGCAACAACTTTATTTTCCCAACGGTCAGATGGTTCCATGATGAAGTTATATGTTGAGGTTTCTAGTGTACAACAAAAACGTCTAATTGTAAGAAGACATAAACATTGAAGAGTGGTTGAAGAAGGTTCATCCTAATAAAATGAGGTTATTCCCTATGATGCGAAAGAAGACAACCTAATTGATCTCCCGGATGTAAAACATAATCAGTTGAATAATGAGGAAGTTTCTAATGAAAGAACGAATGGAGACAATAATGCTAATGATGAGGAAGTTATAGAAGTTGGGGAAGAAGTTTTTAGAAATGAAGTAGTTGTACAACAACCTCGATGCACAATAAATCATCCACAACTCTTCACATATTGGTCGAAAGTAATGACATATTTGCTTGAATTAACTGGAATGTTATTTCACCTACAACTGAGTTTCCTGGAGTTGTAGAGGATAGATTTAGTAAGATGAACAAAACTTTATATATTGGAAGAAATTTTCCAATTAAAGATGCAATGAAAAACATACTAAAAAGATTTCATATTGAGAGACAGTGTAGATATTTAGTTCATGCGTCAAACCATACAAAATAAATCATATGGTGTAACAAATATGAGGATGATTGTAGATACCTTTTGAGGAAGATTCCTAACATTGTATTTGGAGGTCGGAGAATTTCTAATATTGAGGCAGCACATACTTGTGTTCAACCAAACCGGACACAAGATCACACATCATTGAATGATGAATTTTTGTCATCTATTATCATTGATATTGTTGGTCAAAGTAGAACACTCAAGAGGGGGTGAATTGAGTTCCTATAAAAAAAATTGTTTTAAAATATTGATTTAAAAATCCCCCAATTAAATTATAAACAACCCATTTAACCGAAGTATCAGATTTATAAAAGTTTTGAATGTTCAATTAATTTCTCAGAAGATTGATTAATTCTTAGTTACACAAATTTGAAAGATTGATATAACTTTTGAAAGTAATTTACTAAATCAAAAATAGTTATAAACAATAACTAAGATTACCTATCAAAGTGATATTTAGTTTTATGAAATATGTGTGAAAATAGAGAAAACTAAATTTGAAAAACACAGCGGATAAAACAAGAGGTTCGGTCTCAAGTAGAGACCTAATACTCTCTACTTGGTGATCACCTGCCACCAAGCAGTTTATATTAATAAACTTGATCCACACCCTAGATCGGGGTTCACAACAACACATAAGGTTGTCCAGGTCAACTAGACCTATACCATAGTTATTCGTGGAAATAAAAAACTAGGTCACGTAGGGACCTCTTCCACGGTTCTACGTGGGAGTAAAAAGGTGTAGAAAGATGAGTGAGTGAGGATATCTTGTATCCTCCAACTTAGCTCAGGATACAATGTGTGTTTATGATAGAAATGCACACACTGCTCAAAAAGAAGTGAAAATGTACACAATAGAGTAGAAATAATGAGAAAGGGTTTAGAATGCTATGTGCGATGTGCTTGATGCTTCTAGACTTATTGGATGTAATATATGAGAAGCTCGAGTCCTTTTGTGAAAACAGACACAAAAACTGAGTGTTGTGAATGCTTTGTGTTCTGGTTTCCAGCTAGATAAGATGCTCTTCAGAAATCCTCTTCAGTTGAATTTGTTGTTGTAAGGATATTCACACTTCAGTTCACAATAAATTCTTCTGTGTTCACTTCTAGCAGGATGGGTGTGTATATGTTCTACTTGGTCTTGTGTGTCGCACACCTATTAATCTATTCGCACGCCACCTTTTATTTATTCTTGGGTGTTTTTCTTTGGCCGACAAGGAGCATGATCTCCATCATGTGCAGGTACCTCATACCTTGTACTGCCTACTGATAAGGCTGCAAAAGATCATTAATTTTATCAATATCATTAGATAGCTCAAATATGATCGTTAGTAACAATTTTGAATTTAAATACTAGATGAAGAAATAACTAATCTGGAATGGTGCCTTAGGATCGATCACGTAGGAGCAGTGACACAGGAGCGGTGACTCGTCCTTTGTCCTTGAACGGTGTCTTGAGACCAGTGTCCCAGGAGCGGTGACTTGTCCTTTGCAAAAATTCTGGATCGATAGCTTGATAAAACGGTGTCTGGTCCTTTGAAAATTCTGGACTGGTTGGAACAATGTCTTTTCCTTTGTGAGAATTTGGAAGTGGTAGGTCACTGCAATGGTGACTCGATCATATTAACAGTGTCTGGTCCTTTGTGAAAATTCTGAACTTCAAAAACGGTGTCTTAAGAACGATGACACAGACTTTGCAAAAATTTTGAAATTCAGGAATGGTGTCTGGTCCTTTGTGAAAATTTTGAACCGGTAGATCGATGTAACGGTGACTGGTCTATATCAACGGTGTTTGGTCCTTTGTGAAAATTTTGAACCGGCAGGTCACTGCAACGGTGACTCATACTTTACCAATTTTCAAACTGAACAGTGACTCTGAGTCCTGACCGGTGGTTGTGAGTTCTCTGACCGGTGACTCATACTTAATCAAATATTTGTAACCTGTCTTATGAATTAATACTTAACATAATAGATTAAGATTATAAATAAACATAATGAAATATAATAAAACAAGATTAATCATGATTTGTGAGCATTAAAACTGGAGGAGTCCAACAATCTCCCCCTTTTTGATGATCACAAATCATGACATTTACAAGTCATACATAATGATCACAGTAAAGGATAAATATTTTGCTTAACATATCAGACATATTATGGGAAATCAAAACATAAACATATATCAATTAAATTCAGCATAGAAAGAATAATATCAGAGCAATCCATTATAGTATTAGAGAATATATATGAAATATCAGAGCTCCTACTCATATGTTAGTATCAGAGCATAGATTATTAAGTGAGTTAAATTCCATCTTTGAGTTCTCCTCCTTTTGAGATTATAAAAAATAAAATAGGGAAATAAAAATTAAGAATAAGCACAAAAGGTCATCAAAAAGTGAATAAAAGAGTGATCACATTTCATTGAAGACAACAATACGGAACAATCACAAAAAGTACATCATAGCCCTATCAAAAATCATCCAATCACTCCGGCTCTAAGTCCACCAACTCTTTGCCCTTGTGAGAGACATCAGGTTGAGAAGTAGTAGGTGCAGAAGTGGTAGTGGTTGGAGGTTCAGAGTGGATACAAAGAGGAGGTAGAGGCACTCCTTCAATAGTAGGAGCAAGGCTTGGTATGGAGGAAGATCGAGGTAAAGGCTGCTTAGTAAGGAATGTTTTTATCTGGCTCAGATCCTGAGCAGGGGTTATGGTAACAGGTGCAGAGTAAAGGTAGAAGGAATCTGGCCAGGTCTCAAAGGGGCAGCTGCTGGAGCAACAATTGTTGTGTTGTGATAGTGTATGGCTTCAATAGATTGATGAAGTCCTTGATGACCTCACTACCATATTCCATTGCTTTATCAAAGTCATCCTTGTTCTCCATGAACTTCTCAAGGGTAGGGGTAAAGTCCTTCAACTGCGTGACTTGTGTTAGAGTTGGTGGCCTAGAACCAACTACTTTGTACTTTATTCATTAATAAATAACTTATCACATCTTGATTGTTCTTCTGCGTGACAATGCATGTGATAATGTCCTAAGGACAGATGTCGCATTAAAGGGTCATAGCGGATCCCTGCTATAATGAGAACCCGGAAGTGTCATAACACTGTTCTTGAATATATGTTCTATGGTCGGATGATGTTATTTGAGGGACACAAATAATAGAGGCCATTAGGGGTGAGGACTCATAAAACTTTGAGACACCTTCTCATGGTGTGCGCCCTTGATAATATCCAGGAGGATATTATGAGAACAAGACCCGCCAATAGGAAATCCACATTTCATAGTGCCCTTGGATGTTCCTATCTGCGGACGTGTGTATTGGTCCTTATTATTATTAATGGGTATTACAACTCGCGCACTTAGATGTATTGACGAAAACTGTGACGACACACTGTTCGCAGCGAGGTAGGATACGTTGGGTGCGTCACGAGTGATACTGCATTAATAGATAATGCGAAAAAGGATTGGTCCCTTCTGTTCCATAACGGAAGTAGATATCTCAGACACTTGGAATTGATATAGGCTAAATAAATTCATGGTCATGCTAAGGTATGGGCGAGTTCAATTCCGGGAAGTCAAAGAAAGAATAATCGAGCACATGGGTTGATGGCACTAGCATGCAACCCGCTTGATTAGAGATATCGAGACAAAGGGATTAAATTACACGATAAGCGTTCGTATGAGGTGACACGTCAATGCGGCGTCAACTTCTTTCTCTTGGGTGTCTTGACCCGTTGTTAGACAGTAATCTTGGACTTTAGGCAAGCTCATCTAATGCCAACGAGAAAGAGGCCTAAAGGGTCACATGATGTCTTTCATGTGTCCCAGCTCCGTCGGTATCTACACGACGATTCACACGTCCTTGATTGGGGTGAGTTGGACATCGAGGACAACGTGACCTTTGTGGAGAGACCAGTGATGATCGAGGATCGCAAGGAGAAGGTGCTTCGTGGGCGAACCGTTCCCTTGGTTCGCGTGTTGTGGAGACGTGGTGGGCTTGAGGAGAGTATGTGGGAGAGGGAAGCACAGATGCGTACCCAGTACCAAGAGTTGTTTTAAGTTTTGTTCCTTGTTGTACCTGTTGTGATAGAACGTTTTGTCTTTTGGCTATGAAATATACTGGTTTCTTTTCCTCTGATTGTGTGTGAAAAGCCTTGGCTATGGGGGAGGAGAGAACCCGACCCCTAATCAAGGCGCATTAAGGTGGATCCGATTAAACCCGTACGGGCGAGTCAGTGCCGCCCAAAGCGGATAATATCTTGACATAGGGGGAGGAGACTCCCCAACCCACATGCTTGGGCAGTTTGGCATGATATGTTGCTTGGTTCTTGACAGAGAAGTGTTTTTTGTTAGCATGGGTTAACTTCTAAGAGGTATCTTTCGAGGTGGTTGTTCGGACCCTCTCCTTCCTTCTTGGTTTGTTTTGATTCTCGAGGACGAGAATCGTTTAAGAGGTATCTAATGTAATGGCCCGGACCCTCCTGGCCCATTACTTTGCCAAAAGTGAGGCTCCACCAAAACAGTGGCACCGTGAGGGTGACGTCGTGTCCCCTCGCCGAGCCTTTCGTTCTTCCAGTACCTGACTTTTCCGCTCCCGCAACGTAAGTTTCGACGTAAATTAATTCTTTTACTCCTTTTAAAACCATTTAAAGCCCATAATTAATTCCTAAAAAAATCCCGAGAGACCTCGGTGTGTAACTGCCCAGCCGCGTGGTCAACCCACGACCCCCGCGCCTTATGCGGTTTCGCGTTCTCACCTCAACCGTCCGCAGCTCTTATAAACTAAGGGTTAGCCGTGGTTTCTCCTTTCCTCGATCGCGGCTTTTCACAAACAGCTTCTGGTGCATCGGGCGCGCCGCATCGTTATGCGTAAAGTTCCGCGCCCGGCCTAAGCGTCGATCATCTATCAACGGGTAGGGAATTTCTCCTTCATCTCTCTCTTTTGTGTATCATGCGGGGTGGGCGTGTTTTTGTTTCTGTAAAATTGGATAAACCAGACCTAAATAAAGATAATGAACGAAGACATGCTTACTCTCGATGACGTCATAACGCCCAAACGCTCGGTGTTTCCCTACCTGGCCTAATCGAGGGGCCTAATCCCCTAGCATAGCAAAGTTCGTACTAAGAGCCACTAGCCAGTACGTACTCTAAACTAGTGCAACAATCATTCACAGTAAACCCCCTTTCTATGCTAAGTTTTCGTGCTATGTTCACAAAGAGGTGTGTCACGCATTCAAACAACAAGCCATATATATAACCAAGCACGTGATAAAATCTGGCACCACCCCGATAGCCTCAAGATTAGTCTCATGCCCTTAAATAAATATTCTCAAAAGGAGGCTCATACCAAGGACCATCTTGTCTCATGATCAATCGACGAGGCAACAGACCTAACCAAAGAGGGGTTTTCCAACATACCGTTGAAAAGATGCCAAACGGGCCTTTAGCTTTACCTCATTCAACCATTTACCAAAACTTTAGAAATGTTTCCAAAACAGTAATAAACGTCATTTCTAACAAACATGGTCAGACATACCAAAACATGCCAATATTCTTTCACAAAAACATGCATTTACCAAAACACGCATTTACTAAAACATGCCAAAACAATAAACATTTGCAAACCACTTTAAAAACAACGTTAAACACCAAAACATGTTTCACACCAAATGGTCGAACCTTAAAGAACCCATTAAAAGCCATGTTTTCCAAAACACTTAAAACAACACTTTATAAAACCTCATTTAAAACTCTCCTTAGAAACCACTCAAGGGGACCAACTTTATTTGAAAATTTAAAATCCATTTAGGAAAAACAAGAAACTTTATAAGACATGTCAAACGGCCCCTTAACCAGATATAACCAAGCAAACACCGAAATACCTCACATTTGTCAAGCGAGCGGTTTTCCTTTCCAAACTCACACCAAACCATATTCACTATGTATTTCAAAAACTCTAAAGTGATGGAAACTTTATAAAACAAACCAAACAATTTCTCAACAATTTCACGAACAAGACAAACAATTTATAAACAATTCAATAAACAGACCAAATGATTTATAAACAGTTTTATAACGAATCAAACAGTTTATTTAAAATTTTATAAACAGATCAAACAAATTACACAAACTAGAAGACACTATAACAAACCATTTTTAACAAAACCAACTAACTTGAAAACACTATAGTATATCGACCAATTAATTTGCAAAGACACGAATCAAGTAAAAGAATTAATTAAAAACACACAAGCATTATATAGACTTATTCGGAAAGGAAAATGAGGATTCACCTACCTCAAGAAAGTCAAGCCAAAACTTTCTAACTCAAGCAACATCTCGCTCGCACGCACGAACACACGCACTTCCATATATATATATATACAACTTTAAACTGATGCACGTGTTCCCCGTGCCATGAGAGAACACACACTCAGAAGAAAATATATATATATCCATACTTGGGAAAATGCGTGTGCGCACTTGGAAATGATCTCAACTCCCTACAACAATTCCTAACACCCAACATTAGTGCGGCGAAGACCATCGCACATCCAACAAAACACCAAGGACTCACATAAACCATAAGACGCTAAATTGGATGACGCAAAACAAAACAGTAGGTGCATTAACCTTACTCGAAACATATAACAAAACCATTTCCAAAACAGCGCCACTTATCCAGATTCAATTGCATAGACAAAAACACATACATGAATGGAAGGACAAGTTAAAACCTATTTTTGGAAAGTTAAACCAACGATAACTCATTACTATAAACTAATTACACTTGTAATATAAGTGGGAATGAAGGTTTAATAATTAAGTACTAAAACACAGTCACATGGAACGAAATTAGAAGAAATTTCATGGAAACACCTAGGTTAACACGCGTGAAAGCAATGGAACCTCAACCGAGGGAAGAGTATCGCTCTGCGGACCAACCGCACAACCTAGACAACGAACAAGAAGTGTGAACAGGCCCCTAGGAATTAGAGTTCTTATAATTTAAAGAAACACCAAAAGAGATGAAATATACCAAAGGGAAAATGGAACGAAATTAGAAGAAATTTCATGGAAACACCTAGCTTAACACGCGTGAAAGCAATGGAACCTCAACCGAGGGAAGAGTATCGCTCTGTGGACCAACCGCACAACCTAGACAACGTACAAGACGCGCGAACAGGACCCTAGGAATTAGAGTTCTTATAATTTAAAGAAACACCAAAGAGATGAAATATACCAGAGGGAAAACCGTGCCGAGAGGGGCGGTGCAGGGGGTTCGGGGCATCAGAAACAGGGCGCGCAAGGGGTTCGGGCCGTTGGAAAAGGTCACGGTAGGGGGGTGTCGCTGCCGGGAGGTGTGGCTGTCAAAAGTCGGGTGCTGCGGTGAAGGTGGGGCAGCGCTGAGGTTGCGCAACAAGCCGGAGGATCGCGCGTCAGTGGAGGAGTGGCCGGAGGTCGGGCAGTGGCCGGACGGCCGGACGGCGCAGGAGGAGGGCAGCGCTGCGGGTGCTGCCGGCGCGGGAGGGCGGTGTTGCGGGTGCTGCCGGCGCAGGAGGGGCGAGCGGCGCAGCGAGAGGAGGAGGCCGACAAGCGGGGCGGCTGCGCGACGGGAGGAGGGCGCTGCAGGAGGGTGGCGTGGCGGGAGGCGGGTGCCGCAGGAGGGTGGCACGGCGGGAGGCAGGCGCTGCGGAAGGGGGGAGCCGGCCGCCTTCGGTGTGCAGCACGGAGGAAGGTGGGGAGTAGATTTAGGGTTTTTTTTATAATAATAATAATTATTATTATTATTATTATTATTATTATTATTATTATTATTATTATTATTATTATTATTATTATTATTATTATTATTATTATTATTATAACAATTATCATAATAATAAGAATAATAATAACAACAAAATGATATTAATAACAATTCCAATAATAGTTGTAATAATAGTAATAATAATATAACAACTCAATAATAATAATAATAATTGAAACAATTTAAATATAATAGCATTATTAACAAATTAAATGATAATATTATTATCATCTGCGCAATAATATTATTATTATTATTATTGTTTAAACATTAACTTTGTTTGATCAATATAAAATTTCATTCGACTTTAATTTTAAATTAACTTAATTTATTTATTTAATTTATTATTTACTTGAATTATCAGGCGACCGTGCATTCACCAAGACCGGTAACCGCTAACGGTGTTGTGACTGTGCACTGGCCCGAGACCCACCAAAAAAATATCAAAGCTTCAAAATTTTCAAACCGGGGTCCAATTAAGCCTTGTCCAACGACGTGAGACCGAGAAAAGAATAAAATAAAAGGGCGTCCGAGGTCGGAGTGTGACAATTCTCCCCATCACAGACACTTTATTCCCCCAGAAAGTCATCAAGCCCAAAGATAACCAAGAATTGAGTCCATGCCTGAACGCAACCAAAAGAAACAAGGAGTTTCGATTTGACTATTTACTCCCCAAGTCACAACTGACCAATCGAGAGGAAACCACACTCAAAACAAGGGGAGAACACGAGGGGTTCTCCCCACCACAAAGACTAAAATCATTACGAGGCGGCGCCTGAACTAAGAAAGAGCCCAGAAACAACACTCATTAATTTCACCAAACATCTCCCTAACGAACACAACTGCGACCAAACTCAAAAGTAGAACGGGTCCATTTATTCATGAGCCTAATACCTCTTCGAGGAATCTAAGTGACTTAGAAACCACGGTAAGAGCGGATAAGGCTGCTTAGATTGCGGTAGAATAAGCTCATCACACTACCCTAACGAGGATGAGCTTGCGACGAGGATGATAAGAATAGAACAAGGAAACTTTGGATATTTCTCTCCTCATAGATGAAAACGTGATCCAGACCGAAGTTTCACATACCTTCGGCAACTACTGACTGTGCACAAGCTTCACCCCGAGACCTGCGGTTGGGGCTCTGATGGTCAAAGCATCTTATGTCTCACAGTCAGGTTCTAGCATCCCCCGACCAGAACTTCTTCCTTGAATGACACTTATTTCAGAACCTTTCCCAGTGACCTGAACAGTCACACAATAACATGACTTTGGAGGGATGAGACAAGATGGCTTAGGATGCTCGAACCGGCCACTCTAATGGCACAGAAAGAGAACGGTCCGATGAACCATAAGCTGACACTGACGAACACGATCCTTCAAAAACAAGTTCCATTGGCACACCTCGCTCACTAGACGGGGAACCCTCACGAAAACTAACCACACCCCAAATCCTAATGAAGATGAGGTACCCAACCTCCACTAGTCCAAAACTAGACCCACACACAAACCTGAGATGACACGAACCTTAACGACCCCGAGAGTTCCCAACAACCCAAAGGCTCACTCTAATTATCCAAACCAAACAACTACCTCTAATGAACTTTGATTACCTCGATATATAGGCAACACATAAAAAGAAACAAAAGATGGGCATGACCCATTGGCAACCTTGACGACCTTTCTGGGTGACATACTCAGAACAACACAAAAAACACAACTGCGATCGACATCAAGCCAAAGCTCAATCAAAGAAACAACCCAAGATAAGGGCAACAGGCACATAAGCCAAACATATACAAACACAAGCAAAAATTACTTTTCCAAACACTTCCATTTCTCTTAAATTTTAAAACTCACCTATGGAACCTTATCAACCGTCACATATGCGTTCATTCAATCCTGTTTACATCATCTGCAGATAGGTGCTTGTTGACGCTCCTTTCGTCACAGAATCTAAAGATCGGAAAAGGGAATATCTGAGCTCAAAGTGATTCAGCCTTTGAAGAAAACATCAAAAATCAACAAAGGAAGGAAGAAAGGATCAACAGCAACATCACCGCGCAAGTTATCTAACTGGCGCGCAAGTGTACTTGCGCGGCTACCTTGGTCGCGCAGGTGACTTGCGCGACCTAATTGGTAACCGCCCGGTAACCGCCCAGGGTCTTCTTTTGCCTATAAATAGACCCTGTGGGCCCCCCATTGAGGAAGGATCTTTTTCCAGAAACTCGGATTAAAGCTCCCGACGCCCAAGTCTCTTCTCAAAGCTTCCGGAACACTTCTAAGGTAATTTCTTACCTAGAACGGAAGATCTAAAGAGAAGAAGGAAGGCCTAAGTGTTGAAACTTATCAAACACTTGCGCGCCGACTTATTTCCTTCAATATAACTTGCGCGTCCCTTTTCTGGAAGAACCTCGAGAACATTCTAAAGGGTTTAAAAAAGAGTCGCTCAAGTATTTCATTGCTGGTTGAAAATCGCGCAAGTACACAATGTGTCGCGCAGGTATACCTGCGCGACCAAAACTTGCGCACCCACGGAAGACTTGCGCGCCTTGCAAGACTTGTGCGCCCCTATCTTTTTGGGTGCCCATCTTGCCCATTTTTTACCCCTCTTAAGCCATTTCACCTTTCCTTTTCAAGATTCAGTCTTCAAGACACTCTTCAAAGCCATTTATGGCATGATTTCTTGATTTGACTTTCTTATCTGAAAGGAATTCTGTGGAATCTCTCTCAAAGTCTAGTGATTTAAATATCCTTATGTCACTAAAATACAGAGAGTTCATTCATTCAACCTCATCCTTTAAGATGAGAGAATCTTAACCTGGGTCTCCTTTTCAGGAATAATCCCCAGTGATAAAACCTTTAATCTGGGCATCCTCCTCAGGAATAAGCCCCAAACCTTAATCCCTAACCTGAGTCTCCTTTTTCAGGAATAAGACTCAGTCATAATTTTGGGCTTCCTTTTCAGGAGTAAGCCCCAAGTCCCTTAACCTTGGGTCTCCTTTTTAGGAATAAGCCCCAAGTTCCCTTAAATTTCTCTTAACCAGTCATAATTTACCTTTGATTTGGGTTTCCTTTTCAGGAGTAAAACCCAATCATAAGTCCCCTCCTAACTTGGGAATCCTCCTTAGGAGTAAGCCCCAAGATTAGAGTATTCAAATCTCCATGAAGCACATATAACTTTATGGACCCTGTTCATGGATTTTCTCCCTAAAAGTAAATCCTAAACCTTCATCTATCTGGGCAGTCATCCATACATAAGCCCCAAACAAATTCTTATGATTGCATCTTTCATGGCACAATTGTCTAAATTTTTACCAATACCTCTTGTTTCTCACACCGAGCATGACTCACGTGAGCTTAGAGTGTAAAAGTAATTATGACATTCATCTTTGAGCCATCAATCATAAACATCATACTCTATAACTCGAACTACGTGGGTTCTGATTCCTTTTCCAAAACAAAGGATACGTAGGTAGCCCATTTATGGGTTCGATCCCAAATTTGAAATAATCTCTGTCCTTCTGAATGACGACAAACTTCAAGTTCCCCACTGAGTGGCTTTAAAACCAGTCTGGTCATCATAATGACCAAGAGACTTTTATATAAATGTTTTTGAAGGATACCATTGACCAAGAATCTCTAAACAGATATAGATGATTCTCTATTGATGAAGAACCTCGAATACATATAAAAGATTCTCTAAATTTCTTGCATATTTAATCATTGATTGTTAAAACTAAAGGAAAGCACATTTTATACTTGGTAATGTAATAAGGATTCATGAACATAACTTAAATCTATAAAGAGAGTCCCGGAGTAGACAATAATTCCCCTCAAAAAGGTGTGATGAGTCCGACCTCCCATCCTCTCGACCAATGCAAATTCCTAAGCCTCATTAGTCCACAAGCTAATGAGCGCCTGCCTTTGGAAAGTAGGTCCAAACGGATATGGAATCATTGGATGTTTCCGGTTCTACGAACAAACCCGTTAGAAACCGATCGGAACGTTTGAATCTCCCGTCGAGGAGGTCATCCCCGGATTCCGTGCGAAACAAAAATGGTGAACCCGACGTGAATCCTTAACCAAGTTAAAGTGATGTTCTTCTTATTTGTTAGGCCCCTTGGGCCAAAAAAGCAATCATTGACATGTGCTCATCCAAAAGATGCAGTGGCCGGATTCATCTTGATTATGTCTGTTACATGGAACAGGCACTCTTTTCTCAAGATCTTCTGCAAAATGGCTTTCCTTAAATTCACCCCTGTGAATACTGCTGCTGTGAACACCTCTACTGTGAGGTCTGCTGCTGTGAAAACCAATGCTGCTACTCCTGTTGGAACGTCATCCGCCCTGAGGATGACATCACCAACTCAGTGTCTTCAACGCTGGGTTTCTAATGCACTGGTTAAGGAGTACCGTCGCAACGGTACTATCCCAACTCTGGAGGCCGCTCGTCAAGCCCTCCAAGTTAACAACTCTACCTGGTCGTCCGGACAATGGCGGCCAGCAATCAAGAAGCAGGCGGTGCTGACTACCGTCTCCAACCGTTTCGGGTCGTTATCCCCGGAACGCAATTTCCATTCACTCCCTTACTCTGAGGAAGTGAATGAGCAGGTCCCGCAGGACCTTAATTCAAAAAGACAGGAGTCCTTCTCAAGGGCTCCCATCAACAATCGCCGCCAGACTCGTGCGGTAGTGCGCCCTCAATATGATGAGGGTACCGACTCCAGGCATTCAGCTCAGGTTCCTCGAACCCGAGCAGGCAAGATGAACCGCCAGAGACGGAATCCGGTTAACAATAGGCAGGTTGTCATCCCTGCCATCTCCGGAGAAGTCCACCAACCTAACTTGGTGGCAAACAACGAGCAGGCATACACACCTGTTCGTTTTAATTCCGCTGTCCAGCAGACTCGTCTGACAGCATCAAGTCTATCCCGCCAGGCAATTCCGGCGGAGTACCATAGGCAGGAACATACACCTGCTTATACATCACCAGTTAGTCAGCAGGCTCGTCTGACTACATATGATGGATCTCGTCAACCGCGTTTGGCGAAGTGTAATCAGCAGGCACATACACCTGCTAATACTAATCAGGCCTACCAATAGTCTCGCTTGGTAGCGCCTGGAGAAGTCAGTCAGAAAGTCCCGACGACAAACAAGAGGCAGACTCAACTCTCTGCCTCCACACTTGAGTACTGTCAGGATTCACTGACAGGAAAAGGAGGACAGGAGCAGGCACATACACCTACTCCAAGCCCGGAATGGACGTATATCCCCGTTCCGGCGACTGAAGTCACCAAACATATTTTGTCAATGGTGAAAGAGCAGAAGCAAATTCCTGCTCATATTCTGGATGCTTGCCAGGATATCATAACAGCTTCAGCATCATCTCAGGGACAAACACATAAATCTATCCCTAGCAATGGAGTGACACATCAACGATTCACTCCGGAACAGACACACACATCTGTTCCAGTCCAAGAGGGTTATGGGGCATACTCCCCCATATCATACGGACAACCAAGTCAGGCACATACACCTGATTTGAGTGGAGATCGTCAGCCTAACCTGACCATCTTTCCTGATCAGGCACATACACCTGCTCAGAGCAATCACTTTCGTCATCAAGTGGTTTCTAAAGAGAGTAAGAAGGCATCTAAGAAAAAGATCCGCCCATCACAGTCAGGAGATCAAAGGCCAATCTGCAACAAGGCCTTGCTCGATGCTGGAGTTCTTAAAGCCTTCAGACATTTATCTGTCGGAATTCAAGATTCTACTCCCTCAGTTCCCAATAACGGGAACATTAATTCTGAAGGTCTTCAACAGACACTTCCTCATGAAGACTTGCTTCATGAAAATTCAGTCAATCTTGAAGTTTCTTCTTCAGATGAGAGCCACAGGAACCCTCTGTGTGGTCAGAAGACCAAGGAGCAAGAGATTTCATCTTTTGCTGTAACCCATCATGACGGTCCTCCTCATGGTGATGAACTTCGCTGCGAAAGTCCTCTCCGCAGTAGTGATTCACGTTGTCTCGAAAATTCTTCAGAAGGCAATGTAGTGACGAGAAAGCCCTCCTATCTCGAGGCACTTGCAAACGTAAAACCAGTCATGTCTGATGCTTTACTATTGGCAGGTGAAACTCTTTCTCCATCAAAAGACAGCCTGGGGTTCAGGTTATTCTCCGAACCATCCCTGGGTCATTCATCTTCCAGCATGAATAGTGATTTCTCTACCAATCTTGTTGAATCCGATGAAGCAACAAGGAAACACCAACTCTGGTCCAAAACAGGTAGAAGAATCTTCATTTAATGATAAAGAGGAAATGCTGAACATGAGGAAAAAACTGGCAAAAGGTGAAGTACCAGTCATGTTTTGGCCTTTGGCTGACTCCCAGTACGACATTCCAAATATGTTGACGGATGATGGAATCCATGATATTCGTCTCAACATATGGAAAACTCTTTGTCAATTAAATAAGAAGGTATTATCTTACGATGAATATGAAAATCATCTTAAGATAATAGAAGGGTTACAACGCCGGATTGATTTGGCATCTCTATCAGTCTCTCGGTATCCGAAGGCTGAAAAGCAACAGAGAACCCTTCAACGTTCATGCCTTGGCGCACTAAGAAGATTGCGTCAGTTAATTGCCAATGCTCCATCTGATGTTCATATCAGAGGATGGGGTGTTCACGGAGCACTACATTTCACAGTGTTTTCCGGTCAGCAAAGCCCACCGAAAATGGTCTCATGCAATGTTATTGCCCATGGCCGGCCACAGTCAATGGGCTTTGTTCATAATCAAAAGCTTGCTCAAGAACAAGCTTCAACTAGTTCCTCTCAAAATCAAGTATATAGAGAACAGGTTGTTGAATTGCTCCTACATCAAGCAGGCGAGAATATTGCACAAGCCTCTCGTCTGGAGCAAACACGTCATCAAATGACAGAAGTTTCGGAAATCATCCAACGGTCTGTTGAACCAGGTGATAAAAGTGGATACAGGTTAATGCATCCAGCTAATTTCCGAACTAATATTCGCAAGATCAAGAGAGATTTTAAGAAGATCTCAAACATAGCATGTCAAGAGACACCCCATCTTGCCAGACTGGGGACTTCTCTAACCCAACCCTCAGAGTCAACGAATGGGATTCAAGGAGTTGAGCGGAAGTAGTAGGAACATCCCCAGTCCACCGGACTGGGGACTTTTTCAAATCCTCAATCCCTCCCTCAGAGAAAGTCAGTATTCTCTCGATTAGGGAATAAGCCTCAAGAGGAACAAAGAGCCAAGCTGTCAGGAGATTCTCTCCAAGTGACGGTTCTCCAAGAAATTCCTGAGGGATCAAGTCAACGGAATGCCATGTCTCATCATGGACATAGAAGGAGACAATATCACAGAAATGCTGATAGAAAGGATTTCATGCAATATGCATCCATTAATGTCATCAATGCCGTTGCTGCTGATTCACCAGATGAGGCTCAATCAGAGGGATCAGACGAAGAGGTTCCTGCTCAAGAAGTTGCGCACACAGACCTAAATGAAGAAGGTGTGCGCACACGTAATCAAAGGCTTACCCAAAATCTGGGTATTCCTTCAAGTAACCCACTTCCCCCTCTCCGAAAAGGATCCAATAATGGGAAAGGAAAGAATCAGGTTACTTCTCACCCTTCCTCTGAAGGAGGTTAATCGCTCTCATTAGAGCAAAGGTTTGCACAACAGGAGGAAGAAATGAAAGAATTAATAAGGTTGAATGCAGAACTACTTCAGAGTAGTCTTCTTCTTAAGAATGCTGAAGTCTGACAGCCGAAGGAATTTGTTGTAACTACTGAGATGGATCAAGAATATCCTCCTTTATCAGTACACCCACAGAGGTCTAATCCTACGGGTCAAACGCAACAACGGTTGGCAGCACTACCATCAGTTGCAGCACCAACCACCATGTCTGTCCAAGCTCCATTCATTGCACCTACCCAAAACCAAGTTCAACCTGACGTTTCTCAAAAGTTAATAACTACTATTGAGTCATTAACAGCTCGGTTAGAAACTATGGAAGGGAAACATGCGCAAGTTCAACCTGAAAAGAAAGTTTACCCTGAATGGGTAGATTCAATTTCTCCTCCATTCAGTTTTGGAAACCCTATTTTCCCTACTTTCAATGGATCAGGCGACCCTGAACAACATTTGACGCATTACGTGTCTTGTTGTGATCCTATGATGGGAACTCCAGAGCAGAAAGAAGCAGTGAAACTCAGATGCTTCGTGCGAACCTTGCAAGGACCATCTTTTGTCTGGTATACAAGCTTGCAATCCCGGTCAGTCATCGGATGGGAGGATCTTCGTCAAAAATTCCTTCTTCAGTTTAGCTCAACTTTGCCAAAAACGACAGTTTTCGATCTTACAAACTGCAAGCAAAGGGAAAATGAAAGAGTCTCTGATTTCATTGCTCGTTGGAAGGGATTAACGTATTCCTTGAGTTTAGAACTCCCTCAGGAGGAATTATTGCCAATATGTGTGGCAAATTTGCGTGACGAATTACGCACGCCATTGATCCCTGTGAAATACACAGGAGGGTTTCGAGACCTTACTTCAATCGCTCAACAGATTGAAGATTCCCTTATACAGGCTAAGGTTAAATCTCGTGTAATTCCATCAGCTCCAGGAAGAAAAATGGGTAAAGCAGAAACTGCTACAGTTATGCTTAAACAGGCACCTGTACCTATTTCTACTTCAAAACCTTCATCTTCTCGAAGGGCTCCACCTCCTGAACGCCAACAACAAAGGCTGTTTCGTCCAAATGATCAAAAAGATCAACGACGAAAACAATTTGAGGATATGAAGAGTAAAACATACTCTTTCCGAAGTGAGCAAGTTCCTGGTTACTTCATTTCAGCTCTGGAAAATAATTTGGTTCAATTACCAGTGCCGAAGAGGCCAAACAAGGAAGGAGATGAAGACCGTCCCAATTATTTTCCCTTTCATCAAATGTTGGGGCATCCCATCCATGAGTGTTTTGTCTTTAAAGACCTCCTGCAAAATATGGTCGACTTGGGACAAGTCAAATTGAAGGGTTTTTCAGCTCATGTAGCGTGTATTACCGCTACAGATCCAGAGGAAGGAGGCGAGTGGCAGGAAGTCAAAAGCAAAACTGTGAAAAAATATGATGATTGGATGGTCAGAAAGACAATCAATCGGACCCATTCCATTTTGCGAACACAATTGAAGAAGCCAATTGTGTCTCCTACAAAAGCTGCAGTAAAGCCTCCATCAAAAGACAAATCCTCAAAAGGGCAGCTCAATTCAAAGAAGAAAGAGGAATCAGGAGAAGATGAGTATGTATCAAAGCCTAAATTGTCTTTGACTCTGGCAGATTTCATGCCATCTACTTCAAAGCCACGGGCACCGTCCCACCAAACGGAACAGCCTAAACAGGTTAACCAGGCAGAGTCTTTATCAGACGAAGAGTTAATCTTTGGTTCTGTTAATATGATTCAATTAACAGATTCATATTCCAGTCTTGATGAGCCTGAATTCCCTGTATCAAATAAGGGAACCCGAGGAAGTTCTAGAGGTTCAGGATATAGGGGAAGACGTGGATCTTTCCGAAGCCACTACTCTAATTCTACCCCTGCTAGCACTGTATATGCAGCAGAAACTCGTGGTAGAGCCCTTCAGCGAGCTCAAAAAGAACAAGCAAGTTTTTCTGCCAATGACCAACTCAGTTTCGGCACAGTTATTTTGGAAGACCGATTAAAAGTTCCATCTTCTTTATCTCAGCAAGTAAATGGATCTAATCAGTCTAATTTTCCAAAACCAAGGATGTTGCCAACTTCAATACAAGATGCATCAGCTTCCAAAGCATCTGCTTCCAAGGTACCTGCTAAACCGCATATTCCTATTGGAAAACGCAGACCTCTAGATCAAATGTATGATATATTGAAACACTTGGCCCAAGTACCAGCCAAGTTATCAATTTTGGATGCTTTGAATCTGTCAAGAGATCTTCGGGAAGCACTCATCGAAGCTTTGTCAAGTCCTCAGGAGTTTGAAGCTGAAATTGCTGCAGCTGAAATCTATCACATAGAGAATAATCCTGCGGAATGTCATGCAGTGATATCTTTTACTGATAAAGATTAAGATGATGTTGTTCATGGACACATAAAACCTTTGTACTTATCTGGAAAAGTCAATGGTATAGATGTTCGAAGAGCTTTCATTGACAATGGTTCAGGAGTCAACCTCATGCCCATTCGCACACTTCGTCGATTGGGCCTCACGGAATCTGATTTATCTCCTTCTACCATGATGTTGCAAGGATATGATAAAAATGAACAAGAACCACTGGGAGAAGTTACGCTCAGAACTCAGTTTGGAGATCTTGTTTCCAATTCGGATTTCATGATTGTTGATCAAGACTCAGCTTTCAATATCTTGCTTGGAAGACCCTGGCTACATCAGCATGCAGCTATTCCGTCATCATACCATCAATGTCTCAAATACTGTTTCGATGGTCAAGTTGGAACATTGTATGGTGATAAGGCCCCGTTCAAGACATGTGAGTCTCAATACATTGAGGCGGAATTTTATCACATGAAGGGAAGAGAAAAATCTAGAATGAAGGAAATTACCAAAGTTAATGCTCCATATGGTTTGGAAAAAATTCCAATAAATCCATTTTCACATGTGAGTACAGATTATGTGTTACCTATCAGTCAAATTAACAAAATATGCCCAAATCAAAATACTCTTATGGAAAGATCCATAATGTCAATTACGGCAATCGAGCCAGACAACATGGGAGAAATTGGTAACTTACCAAGCAGTGATGAAAGCATAAGTGGTGACGTTTTCATTTCGTCTGCTGAAATCCAACAAGTCTATACTTCGCTAATCAGGCCAGAAGAAGTTATAGCAACACCAGAGGTGAATATTGATGTCGATTCTCAATCCATCATCTCCTCTTTATTTCCCAAAGAAGACCCTTTATCACCAATAGGGTCGGAAATGGAAGCTTCTTCTTCAAAATGTGAAAATTTTGACATCTCTTATGATCATGAGAATTTCGTTTTTTCATCTACTTTGCAAGTAGAAATGGAAGAAATAACACATGATGAAGAGGAAGAGGAAGATCTTAGAGATGCTCCTCCAGCATTTGAAGAGGGTATCTCTACCACTGTGGATGAACTCAGAGAAGTAAATCTGGGTACAGAGAAAGATCCACGCCCCACTTTAATTAGTGCGGCCATGACCCTTGAAGAGCAAGAGATGTATATTTCTTTTCTAAATCAAAATAAAGATATTTTTGCTTGGAATTATACAGAGATGCCTGGCCTTGATCCTGATGTTGCCACCCATCATTTGGGTTTTCCAAAAGAACATCGAGGATTCAAGCAAGCCGCGAGAAGAACACACCCAACCTATGCTTCCAAAATCAAGGCTGAAGTGGATAAGATTATCAAAGCTAACTTCATCAGAGAAGTTCAATATCCCAAGTGGTTGGATAATATTGTCCCTATAAAGAAGAAGAACGGACAAATTAGGGTTTGCATCGATTTCAGAGATCTTAATCGGTATTGTCCTAAAGATGATTTCCCAGTTCCGATTACAGAACTCTTAATTGATGCGACGGCTGGCTATGAAGTACTTTCTTTCATGGATGGATATTCTGGATATAATCAGATCCGAATGGCCCCAGAAGATGAGGAATATACAGCCTTCAGAGCTCCTCAAGGTGTGTTTTGTTACCGGGTGATGCCCTTTGGTTTAAAGAATGCAGGTGCAACATATCAACGCGCCATGCATCGTATCTTCAAACCTTTTCTAGGGAAGTTTGTTGAATGTTATGTAGATGATTTGGTGGTTAAATCCAAACAACGTTTTGATCACTTGGCTGATTTGGAAGTCGTATTCCACAAGCTTCGACAACATAATTTGAAGATGAACCCCTTAAAATGTGCTTTTGGGGTAACCTCAGGAAAATTCCTCGACTTTGTTGTACGTCATCGTGGTATTGAAGTCGATCCTGAGAAGACCAAATCAATCCTTGGTATGTCACCTCCTCAGAATTTGAAAGAATTAAGAGGACTTCAAGGACACTTAGCCTATATTCGGCGTTTCATCGCCAATTTGGCAGGCAAAAGTTTACCCTTTACCAAATTATTGAAGAAAGGAGTCACTTACCAGTGGACTGAAGAATGTCAAGAAGCATTTGATGTTCTCAAGAAATACCTCTTGAGTCCACCAGTACTTATGCCACCTGTTGAGGGTAGACCTCTTATCCTCTACGTGACAGCTTTAGAGCGATCATTGGGTTCCTTTCTCGCTCAAAAGAATGATGTTGGGAATGAAAATAGTCTCTACTATCTCAGTAGAACTATGCTTGAAGCAGAAACCCGGTATTCAAGTATTGAAAAGTGCTGCCTAGCATTAATATTTGCAGTTCAGAAACTGAGACACTACCTGCAACATCATGAGGTCCAATTGGTATCTCGTAATAATCCGCTCAAATTCATCCTTAGTCGTCCAATGCTTACAGGACGTCTGGAAAGATGGGCGGTTATTCTACAGCAGTTCGACATTCAGTATGTGTCTCAAAAGGCAATTAAGGGCCAAGCTCTGGCTGATTTCCTGGCTGAACATCCTTCAGTGGAAGACACGTATTCAGATATCGAACTCCCCGATGAGGAAGTTTTCTCTATTCAAGAGAGTCCTCAAACATGGGAAATGTATTTTGATGGTGCTTCTAGAAGTCCAACAGGGAAGAAAATGGAAAATCCTAAATTCAACAAAGTTGGTTTAGGAATTGTGCTCATTTCTCCAGATAAGGCAGTGTTACCTTATTCCTTTTTGTTGTGGGAAGGTGGTACCAATAATGAAGCTGAATACCAAGCTCTCATTACAGGCTTGGAGTTAGCGCTTTAAGCACAAGTGAATCACTTAAAGGTGAAAGGTGATTCAGACCTGGTAATCAAACAAGTCAATGGGGATTATGTCATTAGAAAAGAAGAATTAATCCCTTTATATGATTACGTCAGAGAGTTAATGTCGGAATTCCCTTCAGAACCGACATTTTCTTATGTCCCAAGATCACAAAATGCTCAAGCTGATGCACTAGCTAATATAGCCACAGCTTTAGCAGATCCAAATCGGGATGAGACAACCATCTGTATTACCCACCGTCGTGCAATTTCACCTTATGTTCAAGTCAGAACAGAGGAAATTAATGAAATTAGTCCCATTCCTGAACCGTATGGTCATACTACAGGATGGATGTCACCTATCAAGGAATACCTTCAAAATGGAACACTTCCACCTGATAGAGCCAAGAAAGAACAAATTCGGCGACGTGTGGTCAATTTTACTCTTTATGATGGTCCAAACCACCTCGAGAAAATTCTCTACAAACGTGGTTTTGATGGAGTTCTCTTCAGATGTATTGATGGTGAAGAGACAATGGCTGTCATAAAAGAAGTGCATGCAGGAGTCTGTGGTGCCCACCAGTCTGGACATAGACTGTCTGATCAAATTCGAAGGCTTGGATACTTCTGGCCTTCAATGATACAAGATTGTGTTAATTTCACAAAGAAGTGTCATTCATGCCAAGTATATGCCAACTTCATTCATCAACCTCCAGAGTTTCTTCATACAGCTAAATACTCATGGCCATTTTCCACATGGAGAATGGATGTCGTGGGACCTTACCCTTCAGCTACGGCCAAGCAGTTTAAGTACATTCTTACTGCTACTGATTTCTTTTCCAAATGGGCAGAGGCAGTACCTCTCAAAGAAGTCAGTTCTAAATGCATTGTTAGCTTCATCAAGTCTAACATCATTACTAGATTTGGTGTCCCTCATACCATATTGACGGACAACGACACCAATTTCTGTTCTTCTGAGGTAAAGAAATTGTATCAAGAATACAACATTAAGTCCAACCATTCATCTCGATATCATGCAGCGGCTAATGGCCAGATAGAGGCCTTCAACAAGACTCTTTCAAATATACTGCAAAAGATGGTGGATAAAGATAAGAGGTCATGGCCTGATAAACTCTTTCATGCTTTATGGGCTTATCGGACTACCACTCGCAATGCAACGCGGTCTACTCCATATTCATTGGTATATGGAACAGAAGCAGTCTTGCCAATTGAAGTTCAATTTCCCTCACTCAGAATAGCCATTTGTGATCAGTTATCAATAGACGAGCAATCCCAAAAGCGGTTGAATGAATTGGAACAGTTAGATGAGAAAAGATTGTGCACTTTGCACCACTTGGAAATCTATCAGAATCGGATAACACGAGCTTTTAACAAAAAAGTTCGTCTTCGTTCATTCATTCAGGGAGAATTGGTATTGGTTCTCAAAGCACCAATGATACCAGGAAAGAAGCCTCCCAAGCTTGAACCAAAATGGGAAGGACCTTATTCAATACATAAGGTCTACTCCAATGGAGCATATTCTCTGATCTCAATGGATGGAGAACACATCACGACTCCAACTAATGCCAGATTTCTGAAGAAGTATTTTGTATAAACACAAAATATTGTTCCCAGATCCAAAACAATCACATTAGATCCTATAACTATGTCCAGAAAGACGTTAAACTGTGATGTCCTATCTACATGACATTAAACTGTACAGAAGATCCTATATTTTGTCCGAGATGACATTAAACTATATTGTGTTCTAGCAACATGACATTAAACTGTGTGGCACTTTCATCGTCCAGCATGACGTTAAACTGTAAAAAGTCCCCAGAACTGATATCCTCATATTGGTTCACCTTAGTCCTAGCTACATGGCTTTAAACTGTACAACACCAGTTCGTCCTTGCTATATGACGTTAAACTATACAGCAATGGTCCAGTATGACTTTAAACTGCAACTTCGTCCCACACGACATTAAACTGTGAAAAAGTTCCCTAAACCGTCCAGCATGACCTTAAACTGCATCATCCCTGGTCCATGTATATGACCATAAACTATTTGCAAATCCCTTATGTCCAGCAAGACGTTAAACTGTGACGTCCTAAACTACATGACGCTAAACTGTATAAAAGTCCCTCACGTCCGAAAAGACGTTAAATTATATAATCATCAAAGGTCCAGCATGACATTAAACTGCACCATCCACGGTCCATGCATATGACCTTAAACTATTCACACTTTCGTCCAACATGACATAAATGGTGTGTTATTTTGTCCTTACGGCATGACATTAAACTGCACAGTCCCCCTTTCGTCCAATATGACGTTAAACTATTTTATCCCCATCGTCCTAACTACATGACGCTAAACTGTACAGAAAATCCTTGATAGGTCCTACATGACATTAAACTGTATTTTGTCCCTGCTACATGACACTAAACTGTGCAGCACCAATAGTCCTAACTGCAAGACTTTAAACTGCATAGTCCCTTTTTTTTTATGTCCTACATGACATTAAACTGTGCATCGTTAAGGTTGTTATTACCTCTTGTTTCTCACACCGAGTATGACTCACGTGAGCTTAGAGCGAACATCAACCATAACATTCCCTTTGGGCCACTAACCATGTGTAAGTCCCAACAATATTTTTTATTAGATCATTGTCCACAAGAACAACTTGATCATTAATTCATTTTTTAATTGAACTACACGGACTTTGATCCTCGCCCTCCAGGCTGGGTATGTAGGCAACCTCCCAGGGTTCAAGCCCAAAAACAATCTCTTCACATCGGTTCACCACAACCTCATAAAATGTTGATTTGTGAAACCGCCCCTGGAATCAATATCTTTACATTGATTCACTTTCATCCTTGTTATATGACGTTAAACTATACAACACTTTTGTCCGGTACGACAATAAACTACAATATTCTTTGATTTCCTCATTTGAGAAGGAACCATTATTGACATTGATTTTTTTAAAAATCATGTTTCATTTTCAAAAGACTACGTGCATATATGGTAATGCCTAAACTTTTTATCTCAGGTTAAACCATCATTGCACTAAAGTCCCCTTTCACCCTTCACATGTACGAACCAAATTTGTACAAAGGGTAGTTCTAGAACTACGTGGACTTGATTTCCATCCTTATGGGATACGTAGGAACATTCGAGTGTCCCTCGAATCCAGTCCCAAGTCTTTTGGGCCTAACCCCAAATTTCACTTTCAGTCCCTTGGCTAAAAAGTCCTCATGAAAACACACACTGTGTATTCATTATTATGGTTCGAATTCTATGACCCTAAACTAAGATCACTCATACTTTCGTCCTGCACGACGTTAAACTGCATTTCAAGAACTACGTATGGCTTGATTCTCATTCTTATGAGATACGTAGTGAATTCCAAGTTTCAATTCAGGACCCAGCCACAACATGATTATGGTTTTCATTGACCTATGTATCTCTATATACATTGGACAATACCCATCTTTATGTGTTATAATCCTAACCTTAAATATTTTCAGATCTTCATAACCCTTTTCATGACTTCTAGTCACAAAAATGTCAAACTTTTGAGAATTCTTTTGCCTGACTATGCAGCACGTGCCCATAGGTGGCCTTGCATAAATAGTCCACATAACAGACTTGTCAGCCAAAAGATGCTATTCATTTGACCATGCATCCAATGCCCATAGGTGGCCCTGCATATTTCAACCCCCTAACGGGTTTTGTTAAATAATAGTAACTTCATTCTTGGGAAGAATGCCTCTTTTTTCCTTATTTGTCTTAAATGACAATATGTAGGGATCCGCAAAAAATAGCCATCCTTAACATATTTGTCCCATATCCTTTTTCATGATCTGAAAGTATTCAAGTCTATGGTTTATTCTTCTTCCCTAAGTTTGGGTCAGACCTTCGTAGGAGTGATATTCATCCAGTTCTTCGATGTTCTTGTTCGGAAATATCTTCTCCATATTCAAGTACCTCTTTCCATACAACAAACTCTATGCTTTAGAAAATTTGAATCTCCATAAACTTTCACTGGCTTTTAGCACTAGGAAAGTAAATTTCTGGGAGTTCTTTTGCCTGACTATGCAGCACGTGCCCATAGGTGGCCTTGCATAAACAGTCCACATAACAGACTTGTCAGCCAAAAGATGCTATTTATTTGACCATGCAGCCAATGCCCATAGGTGGCCCTGCATATTTCAACCCCCTAACGGGTTTTGTTAAATAATAGTAACTTCATTCTTGGAAACTACTTCTTCTAATGCCTTTTTAGCTCTTTTTCATATCATTCCTCAGATTCAAATATTCTTAAGCCATAGTTTACATTTTTTCCCTCATACTTGAGTATGGTAATATGTTTTCAGATAAAATGTCAAGAAATTGAATCCATTTTTAATCCATTTTCGGTCAAAGCTATTTAGACCTTAAACATTAGCCCCTTTATGTCTGGCGTGCATGACTTTAAACTGCCCACACAAAAGACAAAGGAACTCTGAATAAAAGTCAAGTTCCAGCTCACTAAATATACATTTTTTGTATGATTTAGGTAATATTGAGCAGTTAAAAGATTCAAAGTTTGTAGGGTTATTTGTAATAATCCTAGTAAAAATCAAACTATGATTACTAAGCCCATTGGCTTAAGTAAATTTGAAGCAGGTAATGGAAGAATGCAGGTACAAATGATTGAAGACAAAAGTGTTTTTTCATTGATACACAAGAGTTAGAAGGACATCCACAGACTGGAGTCTCTTCTCTCTTTCAAGAATTACAGAAGATTGTCAACATAAGTCTTCATTTGATGTATAGCATCCTGAGCCTTATCAGCAGTTACTTGAAGCTCGTGCACTTGACCAGCTTCACTCTTTTCAGCTTGCTGAAGTGCCTTCTTAGCATATGCAATGGCTTTCATGCCATTCATATGAGTTTCATCCAATGATTTATTAAGCTGATCAAGTTCCCCAGTAACAGCATCTAATTGTTGCTGGAGTTGCACCTGCTGGACGACCTTTTCTTTGATTTTTTGCTTCAGATCCTTCATCTTGACAGCATAATCAGCTTCAGCCTCATATATTGCAGCTCTCTTCAGATCCTCAATAAACTCTGCGCAAGTCTGTCGCACCCAGTATGCCCACATCCAAGTTGGCTTCACACCTCCCCCAGGACGGAAATCCAAACTTTTCTTCCAGCCTTTGGATTGATCCATCTGAGCATTTCGGAAGATTGAAGGATGACAATGTGGTTGAAGCTCAGGTGTATGTTTTTTCAGATCTGGTGTGCAAGGGCTATGATGCATCACATAAGCCTTCTCCACTGTTCCAACAGTTTGAAATACTCCTCCACCTGAGATATTTGCTGAAGCAAAATTGGTATAATTCTGAAACCACGAAAATGGAAGATAATTCTTTACTTCTGGAATAATGACTTCTTGCAGATGACCATGACCATACAAAGGTAGATAAGTGCAGTGAGGAAAGTTGCGATGATATTTCTTCAGATACTTAGCCAAATCTGGAAGAGTACTATCTTTGACAGTATAGTAATCAGGGCCAATGATATCCATCATATCATCTATCCGCTTGCTAGCCAGTTCATCAATTAATCCAGGTCTAAGAGCCATTGAATCTGCACAGGAGTTGAATAAATTAAACTCTTAAATGGGTTTTATTTTTTCATAAAATTTGTGAAAGAATTTGGAAAAAAATGGCTAAGGCATTAAGGCGCGCAAGTATGGAGATGTCGCGCAAGTAATACATGTGCCGCGCAAGTTTTTGTCGCGCAAGTATTACCGCGCAAGCCCTATTACATTGAGAGTAGCGTGGCAGCGAGGAAACAGTGAAAACAAGAGACTTGCGCGGCGAGGAAGACGTGCGCGGCGAGAGCTCGAGAAATCCGGAAATCCAGATACTTGTACGGAGGTGAGGCCGTGTATTTATAGGCCAGGAAGCCTACCTGCGCGCCACATCCAGAACGCTTAAGGCCTGCGCGACGCAGACTTGCGCGCCGCCCTCTGCGCACTGAAAGACTTGCGCGCCCGCCCTTTTCCTTTGAAGGGATTCGATTTCCTCAGAGTCAAATCCTCATTTCTCTCCGGATCCAACTCCGAGGGGGGACTTTTGTTGACGCTCCTTTCGTCACAGAATCTAAAGATCGGAAAAGGGAATATCTGAGCTCAAAGTGATTTAGCCTTTGAAGAAAACATCAAAAATCAACAAAGGAAGGAAGAAAGGATCAACAACAACATCACCGTGCAAGTTATCTAACTGGCGCGCAAGTGTACTTGCGCGGCTACCTTGGTCGCGCAGGTGACTTGCGCGACCTAATTGGTAACCGCCCGGTAACCGCCCGGGGTCTTCTTTTGCCTATAAATAGACCCTGTGGGCCCCCCATTGAGGAAGGATCTTTTTCCAGAAACTCGGATTAAAGCTCCCGACGCCCAAGTCTCTTCTCAAAGCTTCCGGAACACTTCTAAGGTAATTTCTTACCTAGAACGGAAGATCTAAAGAGAAGAAGGAAGGCCTAAGTGTTGAAACTTATCAAACACTTGTGCGCCGACTTATTTCCTTCAATATAACTTGCGCGTCCCTTTTCTGGAAGAACCTCGAGAACATTATAAAGGGTTTAAAAAAGAGTCGCTCAAGTATTTCATTGCTGGTTGAAAATCGCGCAAGTACACTATGTGTCGCGCAAGTATACCTGCGCGACCAAAACTTGCGCGCCCACGGAAGACTTGCGCGCCTTGCAAGACTTGCGCGCCCCTATCTTTTTGGGTGCCCATCTTGCCCATTTTTTACCCCTCTTAAGCCATTTCACCTTTCCTTTTCAAGATTCAGTCTTCAAGACACTCTTCAAAGCCATTTATGGCATGATTTCTTGATTTGACTTTCTTATCTGAAAGGAATTCTGTGGAATCTCTCTCAAAGTCTAGGGATTTAAATATCCTTATGTCACTAAAATACGGAGAGTTCATTCATTCAACCTCATCCTTTAAGATGAGAGAATCTTAACCTGGGTCTCCTTTTCAGGAATAATCCCCAGTGATAAAACCTTTAATCTGGGCATCCTCCTCAGGAATAAGCCCCAAACCTTAATCCCTAACCTGAGTCTCCTTTTTCAGGAATAAGACTCAGTCATGATTTTGGGCTTCCTTTTCAGGAGTAAGTCCCAAGTCCCTTAACCTTGGGTCTCCTTTTTAGGAATAATCCCCAAGTTCCCTTAAATTTCTCTTAACCAGTCATAATTTACCTTTGATTTGGGTTTCCTTTTCAAGAGTAAAACCCAATCATAAGTCCCCTCCTAACTTGGGCATCCTCCTTAGGAGTAAGCCCCAAGATTAGAGTATTCAAATCTCCATGAAGCACATATAACTTTATGGACCCTGTTCATGGATTTTCTCCCTAAAAGTAAATCCTAAACCTTCATCTATCTGGGCAGTCATCCATACATAAGCCCCAAACAAATTCTTATGATTGCATATTTCATGGCACAATTGTCTAAATTTTTACCAATAACTCCTGTTTCTCACACCGAGCATGACTCACGTGAGCTTAGAGTGTAAAAGTAATTATGACATTCATCTTTGAGCCATCAATCATAAACATCATACTCCATAACTCGAACTACGTGGGTTCTGATTCCTTTTCCAAAACAAAGGATACGTAGGTAGACCATTTATGGGTTCGATCCCAACTTTGAAATAATCTCTGTCCTTCTGAATGACGACAAACTTCAAGTGCCCCACTGAGTGGCTTTAAAACCAGTCTAGTCATCATAATGACCAAGAGACTTTTATATAAATGTTTTTAAAGGATACCATTGACCAAGAATCTCTAAACAGATATAGATGATTCTCTATTGATGAAGAACCTCGAATACATATAAAAGATTCTCTAAATTTCTTGCATATTTAATCATTGATTGTTAAAACTAAAGGAAAGCACATTTTATACTTGGTAATGTAATAAGGATTCATGAACATAACTTAAATCTATAAAGAGAGTCCCGGAGTAGACAATAATTCCCCTCAAAAAGGTGTGATGAGTCCGACCTCCCATCCTCTCGACCAATGCAAATTCCTAAGCCTCATTAGTCCACAAGCTAATGAGCGCCTGCCTTTGGAAAGTAGGTCCAAACGGATGTGGAATCATTGGATGTTTCCGGTTCTACGAACAAACCCGTTAGAAACCGATCAGAACGTTTGAATCTCCCGTCGAGGAGGTCATCCCCGGATTCCGTGCGAAACAGTGCTCCCACACACTCTTTACACATACTCATTCACATGTGACCCTCCATAAAGAACGTCATGGTTCAAACATCTCTTTCCCTTATCAAATCCAGACACACCAAAATTTTCCAAACCGAAACACTTGCTATTTAAAAACCCACTACACCAATTTCAAAACAATTTAAAAGAAACACTTTTCCATTTCAAAACCAATTTTATTTCTAATACACGCTCACATAAACTGATATCAAAACGAAACACAACCAACAATAAACCACCGAAATGAGGAACTAGTGCATAAGCCTAACCCGACGACATGGTGGTGAGCCATGCCCCAAGTAAGGCATAACACTAAGAGGACCTTAAATCAGTCACATGGACTCCACATGGGTCACCACCCCATGTGAGGCCGCAGCATGAGACGATTATCCTCCATTATTATCCCTCAATCCAAAACAACCCAAGGCAAAAGACTCAAAACCCGGACTACCCCTGGTAACTCAGGTCTCGTCACGAGTAGTGGTGATCAGACACTGACCTGTAACCTACCTCCTCAACCCCAAAAATCCTAATCTCCTTATACCAAAAACCCTAAATAGCAAGGGCCTCCTTTGATACCATTTTTTCACGAGCCAATCCCAGGTCGACCATGAACCGGTGGATTCGCCTGCCTCAAGGAAGTCAAGCCAAAACTTTCTAACTCAAGCAACATCCTACTCACACGCACGCACGCACTTCCATATATATATACCTTTAAATTGATGCACGTGTTCCCCGCTCCATGAGGGAACACACAATCAGTATATATATATATACCTGGGAAAATGCATGTGCGCACTTGAAAATGATCTCGACTCCCTACAACAATTACCGACACCCAACATTAGTGTGGTGAAGACCATCGCACATCCAACAAAACACCAGGGACTCACATAAACCATAAGAGCCTAAATTGGATGACGTGAAACAAAACAGCAGGTGCATTAACCTTACTCAAAACATATAACAAAACCATTTCCAAAACAATGCCGCTTATCCAAATTCAATTGCATAGAAAAAAACACATGCATGAATGGAAGGACAAGTTAAAACCTATTTTTTGACAAGTTAAACCAATGATAAATCATTACTATAAACTAACTACACTTGTAATATAAGTGTGAATCAAGGTTTAATAATTAAGTACTAAAACACATGCATCACATAGAACAAAATTAGAAGAAATTCATGGAAGCACCTACCTTAACACGCGTGAAAGCAATGAAACCTCAACGGAGGGAAGAGTATCGCTCTGAGAACCTACCACACAACCTAGACAACGAACAAGATGCATGAACAAGACCCCATGAATTAGAGTTCTTCTAATTTAAAGAAACACCAAAAGAGATAAAATATACCAGAGGGAAAACCGCCCCGAGAGGGGCAGTGCAGGGGGTTCGGGCTATTGGAAACATGGCAGGCAAGGGGTTCGGGCCGTTGAAAAAGGTCACGGTAGGGGGGAGGGGGGGTCACCACCGAGAGGTGTGGTCATCGGAAGTCGGGTGTTGCAGTGAAGGTGGGGCGGCGCTGAGGTAGCGCAGCAAGCCTGAGGGTCGCGTGTCGGTGGAGTGGTCGAAGGTCGGGCAGCGGTCGGACGGCCGGACGATGCAGGAGGGCAGCGCTGCGGGTGCTGACGGCGCAGAAGGAGGGAGATGTTGTGGGTGTTACTGGCGTAGGAGGGGTAAGCGACGCTGTGAGAGGAGGTCAGCAAGCGGGGCGGTTGCGCGACGGGAGGGGGACGCTGTAGGAGGGTGTCACGACCCCCTCCCACCAAAGTTGCCCCTCCTGAGCTGGCAATGGTGAAAAGGAGATAATGACCCCCGAGTCCCGCCTCCAGTAGGCCCCGGGGTGGCAACTAGCACCAAGGGTATGAGTTTTTCACAAATATGGGAGGCTTTACCCTTTTTATTTTTAAACATCGGGAAATAGGACAAGTCAACCACCAAAAAGGAAAAAGAGCAAGTATATAGAAATAAACTCAAACCATTCCCACATGCATGTTTAAGCAATTTTATAACAAGGTACAAGTACAAGAAAGCTCAAAGTACAATACCAAAAGAAAAAAAAGGTACAACAACAACAACAACTCCAACTGTCCGACTAGTAGGGTCCCGCACGGCCCTGGTAGTCCTCCTGGAAACCTGAAAGTAAACGTAGGGTGAGCATACAAGTATACTCAGTAGGGAAACCTAAAGCTCTCGTGCACAAGTGGGGAGACATCCTAATGTCCCGTGAGAACAACAGAAGAAACCTAGAAAGGAATTTTATACACCCAACCTCACCAGCCACACTCACCAAAACACAAGCGCAACAGGTAGTAGTATATAAGAAACAAGAGTATTGGGTACCCCGCACCGTTTCCCTTTAGTTAGATGCTCTTCCTAACGATGAACGTCCTGACGCTGCCAGACTCTCCCCGCCCGGACACACCTGAGCCTCACAACGACGTATCCCGCCCGCACACACCTGAGCCTCACAACCACCTATCCCGCCCGCACACACCTGAGCCTCACAACCACGTATCTCGTTCGCACACACCTGGGCCTCACAACCACGTATCCCGCCCGCACACACCTGGGCCTCACAACCACGTATCCCGCCCGCACACACCTGAGCCTCACAACCACGTATCCCGCCCGCACACACCTGGGCCTCACAACCACGTATCCCGCCCGCACACACCTGGGCCTCACAACCACCTATCCCACCCGCACACACCTGGGCCTCATCCCGAAGATTCTTGGGAAAAAGTAGAACCTTCCCGAAGAGTCTTGGGCCTAAGCCACCCCAATCGAAACCTAACCGAAGATTCTTAGGTGTAAGGTCGCCTCAAGCCATCATAGCCTAGGGGAGAAGGAGCAGGAAGGAGCTAGTAACTAAGGGAAAAACACCCTCTCCCATGAAATGAGAGTGTTCGGCACTAAGTGCTCAACATGGGTGGGGTGCGATAAAACACAAAAGATACAGTTATATACATATATACCAAACACACATCCCAACCTATGGCTTCTAAATAGAAAAACTGAGCACGTGCCTCGGCACTGCTACCACGAAGTACGCATACAACAAAAAATCCCAACCCCATTTAGGTTTTCACGTTCAGCAGAAATAGTTTATTTAGTTCCTTAACTACAGGGAAACTATCCACAACCAACCACACCAAACGTTCGTAAAACATATCCATGTCATCCACAAATCAAGTTAGGAAAACACAAGCAACACAACCAAGCTCTTCTTATCAACCAACCAACCCCATTGATTATTATTTTCGTTTCACGCCCCATCATTCATTAACTCTTCCACTTTAATTTAATAATCACAACCCATAACCCGTTCACATTAAACCCAACCCCTGCAGCCCCGCTGCCAACTGCCATAACCACAACCGCACCAAAACCACACATTAACATCCCTTTAAAACCATTTATTGCAGCCCCACTGTCCGTTACCAACACAACATTCACACCAACCCACAACCAAGTCAACTGCAGCCCCGCTGCTCACCCGATCCACAAAAACCCACAAAAACACCCCCAACACATGCCACGTAACCAAGCCAACACCCACATGTTCATTATTCCATTTTGTTTAACCGAGGTGATCACACAAGGGTTCCAGATTTTCATTTAATCAGCCAACTTTACGTGATTATCCAATTTACACATTCCACAAGCTTCCATCCATAAGAAAATATAGAAGGAGAGGGCAACATTTAATTGCATAAGCAAAGGCCCCCAACGAACGTGATTTTCAGTAGGTAGAAGCTCATTCAATTCACAACATAATATCACAGGATATAAAGTAACAACAAACACAACTTCTCATCCCCATTAAATAAGCCAGTTATTATCTTTATTAAACCGGTTCAAAAGTGTTTCACGTAAACAATAGAACACCCACCCCGCATGATGCACAAAAATTAAAGAGACGAAGGTAAGATCCCTACCTCAACAGGTTCTTGATCGCAACGCTCCCCCAGATCAACCTTAGAAGGCGTCCGCCGGCATCCGTCACTTCTGTCGGGTCCCGGCAAAACCTCCTCGGGTGGAAGTCGGAAAGGAAGGGCCGAAGGAAAGACAATGGACCTAGGCTCGGAAGCTCCGCCTCATCGTTATGATCCCGTGGCCACTGACGGATCGTAAATCGGAGCTCGGACGAAGAAGTTATGGAAGAAAGAGCCTTCGAGTTTCTTGGGAGAGCTCTGCTCAGAGGAGAGGAGAGGAGAGGAGAGGGGTGAGTTGAAAGGAGGAGGGGAACCCTCCTTTTATAGGCGTGAAAAGAAAAAGTACACGGCGTGTACTTTATGGTACACGACGTGTACTCGGTTCTTTCACACGGTCTCCACGCGGCTTCCAACACGGCTCTGCGGCTGTTGACTGGTCAACACACGGTTTGAGGGTAACGCATACGCGGGGAAGGACTAAACGGCGTGTAGTTTAGACACACGGGGTGTACTCATTTATTGCACACGGCAAGGACACGGCTCCAACACGGTACACGGCCGTTGACTGGTAACGCGTACACAGGGAAGGACTACACGGCGTGTAAAACTGGACACACGACGTGCACCCATTATTCCACACAGCAAGGACACGGTCTGCAACACGGGGTATACCCGGGAAGGGGGTACACGGCGTGTACTCAAACTACACGGCGTGTAGTTTCAAAATTCTGGAAAGTGTGGAAAAAGTCCATTTTACCCTCCAGAACACTTCTTGACCTTCTTTTTGACAAAGGAATGGGCCGAAGAGGTCCGGGCCATTACATCAGATACCTCTTAAAACATTCTCGTCCCCGAGAATTCAAAACCAACCTAGAGGAAACCCAACAAGATACCTCTTAGGGTTCTCGTTATAATAGGAACCCAACCAACAACCCTAATCATATGTGTTAGGAATTCCTTCTCCTATGTCGAGATATTATCTGCTTTAGGCGGCACTGACTCGCCTGCATGGGTTTAATCGCATCCTCATTAATGCGTCTCGATTAAGAATTGGGTCTTCCCACTTTCATACATTAGGATTTTCCAACTTACACTGCCCCCAACACCGTACAACTCACACACTACCCGGACACATGGCTTGGGGAATTCCTTCTCCCATGTCGAGATATTATCCGCTTTAGGCGGCACTGACTCACCTGCACGGGTTTAATCACATCCATATTAATGCGTCTCGATTAGGGATTAGGTCTTCCCCTCCCCACATGATAGGGCTATTCACATACATTTAAAGAAAAGCGGGAAATGGCATAGCATTAAAAACTCACAAAAACAAGGTCCAGGCCCAAAGAATGAGCAAAAGAGTTCCAACAATGGAGTGTAATGCTTCCAACAAAACATAAAGGAGATCATTCAAGAGAACCCAAACACATTTCTCTCGATCCCTGGTCCTTCTAGAGATGCTGCCTCTGATGTATGCAACTATCCGCGCCCAGCTCCTCTGCCTCTCTGTTGACATCCGCCTCCTCGACCATGTCCCGATTGGGATCCTTGAGGAACTCCTTGTGGCTGGCCACCACCTGCTCCATCTCCCCTCAGAGGGACTGGAGCCTGTTGCTGCTGGAAGGGTCTTGCCGGTGACTGGTGCTGCTGAGGCGAGCGCTGAACCTGTCCATCTCCACCGTACTGAGCTTGGGTCGGGCACCGACTCTGAACATGCCCGAAACCTCCATAAGAAAAACACCTCGGTCCCGGGCTCGTGAAAAAGGGGCGAGGACCCGAAGATCTGAACTGGAACTGCTGGGGCCTGCTCCCCACTGGCCTGAAACTGGAAGGTCCCGTCGCAGAAGCCCTGCTGCTGACTGCCTTCCCCTTTGACGAGCCTGGATGGATCCCCTCACGTGGTGCACCTCCCTGCGAGTGCATCCTTTCTACAACCTCTGCCTTCTTCTGTACCACCAAGTACGTCGGAAGGGTGAAGGGGGTGACAACATACTGGAGCGAAGGACGAAGTGCCTCCTACAAACTTCTCGCCCGAGACTCCTCATCTGGAAAGAGATCCGGAGCAAAGCGCGGGAGATCCTTGAACTTGATCCCCAGCTCTCGTACTGACATACTCCCCTGCTGAAGGGAGAGTAACTCCTGCCGCTTCTCCTCCTTGATCATGGAAGAAAGGAATTCATCTCGGAATTCCTTCTCAAAGTCAGCCCATGGAAGAATGTTAGAGTTTGGGGGGAGTAACTTTCGAAGAAAATAAAATATCAATCGGAAGATGGCAGATGATATCTCATGAAAGATGGAATTAAAAGTTCATAAATCTTCAATAATAAATAATTTTGACTGCCTGGAAGAAACCTATGGAATATTTTATCATATCATTAACTGTATTGAAGAATGTAGGAAAACTCTTCGAGGACAAGCTCCGTTCACCAAAATAGAAAGAGAAAAAGAAAAAAAATACAAATAAAAAGTCCCTAATTTTTTATGTTTCCTCGAAAGCTAGTCAGAAGGATAATCCATGGATTCTTGATAACAGATTCTCTAAAGAGGCTAAAATTTTAAGAAACTTTGAAGATTACATTAGAGGAGTTGTTACCTTTGAAAATGATAATTACTTAAAAGTTAAAGGAAGTGGCACATCTATTATAGATGATTGGAAGTTGAAATCCAAGAAATTTATTTTTGTAGATGGAATTAAACATAACATACTAAGTATAATTTAATTGTGGAATGATGGAAACAAGGTGATCTTATAGAGAAACTATTACATCATCTAATTATTGAAGGATAGAATAACTATTTTTTGAAGGAGTAAGAACTTAAAGAAATATTTTTTAGATTGTAAATAGAGGTAACTCATGTTACCTGAGTTAGAAAGATGATAATTAATTGTATCATAGGATACTGAGATATCATGGAAAACAAAACATGTGAAAACTCTCAAATGAATAAATTGTAAGAGATTTTTTTCTACTAAAAATAGAAAGAACCATTGTTTGTAAAGCCTTTAATAAAGGAAAAATGACTGAAGGAAAACATAATAAAATAAGAATTCAATCCACCGAACCTCTTGAACTTATACATTCTGATGTATGTGGACTGATGAGTCATCAATCTATGAAGGGTAATTTTTAGTTTATCACTTTTATTAATGAATTCACCTAAATGACCAGTGTTATGTTTTTGAAACATAAATATGATATTGTGGAAATGTTTGGGTTTTATAGGAGGGAATATGAAAAACAACTTAGCGTTCATATCTAGAAGATAAAAATGGATAATGGAAAAAAAATTACTTGTAATTATTTCAAAGAAAATCTTTCAAAACATGGAAAAAGGCATCAATATAGTGATTCTTACAATGCTTAGAAAAATGGGGTTTCATAAAGGAAAAAACAAAGTTTAGTTGGAATGGGAAGGACCATGTTTACAGAATATAAACTCTTTAAGTTCATTTAGAGATAATTCATATGTATAATTTTACATGTTCAAAATAGATGCCTTCATACATTGGGAACAGATATTACCCCCTATGATTTGTGGTACAAGAAGAAGCCAACGGTAAAATACTTTAAAGTGTTGGAATTCCTTTCCTAATAAAGATCAATAATTCAAACTTAGAAAAATTGGATGAAAAAGTTGAAGAAGGGATTTTCCTAGGTTACACTACCAACAAAAGGAGCTACAGATGCTGGAATAAATGATCACACAAAATTATGGAAACATGTGATGTTAAAGTAATTGAAACTAATTCCAAACCAATGGAAAAAATAAAGGTAAATCCGATGAAGGAATGAAAGATGTTAGAAATTATTCTAGAATCACTGGTGAAGAAAAAGTAATTCTGGAGTCTGATATTGAAAAAACATGTTTCAATGAATCTAGTGATAAAATGGATTCTACTGGAAGTATAAACTTAAAATTTCAGGCATTACAAAAGTAAGTCAAACAAGTAATATAATAAAAAGTTGTAAATCTCCGATTTAGATAGGTAGAAAGATGAGAATAGAAAATCAAACAGCTCTTATCTCTTATATTAAACCTCAATTAGTATCAGAAGCAATTGAGCACAAGGAATGGTTAAAATACATGAATGTGGAATTAAATCATATTGAGAAGAATGGAACATGGGTACTAGTCCTGAGACTAGAAGAAAAAAATATCATCATAACTATGTGGGTGTTCAAGAACAAGATCAATAAAAAGGGATAAGTTTCATGAAATTAATCAATATTAGTTTTCAAGGGATACTCATATGTGGAAGGTGTTAAATTTTTAGAAACATTTTCTCCAGTTTTAATACTTGAGACCATTCGAATGTTTTTTGAAATAGATTCTCCTCAAAAGTATAAGGTCTATCAAATGGGTGTATATTCAGCACTCCTAAATGGTGAAGTTGAAGAAGAATTTTATATTGAACAACCAAAGGGATTCAAACTTGATGAGGATGGTAGTATGGTATGTAAAATCAAGAAAGATTTATATAGGTTGAAGTGGGCCTTGTGTGTATTGTATTCTAAACTTGATAGCTCCTTCAAGATATTGAACTTCTCTAAAGGAAAAGTTAATAGCAACTTATATGTGAAGGTGGAAAGTTCCAGAACTCTGATAGCCATTTTCTATATTGATGACATAATCTTTATTGGTGATAATGATTATGAATGTAAGGAATTTTAAGAAAAAATGAAATAAAACTTTGAAATGTCAATGCTTGGGAAGATGAATTTATTTCTCAGACTACAAGTTATGCAAAATGGAAGATACATCTTCCTATCACAAGAAAAGTATGCTAGTGAGCTATTGAGGAATTTTTATATGGAAAATTCTAAGGAAGTTACTACTCCTATCTCTGTTGGAGTAAAGTTGAGGAAAGATAAATCTGGTAAGAGTGTCAACCAAACAAATTTATAGAATTTAATCAGAATTTTAATCTATCTAACTACATATTGATTGTACTTAGTGTATATAGTCACTTTGTGTTCCAAATATCAAAGTGATCTGAAGGAGTTCAGCCTAATGGTTGTATGTTAAAGGAACATTAATCTTTGGCATGATGTATCAAAGAAGTGATAAGTTGAACTTACTCAGATTCGCATATAGGGATTGGTTTGGTGATTCCGATGGTCATAAATCAACATCTGTAGGTATATTATTTTTGGTATAAAGTTTTGTATGTTGGCATAATAAGAAGAAAAACTTGGTGACTTTGAGTATAGAGGAATCAAAAATATTTTTATTCCACCCATTCTTACACTCAAATGATATGGATGAAGTTTAATTGGAATACTTTAGAGTGAATGTTGAATATCCATTGAAAGTTTTCTGTGACAATTAAGGTGAAATTGATCTCTCAAATAACCCAGTTCAATACTCCATGTCAAAACATATTGATAAATGATTTCATTTCATCAATGAGAAAGTTATTGTTGAGGAAGTTAAGCTTGAGAATATTTCAAGAAAGGATCAAATTACTGATATTTTCACTAAAGTTATAACAATGGAATGGTTTGAGGAAATAAGGCTAAAAATTTATATTCACGATTCTCCTTCTACTTAACATAATTTCAGGAGACGTACCCAATTATGCCTTGGATTATGTTGAAAAAGGGTGAGAGAAGTAAAAATATTTTATAATAAGAAGTTTTACTAACTTTTCATCTTCTGTTGATATAAGGATATAGTTCTCATAAAAAAGGGGGAGAAAATGTAAAGTGGGTGAATTGAGAGGGAGTGCATCAAAATTACTTGGCCAATGTTTTCTTATCATTGAGATATAGAGTTTTCTATAAAAAAATTGCTTTCTCCAGTAGTGTGGTGTCGTGATTTTTCTCCCTAAGAAAAGTTTGTGATTAGATGGAAAGAAAAGGTGTTGAAGTTTGTAAAAGGGTCGTGTTTCTAACAAATCCAATGGGGGCGATTGAAATCCCTCTTGGTTTTTGAAGGTGTTGTATTTATTATCAACACTGTTTGAGAGAATTTTTTTGAGTTGGGATGTAAAGTTTAAATATTAAAAAATCTAAGTCCATAGGTTTTCATAAGTTCACAAGAAGTTCATAGTAGCATGAAGAGTTGGAAGTATATCAAAGGGATCTCTGGGTAAATAAGTTATATGATGTTGTGTTGTTTGATCAACAGAAGTAAATTACTTTGGTAGAAGACTAACAGTTATTCAAGTTATAGAAGTTGGAGAACATGAAGTACATTATTCGAAAGTACATTCACTAGAAGTGCATTTATTGGAAGTACATTCCTTATAAGTGAATTAGTTGAAAGTGCGTTCACCTGAAGTACAATCACCAGAAGTACATTTATCAGAAGTAAATTCCCTAGAAGTGCATTAACCAAAAGTACATTCACTTGAAGTATAGTCATCGAAAGTACATTCATCGAAAATACCTTCACCAAAAGTAAATTCACTGGACGATTCTGCGTATCTTCATATAATTAATATAAAGTCACATCCATTATGAAGATCTTGAGCTGGTTGTTTAAAGTGCGTTATTCAAAAAAGGGAAGTTTGTGATTCTTGTAAAAATATTTGGATGATTTGAAGGGTGTTGATGTTGAGTTTTATGGAGGTTTAAATGAAGTCAAAACTCTAATATCTTCAGAAATTTTTAAGGTTGTTGACTAAATACTTAAAGTGAGTGGGAGTTTCAAAATCAGATCTTATGTGTTCCCCACATTTATCTGAGAGAGTTGGTTATATAAAGGGGGACATCATTTGGTAAAATGTTGTTGATTGGGCTGCAATTGTCACTAATAATATTGAGCCTATTTGAGTGTGGAATATCTTCGTGCATCTGACCTGCATTCATTAGAAGAAGGAGATCGTGGAGTTGAGTTTACTTGAAGAATGATGTTTTGGATGACAATGTTCCAGAGGTTGAAGCTTGTGAGAAGAAGATGCTTTGCTATTTAGGAGGCTTGGAAGATAATCCAACAATTGTAAACTGGTGGGAACTAGTATAATCTTTTGTCATGAGGCTTTCTGTGTGGTATGCACTGTTGGGTAAAGGTTGATCCATTCTCATACCACTATAATTGTTGATTGATCGTAGTGTAAAATCTGTGACTTAGAAGTTTTGATCACAATAAGAAGTAGGTTCCCTCATTGGGTTTGAACCTTGTAAAATTATGTGTTAATTGCTTTATTTTTTACTTTAATTCATGTGATGAGAGTGAGATTTTTTACATGAATGAATCATAACCTTAACAATTTGTAGAGATTAACTTTAAGTTAAAGAAAGTTTTAAAAATTGAACCACTAATTCAATCCCCCTTTTAAATGGATCAACCCTTTCTGGGGCATCATAGAAATCCATTTTACAATAGAATCCCAAACTATCACATTTCAAGAATCATAAATCATGCTATTAAACAATTTAGAAAAAAACAATTGAAAATGAGCAAGCAAGCATGGTTCATAAAACAAAGTATTTCCATGAAACCACCAACCTCAAAAACTTGGTATACCTAACAACTGAATAGGGTCCACATGCTAAGAGAAAATAAGGCTCCTAAGAAGCAAAGGAGAGACCTATACCATGAAATCTCAATCATCTAAACTCAATACAAAAATCCCAAGATCAACAGAGCCAAGAGAAACCACTTACCACGATAATTGTGGAATAAACGAATAATGGTCTAGTTATATATGGACTCCGCCTTCCTTTCTCATAATTGATCTATAAGAAAACCCATTAGATCATGACATAACCCATAGATCTAGCCATAATATTCCTGATATATGGTTCCTTTCAAGAAAAAGAGAGAATATCTAGAAGAATGATGAAGAACAATGAAGAACCTTCTTATACCTTGAGTTTCCTAGATCCAACGCCTCAAAATCTACCAGAATCGCTCTCTGGAAGGGTTGAGATATCCAAAATATCTAAGAGAAATCCCTAGAGTCAAGATACTAGGTTGTATGAGAAAGAATGAGGTCAACAAGAGGTGTTTTGGGCTTTAAAATAAACTTTTGGATTAATTAGTTCTCTTCGCATGGTTTGGTTGCACAGTTTGGTAAACCGTGCACCTGGTTTTGTACATTGGAGAATCCACAAAGTTTGGTCTCATGGATTGGCTAACCATGCACCAACCATGCAAAATTTTATGGTCCCAAACCACAACAAATCACACTGTTTTCTGAGAATGTTGCATAGTTTGGCCTAACCGTGCGCAAACCATGCACATGACCAGAAAAATCCAAAATCTACCAAAAATCACCTAGAACAACCCGAGAATGGTTCGAAACAAGAGATGGTCAAAAATGAATATAGGTACCTAAAAGTGACATCGGGATGTGACAGACAAAGTATTGGCCATTTTTTACTTTATCAGGCTAATCTTTATCATCAGTTGCCATATGAGGTATGCATTGTTTTTCTTTTTTTATTTAATCAAATTACTTTTGATTTTTTCTTATGCTTACCTTATATAGGAGTATCTGAAATCGAAGGAATCATTGCAAAAGAACAAAAAAAATCATGAACCAACACCTTCAGATACTCTTCAGGATCTTGATGGGATAACAAAGTTAGCATAGATTTCTTCTATATTAGAGAATTATTATAATTTTTTATGATTATTGATATTTGTGGAATATATTATATATTAAATATATTTAAAGATTACATCATTGAAGTTGTAAGGGTAAATATCTCACTGTATCCATGTTGTAGTTGTTTTCCATGTAAGTAAATTTCATTTCTTGAAGTAAATATATGTTATATTGATTTAATTTATTACTTTTCTAATCAAGTATCTTCACACTATTTGTATACTATATGATTGCACTTTGTTTATGGTTCTATGGGTCCATAATACATTTCAATGGCTATGAAATACATAAACCAACATGTCATAATTCAATATATATCTAAAAGAATAAAAAACATACATATTGCGTGTTGGTTTTTTCCATTCCTTGATAGGTAAGAACACGTATATAATTATGAATCACTGTTCATTATACTATTATTAATGCGGGAGTTTTTATATTTTAGTTGACATTGGATGTTCTGTATTTTTTCCCCATATAAATACAAGTCATATTGGTTATGTTCTTTATTGGGTGGTGTTCGAAGAAGTTTTATAAAGTTGTTAAAGGGGTAAGTATTATTCTATTCTTTTTTTTCTTTAATCTTAATATTTTCATTTTAAATTTGTTTTGGTAATGAATTTTTGAAATTACAGTAGGTCATGGATTGAGTTTAACGGGGCTCACTTTACAACAATGGAGCCAAAAAAATGAATATGTGAAGGTTCAGTAGATAACTTTTATATAAGTGAATACTTATTTTCCTTACATATATAGTATTTATATTTTAAAAATATTTTTTCATAAATGCAGTGTCATCATAAAAAAGAGGGTGTTGGATGTGAGTATTATGTTTTATGATTCATTTATAATATAATCATGGTAGAAACAACAAAAGATTTTGAAAAGGTTAGTTTCATTATTACAATTATAATTAAAAAAAATATATTGTTTTTTAAAATTCATAATAAATTATATTGTTGTAGATTTTTTATGATGTTTCGTTGTATATTCCAAATGACTTGAAGCATCTTCAAAATTTATTTATGTAATATTTTCTAAGTTTGACTAATTTGTAGATAAAGTTTCATTTATGTGTATTACTTTTAAAACATTTTATAAAAGTTTTCAATGAGTTTTGATGATTTTTTGTTTTTTGCATTGTTTAGTGGCGTTGTGGTATTGTGATACGCGTATGGGATAATGTATTTTAAAATATTTAAAAAAATATATTAACTTTCAACATCGATTTTTATAAAAACCAATGTTGAAAGTGATTTTCCAAATCAGTTTTCTATAAAACCAACATGGAAAGTGGATTTCAACATCGATTTTAGAAAAAATCGACATTGAAAGCCTTCTAATATTTCATTTTGGTGGAGATTTCAACGTTGTTGTTTTTTTAACCAATGTTGAAAACCAATTTCTACGCCATTTTTAAAGAAAACCAACATATAAAATCATGTATGAGGCCTTTCAATGTTGGATTTAGAAAAACAGATGCAAAAAGCATTTCAATGTTGGTTTTAGAAAAACAGATGCAAAAACCAAACGTTTTACATCTACATTTAGAGCACTTTTTAATCAATGTTAAAAGGCAAAAAACTAACGCTAAAGACATTTTTTGTACAAGTGTTAGAATATTATTCACATACGAGTAAGGGGTTCAAAAGGTTTGAGACATAAGAATTTATTGTAGACATATAAGTCCTTCAATTCTTAGAAATTTGGGTGACACATAACTCATCAATAAAGAAATTAAATGTAATTATTACAATTTATATAACCAATTACAAAATTAATTAAAATATACATTCTCAAGATTACTCATCATCAATTCATTTACCATTTTGTATACAGATAGTTATTATTTTCTACATATAGTAACATAAATTAAACTATAGTTGACCAACATTTATCTCAAGTTCGAAAATTTAAAAAAAAAAAGCATGTTAGCATAATATTTAATTTTCTCATGCATTAAGAGACACAAATTCAGCACCAATTCAAAATTCCTACAATTCCACAATTCCACAATTCTTCCATGGGCGGTGGAAACCTCCACCAAATTTAAATTTCAAATTTTAAATAAAGATACATGCCGCTGCCTCAGGCCACAAACCATGAGCCGATTGTCGCCTCAAGCCACGCACCATTACATGCCCGATCACACCTATTGTCACCCACTACACTGGTGAGGACAAGCCATCGAAAGCCAAACCTTCATCAATATCGGAACTGCATCTGCCATATTTGGTCAAACTTCACCCAGAAACCGAACAAAATGAAAGCAAAAACCATTCCCCTATTCAAACTGCCAACGTCCACTTGTATCGCTCGGGGGTGAATCACCAGAATATACCCAACTATGCCAGCATCAAACCAAATGAAAGCTGGGAACCAAAAGAAATCCAACTCAGGTCACTGAACCAAGTATCACCAAAGTCATCAAGGAATGATTGGATGTCATCAAAATCAGGAAAACACCATCATCGATCGCTACCCAGAAACCTCGGCGTCAACTACAAAACCCGTACTCCTGAAAAAAAAAGTAAAATGGTTATGATCTATATGGTGTGGGTTTAGTTTGTAACTAAAAAAAAAAAAAATCTACTTCAACCACCGTGTACAGATGCAACATCGAACATCATCAACTTATTTTAGGACTTCGTTTTTTTACAATACTCACATGCAAGTGAGGGGTACTAGGAGATTGTGTTACATTAAATTTATGATTAACTACAAAAAATTCCCATGCCCATGCCCCACGCCACTGAAGAAGCCCCGCACATGCCAACACGAACCCCGAGCGACCTGTACACAACACGCCTCAAACATCCCCACCATCATCCTTAGCTTGTGCGCTACCTCAAGACCCCATAGTTCAGACGTATTAAACAAGCATGTTGGAACCCCACACACCACAGGGAATAGAATTCAATGTATGTCGAAACCCACATCACCGCTGGAACCTGTAGTAAGAAGACCGGCGGAATGCTTGGATTTGGGACCACCCCCCACTGGAGAAACAAAAAGTAAATGTGTCACTATATCAACACAATGGGGACGGAGACCCCAATAATGAACATCCAAGGAGGAAGCCACTTGCATAGACCAATCATAACCATCCCCTTGAGATGCCCCTAACATCACAGCCTAGAAAGCATCAAATGGGAGAGGCTAGCATCGACATCGGCGATGGGAAGGTGAGGCCACTAGGAGCTGGAAACAAAATAAGAGGTAGGGGTTGAAACAAGCAAAAACCATCATGACATGAAATATCATCAATGACGGGGAGAAATAAGGAACCACTGAGATGGGAAACATCATCACCAGTGAGAATAAATAGGTAAATGCAACGGAAAACAAGAAACTATGGTGACTTAGTGTTGGAGGGAGGTGGGCATGTGGGAGAAATCGGTGGGGGAGACCTGAACACGAGTTGCTAACTCACTCTTTGATCATTGCAGAAAGGACAAATGCACTCTAAAAATACGGGTTCTCACCGACAACAACCCAAACTCCAGAGAACCGCACTAAAGAATTTGGATGAAGATCAGTGTTCTGACCACCCATGAGGATTCTAATGAGGTTGAGCGGCTGTGGATAAGAGACGTCAAAACCAAATCTTGAAGGCACCAAACATCAACAAGACAGATTTACAAAGGTGGAGCAATATTTAAAAAGGGTAGCACAAACAATGAGACTTCATCTATTGTAAAAGATAGAGAGCAAGTAGAGGATGAGAGCACAAGAGAAAGGTTGTATTAGCATCTGAATCTAAATCAACTTGCATTACCCCAATATAGCACTCATCATTCTACATTCTCCACTTGTGACAAGGGTCTCTCGGGGTATTTGGGAATTCCACTAAGGAATCCGAAAAAGATTCAAAAAATGATCTCAAGCAAGGAAACACTATGATATCCATAATAAGGATAAAGGACTTACCTGTTTCCAACTCATGAGACCCCTCTTAGTGATCTCTTTTCATGAATAACGTGAAGAGTATAGAAAGATTAGATAGAGTATCTACAATCATACTAATTTCTATTTCAGATTCATCTCCCAAAGCAATAGGTTGGAAGTCCCCTTCTATAATTTTCTGGGCACATCTTTCTTGAGAAGCTGACTCATGCTTTCACTGTAAAACTCAATATAAAGTGGAATCTTACAGCACACACTTATGACAAAGCTGAAAGCAAAAGAAAAAAACTAAATTCGTACCATACAAACATGATTCTTCCACCACACACTAAAAACAAGATAATTGACATGACTAATTTGATCTGATCATCCATGTTGGATATGACGCATGGATATCCTTTCTGACGACTTCATTTCCATCAATTCTTTTATGGAATACCGGATCTTATCTCTCACATTAAATATGCCTTCTTTATATCCTTTCCGTGCCTTGAGATCTCCAAGGATTGTGATTTCTTCCACAAAGTCTATCAAATGCGTCATATATCCTTCATGGATATCTCGCTTATTAACATCCACTCACATTTTCCCAATCAGTCTATTAATTTGATAGGCTCTATGTGTGCCGTCCACCATAGAAAATTTGGATATGCATTGTTCAGAGCTATCTTTTACCATTTGTGGTACCCAATTAAAAGTGGAATTTATCTTATTAAATCCCAAAAATAAATTTCTCCTATTCTGAAAGCTTTATAGAACTCGATGAACTCTTTTAGTTCCAAGGACGTATCTGGTATATAAAATTCAGAAATTTATGTTCCTGACATCCTCTAAATCCTGTTAAGGACTATAAATTATTATGTGTTTACTTCCTTGATCTTTTTAACTTTTTCAAGAGGGCCAGAAACTTGAACCTTCAGCCATATTTATTAGGTAATAGTTATACTGATCATATCCCGGTTTATATTTTTATAACCTTCTATAAGGTCCTCGAATTCCTCAAGCATGTCTAGAACATGGTTCAGACCTACTAAATATTTGACCACCCTTCTCTTTTTGGGTATGATTATAAACAGCTACGAATTTGTTTCTAGAAATATTTGTAATCCTTTACAAATATTTCTAGATTTCCTTTGCTAGATTTGGCTACTCATCTAGCTCGTCATCTATGCTTTCAAGTTCTTTCTAAAATTTCTTCTACTCAAGTTCTTCATCTACCTAATGAGGCCAACTTTTAGAAATGGTTTTCTATTTTCCTTTAGGGTTACCTTTTGGTTCTATCTTCTGGTTATTATGAGTCTTCCTATTTTTTGGATTTTCTACACATTGAGTGTTGCAATAGCATTTCTAACCACATACAAATCATTCAATATGGATTTTATCTTTAAATTTATTATCCAAAGATCTTTTTACTGCACTTCCTAGTTTTTCTATTTTTTTGATAGAATAACATGTGTTTTCTGATCTTTCAACCTTACTAGATGAAGATCTTTTCTTCTAAAGGAAATCCTTTTCTAGAATTACTTCACTTTTCTGGTATTAATTATTTGTTACTTTGATAACTAGGCATGTAGCCATAGAATGATTATCAATGAAAATTGGACGTCACTCGGATCCACTATCTTCTTACATTTCTAATACAAGAATCAAAGTAGTATGTTAGTGCATCTGGAATGATATTATCTTTTCCTTTAATATTTTCTATATTAAAGTTATAATATTTCAATTCATTCCTTCATCGAACCAATCATTTCTGAGTAAACCTTTTCAATTTGATTTTCATAAAATTCTTGATATAAGAACTATAAATTCTTAATAGTGAAAGGTTTTCCCAAGAAAATTTTAGTAGCCTTAACTATGAGCAATTCTCATTCATGAATAGGATAATTCTTCCATGTCCCAATAAAACACACTCCACTCCAGTATATACTAATGCGTTCATTATGTATTTTCTTAAGATACATCACCATTCTAAGTTTGATACATTTGTTTCTAAGATAAGTTGATCTTCACTCTCATCTGGATACACCAATTCTGGAAGGTTCTAGGCTTTTTGCTTCAAAATTTTGATCACTTAAGAAACTTCTTCTATCCAATTCTAGAAAACCTTACTAGATACTTTTCCCTGGATTTGCAATCCTAAGAATTTCATCTTATGTTACATCCAAATGATCTTTCTTTCTAAAAGTGTCATCCCTTCTTTTCTAAACACTTCTGCTACCTGTTGTAATTGATCAATATACTCATCTGTAATCTTACTGAATACAAGCACGTCATCAATGTAGACTGTCATGAACTGCAATAACCTACTGAATGCATGGTCCATTCTTCTCTAGAATATTCCTAGAGAATTCTTGAGTCCAAATAGAATAACTAGTCATTCAAACAAGCCTACTAGAATTGCAAATGTTGTTGTATTTCTTATTCTTTGATATAAACCCACAATATCTAGAATTAAGATTAACCTTAAAATATATCATTGGAATCTCATTCTTGACCATGCTCCTTAGAGACTCCTAATTAAAAAGATTGTATCCATCATCCTTTGTGGCGCTATTAATATCACAATAATCAATAATCATTCTGGTTTTACCATGTTTTTTCTCAGCATGATTCAATACCGTGAATATCACACTCTAGGAATTTCACTATGATTGATCAATCTAAGATTGATTAATTCTGGAATCTATTTCTCAAACTTCTTAATCATTCTATCTGGATAGGAAATTCTCTTGCTTCTGATCACCATACTAGGATCCTTGTGGGTAAATTATAGCTTCTAGAATTGCTTTCTGCCATAATTTCAAAGGGTTTTCTCACCAATTCTCTGATAAGTAATCTCTTTTCTTATTCAATGCTTATTCTTCATTTATCCTTGGAAATTTTACTCCAATTCTTTCCAATCCTCAATCTTTTTTTTTGTATTCTTTATCCTTATCTAGATAATTTTCCACTTGGAAAGTAAATACTTTCCTTTTTTGAACCATTCTGATATTTCCAAAAGTAGTTGGAATCAAATAATTATCAAGGATAATTCCTTTTAAAAATATCATTATTGGATGATATCTCTTAAAGAATCAATTTCCAATCAAGAATTCATCTGAAAATTGAGGAATATATCAAATTAACTACTCTAACTATTCTCCTATTTGATCCAATCTGAACATCTTTTACCACTTCTTGAATCACTACTATTACATTATTACCTACTGCAACTTTCAACTCTATAGATTCCTATGTTACTCCTAAGAATTGGATTCTTGTGCAAGAGAATGTACAACTTGTACCCACTAGGGCAATACATGTAGTTCTACCAATATTTAGCTTCACTAATGTAGCTCACTCAATCTTTGTACCAAGTAATGAATATCTCATATATCCTACATGAGATTCTTAATCTTCATATATAGGTATTTGAATAGTCCTTTGTCCGACTATTCTACTAGAAATTGATATTATAGGTGCTTCTACCGAAGTACCTTCATCTTTTCCAACTGAGATCATTGGATTCTCTGAAATCTTTTCCAACTGAGATCCTTGGATTCTCTGAAAGCTTTTAAAGTATTTCTGATTTGAGATCGTCTATTTTCAAATCCAATCTTTCTAATCTTTCTGACCAAGAGTCATCTGATATTAGGTTGTCCTCTTCACCAATCTAGAATATTATAAGTATATCTCCAACTTATTTGACCACATCTAGAAGAAATTTATTCTGCCTTTATTTTTCCTCTGGATATGGCAAAACCCATTTTCTAGGCCATGTTAGCCTCTTAGGGTTTACCAGTTATGGAGTCATTTCTCTAATATATGTTCCTTTAGATATATAAGGCGAAACCCATTTTCTAGGCCATGTTAGCCTCTTAGGGTTTACCAGTTATGGAGTCATTTCTCTGATATATGTTCCTTTAGATATATAAACCTTTTCATGCCCTCACTCGGAGTCAGCCTCCTAGTATTATATAACTTTACATAAAATGAGTAATTGCACTGACACGTCTTCTGATAGGTGGACATCCTAATGTCTTTTTCCAGTTCCTCATATTGATCTTTACTTTTAAAGTTCTGCTCATACTTATTTATATAATCGCTACATGCAAATCTAGGATTACTTTTACTCATGTTTCTCCAACATGAAAATTTGCACATGCTCCTAATAATGTATTAGAGAAATTTTCTAAAATGTAATATATTACTACAACTAGAACTTGTAAATCTTATCTCTTCTTGACAAGAGGATCTACATCGATCTTAATTATTCCAAAATGCACATACTTAGCATTCTTCTAGATAGCATTACTGATCCTCTCTGGTTTTAGAAAAGGCATTATAAATAATTCTCAGTTTGTTTTATACTCCGGTTGTCTCTGTCCTCAAAGATTTTGGAGAATGCACTAGATCGCTTTCCATCTCTACTAGCCTTACCAGCTTTGGAGAATCCTCTACACCGATCTGGATTATTCCAAAATGCACATACTTGGCATTCTTCTAGATAGCATTACTGATCCTCTCTGGTTTTAGAAAAGGCATTATAAATAATTCTCAGCTTGTTTTATACTCCGATTGTCTCTGTCCTTAAAGATTTTGGAGAATCCGCTAGATCGCTTTCCATCTCTACTAGCCTTACCAGCTTTCGAGAATCTTCTAGTGTATTATCCCCTGCTTGAATCATTAATATTCAAAGCTCCCCTGCTTGAATCATTAATATTCAAAGCTGACTCAAAATTATATCAGGGTTCTTCTCTTCCTCATCTGAGATGGATTCTTCCTCTTTTGAGTACTCTGAATATAAATAATATAAACTCTAATCATTTGAGTCTATATCTTCTCCTCGGATAGGCTCAAATAATAACTCTGAGGTATCTTCCATTAATATCACTTTGAGACCACCTCTTCTTCTGTCTGCGTATTTGGACATGGATCATCTCTGTGACCCCTTTTGCCACAGAACCACCAATAATCACAATTGGATAAATGTTTTCCTTTAAGATATATGGCATACTTCTCATATTTTGCCTTAAAGTTTTCTCTCACATCTTTCGAGATCCTATTTGGTTTAAGATATCGCTTTGATTTTTATGGCTTCTTATCGGAAAATCTACTCGATGGTCTTCTCTTACCAAATCCTTTCCATACTTTCCTATATGATTTATTTCATCCAAACTTTTCATCTTTGAACTATGTTTTAAACAATTTTTTCTGATGTTTTACAAGCTCCTGGTTGGACCACACATATATCTTCCTGTAACACCCTCAACCTTTGGGCAACAGGATAGACTCATATATGGCATATTTCTTACATAAGACATGCCTCTACATACAATAGAATCTTATCACTTGCCTTACTATTTCTATTGTAACTCCAAAAGTATCTTGTAATTTTATACTTTGAGAAAAACAAGTCTTCAAGGCGTGTTGAACCACTTCATGCTAGCTTCCTGAAAGCTTCTAGATAAAGACATTTGAAGCATATGTTTGATCTCCAGGTCCAAGAAGAAAATACCAATGATGAAACCCACAAAGATATTCTTTGGAAGTAATGTGTATCACAAATATAGATTTTAGTTAAAATTGTTATAGCTTTTCTACCAATTCTCCATCTTGATCAACCAATGAATTTTCAACAAACTCTTGTTTGAGGAAATCAACTACTACTAGTATAACTTCAATTGAGAAAGTGACATACTCCTCAATAGTCATTCTTACTTTTGGGTGTCTTAACATCATATCCCAAAATCGCCCCACATTACCCCTCAAGGAAGTTCCTATGAAATTGAGTGCACTATCTATAGTCCACAACTATATATCAACTGATAGCATATGGTATTGAAGGTCCAAAGCTCATTCATCTATGGCTACTCCGGGATCCATTTCGCAATCTAGCTTCAGGATTGTACCATGTTATAGAACACCTTCTAAATGTGTCTTCCTTGGCCTATATTCCTCCTTAATATAGTTAAGATATGTGGGATTTGATTCCTAATTGATCTTTTGAAATAAATCTTTGAATGAACCTTTGTGACATTCCCAAGAAGTTGATTTTTGGAATATCACCCACCAAACTTGTTTGGCTTCCCAAGGTTTTACACTGATCCCTTCAATGGGAGATGAAGGTCCCTTTTTCCTTCTTTTATTCTAGTATGGCTTGTAGGTCTTCTATTTTAAAATTTTCATTTATTTAGATCTTTGGGGACACGTTTCATATCTCCAAGTTCTCATTTCTTCTGAGTAATAATACCATGGATATATTTCTGGTACTCCTAAATACTCAGGAATACTCAAAGCCTCTTCCTGATACTCTTAAGCTTCTCCTACCAAAGGCCAAGCGTAATATTTTGCAGTATATCACCCTGATATACTTTCTCATCCTATATCCCTTTGTATTTGTGGATTTATATCCACGACAACATCTTTTGGATGACTGGAGGCTTCGCCGGAAACTCTCCCCCTTCAAGTCGCTGACAAATATCTCAAATATTTGGTCCAACTCTATATCATCTTCAAGACATGAAGTTTAATTGTCAAAGAAAAACACTTCAAGTTCTCCAACCGGATCTTTAAGAGTTCTCTCCAGATTTCCGACTAGCCACTTGGCTTGTCATAATCTAGGATTCGATACGATTGATTTCTACCTTTAGAGTGGCAATCTTCTCACGAATGTTTTGGGCTTTCTGCCTTTAATTAATTTTTTATTTTTATATTTAATTATCTTGGTATTTTAATATTTGGAATTTTTTGTTTATCTTAAGATATTTTTAATATGAAAATATGATAAATAAATTTACATTTTTAAAATTAATATTTTTTATTGAATAGTTAACACCTAATCTGATTGCGGAGAAGTGTTGATAATCATAAAACCAGAAATTAAATTTTTGTGAAGGTGAATTTTTTGAGTACTATAACAGAAGTGTAACTGGTATTTAGCAAGCATTGTACCAGTTACTGTAGTGTGAACTTTGAAACTGTTTGAAAGGGGTCTTTGGGGCTCTTGTATGCTTAAGGCCTTCCGATTTTTTACCCTCTCCTTATATCCAGTCCAGCTGCGAATAAGTCAACCCTTTGGAGGGATGATGATCTAGCCCAGTTGGGTCTTGTTGATATGTGTTGTCACCTTTACTTGTACCCAAATAATAGGATCGACGTCATGTTTGTTTCCCCTCATCGATTTAACATCAATGCCTCCCTTAAGATGTGAATATGTGTGTCGACCAATCCCCGTCAGCATCCATTTTTCCAATAAATTTAATAATTCCCCTAGAATACCTAAAATGCCCTTAGGCACCACGCCCACAACCCCAACAATTGTCATTCTCTCTCTTCCATCCAACTTTTATTTTTTCACTAATAAACTTTGATCTAATATATTTTATTCAAATGATATCGAAATTTCAATCTGTCGATACTCATGCAATCATAATATCAATACAAATAATTCTAGACCCATATATAGGTTATTTTGAACTTTACTTTTTTCATATATAGATACAAATTGGCGGTGCAAATTTAGTGTATTTTTTTAATTCTTATTAGGTATTTTTTAATACAGACAAAATATACTAAAAAATAACATATAGATAAAAATGTTTAAAAATCACTGAGTATATATATATTAATGTAATTATTGAAAAATATACATATATATAGGTACAACTATATCTATGTACATGCATGTGTCTATGCATATACATATGCATATATCATAAACATATATATAATTATACATCCAACGTAAATTTTACACTAAAATTTACATTGTATTTTTTTGTATACACTATATACAAATTAAGTTTTTTATACCTACATATAGATAAATATATCTAAAAATTATTGAATGTATATATATAATCTATTTTTACATAAGCATGTGCACACAATGTAAATCTATTGTGCAAAATGACACTCCAAATATATATTTTTTTGTATACACAACATCAGCCAATTATATTTTTTATACTTGCATATAGATAAAGATATTAAAAAATTAATAAGCATACAAACATTTAAAATACTGTATATATTTATATATAAAAATATAAAAAATAATGAGTGTTTGTATACATACATACATACAAATATATATATATTGGTACTAATTCCATTATTTTTCATGCAAAAAATTTAACATTTGAATAATGAATGTTAATGTTTTTAATCATTTTCCCCATGTAATTAATTGATTTATTAAAATGTGGGTGATTTTCAATTAAAGAATTAATTTCGAGAAAAAGGAATTGGGAATGCTGAATTTAAAAGTTTATTTTTTATTAGGAAAATTTGGAAGTTTTTGTTTACCCTTACGGCCTAAGGGCTGCGTAAGGGTAAAATGTTTTCTACCTATACGCGGCAAGATTTTAAGGCGCTGTGTAAGGGTAATCCGTGGATTTCAAAGGCTGTGTAAATGTAGTCTCATGTTTTCAAGGGTTGTGTAAAGGTAAGATATCCGTTTTGTGAGGGTATGACACGCTGCGTAAAGGTGGTCCAAGGGTACGTAAAGGTACCCTCCGTTTTTCAAGCATTGCGTAAAGGTAAGGGTAGCGTTGTGTAAAGGTAAGGTTGGCACTGCGGAAAGGTAGACAATGATGCATAAAGGTAAGTACTTTGATTCAGACGCTACGTAAAGGTAAGACAGTGTTGTGTAAAGGTAGTTTCGGATTTTCAGTAAACCTTCGTTGCGTAAAGGTGACTTGTGGTTTTCAAATGCTATGTATAGGTAACATTGTTCTTCTGAAGGTTAGATAAGGGTGAACCAAGCCTGCCCTTACGTAAGGGTAATTCAGAGTTCTCAGAAGCCATGTAAGGGTCATCGAACCACCACTACTACGTCGTAGCCATGGAGAGCCACGCAAAGGAAAACCATAGGAGGAGTTGCACCGCAGCATTCATGTCCACGCCATAGAGAGGTTTTGCGCTGAAATATCAAAAACCCGATATCTTCGGGATATCCACATGGATACATGGAGAGATCCAAATCGGAAGTTAAAAAAAACAGAAACTTTGATCGGGAAGAAGATACAAGGAAAGACAAATAAAGAGAGATGGGATGATCTTTTGCCTATAAATAGAGGGGTGCTACACCACACAAGGGGGGTCAAACCTTTGACTAGGAGATCAACCACTTCACTAAGGGATTTGGCTACTGCTGTTTAGTTTTCTGTTGTAGCTTAGTTTTATTTCTTCATTCATGTAACTCGTGCATATTTTCAATCAAAGTGTCCTTCCATTCTCTCCCCCCCCCCTCAACTGTGATCTCTTGTACTCACGATGATGAGTAACTGACCCAATGAATATCTCGGGGGAGTAATGTGGTGTTAAACTCAAGTTCGTGTTTGATTTATGCTTTAGGTTAACCGAAGGATGATCTACAGTGGGTATAATCCTCATGTTTTATCTAAGGATTAACTTCTTATTCTACAACCATTCTCCCTCGATTGAGGAGGTGGATGTACGGTGTGCTTGGCAATTATTGAGTACATTGTATATTCATAACTGGGGTAAAAGAAGGTGTTCACACGTACAATAAAGTGTGTGCGTTAAATAAATATTGAATAGGATAATAAAGGTTCTCACAGGAAAACTCTCTGGGAGAATGTTCTTTCTTTGTTAGCTTCATTCATCATGTTTTGCATGGCATCTGCATGATTAGGAATAGTTTAGCATTGCATTCACATTCTCATCTCCATCTTTCATTTGCTTTCATAAAATAGAAAACACCAAAAAAAAATACAATAAGTGAATTGGAATTGGTGTGTTCAACTATGAAACTCCTCAAGTGAGACGGCCATTGTCGGCCACCGTGTTGCACTAGTAAATAAATTGTAGCTTTTGCACATGACACACGTGTCATGTACATAGCGAGGATCAATGGATTTTCACCCCTCCCCCCGGATGCCTCAGACCCAATAGTTGTAATAACGCCCTCAGGTAGCCCTAGCCAATGAGCTCGGGTTCAAGTGCTGGGGGCAACGAATTTCATTCTATTATGGGGAGAGTCGATGGGCCTGCTGATCCTAGGACTCACACTACATACATTTAAATATAAGTACTTATATACATACATACATTTATCTATATTAATATAAGTACATAAATATATCTCAGTATAATTATATGCAAATATAATTAATGTAATTATTAACAAATATAAGTACTTGGATACGTACATCCGTATATAGGTATATACAAATATAAATATTTATAAGTATATTTTAATACATGTACATGACTAATTGTGACTCGAAGGCCTTTTAGATTTATTATTATTATTATTATCTCGATAAACTCACTTTTCAACTAGGCTGAGAGAAAACTCTTACATGATTCGCAAGCCCAGAGACAAAGGCTTGAAGAATACATGGTCTGAAAGCTCAGAAGCGCATAAACCTTCAAAGGTAACTCATAGACCCTACACTGGAACAACCCCTCGTTGTCTTCCTGTTGTTTGTCGCCAGCACGTCTCCCTAAAGTCGAGTTTATGGTCTGCCATGGTCACCTCACGCAAGAGCAATAAATGGGTGCGGGCTCAACTGCTCCAAGATAGCCCTTCCACATCCAACTGTCTCTACTTTGACCGTCGTTGCACCGTTTTGCACTCCACCGGACTTGTACCTCCTCTCATATAAAGCTCAGTGGTCACCATGTGTGACCCAAAAACTCACATACATAAAAGCCTCATTCGGATGAATAATATCGCTGCTACAGTATCTCACCACAGTACCTACCACAATACTACTGTAGTACCACAGAAATCCTTATTGCCTGATTTTGAATCCAGGACTTCGATGCATGATTACGAGGTGGTTACAACTAAGTCAAACCTCAACTGCCATATACAAACATACATCTAAATATTATTATATGTGCATACATATACATACAATAATACATAAAAGAACAAACCATGATTTATGTTGCAACTATTCCATTGAATAATTTGTAACCTATGTTCATAAAGAATAAATAAAGGTATTTGTTATTAAATTAACTTCAGAATCTTTGTTATGTGACTTCAAAATTGATAAAAACTTGGTTTTGTGCTTCAGGCAAAGTAAAAAAAAAGGCTTACCCAAAATTTGGTTTGGCTGTCCAGACCTTCAAGTCCAAGCAATTCCAGAACAAGGCGCCATACCATCAGTCACAAGCTTCATTTTGTCCATCTCAGTCGGATGCCAAAATAAGAATTCTGTTTACTGATCACCAAACACCTCAAAAAAAAAAAGCAATCTCCTCTGTTCAGGAGATTGATTTATCATTTAAAATGAGATAGATATAATAATAAAACTGTTGTCGACCAAATTACCAAAAAACCCTATCGCAGGCCAGTCAAAGCTACTCCAGTCCCATCAACTCTTTCAACTCTTTCAATTTTTAGACCATGTGATGCATACAGTATTAAAATTGCAGTATTTATGTATTCCCAACAAAAAAAAACAATTGCAATCGTCGCTTTGCATCAACTTAAACTAGACATTACTGGTCAGTTTGAGAATTTTTAGGGACAAAAACACTTTTTAATCTAAAGGTTATTCTGGTTAACTTTTTTATAACAAATTCTGCAATTGAAAGTCAAAAAGAAGCAAAACAATGTTAAATAATGAAAAAGAAACACAATACCTCTTTGGAAATGAAGTGACAAGGTCCACAGCAGTCGCATATTTTCTTGTCTGCCCCTCTTTTGGGACTGCATCCAACCATGCACAGTCACAGAGAACATTAACAAAGGCAGTACTGTTTTTAACTAAATGGTAGATAAAAGTAAGATTTAACATTGAAATTATGAGAATAAAACCTCTGAGATATGATTCAGCAGGAAGGCTTAAATTTAGACATTCTTCGCCAGCAAACATCTCCAAAGCCTGCCCCACGAGGGCATACACAAGCACACTCGTACCATCACAAAGTTCCTGAAGGGCAAGATATTTGTTCCTGTGTGTGTTTTTTATCTCGGGCATGACATTTTCTTCCTCACGTGTATGCTCGAAAATATCAGAAATTGGACGGCCTGTTGGATCACTTCTAGCAGCTTCATCATCAATCAGACAGCTATTCATCATTCCAACTGGACTAGATGATATCAAATTGCTATTTGCGATTCTTGAATCAAGAACAACCAATTGTTGGCTCTGGTTTTCATAAATAACCTTTTCATTGTCAACAGGATTTGACTCATCAACAGATTCACACTGCTCATTTGAAATAGAACGGATCCCGCTAGTCCCAGAGTCAAAAAACTCTGGCTGCTGATCATCATCATCATCAAAACCATCAGAAATCTCACTTTCAACCAGATCTTCCACATACCCATCAGCATAATCTTCATCTAAACCACAATCCAGAAGCAAGTCCCACAAAATCTGCTTCATCTGAGCACTGATGCCCAATAACAACTCCACTTCTTCATCGATTTCCTTATCCGATATACCAAAAAGTCCAGGACTATCAGAATGCTTGTTGATAACATTAAGTGCTTCTATCAAAGACTTCGGGATGGAAACTAAATCACCGCACTCGAACAAATACTCTGTCAATATTCTCCTGACTGTGGATCTAAGACTCCGATCAGAGACTTCAGCATCTGGGGCAAGTACAAGCTGAAAATCCCTCAACTCTGATGCCTTAACAATCCTCGTCTTTAATAACAAAATAACCTTTATTATATCACCCTGCAACGCCATGATTCCAGGTGAGGATTGATAGAAATCAATTTTAGGGTTTCGATTGCCCATGGCCAGCTCTGTGGATAATTGAGCTACGGCCAGTGAGTTGGCCAATGGGTCTGGTAATTCATCTCCTTCACCAAGCTCTGAAAGCATCTTCAATATGGTGTTCCTAACCTGTTTGGCTAAACGATCTCGATTCCACCCTGATCTGGGGGGAAAAAAATGAGGTATAAAACCCGAAATGCCCCTCAACTTTCTATGCATTGCACTCAGGGCCACAGAGGGCATGTCCTCGAGCCCATCCAGTACCTTAGTAACAGAACCAGGGGAATAAAAATGGGCAGAAGCACGATGAAATGTCACAGAATTCCTTCTGAAATGCTTTTTGTCCATCAAGAATTTAGATAACTGGGGCAAAAGGCCCGGTTGCAGTTGATTGCCATGCTGGCTTCTGGAAGGTTTTAAGAGACATTCCCTTATGAGTTTCTTCATCTTCTTGCGGGTTTTCTCGAGTTTTGAAGACCCGCCCGTAAGGATCATCGCAAATTTATGGAGTCCTTTATTAGTCAACTCATCAAGAAAGGGCAGCAGAGATTTGATAATATTGTCTGACCTTTGGAAGAACTTCATATCATTGACACTAACTCGAGTCCCTGCTCCTGAATTATATACACCAAAACCTTTTTCAACAAATTTTTTGATGTCCTCAAAAAATACCTGAAATTTTTATAAAATAATAAAAAAAATGCAAGGTTTAAAAAAGATAATCAGCAACATAGAAATCAGTCAGTCTGGCAAGAAAGCATTAAGAGCCCGTCTTTTTTAGCTCAAGATAAGCGATTCTGAAATAATTTTACAATGTTATTTAAAAACCACGGAAATTATATGGTATTTGGGTTGTAATAAAGTGATTTAAAAAATATATTTTAGAAAAATCAAAACCTGTTTCGTATTTTAGTTATGATAAAAAATAACTTTTAACTTTCAATCGCAGAATCCATTTTAAAAAAGGTAATCAAAATAGTTTTTCAAAAAATATATATTTTTCTTATTGAGAAAATCTTAAAGAAATGCACTATAATCTTAGATGATCTATTTCTAAAAAAAGAGCTTTCAACCCTTAGTCTAGCCCAACTTGGACCACGGGTGTGTGTTGTTTCATTTGCTTTTTAACCCTTCATACCTACTATAAAAAAAGAGCTTTCGCCCCTAAAAAATCTTAAACAGACTCCGCAAAAAAACTAATCAGAATATATTTTAAAAAAAAACTGAGAATTAATTTTTTATAACTCTTTTTTGAAAAAAAAACTTGAAACAAAGTATAATTTAAGAGAAGTAATTCTTTTGAGGGAAAAAAAGTACTTTTGACCCTAAAAATCCTTAAACAAGTGGACTCCAAATATAGATTATTCCCCAGGAACAAAACATATTATTTCAACTTATTTTAGGTAGAACATGGATGTATGTTGCTTAAGTTACCAAGTCTAGTTTTGCACACCAAATGCTGAATTATTTATAGAACATGAATTCAAACAAAATATGGAGTCAGTGCACCTCCTAATAATACAAGACATTTCAGTGTCAAAAGTGTCAAAAGTGTCAAATCTGGCTCTAAACAAGTATTTTTTCAACAAAAAAATATATGAATAACTTACATCATCTTCCCTCGTCAATGTTTCAGGAACGGATCTGTCGACATGAAACAAAAATCAATATTGTGTTAAATTTATTAAATTATATTTTGTAAAAACATTTAATCTGAAAAAAAAAAAGCTAAGTGATGGATGTCAATAAAAAGATTTTATTTGATATAATACGAGCCTTCAGATAACAACCAAGAGTTGAAACATAACCCTGACAGATAGCAGGTGCCACTCACATATGAAGAACTCCAAATCCAATATTTAAATAAAGAGCAGGAGAAATACTGCTGTAATGCTGGCTAAGTTGACACTAATTATTTACTACAGAATATCAGTAAGCAATAAAGTAGCCATGTTGTTCACAGACATTTACTATGGTACAAAAACATATTGATTCAAAAAAAACTGCAGTCCTTGTTTTGCATGAAAATGAAGCAAATGGCATGCATCAATCTTCATACTCACCTGCATTTTAAGAATTTGGGCTCTTTTGGATTCTTGCGTTCATGTCTGGAGGCAGGGAGCCCCATCAACCATCTGCATAAGACAAAAATGCGGGGAGCCCACTGTCAGTATTAAATTTTAATATTATAATATTTCTAATAAATTTAAAAAAAATACAAAATCTATACTGGAAAAAAAATAATTGAACAAGCAGGTGAAGAAGTATGACAAAGTTGGAATTGTTAAGAATTAAAACAATTGAACAGGCAGTTGAAGAAAGGGGGCAATTGAAGAAGCAATTGAATCCCACCGACCACCTGTTTGTATCGCTTTCCCTATTAGAAAGTCAACTAGCAAGTGCATGGAGGGAGACAATGGGGAGGGCGTCAAGAATTATATTATATATTTCCCAAAGGAACCATACTAACACTGTTTTTTCCAAAACCCAAATCAATTATGCATGTTTTTTAAAACAAAAAAAAAAACAAAAATAGAAAAAGGCTTTATGATATTTAAATGAAATCAGAATGAAAGAGGGAAATACATAAAGCACTCTTCCCACTCTTGCAGCCTCTCACGTCTTATCCCTTCCCCTCCAATTCTATTACCTAAGAAAAGCAAACAGCCATGCTACCAGTAAACTCTAAAAAAATCAGCATGACAACCGTTTAGTAATGCCATAGAAAAGAATTCATCAAAACAACTATCAAACAGCATTAAGTTAAAAAAGGGATTATCGAGAAAAGTGAAACCTTCTCTTGAGTATGAATTCCTTCTCTTGAAGTTTCATTTGAGAAAATAACAACCTACAGTCTTCATGAAGGAAGTTCATTTTGCTGCCAAGCAGAAAGGAAAGAGTGTTAGGATATTTCAGCAGTATAGCTGACATGAGAAAGAATTAAAATCATGATATATCGCAATACCAGTAAAATTGAGTCCGGGTGCACCACCAAACCAGCAGACCTCACAAACCTTTTCACCATTCCGAGAGAACAGAACGAAAACACCTTCAACAATCAGTCGTTCTGAACCAAACCGACGACCTTCTCAGTCCCCGCCACTGTAGCCACAGAAGCCCAGAAGACAATCAAAGGACCCGAGATGAAGCCAACATCACCTAGAACTGGATGGCCCAACCCCACTACGGCTCCCTCCCCCACTACGGCTCCCTCCTCAAATCTCTCCCTTCATACTGACCGCCGCTCGCGATTTTGCTCCAATCTACGGTTCCTGCTACGGCTCCCTCCCCCACTAACCACTCGTCATGCTGATGATACTTGTTCGGCTCCTCCGCGTCTGAATCCCCCGCATCCTACACCTCCTCCTCAGGCACCTCCGCCACGGGATCCTCCAACTTGTGAAACCCTAACGTTCCCAGTGGGTCATGTCTCCTTCCTGGTCTTCGTGCCTCTTTCTTGGTATTTTGCAATTGTTTCGGATGACGTTAACATTAAATTTTGAAATAGTGAATGTTGATCCGTAGGTTTCGGCGTCTGCGGAGTATATAGAGAAGACCAACCAACTTAAACATGCGTTTATTGTTGCGACATCGGGGGCCTTTTATGGCGGTGTTTCTCGGACTATAACTTCACCCCTTGATGTGATCAAGATAAGATTCCAGATCTGACCACAATTCCATGTTTTTCATTTTCTGCACAACTGCATTCTTAACTACAGCTTATACTCTATAAAAACAATACTCTACGAAAACAATACTGTCAATGTATTTGTATTAGTTTACCTTTTTCGGGAAAAAAGACAAATGAGATAAATAGTTCTGTTTCCCGATGGATTGGTGCATGGTTTGCACTTTTTTATGTGTACAAGGCTCCTGTATGATGGGTTGTTCAGTTCTTGATTTCTCTATTTCATGAGTTACAAATTTATTTGTTTGTAACCTCGAACATGCCCTGGTTGGTTCACCAAGATGACTAATATACTGTTTTTTATTATGACCCACTTACAGTATGTGTCGGGTAAGGAACCCTTATCCATTCTTGTGGTTGTCCATATTGAACTTCCTGATAAATATGTTCATACATTTATCTAGATTAAAAACTTTGATATGCCATATTTCAATTTTACTATTTGTTTGTGGTTCACGATTAAGCAGTTCATTCATTATGCTTATTTGGTTGCTAGTAGACAAATAATCCTCAGCTTTAACATTTGTTCTGTATGAACTCTTATATACATGTCTCTGCTTCTGTGTTTTATCTTATTAAAAATTTGGGTTCCAGTTGATTATTGTATAAGAACAGTCACTTAAGTAGTCCTGATGATGCTAAGGGGGTGCATACCGGGAAGAACTGGTGACAGGTCTTAATGGACATCGTATTGACTTCACTCAAGTTGAAGTTCAAGAGGAACTACAATCAATACTCAATAGAAGCAAGATGTGGTGGTTCCTACTCTAAAGACCACACCTACTAATGGACTGGGGTTGACCTGCCGGAACTATCCAGCTGTGGACAAGTTAACTACAACACCTGTTCAGGGTTTTAAACCCAAAAAATCTTGTCCCTTTTCTTTTCTTTTATTTCCTTTAGTTATTTTACTATTTAATAACATTTTTGTTGTGTTTTCTGGGCAGGAAAAAAGCTGGACAACACCTCACGCACCTGTTGAAGATCAAATCATACCGTCGTTGGAAGCATAAACAAACATCCATGTTCGTGTTTCTACTTTGTTTTCAATGTTTTTGAGGTTTTTCACCTTCCTCTTTAAAGCATATGCGAGACATTGCCCATTTAATGTGCAAGTTTCTCTAAAAGACATTTAATGTGCGGGCTTTAGGTCACTGTTATCCAAGATGTGATTTAGTGCTCTCTGTAATGGACATTTGTGAGACTATTCAGGTAAATATCTCCTTGGTTGGTGCACTCCACTACTGTTTGTTGTTCCATTTTAGAAAACTAATCGAAAAACTCTTATTGCACTTGACATTTATAATAAGTACTTCTATACAATTTTTTCTGAATTTCCAATTGAAGATGTGTGTTTTTACCATTTATTTAAATGGTTTTCTTCTGGATAAGGTTCCCATGAAGATGGGAGATGGGTCGTGGTGTCTGGATGGTCGGGGGTGGGCGGTCGCAAGCAGCGACCACCAGTACATAGTATGGAAGCGTACCGAAACCTCATCTACTCCAACAACTAGAGGTCGATGATGCTTCTATCTTTTAGTAACATAATGATAATAATTACAATAATAATGTAGTCACTCCACTCCATTCAATGGAATTAGATTATATAATGATAGTATTAGTCATAATAATGATAAAGTTCATGCATTTTATATATTACCGTAATGATTGTTAAAAGCATTATCATCACTTATTATTATCATGTTCAATATTTCACTATAAAAAACCATGTTTTCGTCAATGTTACTTGATATATAGGTTTAATTGTGTTTTTTATTTTAAATAAATTTTATTCCTTATAGATTCTTCTACATCTTTTCAAATGTATTTTTCCAAAATGTTACCTGCTATCATAAAGATGTCTATATTTTGTCTAATTGTATTCCAATAATAAGTATCACTATTTTGTGATTTTAATATATTGAATATTCATGTTCATTATTAACGTTGAAATATAGTACTGTCTTATTAAAAATAAGCAATGAAAATATCATCGTGCGAACACGTAAGCATTAGGATGTGAGCATTGCAGCTACGATGTGAGCATTGTAGCAATGATGTGAGCATTGCAGCAACGATGTGAGCATTGCGGGAAACCACTTTGCATTCACTATCTTTTACAAATTGTAGTCATTAGGATGTGAGTATAATTTTATCCTTTCTACTGATAAATGAGGATGTGAGCATTGCAGCAACGATGAATGAGCACTTCTGTCAGGCTATTATATTAATAATAGGGATGTCCCTCACACTGTGTGACTACGAAGTGCACCACACATACTCTAAAAATAGTACCCATTGTTACTGTTATCAGCCATGTTTTTGCAAAGAAATCATTCTCTACAGACATGTTCTTATGTTTCCTCGGTTTCAAAACAAACTGTAATATGTTACTATCACAATTTCAATTTTCATGAATCAATGTTAATTTTTACTATTTCTTATTACAAATGTATGATACATCATGTTTTTTGATTTCTTCATGGTGAAAATAAAGTTTCATTCTTTTTTATATATACTTCATGATGCATCATATTTTTCTGTATCTTTTTACATAATGTTTTTTCTTTTTCATTCCTTTTCATATATAATTTATCATATATGTTCTTATTTTTCATTTTTTTTCATTATTATCTATCACTAAAGCTGTAATTTTAACATGTTTTTACCCAATTTTCATTATTAACTACTCATACTATTAATACACTTTTGAAAATTAGATTTGAATTATAGCGTCGTGCATATGCACGAGCGGGGTACTAGTGATTAACTAATGATAAAGGAATGATTTATTAATAATTAACTATAAAGTAAAGACTTAATATTTATTAATTAAGTAATGATTAACAACTGATTAATGAATGATTAAGACGTAATTAATTTAGGATTAACTAGTGTTTAATTAATGATTAACTAATAATTAAACAATGAATAACATGTGGTTAACTAATGATTAAAGAATAATTAACTAACAATTACTTAATGATTAGCTATTGATTAACTAATAATTAACTATAAAACAACTACTTAATATTTATTAATTAAGTAATGATTAACGAGTGATTGGTGAATGATTAAGGCGTAATTAATTTAGGATTAACTAATGTTTAACTAATGATTACGTAATGATTAACTAAGAATTAGTGAATGATTAAGGAATGATAAAATAATGATTAACGAGTGATTAAAAATGAATAATCAATGATTAAGGAATGATTAACATGAGATTAAGTAATGATGAAGTAATGATTAACCAACAATTAAGTAATAATTAACTTTTTATTAACTATAAGTTAACTACTTAAATAATGATTACATTGTAATTAACTAATAATTAACTTCAAAGCAACCACTTAATAACTATTATTCAAGAAACGATTCATGAGTGTTTAACAAATGATTAAAGTGTAGATAACTTAGGATTAACTAATGGATATAAAATGATTAAGTAATGATTAACCAATAATTAGCGAAAGATTAAAGAATGATTAACTAATTATCAACTAATTATTAATCATTGATTAAGGAATGATTATTCAATGATTAAGGAATGACTACCTTAAAAACAAATAATGATGAAGTAATTATTAAATAATAATTAGTTAATGATTAATTATTAATTAACTTTAAACTAAATACTCAAGAACTAATAATTAATGAATCCTTAACTACTGACTTAATAACGATTAACTAAAGATCAACTTATTATTAAATAATGATTATCTACTAATTAAATTCGAATTAACATAGAATTAACATAGGATCAAAGATGGCTAACTACATGACAAAGAGGCCTAACTACACACCCGATTTGTTACTCTCGCGATTTAGATGATTCATACCTTATTATGCACTTGTTTTGATACTCTCGAATGATATGTTTTAGATGATTCATATTCTCTTTATAAACCACTGAACATGCCTTTAGGAAGATTAAAAATTGTACTACAAAACAATAGTGTCATCTTTCAGGATATAAGGTGTTCTAAATTTTTTGTAAAATAAAGATTACATGGTTATCTAAGTAATGAAATCCATGTCAAGATACTACAAGTGGACGTAGTTTTGACATAGATGTACTCAGGGGTAACAACCCCAAAAACACCATATTGAGTTAGTCTCGATCGGCAACTGGTGCATGACAACGAGCCTTGTTGCACACCTGGTTTAACAATCTCGAAGATATGCTTTAGATTATTCATATTTTCTTTATAAACTTTTGAACATACCTTTAAGAAGATTAAAAATTGTACTATGAAACATCAGTGTCATCTTTTAGGATATAAGAACATTATAGAATTTTGATAAATTAAAGATTACGTGGTTATCTAAGCAATGAAATCGTTGGCTGAATACTATAAGTGGATGTAACTCTGGCACAGATGTACCTACGGGTAACAACCTCAAAAACACAGTATTGAGCTAGACTCGATCGAGAACCGGTGCACGGAAACAGGTCTTGCTGCATACCTAATTTGACACTCCTAAGGGATATGTTTTAGATGATTCATATTTTCTTTATAAATTATTGAACATGCCTTTAAGAAGATTAAAAATTGTGTTATGAAACATTAGTGTCATCTTTTAGGATATTAGAAGATGTTCTAAAATTTCAATAAAATAAAGATTGCATGGTCAACGATACATGATTATTCTTTATTGTCAATATTATTTACACAATCAAAATCTTGATCAAAAAACATTTTTCACGTAGAAAATAATGTTTTCCTATGTCTACTGCTATGGGGAGGTTATTCAATCCAAGTAAGGAGCTTCTCATAATACACAACCAGCACCAATAGTTAGGACACGTGATTGTGTAACCCTAAGATAACTTCGGGAAAAAATTCATGGTCGTTTAAATCTGGGACTTGATCAAGAGATCCAGTCTATTAACTATAGAAATTTACAATTCCTGGCTATATTATTTCATTTATCTTGTCCATCAGGTGCTGACGAGGATTGGTTCCAAGCAACAACTTTATTTTCCCAACGGTCAGATGGTTCCATGATGAAGTTATATGTTGAGGTTTCTAGTGTACAACAAAAACGTCTAATTGTAAGAAGACATAAACATTGAAGAGTGGTTGAAGAAGGTTCATCCTAATAAAATGAGGTTATTCCCTATGATGCGAAAGAAGACAACCTAATTGATCTCCCGGATGTAAAACATAATCAGTTGAATAATGAGGAAGTTTTTAATGAAAGAACGAATGGAGACAATAATGCTAATGATGAGGAAGTTATAGAAGTTGGGGAAGAAGTTTTTAGAAATGAAGTAGTTGTACAACAACCTCGATGCACAATAAATCATCCACAACTCTTCACATATTGGTCGAAAGTAATGACATATTTGCTTGAATTAACTGGAATGTTATTTCACCTACAACTGAGTTTCCTGGAGTTGTAGAGGATAGATTTAGTAAGATGAACAAAACTTTATATATTGGAAGAAATTTTCCAATTAAAGATGCAATGAAAAACATACTAAAAAGATTTCCTATTGAGAGACAGTGTAGATATTTAGTTCATGCGTCAAACCATACAAAATAAATCATATGGTGTAACAAATATGAGGATGATTGTAGATACCTTTTGAGGAAGATTCCTAACATTGTATTTGGAGGTCGGAGAATTTCTAATATTGAGGCAGCACATACTTGTGTTCAACCAAACCGGACACAAGATCACACATCATTGAATGTTGAATTTTTGTCATCTATTATCATTGATATTGTTGGTCAAAGTAGAACACTCAAGAGGGGGTGAATTGAGTTCCTATAAAAAAAATTGTTTTAAAATATTGATTTAAAAATCCCTCAATTAAATTATAAACAACCCATTTAACCGAAGTATCAGATTTATAATAGTTTTGAATGTTCAATTAATTTCTCAGAAGATTGATTAATTCTTAGTTACACAAATTTGAAAGATTGATATAACTTTTGAAAGTAATTTACTAAATCAAAAATAGTTATAAACAATAACTAAGATTACCTATCAAAGTGATATTTAGTTTTATGAAATATGTGTGAAAATAGAGAAAACTAATTTTGAAAAACAAAGCGGATAAAACAAGAGGTTCGGTCTCAAGTAGAGACCTAATACTCTCTACTTGGTGATCACCTGCCACCAAGCAGTTTATATTAATAAACTTGATCCACACCCTAGATCGGGGTTCACAACAACACATAAGGTTGTCCAGGTCAACTAGACTTATACCATAGTTATTCGTGGAAATAAAAAACTAGGTCACGTAGGGACCTCTTCCACAATTCTACGTGGGAGTAAAAAGGTGTAGAAAGATGAGTGAGTGAGGATATCTTGTATCCTCCAACTTAGCTCAGGATACAATGTGTGTTTATGATAGAAATGCACACACTGCTCAAAAAGAAGTGAAAATGTACACAATAGAGTAGAAATAATGAGAAAGGGTTTAGAATGCTATGTGCGATGTGCTTGATGCTTCTGGACTTATTGGATGTAATATATGAGAAGCTCGAGTCCTTTTGTGAAAACAGACACAAAAACTGAGTGTTGTGAATGCTTTGTGTTCTGGTTTCCAGCTAGATAAGATGCTCTTTAGAAATCCTCTTCAGTTGAATTTGTTGTTGTAAGGATGTTCACACTTCAGTTCACAATAAATTCTTCTGTGTTCACTTCTAGCAGGATGGGTGTGTATATGTTCTACTTGGTCTTGTGTGTCACACACCTATTAATCTATTCGCACGCCACCTTTTATTTATTCTTGGGTGTTTTTCTTTGGCCGACAAGGAGCATGATCTCCATCATGTGCAGGTACCTCATACCTTGTACTGCCTACTGATAAGGCTGCAAAAGATCATTAATTTTATCAATATCATTAGATAGCTCAAATATGATCGTTAGTAACAATTTTGAATTTAAATACTAGATGAAGAAATAACTAATCTTGAATGGTGCCATAGGATCGATGACGTAGGAGCAGTGACACAGGAGCGGTGACTCGTCCTTTGTCCCTGAACGGTGTCTTGAGACCAGTGTCCCAGGAGCGGTGACTTGTCCTTTGCAAAAATTCTGGATCGATAGCTTGATAAAACGATGTCTGGTCCTTTGAAAATTCTGGACTGGTTGGAACAATGTCTTTTCCTTTGTGAGAATTTGGAAGTGGTAGGTCACTGCAATGGTGACTCGATCATATTAACAGTGTCTGGTCCTTTGTGAAAATTCTGAACTTCAAAAACGGTGTCTTAAGAACGATGACACAGACTTTGCAAAAATTTTGAAATTCAGGAATGGTGTCTGGTCCTTTGTGAAAATTTTGAACCGGTAGATCGATGTAACGGTGACTGGTCTATATCAACGGTGTTTGGTCCTTTGTGAAAATTTTGAACCGGCAGGTCACTGCAATGGTGACTCATACTTTACCAATTTTCAAACTGAATAGTGACTCTGAGTCCTGACCGGTGGCTGTGAGTTCTCTGACCGGTGACTCATACTTAATCAAATATTTGCAACCTGTCTTATGAATTAATACTTAACATAATAGATTAAGATTATAAATAAACATAATGAAATATAATAAAACAAGATTAATCATGATTTGTGAGCATTAAAACTAGAGGAGTCCAACAATCTCCCCCTTTTTGATGATCACAAATCATGACATTTACAAGTCATACATAATGATCACAGTAAAGGATAAATATTTTGCTTAACATATCAGACATATTATGGGAAACCAAAACATAAACATATATCAATTAAATTCAGCATAGAAAGAATAATATCAGAGCAATCCATTATAGTATTAGAGAATATATATGAAATATCAGAGCTCCTACTCATATGTTAGTATCAAAGCATAGATTATTAAGTGAGTTAAATTCCATCTTTGAGTTCTCCCCCTTTTGAGATTATAAAAAATAAAATAGGGAAATAAAAATTAAGAATAAGCACAAAAGGTCATCAAAAAGTGAATAAAAGAGTGATCACATTTCATTGAAGACAACAATACGGTACAATCACAAAAAGTACATCATAGCCCTATCAAAAATCATCCAATCACTCTGACTCTAAGTCCACCAACTCTTTGCCCTTGTGAGAGACATCAGGTTGAGAAGTAGTAGGTGCAGAAGTGGTAGTGGTTGGAGGTTCAGAGTGGATACAAAGAGGAGGTAGAGGCACTCCTTCAATAGTAGGAGCAAGGCTTGGTATGGAGGAAGATCGAGGTAAAGGGTGCTTAGTAAGGAATGCTTTTATCTGGCTCAGATCCTGAGCAGGGGTTATGGTAACAGGTGCAGAGTAAAGGTAGAAGGAATCTGGTCAGGTCTCAAAGGGGCGGCTGCTGGAGCAACAATTGTTGTGTTGTGATAGTGTATGGCTTCAATAGATTGATGAAGTCCTTGATGACATCACTACCATATTCCATTGCTTTATCAAAGTCATCCTTGTTCTCCATGAACTTCTCAAGGGTAGGGGTAAAAGTCCTTCAACTGCGTGACTTGTGTTGAAGTTGGTGGCCTAGAACCAACTACTTTGTACTTTATTCATTAATAAATACCTTATCACATCTTGATTGTTCTTCTGCGTGACAATGCATGTGATAATGTCCTAAGGACAGATGTCGCATTAAAGGGTCATAGCGGATCCCTGCTATAATGAGAACCCGGAAGTGCCATAACACTGTTCTTGAATATATGTTCTATGGTCGGATGATGTTATTTGAGGGACACAAATAATAGAGGCCATTAGGGGTGAGGACTCATAAAACTTTGAGGCACCTTCTCATGGTGTGCGCCCTTGATAATATCCAAGAGGATATTATGAGAACGAGACCCGCCAATAGGAAATCCACATTTCATAGTGCCCTTGGATGTTCCTATCTGCGGACGTGTGTATTGGTCCTTAGACTTTAAGATTATTATTAATGGGTATTACAACTCGCGCACTTAGATGTATTGACGAAAACTGTGACGACACACTGTTCGCAGCGAGGTAGGATACGTTGGGTGCGTCACGAGTGATACTGCATTAATAGATAATGCGAGAAAGGATTGGTCCCTTCTATTCCATAACGGAAGTAGATATCTCAGACACTTTGATGGAATTGATATAGGCTAAATAAATTCATGGTCATGGTAAGGTATGGGCGAGTTCAATTCCGGGAAGTCAAAGAAAGAATAATCGAGCACATGGGTTGATGGCACTAGCATGCAACCCGCTTGATTAGAGATATCGAGACAAAGGAATTAAATTACACGATAAGCGTTCGTATGAGGTGACACGTCAATGCGGCGTCAACTTCTTTCTCTTGGGTGTCTTGACCCGTTGTTAGACAGTAATCTTGGACTTTAGGCAAGCTCATCTAATGCCAACGAGAAAGAGGCCTAGAGGGTCACACGATGTCTTTCATGTGTCCCAGCTCCGTCGGTATCTGCACGACGATTCACACGTCCTTGATTGGGGTGAGTTGGACATCGAGGACAACGTGACCTTTGTGGAGAGACCAGTGATGATCGAGGATCGCAAGGAGAAGGTGCTTCGTGGGCGAACCGTTCCCTTGGTTCGCGTGTTGTGGAGACGTGGTGGGCTTGAGGAGAGTACGTGGGAGAGGGAAGCACAGATGCGTACCCAGTACCCAGAGTTGTTTTAAGTTTTGTTCCTTGTTGTACCTGTTGTGATAGAACGTTTTGTCTTTTGGCTATGAAATATACTGGTTTCCTTTCCTCTGATTGTGTGTGAAAAGCCTTGGCTATGGGGGAGGAGAGAACCCGACCCCTAATCAAGGCGCATTAAGGTGGATGCGATTAAACCCGTACGGGCGAGTCAGTGCCGCCCAAAGCGGATAATATCTTGACATGGGGGGAGGAGACTCCCCAACCCACATGCCTGGGCAGTTTGGCATGATATGTTGCTTGGTTCTTGACAGAGAAGTGTTTTTTGTTAGCATGGGTTAACTTCTAAGAGGTATCTTTCGAGGTGGTTGTTCGGACCCTCTCCTTCCTTCTTGGTTTGTTTTGATTCTCGAGGACGAGAATCGTTTAAGAGGTATCTAATGTAATGGCCCGGACCCTCCTGGCCCATTACTTTGCCAAAAGTGAGGCTCCACCAAAACAGTGGCACCGTGAGGGTGACACCGTGACGGTGGCACCATGAGGGTGACGCCGTGTCCCCTCGCCGAGCCTTTCGTTCTTCCAGTACCTGACTTTTCCGCTCCCGCAACGTAAGTTTCGACGTAAATTAATTCTTTTACTCCTTTTAAAACCATTTAAAGCCCATAATTAATTCCTAAAAAAATCCCGAGAGACCTCGGTGTGTAACTGCCCAGCCGCGTGGTCAACCCACGACCCCCGCGCCTTACGCGGTTTCGCGTTCTCACCTCAACCGTCCGCAGCTCTTATAAACTAAGGGTTAGCCGTGGTTTCTCCTTTCCTCAATCGCGGCTTTTCACAAACAGCTTCTGGTGCATCGGACGCGCCGCATCGTTATGCGTAAAGTTCCGCGCCCGGCCTAAGCGTCGATCATCTATCAACGGGTAGGGAATTTCTCCTTCATCTCTCTCTTTTGTGTATCATGCGGGGTGGGCGTGTTTTTGTTTCTGTAAAATTGGATAAACCAGACCTAAATAAAGATAATGAACGAAGACATGCTTACTCTCGATGACGTCATAACGCTCAAACGCTCGGTGTTTCCCTACCTGGCCTAATCGAGGGGCCTAATCCCCTAGCATAGCAAAGTTCGTACTAAGAGCCACTAGCCAGTACGTAGTCTAAACTAGTGCAACAATCATTCACAGTAAACCCCCTTTCTATGCTAAGTTTTCGTGCTATGTTCACAAAGAGGTGTGTCACACATTCAAACAACAAGCCATATATATAACCAAGCACGTGATAAAATCTGGCACCACCCCGATAGCCTCAAGATTAGTCTCATGCCCTTAAATAAATATTCTCAAAAGGAGGCTCATACCAAGGACCATCTTGTCTCATGATCAATTGACGAGGCAACAGACCTAACCAAAGAGGGGTTTTCCAACATACCGTTGAAAAGATGCCAAACGGGCCTTTAGCTTTACCTCATTCAACCATTTACCAAAACTTTAGAAATGTTTCCAAAACAGTAATAAACGTCATTTCTAACAAACATGGTCAGACAGACCAAAACATGCCAATATTCTTTCACAAAAACATGCATTTACCAAAACACGCATTTACTAAAACATGCCAAAACAATAAACATTTACAAACCACTTTAAAAACAACGTTAAACACCAAAACATGTTTCACACCAAATGGTCGAACCTTAAAGAACCCATTAAAAACCATGTTTTCCAAAACACTTAAAACAACACTTTATAAAACCTCATTTAAAACTCTCCTTAGAAACCACTCAAGGGGACCAACTTTATTTGAAAATTTAAAATCCATTTAGGAAAAACAAGAAACTTTATAAGACATGTCAAACGGCCCCTTAACCAGATATAACCAAGCAAACACCGAAATACCTCACATTTGTCAAGCGAGCGGTTTTCCTTTTCAAACTCACACCAAACCATATTCACTATGTATTTCAAAAACTCTAAAGTGATGGAAACTTTATAAAACAAACTAAACAATTTCTCAACAATTTCACGAACAAGACAAACAATTTATAAACAATTCAATAAACAGACCAAATGATTTATAAACAGTTTTATAACGAATCGAACAGTTTATTTAAAATTTTATAAACAGATCAAACAAATTACACAAACTAGAAGACACTATAACAAACCATTTTTAACAAAACCAACTAACTTGAAAACACTATAGTATATCGACCAATTAATTTGCAAAGACACGAATCAAGTAAAAGAATTAATTAAAAACACGCAAGCATTATATAGACTTATTCGGAAAGGAAAATGAGGATTCACCTACCTCAAGAAAGTCAAGCCAAAACTTTCTAACTCAAGCAACATCTCGCTCGCACGCACGAACACACGCACTTCCATATATATATATATACAACTTTAAACTGATGCACGTGTTCCCCGTGCCATGAGAGAACACACACTCAGAAGAAAATATATATATATCCATACTTGGGAAAATGCGTGTGCGCACTTGGAAATGATCTCAACTCCCTACAACAATTCCTAACACCCAACATTAGTGCGGCGAAGACCATCGCACATCCAACAAAACACCAGGGACTCACATAAACCATAAGACGCTAAATTGGATGACGCAAAACAAAACAGTATGTGCATTAACCTTACTCAAAACATATAACAAAACCATTTCCAAAACAGCGCCACTTATCCAGATTCAATTGCATAGACAAAAACACATACATGAATGGAAGGACAAGTTAAAACCTATTTTTGGAAAGTTAAACCAACGATAACTCATTACTATAAACTAATTACACTTGTAATATAAGTGTGAATGAAGGTTTAATAATTAAGTACTAAAACACAGTCACATGGAACGAATTTAGAAGAAATTTCATGGAAACACCTAGGTTAACACGCGTGAAAGCAATGGAACCTCAACCGAGGGAAGAGTATCGCTATGCGGACCAACCGCACAACCTAGACAACGAACAAGAAGCGTGAACAGGCCCCTAGGAATTAGAGTTCTTATAATTTAAAGAAACACCAAAAGAGATGAAATATATCAGAGGGAAAATGGAACGAAATTAGAAGAAATTTCATGGAAACACCTAGCTTAACACGCGTGAAGGCAATGGAACCTCAACCGAGGGAAGAGTATCGCTCTGTGGACCAACCGCACAACCTAGACAACGTACAAGACGCGCGAACAGGACCCTAGGAATTAGAGTTCTTATAATTTAAATAAACACCAAAGAGATGAAATATACCAGAGGGAAAACCGTGCCGAGAGGGGCGGTGCAGGGGGTTCGGGGCATCGGAAACAGGGCGCGCAAGGGGTTCGGGCCGTTGGAAAAGGTCACGGTAGGGGGGTGTCGCTGCCGGGAGGTGTGGCTGTCAAAAGTCGGGTGCTGCGGTGAAGGTGGGGCAGCGCTGAGGTTGCGCAACAAGCCGGAGGATCGCGCGTCAGTGGAGGAGTGGCCGGAGGTCGGGCAGTGGCCGGAAGGCGCAGGAGGGCGGTGTTGCGGGTGCTGCCGGCGCAGGAGGGCGGTGTTGCGGGTGCTGCCGGCGCAGCGAGAGGAGGAGGCCGACAAGCGGGGCGGCTGCGCGACGGGAGGAGGGCGCTGCAGGAGGGTGGCGTGGCGGGAGGCGGGTGCCGCAGGAGGGTGGCACGGCGGGAGGCAGGCGCTGCGGAAGGGGGGAGCCGGCCGCCTTAGGTGTGCAGCACGCAGGAAGGTGGGGAGTAGATTTAGGGTTTTTTTTTATAATAATAATAATAATAATAATAATTATTATTATTATTATTATTATTATTATTATTATAACAATTATCATAATAATAAGAATAATAATAACAACAAAATGATATAAATAACAATTCCAATAATAGTTGTAATAATAATAATAATAATATAACAACTCAATAATAATAATAATAATTGAAACAATTTAAATATAATAGCATTATTAACAAATTAAATGATAATATTATTATCATCTGCGCAATAATAATATTATTATTATTATTGTTTAAACATTAACTTTGTTTGATCAATATAAAATTTCATTTGACTTTAATTTTAAATTAACTTAATTAATTTATTTAATTTATTATTTTCTTGAATTATCAGGCGATCGCGCATTCACCAAAACCGAATGCGCGATAACCGCTAACGGTGTTGTGACTGTGCACTGGCCCGAGACCCACCAAAAAAATATCAAAGCTTCAAAATTTTCAAACCGGGGTCCAATTTAGCCTTGTCCAACGACGTGAGACCGAGAAAAGAATAAAATAAAAGGGCGTCTGAGGTCGGAGTGTGACAATTCTCCCCATCACAGACACTTTATTCCCCCAGAAAGCCATCAAGCCCAAAGATAACCAAGAATTGAGTCCATGCCTGAACGCAACCAAAAGAAACAAGGAGTTTCAGTTTGACTATTTACTCCCCAAGTCACAACTGACCAATCGAGAGGAAACCACACTCAAAACAAGGGGAGAACACGAGGGGTTCTCCCCACCACAAAGACTAAAATCATTACGAGGCCAACTGGTATATCGAGACACTGGGATGGTGGAATCCTCCACAAAATCGAAACACACTAGAGAAAAACCCACAGAGGCGCCTGAACTAAGAAAGAGCCCAGAAACAACACTCATTAATTTCACCAAACATCTCCCTAACGAACACAACTGCGACCAAACTCAAAAGTAGAACGAGTCCATTTATTCATGAGCCTAATACCTCTTCGAGGAATCTAAGTGACTTAGAAACCACGGTAAGAGCAGATAAGGCTGCTTAGATTGCGGTAAAATAAGCTCATCACACTACCCTAACGAGGATGAGCTTGCGACGAGGACGATAAGAATAGAACAAGGAAACTTTGGATATTTCTCTCCTCATAGATGAAAACGTGATCCAGACCGAAGTTTCACATACCTTCGGCAACTACTGACTGTGCACGAGCTTCACCCCGAGACCTGGGGTTGGGGCTCTGATGGTCGAAGCATCTTATATCTCACAGTCAGGTTCTAGCATCCCCCGACCAGAACTTCTTCCTTGAATGACACTTATTTCAGAACCTTTCCCAGTGACCTGAACAGTCACACAATAACATGACTTTGGAGGGATGAGACAAGATGGCTTAGGATGCTCGAACCGGCCACTCTAGTGGCACGCAGAGAGAACGGTCCGATGAACCATAAGCTGACACCGACGAACACGATCCTTCAAAAACAAGTTCCATTGGCACACCTCGCTCACTAGACGGGGAACCCTCACGAAAACTAACCACACCCCAAATCATAATGAAGATGAGGTACCCAACCTCCACTAGTCCAAAACTAGACCCACACACAAACTTGAGATGACACGAACCTTAACGACCCCGAGAGTTCCCAACAACCCAAAGGCCCACTCTAATTATCCAAACCAAACAACTACCTCTAATGAACTTTGATTACCTCGATATATAGGCAACAAATAAAAAGAAACAAAAGCTGGGCATGACCCATTGGCAACCTTGACGACCTTTCTGGGTGACATACTCAGAACAACACAAAAAACACAACTGCGATCGACATCAAGCCAAAGCTCAATCAAAGAAACAACCCAAGCTAAGGGCAATAGGCACATAAGCCAAACATATACAAACATAAGAAAAAATTACTTTTCCAAACACTTCCATTTCTCTTAAATTTTAAAACTCACCTATGGAACCTTATCAACCGTCACATACGCGTTCATTCAATCATATTTACATCATCTGCAGATAGGTGCTCCCACACACTCTTTACACATACTCATTCACATGTGACCCTCCATAAAGAACGTCATGGTTCAAACATCTCTTTCCCTTATCAAATCTAGACACACCAAAATTTTCCAAACCGAAACACTTGCTCTTTAAAAGCCCACTACACTAATTTCAAAACAATTTAAAAGAAACACTTTTCCATTTCAAAACCAATTTTATTTCTAATACACGCTCACATCAACTGATATCAAAACGAAACACAACCAAAAATAAACCACCGGAATGAGGAACTAGTGCATAAGCCTAACCCGACGACATGGTGGTGAGTCATGCCCCAAGTAAGACATAACACTAAGAGGACCTTAAATCAGTCACTTGGACTCCACATGGGTCACCACCCCATGTGAGGCCGCAACATGAGACGATTATCCTCCATTATTATCCCTCAATCCAAAACAACCCAAGGCAAAAGACTCAAAACCCGGACTACCCCTGGTAACTCAGGTCTCGTCACGAGTAGTGGTGATCAGACACCGACCTGTAACCTACCTCCTCAACCCCAAAAATCCTAATCTCCTTATACCAAAAACCCTAAATAGCAAGGGCCTCCTTTGATACCATTTTGTCACGAGCCAATCCCAGGTCGACCATGAACCGGTGGATTCTCCTACCTCAAGGAAGTTAATCCAGAACATTCTAACTCAAGCAACATCCTACTCACACACACACACGCACTTCCATATATACCTTTAAATTGATGCACGTGTTCCCCGCGCCATGAGGGAACACACAATCAGTATATATATATACCTGGGAAAATGCACGTGCGCACTTGAAAATGATCTCGACTCCCTACAACAATTCCCGACACCCAACATTAGTGCGGTGAAGACCATCGCACATCCAACAAAACACCAGGGACTCACATAAACCATAAGAGCCTAAATTGGATGACGTGAAACAAAACAGCAGGTGCATTAACCTTACTCAAAACATATAACAAAACCATTTCCAAAATAACGCCACTTATCCAAATTCAATTGCATAGACAAAAACACATTCATGAATGGAAGGACAAGTTAAAACCTATTTTTTGACAAGTTAAACCAATGATAAATCATTACTATAAACTAACTACACTTGTAATATAAGTGTGAATCAAGGTTTAATAATTAATTACTAAAACACATGCATCACATGGAACAAAATTAGAAGAAATTCATGGAAGCACCTAACTTAACACGCGCGAAATCAATGAAACCTCAACGGAGGGAAGAGTATCGCTCTGCAAACCTACCACACAACCTAGACAATGAACAAGATGCATGAACAAGACCCCATGAATTAGAGTTCTTCTAATTTAAAGAAACACCAAAAGAGATTAAATATACCAGAGGGAAAACCGCCCCGAGAGGGGCGGTGCAAGGGGTTCAGGCTATTAGAAACATGGTGCGCAAGGGGTTCGGGCCGTTGAAAAAGGTCATGGTAGGGGGTGTCACCGCCGAGAGGTGTGGTTGTCAGAAGTCGGGTGTTGCAGTGAAGGTGGGGCGGTGCTGAGGTTGCGCAGCAAGCCTGAGGGTCGCGTGTCGGTGGAGTGGTTGAAGGTCAGGCAGCGGTCGGACGACCGGACGGTGCAGGAGGGCAGCGCTGCGGGTGCTGCCAGTGCAGAAGGAGGGCGATGTTGTGGGTGTTACTGGTGTAGGAGGGGTGAGCGATGTTGTGAGAGGAGGTCAGCAAGCGGGGCGATTGCGCGACGTGAGGGGGACGTTGTAGGAGGGTGTCACGACCCCCTCCCACCAAAGATGCCCCTCCTGAGCTGACAATGGTGAAAGGGAGATAATGACCCCCGAGTCCCGCCTCCAGTAGGCCCTGGGGTGGCGACTAGCACCAAGGGTATGAGTTTTTCACAAATATGGGAGGCTTTACCCTTTTTATTTTTAAACATTGGGAAATAGGACAAGTCAACCACCAAAAAGGAAAAAGAGCAAGTGTATAGAAATAAACCCAAACCATTCCCACATGCATGTCTAAACAATTTTATACCAAGGTACAAGTACAAGAAAGCTCAAAGTACAATACCAAAAGAAAACAAAGGTACAACAACAACAACAACTCCAACTGTCCGACTAGTAGGGTCCCGCACGGCCCTGGTAGTCCTCCTGGAAACCTGAAAGTAAACGTAGGGTGAGCATACAAGTATACTCAGTAGGGAAACCTAAAGCTCTCGTGCACAAGTGGGGAGACATCCTAATGTCTCGTGAGAACAACAGAAGAAACCTATAAAGGAATTCTATCCACCCAACCTCACCAGCCACACTCACCAAAACACAAGCGCAACAGGTAGTAGTATATAAGAAATAAGAGTATTGGGTACCCCGCACCGTTTCCCTTTAGTTAGCTGCTCTTCCTAATGACGAACGTCCTGACGCTGCCACACTCTCCCCACCCGTACACACCTGGACCTCACAACCACGTATCCCACCCGCACACACCTGGGCCTCAAAACCACCTATCCCGCCCACACACACCTGGGCCTCACAACCACGTATCCTGTCCGCACACACCTGGGCCTCACAACCACGTATCCCGCCCGCACACACCTGGGCCTCACAACTACGTATCCCGCCCGCACACACCTGGGCCTCACACCCACATATCCTGCCCGCACACACTTGGGCCTCATCCTGAAGATTCTTGGAAAAAAGTAGAACCTGCCCGAAGAGTCTTGGGCCTAAGCCACCCCAATCGAAACCTACCCGAAGAGTCTTAGGTGAAGGTCACCTCAATCCATCATAGCCTAGGGGAGAAGGAGTAGGAAGGAGCTAGTAACTAAGGGAAAAACACCCTCTCCCATGAAATGGGAGTGTTCGGCACTAAGTGCTCAACATGGGTGGGGTGCGATAAAACACAAAAGGTACAGTTATATACATATATAACAAACACATAGCCCAACCTATGGCTTCTAAACAGAAAAACTGAGCACGTGCCTCGGCACTGCTACCACGAAGTATGCATACAACAAAAAATCCCAACCCCATTTAGGTTTTCACATTCAGCAGAAATAGTTTATTTAGTTCCTTAACTACTGGGAAACTATCCACAACCAACCACACCAAACGTTCGTAAAACATATCTCTGCCATCCACAAATCAAGTTAGGAAAACACAAGCAACACAACCAAGCCCTTCTTATCAACCAACCAACCCCATTGATTATTATTTCCGTTTCACGCCCCACCATTCATTAACTCTTCCACTTTAATTTAATAATCACAACCCATAACCCGTTCACATTAAACCCAACCCTGCAACCCCGCTTCCAACTGCCATAACCACAACCGCACCGAAACCACACATTAACATCCCTTTAAAACCATTTATTGCAGCCCCACTGTCCGTTACCAACACAACATTCACACCAACCCACAACCAAGTCAACCGCAGCCCCGCTGCTCACCCGATCCACAAAAACCCACAAAAACACCGCCAACACATGCCACGTAACCAAGCCAACACCCACATGTTCATTATTCCATTTTGTTTAACCGGGGTGATCACACAAGGGTTCCAGGTTTTCATTTAATCAGCCAACTTTACGTGATTATCCAATTTACACATTCCACAAGCTTCCATCCGTAAGAAAATATAGAAGGAGAGGGAAACATTTAATTGCATAATCAAAGGCCCCCAACGACCGTGATTTTCAGTAGGTAGAAGCTCATTCAATTTACAACATAATATCACAGGATATAAAGTAACAGCAAACACAACTTCCCATCCCCGTTAAATAAGCCAGTTATTATCTTTATTAAACTGGTTCAAAAGTGTTTCACGTAAACAATAGAACACCCACCCCGCATGATGCACAAAAATTAAAGAGACGAAGGTAAGATTCCTACCTCAACAGGTTCTTGAACGCAACGCTCCCCGAGATCAACCTTAGAAGACGTCCGCCGGCGTCCGTCACTTCTGTCGGGTCCCGGCAAAACCTCCTCGGGTGGAAGTCGGAAAGGAAGGGCCAAAGGAAAGAAAATGGACCCAGGCTCGGAAGCTCCGCCTCATCGTTACGATCCCGTGGCCACTGACGGATCGTAAATCGGAGCTCGGACGAAGAAGTTATGGAAGAAAGAGCCTTCGAGTCTCTTGAGAGAGCTCTGCTCAGAGGAGAGGAGAGGAGAGGAGAGGGGTGAGTTGAAAGGAGGAGGGGAACCCTCCTTTTATAGGCATGAAAAGAAAAAGTACACGGCGTGTACTTTATGGTACACGGTGTGTACTCGGTTCTTTCACACGGTCTCCACGCGGCTTCCTACACGGCTCTGCGGCCGTTGACTGGTCAACACATGGTTTGAGGGTAACGCATACGCGGGGAAGGACTACACGGCGTGTAGTTTAGACACACATGGTGTACTCATTTATTGCACACGTCAAGGACACAACTCTGACACGGTACACAGCCGTTGACTGGTAACACATACGCGGGGAAGGACTACACGGCGTGTAAAACTGGACACACGACGTGCACCCATTATTCCACACAGCAAGGACACGGTCTGCAACACGGGGTATACTCGGAAAGGGGGTACACGACGTGTACTCAAACTACACGGCGTGTAGTTTCAAAATTCTGGAAAGTGTGTAAAAAGTCCATTTTACCCTCTAGAACACTTCTTGACCTTCTTTTTGACAAAGGAATGGGCCGGAGAGGTCCGGGACATTACATCAGATACCTCTTAAAACATTCTCGTCCCCGAGAATTCAAAACCAACCCAGAGGAAACCCAACAAGATACCTCTTAGGGTTCTCGTTATAACAGGAACCCAACCAACAACCCTAATCATATGTGTTAGGAATTCCTTCTCCTATGTCGAGATATTATCCGCTTTAGGTGGCACTGACTCGCCTGCACGGGTTTAATCGCATCCTCATTAATGCGTCTCGATTAAGAATTGGGTTTTCCCACTTTCATACATTAGGATTTTCCAACTTACACTGCCCCCAACACCGTACAACCCACACACTGCCCAGACACATGGATTGGGGAATTCCTTCTCCCATGTCGAGATATTATCCACTTTAGGCGGCACTGACTCGCCTGCATGGGTTTAATCGCATCCATATTAATGCGTCTCTATTAGGGATTAGGTCTTCCCCTCCTCACATGATAAGGTTCTTCACGTACATTTAAAGAAAAGCGGGAAACGACATAGCATTAAAAACTCACAAAAATAAGGTCCAGGCCCAAAGAATGAGCAAAAGAGTTCCAAAAATGGAATGTAATGCTTCCAACAAAACATAAAGGAGATCATTCAAGATAACCCAAACACATCTCTATCGATCCCTGGTCCTTCTAGAGATGCTGCCTCTGATGCATGCAACTATCCGCGCCCAACTCCTCTACCTATCTGTTGACGTCCGCCTCCTCGACCATGTCCCGATTGGGATCCTTGAGGAACTCCTTGTGGATGGCCACCACCTGCTCCATCTCCCCTCAGAGGGACTGGAGCCTGTTGCTGCTGGAAGGGTCTTGCCGGTGACTGGTGCTGCTGAGGCGAGCGCTGAACCTGTCCATCTCCACCGTACTGATCTTGGGTCGGGCACCGACTATGAATGTGCCCGAAACCTCCACAAGAAAAACACCTCGGTCCCGGGCTCGTGAAAAAGGGGCGAGGACCCGAAGATCTGAACTGGAACTGCTGGGGCCTGCTCCCCACTGGCCTGAAACTGGAAGGTCCCATCGCAGGAGCCCTGCTACTGACTGCCTTCCCCTTTGATGAGCCTGGCTGGATCCCCTCACGTGGTGCACCTCCCTACGAGTTCATCCTTTCTACAACCTCTGCCTTCTTCTATACCGCCAAGTAGGTCGGAAGGGTGAAGGGGGTGACAACATACGGAGCGAAGGAGGAAGCTCCTCCTCCAAACGTCTCGCCCGAGACTCCTCATCCAGAAAGAGATCCGGAGCAAAGCACGGGAGATCCTTGAACTTGATCCCCAGCTCTCGTACTGACATACTCCCCTGCTGAAGGGAGAGTTACTCCTGCCGCTTCTCCGCCTTGATCATGGAAGAAAAGAATTCCTCTCGGAATTCCTTCTCAAAGTCAGCCCATGGAACCTCTGCCTCTATCCTCTCTCCGAGGTAGAGCGTCCACCATTGTCGCGCCGCACCTCTCAGCTGACTGACTGCTAGGGGAACCCAGTACTCCCTCGGAGCACGGATCAAGGTAAAAGCGATCCCTAGCTCCTCAAGCCACCCCTCCGTCTCCGTATCCGAAGTACTACCCTCGTACTTCTTGAGGGTTTGCCGCTGGAAAGAACAGAGAGTCTTCTTCCACTGGCTATCTTCCTCCTCTCGGTCAATCCTCAACTGATTGACCGCCTGAATCTGCTGGGCCTCAGCCGTCTGAGCCACCTGGGGACGACGTCCAGGTGCCATAGCTGTACGGTAAACAAGGATCGCCTAAGACCAATGTAGTAAGGAAAAACTCAAGGTTTTATCACATCATTTTATTTCAATTTCTTTCCCAGAACACCCAAATCAAGTAAAACACAATCATGATGATGCATGTACCTTCCCTAGGGTCTCTACCCTGCAATAAATGTAGTCTCACTTGGTTGTTCGGTAGGCTCAGAGTCCTTGCATCAGATCATGGGGGGCCCTAAAATCCCGTGTCCTAGCCGGTCTTCCCTGGCCTATGTCATGCACTAAGATTAACTAACACTGTTTACCTACCATCCCATGCAATCCTCACCATGCCTAACTCCAGACTTCATCCTATCTCTCAACCATCACCTCTGATACCATTCTGTCACGACCCCCTCCCACCAAAGATGCCCCTCCTGAGCTGGCAATGGTGAAAGGGAGATAATGACCCCCGAGTCCCGCCTCCAGTAGGCCCCGGGGTGGCGACTAGCACCAAGGGTATGAGTTTTTAACAAATATGGGAGGCATTACCCTTTTTATTTTTAAATATTGGGAAATAGGACAAGTCAACCACCAAAAAGGAAAAGAAAGTGTATAGAAATAAACCCAAACCATTCCCACATGCATGTTTAAACAATTTTATAACAAGGTACAAGTACAAGAAAGCTCAAAGTACAATACCAAAAGAAAAAAAAGGTACAACAACATTAACAACTCCAACTGACCGACTAGTAGGGTCCCGCACGGCCCTGGTAGTCTTCCTGGAAACTTGAAAGTAAACGTAGGGTGAGCATACAAGTATACTCAGTAGGGAAACCTAAATCTCTCGTGCACAAGTGGGGAGACATCCTAATGTCCCATGAGAACAACAGAAGAAACCTAGCAAGGAATTCTATCCACCCAACCTCACCAGCAACACTCACCAAAACACAATCACAATAGGTAGTAGTATATAAGAAACAAGAGTATTGGGTACCCCACACCATTTCCCTTTAGTTAGTTTCTCTTCCTAATGACGAACGTCCTGACGCTGCCACACTCTCCCCACCCGCACACACCTAGGCCTCACAACCACGTATCCCGCCTGCACACACCTGGGCCTCACAACCACGTATCCCGCCCGCACACACCTGAGCCTCACAACCACGTATCCCGCCCGCACACACCTGGGACTCACAACCACATATCCCGCCCGCACACACCTGGGCCTCATCTCGAAGATTCTTGGGAAAAAGTAGAACCTGCCCGAAGAGTCTTGGGCCTAAGCCACCCCAATTGAAACCTACCCGAAGAGTCTTAGGTGTAAGGTTGCCTCAAGCCATCACAGCCTAGGGGAGAAGGAGCAGGAAAGAGCTAGTAACTAATGAAAAAACACCCTCTCCTATGAAATGAGAGTGTTCGACATTAAGTTCTCAACATGAGTGGGGTGCAATAAAACAAAAAAGATACAGTTATATACATATATACCAAACACACAACCCAACCTATGACTTCTAAACAGAAAAACTGAGCATGTGCCTCGACACTGCTACCACGAAGTATGCATACAACAAACAATCCCAACCCCATTTAGGTTTTCACGTTCAGCAGAAATAGTTTATTTAGTTCCTTAACTACTGGGAAACTATCCACAACCAACCACACCAAACGTTCATAAAACATATCCCTTCCATCCACAAATCAAGTTAGGAAAACACAAGAAACACAACCAAGCCCTTCTTATCAACCAACCAACCCCATTGATTATTATTTCCGTTTCACGCCCCACCATTCATTAAATCTTCCACTTTAATTTAATAATCACAACCCATGACCTGTTCACATTAAACCCAACCCTACAACCCCATTGCCAACTGCCATAACCACAACCGCACCGAAACCACACATTAACATCCCTTTAAAACCATTTATTGTAGCCCCACTGTCCGTTACCAACACAACATTCACACCAACCCACAACCAAGTCAACCGCAGCCCCGCTGCTCACCCGATCCACAACAACCCACAAAAACTCCCCCAACACATGCCACGTAACCAAGACAACACCCACATGTTCATTATTCCATTTTGTTTAACTGGGGTGATCACACAAGGGTTCCATATTTTCATTTAATCAGCCAACTTTACGTGATTATCCAATTTCCACATTCCGCAAGCTTCCATCCATAAGAAAATACAGAAGGAGAGGGCAACATTTAATTGCGTAAGCAAAGGCCCCCAACGACCGTGATTTTCAGTAGGTAGAAGCTCATTTAATTCACAACATAATATCACAATATATAAAGTAAAAACAAACACAACTTCCCATCCCCGTTAAAGAAGCCAGTTATTATCTTTATTAAAACGGTTCAAAAGTGTTTCATGTAAACAATAGAACACCCACCCCGCATGATGCACAAAAATTAAAGAGACGAAGGTAAGATCCCTACCTCAACAGGTTCTTGATCGTAACGCTCCCCCGGATCAACCTTAGAAGACGTCCGCCGACGTCCGTCACTTCTGTCGGGTCCCGGAAAAACCTCCTAGGGTAGAAGTAGGAAAGGAAGGGCCGAAGGAAAGACAACAGACCCAGGCTAGGAAGCTCCGCCTCATCGTTACGATCCCATGGCCGCTGACGGATCGTAAATCGGAGCTCGGACAAAGAAGTTATGGAAGAAAGAGCCTTCGAGTCTCTTGAGAGAGCTCTGCTCAGAGGAGAGCAGAGGAGAGGAGAGGGGTGAGTTGAAAGGAGGAGGGGAACCCTCCTTTTTTAGGTGTGAAAAGCAAAAGTGCACGGCGTGTACTTTATGGTACACGACGTGTACTCGGTTCTTTCACACGGTCTCCACGCGGATTTCAACACGGCTCCGCGGCCGTTGACTGGTCAACACACGGTTTGAGGGTAACACATACGCGGGGAAGGACTACATGACGTGTAGTTTAGACACACGGCGTGTACTCATTTATTGCACATGGAAAGGACATGACTCCAACACGGTACAAGGCCGTTGACTGGTAACGCGTATGCGGGGAAGGACTACACGGCATATAGAACTGGACACACGACGTGCACCCATTATTCCACACAGCAAGGACACGGTCTGCAACACAGGGTATACCCGGGAAGGGGGTACACGACGTGTACTCAAAATACACGGCGTGTAGTTTCAAAATTCTAGAAAGTGTGGAAAAAGTCCATTTTACCCTCCAGAACACTTCTTGACCTTCTTTTTGACAAAGGAATGGTCTGGAGAGGTCCGGGCCATTATAGAGGGTCGCGCAGCGGGAGGCGGGCGCTGTAGGAGGGTGGCGCGGCGGGAGGCGGGCGCTGCGGAAGGGGGGAGCCAACCGCCTTGGGTGTGCAGCGCGCAGGAGGGTAGGGAGTAGATTTAGGGTTTTTTTATAATAATAATAATTATTATTATTATAATAATAACTATTATCATAATAATAAGAATAATAATAATAACAAAATGATATTAATAACAATTCCAATAATAGTAGTAGTAATAATAATAATATAACAACTCAATAATAATAACAATAATAATTGAAACAATTTAAAAATAACAGCATCAATAGCAGATTAAATGATAATGTTATTATCATATGCACAATAATAATAATAATAATATTATTATTATTATTATTTAAACATTAACTTTGTTTGATCATTATAAAATTTCATTTGACTTTAATTTTAAATAAACTTAATTTATTTATTTAATTTATTATTTACTTGAATTATCGGGCGACCGCGCATTCACTATGACAGAACGCGTGGTAACTGCTAACGGTGTGGTGACTACGCACTGGCCCGAGACCCACCAAAAAAATATCAAAGCTTCAAAATTTTCAAACTGGAGTCCAATCAAGCCTCGTCCAGCGACGCGAGACCGAGAAAAGAATAAAATAAAAGTGCGTCTGAGGTCGGGGTGTGATAATTCTCCCCACCCCAGACACTTTTTATCCCTAGAAAGTCACCAAGCCTAAAGATAGCCAAGAATTGAGTCCATTCCCGAACGCAGCCAAAAGAAACAAGGAGTTTCGGGGTGACTATTTTCTACTGAAGTTACACCTGACTAACCCAGACGAAACCACACTCGAAACAAGGGGAGAACATGAGGGGTTCTCCCCACCACAAGGACTAAAACCATTATGAGGCCAACTGGTATACCGAGACACTGGGACAAAGGAATCCTCCACAAAATCGAAACACACTAGAGGAAAACCCACAGATATGCCCGAATTGAGAAAGAGCCCAGAAACACCACCCATTAATTTCACCAAACATCTTCATAACGAACACAACTGCGACCAAACTCAAAATTAGAACATGTCTGTTTATTCATGGTCCCAATACCTCTTCGAGGAATCTGAGTGACTTAGAAACCACAGTAAGAGTAGATAAGGTTGCTTAGATCGTGGTATAACAAGCTCATCACACCACCCTAACGAGGATGAGCTTACGACGATGAAAATAAGAATAGAATAAGGAAACTTTGGATATTTCTCTCCCCATAGCTGAAAACGTGATCCAGATCGAAGTTTCACACACCTTCGACAACTACTGACTGTGCGCGAGCTTCACCCCGAGACCTTGGGTTGGGGCTCTGATGGATGAAACATCTTATGTCTCACAGTCAGGTTCTAGCATCCCCCCGACCAGAACTTCTTCCTCGAACGACACTTCTTTCGAAACCTTTCCCAATGACCTGAACGGTCACACAATAACAGTACTTTGGAGGGATGAGACAAGATGGATTAGGATGATCAAATCGACCACTCTAGTGGCACGCAAGAGAATGGTCTGATGAACCGTAAGCCGACACCGACGAACACGATCCTTCAAAAACAGGTTCCACTAGCACACCTCGCTCTCCAGACGGGGAACCCTCACGAAAAATGACCACACCCCAAATCCTAATGAAGATAAGGTACCCAATCTCCACTAGTCCAAAACTAGACCCCCACACACAACCCGAGACAACACGAACCTTAACGAACTTGGAAGTTCCCAACAACCCAAAGGCCCACTCTAATTATACAAACCACACAACTGCCTCTAACAGACTTTGATTACCTCAATATATAGGCAAAACAAAAAAAGAAACAAAAATTGGGCATGACTCATTGGCAACCTTAGTGACCTTTCTAGGCAGCATACTCAGAACAACACAAAAAACACAAATGCGATCGACATCAAGCCAAAGATCAATCAAAGCAACAACCCAAGCTAAGGTCAACAAACACATAAGCCAAACATATACAAACACAAGCAAAAATTACTTTTCTAAACACTACCATTTCTCTTAAATTTTAAAACTCACCTATGGAACCTTATGAACCGTCACATATGCGTTCATTCAATCCCGCCTACATCATCTGCGGACAAGTTCTCCCACACAATCTCCACACATACCCATGCACATGTGACCCTCCATAAAGAATGTCATGGTTCAAACATCTCTTTCCCTTATCAAATCCAGACACACCAAAATTTTCCAAATTGAAACACTTGCTCTTTAAAAACCCACTACACCAATTTCAAAACAATTTAAAAGAAACACTTTTCCATTTCAAAACCAATTTCATTTCTAACACACACTCACATCAACCGAGATCAAAACGAAACACAACCAACAACAAACCACTAGAATGAGGAACAAGTGCATAAGCCTAACCCAACGACATGGTGATGAGCTATGCCCCAAGTAAGGCATAACACTAAGAGGACCTTGAATCGGTCACTTGGACTCCACATGGGTCACCACCCCATGTGAGGCCAAAACATGAGACGATTCACCTCCATTGTTATCCCTAAATCCAAAAAAAACTAAGGCAAAAGAATCAAAACCCGTACTACCCCTGGTAACTCAGGTCTTGTCACGAGCAGTGATGATCAGGCACCAACCCGTAACCTACCTCCTGAGCCCCGAAAATCCTAATTTCCTTATACCAAAAACCCCAAATAGAAAGGGACTCCTTTGATACCATTTTTTCACGATCCAATCCCGGGTCAACCATGAACCGATGGATTATCCTACCTGAAAAAATTCAAGCCAAAACTTTCTAACTCAAGCAACATCCTGCTCACACACACACACACACACTTACATATATACACACACACATATATACACATTTAAATTGATGCATGAGTTCCCCACTCCATTAGGGAACACACACTCAGAAGATATATATATATATATACATACCTGGTAAAATGTGTGTGTGCACTTGAAAATGATCTTGACTCTCAGCAACAATTCCCAACACCCAACATTAGTGAGGCGAAGACCATCGCACATCCAACAAAACACCAGGGACTCACATAAACCATAAGACCCTAAATTGGATGATGAGAAACAAAACAATAGGTGCATTAACCTTACTTGAAACATATAACAAAACCATTTCCAAAACAACACCACTTATCCAGATTCAATTGTATAGACAAAAACACATGCATGAATGGAAGGAAAAGTTAAAACCTATTTTTTGGAAAGTTAAACCAATGATAACTCATTACTATAAACTAACTACACTTGTAATATAAGTTTGAATCAAGGTTTAATAATTAATTACCAAAACACAAGCATCACATGGAACAAAATTAGAATAAATTGCATGGAAGCACCTACCTTAACACGTGTGAAAGCAATGGAACCTCAACGGAGGGAAGAGTATCACTCTACAGACCAACCGCACAACCTAGACAATGAACAAGATGTGCGAACAGGACCCCAGGAATTAGAGTTCTACTAATTTAAAGAAACACCAAAAGAGATGAAATATACCGGAGGGAAAACCGTGCCAAGAGGGGAGGTGTAGGGAGGTCGGGCCATCGGAAACAAGGAACGCAAGGGGTTTGGGCCATCGGAAAAGGTCACAGTAGGGGGGTGTTGCCTCCGGGAGGTGTGTCCATTAGAAGTTGAGTGATGTGGTGAAGGTGGGGCGGCGATGAGGTTGTGCAGTAAGCCGGAGGGTCGCGTGTCGGTGGAGGAGTGGCCGGAGGTCAGGCAGCGGCTAGACGACAGGACGACGAAGGAGGAGGGCAGCGCTACAGGTGCTACTGACGTAGGAGGAGGGCGGTGTTGTGGGTGCTACCACTGCAGGAGGGGCGAGAGACGCAACGAGAGGAGGAGGTTGGCAAGCAGGGTGACTGCGCGACAAGAGGAGGGAGCTATAGAAGGATGGAGCGGCGGGAGGCGGGCGCTGCATGAGGGTGGCGCGGTGGGAGGAAGGCGCTACAGAAGGGGGGAACCGACCGCCTTGGGTGTGCAGCGCGTAGGAGGGTGGGGAGTAGATTTAGAGTTTTTTTTATAATAATAATAATAATAATTATTATTATTATTATTATAATAACTATTATCATAATAATAATAAGAATAATAATAACAAAATGTTATTAATAACAATTCCAATAATAGTAGTAATAATAATAATAATATAACAACTCAATAATAATAATAATAATTGAAACAATTTAAAAATAATAGCATTATTAACATATTAAATGATAATATTATTATCATCTGCGCATTATTATTATTATTATTATTGTTTAAACATTAACTTTTTTTTTATCATTATAAAATTTTATTTGAATTTAATTTTAAATTAACTTAATTTATTTATTTAATTTATTATTTACTTGAATTATCGAGAGACCGCACATTCACAAGGATCGAACGCGTGGTAACCGCTAACGGTGCGGTGACTGCGCCCTGGCCTGAGACCCACCAAAAAAATATCAAAGCTTCAAAATTTTCAAACCGAGGTCCAATCAAGCCCCGTCCAACGACATGAGATAGAGAAAAGAATAAAATAAAAGGGCGTTTGAAGTCTAGGTGTGACAATGTCAGCATCAGCCTCACTTAGGCGAGCAACCAGAGCTGGAGCTAGAGCAGCTTGCACGTCCTTCCTCATCTCCTCAACCAATGATTTTAAGGACTTCAATTCATCATTTAGATGCTTATTTTCAATCCTTGCCTCTTAGATCTCATGAAGCATCTTGGGCTGAGTTTTCTATATTAACTTCTCCAAAAGCATTTCACCATCCCTTTCACTAAGGTTAGTCACAGGAGTAGGTTGTGACTTTATAAGCTTTCCAATTCTAGATAATAGATTTTCTCCAAAAGATTTTAAATCTTCACGACTCACATAGTTTGGGGTTTCTTATGCAGGTGCAGAAAAAGGTACTAGATCTTGAACATAAACCACTTCTTTAGATGTGATGGGTTTGAGTTGAAACACTTTTGAAAGGTCCATTTCTTTAATTGAGGATCTCTGAGAGACATCAACATCAAAATAGATTGGAAACTTGTACCAGGAATCTACTAAACTTGGATCAAGAGGATTTTGAACTTTAATCCTTTCCAAACTGAGCCCCCCCTCAATTGATGCTTCCCTTTGAGAATTAAGAGACTCCATCTCTTGAGCTCTTTTAACATATTCTACCATATTTTGGTGAATTTCAGTATCAACCACATTTCCTTCTAATTAAAAAATCTATTCAACACTTTTTTCACCAGGTAAAGAGACTTCTATTTCATTTCCTTTATCATGATTAGAGCCATTACCCTCACTTGTCTCTTTTTCCTTATTCTTTACTCTTTTATTAGATTCTTCATCTTCTTCTATAGTGGATTCTCCTTCTGCAATTTCTCCTTCTTCTTGCTTCTCCTTATCAAAAACTTCTAGTTTTTCCATCCAACTCAACATCAATAGGTATTCTCTTCATTCCATTTCCTATTAAATCACCCAAAGCCTCTTCTAGGATAAAAATATCACTTAGAGGTGGAGGACCTCCTTGGTGATCCTCAAAGATACCTTCACAAGGTACCTTTAAACAAGTATCCCATAACCTCAAAGAAAAAGAAAATCTTTTCCCATTTACCTAACTCATGAACACAAAATCATCATTGGCATTAAAAGAAAACACAACGTACTGATAAAACTTGAAAACAAGCTTTGAGTACAAGGGTATCTTATCATTGGTAAACTAGTCTAGCCAACCCTACTCTTACAATAACCTAATAATAAGAGACTTGCTCAAAAGAATCCACTTTGCGCACACTTCCTTTTTCGGTACAATTACACGATCTGTGAGACCAGGGTTCAGAGGTTCCTTAGGAATTTTGATCAGATCCCTTTTCAATTTCTTCATAGACTTTCATTTTTATGGTGTTTAATAATATGTATGCTTCATTTTCACCATTTTAATGTTTTCCTTTTTGAAAAGGATTCCAGTCTTTATCATTTCAAAACTCAAGTTTAGGTAGGTCCTTGACTAATCCTTTTCTAGTGAGATTTCTAAGTGAGTGGATATTACAATGTCCTAGTTTCCTATGATAAAGCCAAGATTCTCTATGAAAGTTACTTAAACAAGATACATTTTTAGAAACTAAAGAATCCAAATTAACAACATAATCATTTTCATTCCTTAAATCAGTAAAAACTAAATCATTTTTAGAATTAAAAACATTACAAGCATCATTTTAAAATTTAACATTAAAAAAATCATCACATAATTGAGAGATACTGAGTAGATTGTACTTTAATCCATCAACAAAAAGTACTTTGGAAATTAAAATTGAATTAGTGTTACTGATTTGTCCAAGGACAATTATTTTTTCATTAGCATTGTCACCAAAAGTGACATGCCCACCATCAATCTTTATAAAATTCTTGAAGCTAGAGTAGTCCCCTGTCATGTGTATTGAACATCCACTATCCAATTACCATAATATTTTATAGGATCTCTTTAAGCATGCTTCCTACAAAGATAATTCAAATAAGAAAATATTTTGGTACCCAGACTTTCTTGGGTCTAGTAATATTTGTAATAAATGCTTTGGGAACCCATAATTACTTCATGGGTTTCTTATAAATAGTTTTTAGAGTATTGGAAAAATAAACTCTATTTGGTCTGTAAAAACTAGAAGCATTAAATGATTTTCCACTGCTGGAACTTGCAGCAGATTTCTCAAATCTAGGTACAAAGCTTAATTTTCCATATTTTGATACAAAATTATTTTTAACAAAGTTTATTTTTCCTAGTTGATAATCTATACCAGTATCATATTTTTGTGCAACATGTTTACTAAGAATTTATATGAGAGTGTTCTTTACATTGGTAAACTTTTCTAAGTCCCTTTTCAACTACTAATTTGATAATTTAAGCTCATTATTTTCTTTAAGCAATTGATCATTTTTCTCTTTCTCTGTAGTAAGATCAGATTTAACAATAGAGGTGAGAGCATGTTGTTTCTTCAAAACTTTATATTTATATTTTAATTCATTACATGTGTCTTAAATAATTTTGCAGTACTCAAAAATTTCCTTATTGGTCATGTTTTTAGAATCAGATTCATCTTCAAAATAATAGTAATTTTGTACAGGATATTCAAGGGTTACCTTAGAAGTGTTTGTCATGGAGCACGTGTTAGATTTGTCACCTTTCTCATCATGTGAAGACTTTGAATCACTGGAGATATCCTTAGAATCACTCTAGGTGGCCTTCATTGCCTTCTTATACCTTTTATCCTTGTCCTCATGTTTCTTCTTATACTTTAGGATAGTTAGACTTTACATTTCCTCTTCTCTTACATTCATAACAGACTATCTCATTTGAGTTATCACCTCTCTTCCAGTCCTTTTTCCAATTCCCGTTGTAGTCATACTTTCCTTTGTAGCTGGGCTTCTTAAAGAACTTCTTCTTTATATAATTTTTTTAAATCTTCTGGATATCTGATTCATTTCTTCATCACTGTCAGATGACGATTCTTCATTACTTGAACTGTCAGAATGAGTTTGTGCCTTCTCCTTTTCTTTATGTTTAGAAGCAGTGGTTTTGAAATCCACTAACTTTCTCTTTGGTTCATCATCCTCTTCTTTATTGACTTTTAATTCTTCACCGTACATCATTAGCTTACCTATCATATACTTTACTGAAATCTTAATGATATCACAAGATTATCTAATTTACACTGAGGTTCCCCTCCATTTATTTGGTAGACATATGAGAATTCACATGATTTGTTCCTTAGTAGTAACATCCTTTCCCAGAGAGATCACAATGTTTACAATCTCATTAAAACTAAGATACATGTTAGTGATAGGTTTATCAGGCTTCATTTTGAATTTTTCATATTTAATAGTATATGTATTAAGTCATATTTCCTTAACATTAGTTATTTCTTCATGTGAAATAGCTAAGGTATCTTAAATTTCATGGGTTGTTTTACATGCAGAAATCCTATTGAATTCTCCATCTCCTAAAGAACAATATAAGACATTCATATCTTTGTAGTTATTATTACAAAAAGTCTTGGTTGGGTCATCCCAAGTATTTTGTCCAGTATTAGGAATCTTATATTCATATACAATGGAAGACCAAATTTCAAAACCCATACTTTTTAATGCATTTTCATCTTAATTTTCCATTGGGCATAATTAGTTCCATTAAACTATGTAGGTCTATTGGTAGCAACACCTTCCAATCTATTATCCATAATAAAGAATAAATAATAGGTCTTTAAAAATTTAAAAAATTATAACTAACAAAAATTTAGAGATCTTTAAAACACAATTAAAATCAGAGTTGAAAAGATTTGAAAAAGCTTTGAAAATAGAAGATTAAGAAAACAATCCTCTGATACCAATTTTTGGTCGGAGTAGGACACTAAAGAGGGGGGTGAATTGAGTTCCTATATTTTTTTTAAAACATTGATTTAAAAATCCCCCAATTAAAGTGTAAACAATAAAGTTAACCGGAGTAGTAGATTTATAATAGTTTTGGATGTTCAATTAATTTCTCAAAAATATTGATTAATTCTCAGTTACACAAATTTGACAGATTTTATATAAATTTTGAAAGTAATTTACTAAATCAAAAATATTTATAAACACTAACTAATATTAACTATCAAAGTGATGTTTAGTTTTATGAAATATGTGTGAAAACATAGAAAACTAAATTCAAAAAACATAGCGGATAAAACAAGAGGTTCAGTCTCAAGCAGAGACCTAATCCTCTCTACTTGGTGATCACCTGCCACCAAGTAACTTATATTAATAACCTCAATCCATACCCTGGATCGGGTTTCACAACAATACACAAGGCTATCTAGGTCAACTATACCTCTACCATAGTTATTTGTGGGAACAAAAAACAACTAGGCCACGCAGGGACCTCTTCCACAGTTCTACATGGGAGTAAAAAGGTTTAGAGAGATGATTGAGTGATGATATCTTGTATTCTATAGCTTAGCTTAGGAGACAATGTGTGTTTATGATAAATATGCACACAATGCTTGAAAGTAGTGAAAATGTACACAATAGAGTAAAAATAATGAAAAAGGGTTTAGAATACTCTGTGCAATGTGCTTGATGCTTCTGGACTTATTGGATGTAGTAGATGAGAAGCTCGAGTCCTTTTGTGAAAACAGACACAAAAACCAAGTGTTGTGAATGCTTTGTGTTCTGGTTTCCAGCTAGATAAGATGCTCTTCAGAAATACTCTTTAGTTGACTTTGTTGTTGTAAGGATGTTCACACTTTAGTTCACATCAAATTCTTCTGTGTTCACTTCTAGAAGGATGAGTGTGTATATGTTTTACTTGGTCTTTTGTGTCACACACCTATTAATCTATTCACAAGCCACCTTTTATTTATTCTTGGGTGTTTTTCTTTGGCCGACATGGAGCATGATCTCCATCACGTGCAAGTACCTCATACCTCGTACTGCCTACTAACAAGGATGAAAAAGATCATTAATTTTATCAGTATCATTAAATAGCTCAAATTTGACCATTATTAACAATTTTAAATTTAAATGGTAGATGAAGAAATGACTAAGTCTGGAATGATTCCACAGGAGCGGTGACACAAGAGTGGTGACATAGGAGCAGTGACTCATCCTTTATCCCCAAACGGTGTCTTGAGACCGGTGTCTCAGGAGTGGTGACTTGTCCTTTGTAAAAATTATGGACTGGTTGGAACAGTGTCTTATCCTTTGTGAAAATTCATAACTAGTAGGTAAATACAATGTTAACTGGATCATATTAATGGTGTCTGGTCCTTTATGAAAATTATGAACTTCAGGAACAATGTCTTAAGAATGGTGACACAGACTTTGTGAAAATTCTGAAATTCTGGAACAGTGTCTGGTCCTTTGTGAAAATTATGAACTTTAGAAACAATGTCTTAATAATGGTGACATAGACTTTGTGAAAATTCTGAAATTCTAGAACAGTGTCAGGTCCTTTGTGAAAATTCTGAACCAGTATATTGATTCAACGGTGACTGGTCCATATCAACGGTGTCCAGTCCTTTATGAAAATTCTGAACTGGTAGATCACTACAACAGTGACTCATACTTTACCAATTTTCAGACTGAACGGTGATTGTGAGTCTTGACTGGTGGTTGTGAGTTCTCTGATCGGTGACTCATACTTAGTCAAATATTTGCAACCTGTCTTATAAAGTAACACTTAACATAATAGATTAAGATTATAAATAAACATAACGAAACATAATGAAATAAGATTAATCATGATTTGTGAGCATTAAAACTAGAGGAGTCCAACATATATGATTAAAAACTATTAAGATGTGCTTATAGTGCAGGTAAGGATACAATAAAATTTTGGTTATAATATTTCTTATATTAAGTCATGGATGAAAAAAAAGACAATTGTTAAGGTCTATGGCGATTGGAATGACTCGTATCAGGTGTTGTTGCAATTGCTAGCTATACTGAGACACAATGACCAAGTTTTCTTCCATCTCGATACTAATGAACATGTGTCTCAAGATAACTAACTTGATCCATCTCATTTCAAATTTCATTGGTTGTTCTGGGCATTCCTTCCCTGTATTTCCTCATTTTGTTTCTACAAACAATTCCTACAAATTGATGAGACTTTTCTATACAGAAAATACATAGGTGTATTGTTGATTGCGACAACCTAATATGACAATTGTTCACCTATTCCACTTGTATTTTCCATCATGGAGAAAGAAAATTACGAATCATGGAGTTGTTTTTTAGCATGTATCAATAACCACTTCACCAATATTTGGGCTATCTGTTTGATAACTCATTGTCATTGAGCAATCAATGAGGCAATCAATGTAAATCCTGTTACATGGAGAGTCCCAAATGCACATCATCAGTATTGCATCAAACACATTGCTAGTTGTTGATCGGAGTAGGACACTCAAGAGGGGGGTGAATTGAGTTCCTATAAAAATTTCTATTAAAAGGTTAATTTATAAAGTTCCCCCACTTTTAAAATAAAACAGACCAGTTAACCAAGGTAGTAAAATTATAATAGTATGAATATTCAAATAGTTTCTTATAAGATTGATTAATTCTTAGTTATAACAATATTAGATATTGATACAAATTTTGAAACTACTCTAATAAGACAAAATATTTATAACTACTATCCAAGACTAACTATCAAAGTAAAATTTAGTTTTCTAAAATATAAGTTAAAATAGAGAAAGACTAAATTGAAAAACATAGTGGATAAAACAAGTGGTTCAGTCTAAATCCAAGACCTAATCCCTCCATCACCTACCACCAAGCAATATATATATATATATATATATATAAAGTTTTTATCCATACCCTGCATCAGGGTTAATAACAGTACACAAGACTGTACAGGTCCCAAGACCTCTTCCACCATTCTTCATGGGAAAACAAATTACCAGGTCACACAATAACTCTTCCACAGTTCTACGTGGGCCAAACAAGTGTAAGAAGATAGGTGTTTGAGGATGTCTAGTATCCTCCAATTTATCATAGGAGATAGTGTGTGTTTTAGTACAAACAAACACACAACTCTAAAGTTTAGTTAAAAGGTACACAACATAGAAGAATATATTAAGAAGGGATTAGAGATTCTATAAGTGTGATTCAGTTCAGCTCTGGACTCTTTGATGTATCAGAGTTGAATCTTGAGCCCTCTTCTAGAAACATACACTAAAAACAGAGTATCGTGGAGCACCGTGTTCTGTCTTCCAGGAAGGTGAGAGGTTCTTTTCCTTTGGTTTTGTTGGCTGCTACTGAGATGATGGAAATTTGATGATTGGCAGCTCTCTGGTTTCCAACAACCAGGAATGAAGAATTCCTTGTGCATTCTCCTTCTTCGATATGATGCTCGTAGTAAGTCTTCTTGTGTTTTCACGAGTCTGTCCATGTATCTTCTTTCATGCGTTCTCCTTTTAATATATATTATTGTAGCCTGACAATATACATATTTGAGTTAGACACAGTACCTCGTATTTCTGACATCCTCATTTATGATGTATGCAAAAAGGTATTAAATTAATCAGTCACATTAAAACACTCAAAATATGACCATTAGAAATAATTTTAAATAGAATATTTTTTAAAATAGTCTATCGGTGAGGCCTTGGTCGTTATCTCCTTCTATCAGTGACTCAACCCATCAGTATGTCATTATGTCGGTCTTTCCATACATCGGTGACTCATTTTTATCTTTCAGTGAGTCATTGCATCGGTAACACCATGCAACAATAGGTCACTTGTACTAACGGTAGGTCGATTGCATCAGTAAGTCATCTGCGTCATTGAGTCATATGCATATATAAGTCATCTACGTCGGCGAGTCATATGCATCGGTAAGTTGTCTGTATTGTCGATGAGTCATATGCATCGGTAAGTCGTCTGCATCGGTGAGTCATATACATCGGTAAGTCGTCTGCATTTTCAGTATCTCATCTCTTCTGTCAGTATCAATCTGTTATACTTGGAATATATTTTTATCCGGACTATCTTACAACATAAATGTAAACAAAATGTACCAAATCTATGTGAGATCATAGATAGACATAATTGCACATATTGAAACTTAAATAATTGATTGAAATGTTTAGACATGATTAATATGAATTGATATGATTAATATGAATTGACATGATTTATGATTATTAAAACTACTAATATGAGAGAGGAGGACCAACAGTATCCTATGGGACAACAATCTCCCCCCTTTTTGATAATCACAAATAATGGCATTATTAAGTACAATCATTATATGTGGAAATAAATCATTCTACTAAGAATCTCCCATTATGAAAGACTATTTATAGGATCTAGATAGGGTTCAGAGTCAAATTAAAGAGTAATGGTATCAATAGGAAAATTAACATATATAAGAGTGATATAAAAGGTAGAGTATAGAAGGATAATGCCAACTGGTTCTCCCCATTTTGGGATTATCAAAAAGAAAATAGGTAGCATAGAAAGAACAAAGTATCATAAAGTAATAGATAAAATAGAAATGGAGGAAAGGCAAGAACACCAAAATTCCATTAATCAAGAAAGTACGATGTATTACAAGTCTACAAACAAAAATAGAAAAAAGCAAGAAAGCAGCCCATTAGAGAATGATCCATACTACAATTGAGGGTTAAGAGGTTCCTTTCCTTTCTCATAAAGATTAATGAGGGTCCAGGAGGTGATGATTGAGAAGATGGAGGGTATGAAGAAATTCTCAGAGGAGGTAAGGTCAATCCTTCCGGAACATTAGGTACAAGACTAGGTTTGTGTTGGGACAACACAGGAGGTTGAGCCTGTTCTTGGATCACTAGGTGAATATGAGTCAAAGCATGAGAAATTAACATTCGAGGTGTATGCACTGATCCACGAGGTCCAAGAGGTGAAAAGTGGGTGCTAAAATTTCTTCACTTTGTACATGGAGGTATGGATTTAACAGTTTGATGAAATCCTTAATAATCTCACCACCATACTTCATTGCTTTCTCAAAGTCATCCTTATTCTTCGTGAATTTTTCCAATAGAGGAGTGAAGTCCCTCAATTGCTTGACTTTTTCTTTGAATGCTTTTGTAATTGGGGGAAAGTCAAATTTTCTTCCAAATACTTAAAGTGACTTTTCAACTAGTGTTTTGTGTAAATCTTGGATAAATATGAATTAATCCTCTTTGTTAGCTCTTCTTGAGTGGAAGATGCTTCCTTGGTATAGAATCTGACCATATCATGCATACGATCACCATTATTCTCAATATTTTCTAGACTACCCAAACTATAGGTATACAATAGATCTTTAAGCTCCTCTTTTACAACTATTCTGATTGCTTCAATATCCAGAGTCTGAGAGGTCTAATTAGATGTGGAAGGAATATTAATAGAAGTTGAGGTATGAGTTTTCAAAGTCTTAATAATAGTTTCCACACAAAATTTATACTCTGAGTTTAAAGTATTTATGGTAGAAGCAAGTCCACTCATTTCTATCCTAATATTGGTAGTTCTTGCAACTATTGTCTCGACAGTTGTAATAAGGTTGGGTTGAATCTCCTCAATCACTTTCTTTGCAACAGTAACTGCACCAGCCTCACTGATACCTACTGTTTGACTAGAACCAGACACCACTTGTCCAGACTGCCTCATTTTGGCTATTGAAGATCTGAGAGAGTATAATTCATCACCCAGCTCAGTGTTTTCTCTTTTAGCTATCTGAATTTCATGTACCATCTGAGACTGAATAGATATACTTACAGCTGAATAGAATTCTTCTTCAAATCTTTCAAAATCTACTTTAGTGATAGAGTCACTAGAAAGGGTCTCAGCCACTGATTCCCTTGCAATAGGTACAAAAACTTCATCTTTTTAATCTTCATAATCTAATCCCAATGCCACATACCTAGAATTACTTGCCCGTTCAACCATTATATCATCTTCTATAGGAATGAGAGTATCAAGCCTTACTCTTCCAAGTTGATTCTCTTCTTTAGATTAGTTTTCTCTTCCTTGATCCCCCTATCAATCTAATTTTTCCTTATAGGTTGCTCATATTTATCATGAGGTATTATTCTTTCATAAACTAAATGAGGTACATGAATTTCTTGAGCTTCCACTTCAACAATAACTTCACCATTTTCTCTTACTTCAATAAAAACTTCAAGAGGTTCTTCCAACCGAGCCTGATCCACAGCTTCAATCTTTTCAACATCTTCACCACGATCATCCTTATGATGCTCATTATCACTTCCACTACTTTCATCATTATCATCATGGCTAGCGACATGTTCTTCATCTTTATTTTTATTATCATCTTCTTCACCTTCTTCCTCTTCACTACCACTGCCACTTTCACCATATTCACTTTCTTCTTCTTCTTTAGAGCCACTGGATCTACTTACATATTCCACACTACCTGAGACTTCTATCTCCTCATCCCTATTATCTTCTAGAGTGGGCTCATCATAAGCTAAGGCAAGTAGAGGACTAGGAGGTCTAAAGGAAAAACCTTTGCGAGGTTCAGTGGTGTAAGGATCACTCCTATCATCAATAGGTGATCCTTGATCTCTAACTGGAGTGAAAAGATCTTCTTCTTCTTCTTCTAAAGAGTCAATATATTCCTCATTTGGTACCAGGACAGGATCATACATAATCTTAGGTCTAGTTGGATAATACACTATATTTAACCTATCATAGATCTTATATTCATCTCCAACCCATTCTCTCTTCCATGGGTTCCATTTGATTTTCATCCTCTTATAAATTTCTTTATTAAGGAAGATCCCACTACACCTAGAAATAGATTCTTCACCTTCATATACACAACCTTTCTCTTTCATAATAGATGAGATCATCCTTGGATAGAATAGGGAATTAGTTTTGCAGGTAGGTTTGATCATCTCATTCATGTGTACAATAAGATATCTACACAAATTTACCTTGATCCCTTTTATTAGAAAATAAACCAAGTAGTCATCTTGATATTTCAGAGAAGCAAATTCCCCTTTATTGGGATAGATTTGATACTGGATAAACTTAAACAAGATTCTATATTCTCCACTTAACTATGTAACAATGGGTCTTCTGTTCTCATCATTATTAGTGAGTTACTTTAATGCTGTCTCAAAGAAAAACATATCAATCTTAGGTAGAGAGGTACCTTGATAATCATCAAATACACCTTCATGAGTAACTTTAAGACATTCATCCTAATGCCTTGAAGAGAAAGAGATTCTCTTCCCTTTTACTATGGATTTTATTCAAGTGACATCACTTCCATCCAATAGAAACTCCATATTCATATAAAATTCATGAACTAGATTCAAGTAAAAGGGTTGTTCATTATTTGAGAACCGCTCAATCCATCTTTGATCTTGTAGTACCTTGAGTAGCAGAGACTTTATTTCTAATATCCATTCCTCAAGAACTTCTTTTTTTGGAGTTAGAACATAGTTTTCTAGAGTAGGATTTATAGGTGCTGAAGATTTGATCGATTCACCTTTCTATTTCTTAGAAGCATGAGACTTTCCATCATCAAGAGCTTGCTTCACACATGCCATTTCAATTAGTTCAGTCTAAAGGTTATAATGTGAAAGGTCAGGGGTGGAGAGAGAGCAACGACTGGGAGATTTTAGGGGTAAAGGAGTGAAGTGGATCGATTCAAATTTATATCATTTATGGCTTTTGAAATCATGCAATCACACAATCATGAACCAGGTTCAAAAAAATTAACGAAATAAGGTTGTTTTGATAAAAACATAAAACGTATAAAAACAGTGAGTCATAGGTGTCAGCATGATAGATTTTTCATAACACTAACAATATCATCATGACAAGGCGTCGATGTTAGCATGACAACTATGTCGATATGACATAGCGTTGGTGTCGGCATGACAACTGTGTCGGAATGACATAGCGTCAGTGTCGACATGAAAATCTCACTTAAAATGATAAAAGGAATAGAAACACAAGGTCTTATAGATTGATCATTCCTAACTCATGTTTGATGTAGTTCATTCTTTCAGTGTCCAATGGCTTAGTGAAAATTTCAGCAAGCTGATGTTCAGCACCAATGAACTCTAAAGTTATATCACCTTTTTGATAATGGTATCTCAAAAAGTGTTGTCTTACATCAATGTGCTTTGTTCTAGAATGTGAAACATGATTATTAGAAATATTAATCTCACTTGTGTTATCATGATTTATAGAGATATTTCTGAATTGATATCCATAATCCAGTAATGTGTGTTTCATCCACAAAATTTGTTCACAACAGCTACCGGCAACTATGTATTCAGCTTCAAAATTAGATAGTGTAATAAAATTTTGTTTATTATTACACCATGAAATTAGAGACTTGCCTAAAAAGTGACATGTTACAGAGGTGATTTTCTATCTAACTTACAACCACCAAAATCAGTATCTAAATAGATAACTAAGTCAAATTATTCTCCTATTGGATAAAATATTCCTAAATTGTTTGTATGTTTGAGGTATTTAAAAATTATTTTAACAACAATAAGATGAGATTATTTGGGGTTTACTTGAAAGAAATCACACATGAAAACACTAAACATAATATCTATCCTGTTAGAATTTAAGTATAGTAAGATTCCAATCATTCCTCTATAAGTGTTTTGATCAATAGATTTACCATCTTTATCAAGGTCCAATTTACAAGTGGCACTCATTGGAGTTTCACTACTCTTAGTTCTTTCAAAGGAAAATATTTTTAAGAGTTCCTTAGTATATTTACTTTGATTTAAAACAATACATTATTTATTTTGAAATATTTGAAATCCAAGAAAGAATTTGAGTTCACCCATTAAGCTCAATTCAAATTCACTTTGCATCATCTTTGAAAAATCAACACATAAATAATTTTTTGAAGATCCAAAAATAATATCATCTACATAAATTTATACAACTAAAACATCTGTAGAAATTATTTTTATAAAGATATTAGGATTAGATATACCTTTTGTAAAACATTTATAAATAATAAAAGTGTTGAACCTATCATACCAAGATCTCAGAGCTTACTTTAAACCATATAAATCTTTTTTCAATTTAAAAACATTATTTGGAAAATTAGGGTTTGTAAAACTAGGGGGTTGTTCAACAAAAACATCCCCAACTACATATCTATTTAGGAATGCACTCTTGACATCCATTTGATATAGTTTGAAATTTAGATATGTTTCATATGTAAGAAAGATCCTAATGGCCTAAAGTCTAGCTACTGGTGGAAAAGTTTCTTCATAGTCAATTCCTTATTCTTGACTATAAACTTGTGAAACCAATCCAGATTTGTTTCTAACTATGTTTGCAAATTTATCTACTTTGTTCCTGAACACCCATTTAGTTCCTATGGTCAAGGTGTATTTGGGTCTATCCATAAGTTTCCAAAATTTATTCCTTTCAAATTGATTTAGCTCCACTTGCATGGCCATCACCCAAAATTCATCATTGACAGCATCATTGATGTTTTTAGGTTCAAGGTGTGATAAAAAGGCTTGATATTCAACCTGATTTCTTAGAGAAGCTCTAGTTTTTTTCCATTTATCTAAATCTCCAACAACAACATCTAAAGGATGGTTCTTAAGGTTTCTGATATCTCTAGATAAATAAGGGATAGTAATTTCAGGTTCTTCAACAAGTTTGGGTTCATTATGGCTTGAAACTAGAAAATTTCTAGAATTGGATATTTTAATAGATTCCTTTATAAGATGATCAAAAGATTTTTCATTGATGTTTAGATTTGTCATATCAACCTCAAGATTCTCTAGGGAGGTATTAGGTTCATGTGGATATATTTCATCAAATTTGACATGTACATATTCTTCCACACATTTGGTTCTTTTGTTAAATACTCTATAGGCTTTTTAAGAGATTGAATATCTTAGAAAAATTCCTTCATCACTCTTGGAAAAAAACTTATCATGATTATCCTTAGTGTTAACAATATAGACCTTGCAACCAAAAACTTTGAAATAATTAACCTTGGGTTTTCTATTATTCCAAAACTCATAGGGAGTTCTTTTAAGAATTGGTCTAATTAAGACTATATTGATAATATAGCATGTTGTATTGACATCTTCTACCCAAAAGTAAATAGGTAAGTCATACTCACTAAGCATGGTTCTAGTAATTGCTTATAAGGTTCTATTTTTTCTTTCTACAACACCATTTTTTTAAGGTGTCCTAGGGGAAGAGAAGTTATGACTATAGCCATTTTGTGAGAAAAAGATTCAAACTCTTGATTTTAAAACTCACATACATGGTAAATTCTTAGAGATTTTATCCTAAGTCCACTAAGATTTTATACAGTCCTAGAATACTTGGTGAAATGAGAGCAGACTTCACTCTTGTGATCCAAAAAAAGGTCCAAGTATACTTGGAATAATAATCTACAAGAATATAAACATAGTACTTTCCATTTAAACTAGAAACTCTAGATGGCACAAACAAATCCATGTGAACCAGCAAAATAGGTTGAGAATTTGAAACTTATTTCTTTGGTTTGAAAGATATTTTGTGTTGTTTACCCTTTTGATAAGGATTACAAACTTTGTCATTTGGAAACTCAAGTTTAGGTAGATCCTTGACTAAGCCTTTTCTAGTAAGCTTTATAAGGGAGTGTATATTGTAGTGTCCTAATCTCCTATGCCAAAGTCAAGAATTTTTATGAAAGGAACTTAAAAATGAAACATTTTGAGAAACTAAGGAATCGAGATTAACAACATAAATATTTTCATTTCTAAAAGCAGAAAATATTAATTCATTCTTAGAATTAAAAAAATTATAAGAATCATTTTAAAATTTAACATGCAATCCATCATCACATAGTTGAGAGATACTAAGCAAATTATATTTCAATCCATACAAAAAAAGTACTTTAGAAATTAAAATTGAGTTAGAGTTACCAATCCAGCCTAATCCAATTATTTTTCCTTTAGCATTGTCACCAAAAGTTACATGCCCACTATAAATTTTTATTAAACTCTTGAAGCATGAGTAATATCATATCACATGTCTTGAACATCCACTGTCCAAGTACCACAATCTTTTACAGGATCTCTTCAAAAAGATTTATTATAAAATAGTCAAACAAAAACATATTTTGGTACCCAAATTTGTTTGGGTCTAGTAACATTAGTAATCAATGCTTTAGGAACCCACGTCTGCTTCATGGGTTTCCTATAAGCAGTATGTAACATATTTGAAAAATAGACTCTATTTGGTCCAAAAAAAACTAGAGGTAGTAAAGTATTTTCTAGAACAGGAACTAGTAGCATAATTTTCACTTTTAGGTAGAGAAACAAATTTTCAAGATTTAGTCACAAACTTTTTTTTGGTGAGATTTCTTTGAGCTTGTTGGTATCCTATACCAGTAGTATATCTAGGGGAAATTTGTTTACCAAGCATCTATGTAAGAGTATTTTTTACATTGTTAAATTTTTCTAGGTCCTTTTTCAATTGCTCATTAGATAACTTAAGTTCATTATTCTCCTTGGGTAATTGAACATTTTTATCCTTCTCTATAGTAAGTTCATATTTGAAAGTAGTGGTTAAGGCATACTGTTTCTTTAAATATTTTTATTTATCTTTTAGCTTATTAAAAGTGTCTTCAATCATATTATAGTATTCAAATAATTCTTCACTAGTCAAATTTTTAGAATCACTTTCATCTCCAGAATAATAGGAATTTTGTATAGGAGACTCAAGGGTTACCTCAGATGTGTTTGTCATAAAACACATATTGGATTTGTTAGCCTTTTCATCATGTGAAGACTCTAAGTCACTTGAATTATCCTCAAAAGTACTCCAAGTTACCTTCATGGCCTTTTTATACTTTCTATCATTGTCCTCAAATTTCTTCTTATATTTTAGATTAGGATAATCAACCTTTAAATTTCCTTTTCTCTTACATTCCTAACAGAATATTACATTAGATTTGTCACTTCTCTTATAATCCTCTTTCCAGTTTCCCTTTTGATCATATCTACCTTTGAAGTTAAGTTTTATGAAACATTTCTTTCTTATATAAAATTTCTTAAATCGTCTAGCTAATTGATTTATTTCCTCATCACTATCTGATGATGAATCTTCATTGCTTGTACTATCAGAATGAGATTGAATCCTTTCTTTTTACTTATTCTTAGAAGTAGTGGTTTTGAAAGCCACTAAATTTCTCTTCGATTCATCTTCCTCTTCCTTGTTGACTTTTAATCCTTCCTCATACATCATCAACTTGACTATCAGATCCTTTAATGGTATCTTAATAATATCACAAGATTATCTAATTGAGACAGATGTTCCCCTCCATCTATCTAGTTATCATATGAGTATTCTCATGATTTGATCCTTAGTTGTAACATCTCATCCCAGAGAGATCACTGTGTTCACTATTTCATTAAACCTAAGATACATATCAGAAATAGGATCATAAAACTTTGTTTCAAATTTATCATATTTAATAGTATATGTGTTAAGTCTCATTTCCTTAACACTAGAGGTTCCTTCATGTGAAACAGATAAAGTGTCCCAAATTTCATGGGCTGTTTTACATGCAGAAATTCTGTTAGACTCTTCATCTCCTAAAGAATAGTATAATTCATTCATGTCTTTTCAATTATTATTATAAGCAGCCTTAGTTGGGTTATCCCAAGTGTGCCTATTAGTAACATGAATCTTATATTCATCTATAATTAAATACCAAATCTCAAAACCAATACTTTATAAATGCATTTTCATTTTAATTTTTCATTGTGCATAATTTTTTTTATTAAAGAATGTAGGTCTGTTGGTAGAAACACATTCCAATATATTATCTATACTAAAGAATAAAGTGTAGATATTTAAAGAACTAACAATTTAGAACTAACATAAATTTTGAGATCTTTAAACCAAAACTAAAATCACAGTTGAAAAACAGATTAAAAATTGTGAAAATAGGGATTTAAAAATACTTTAAGACCAAATGTTGGTCAGATTAGGACACTCAAGAGGGGGGTGAATTGAGTTCCTATAAAAATTTCTGTTAAAAAGGTTAATTTATAAAGTTCCCTTACTTTTAAAATAAAACATTCCAGTTAACCAAGGTAGTAAAATTATAATAGTCTGACTATTTGAATAGTTTCTTAGAAGATTGATTAATTCTCAGTTATAAAAATATTATATATTTATACAACTTTTGAAACTACTCTAATAAGACAAAATAGTTATAACTACTATCCAAGACTAACTATCAAAGTAAAATTTAGTTTTTTGAAATATAAGTTAAAACAGAGAAAGACTAAATTGAAAAACACAGTAGATAAAACAAGTGGTTCAGTCTTAATCTAAGACCTAATCCACTTCACTTGGTGATCACCTGCCACCAAGAAATATATATATATAAAGCTTTAATCCACACCCTAGATCAGGGTTAACAAAAGTACAAAAGAATATCCAGGTCCCAAGAACTCTTCCACTGTTCTTCGTAGGAAAACAAATTACCAGGTCACACAGGATCTCTTCCATAGTTATAGGTGGGTCAAACAAGTGTAAGAAGATAGGTGTTTGAGGATGTCTAGTATCCTCCAGTTTATCATAGGAGACAATGTATGTTTTAGTACAGACACACACACACAACTCGAAATTTCAGTTAAAAGGTACACAATAGAGTGGAATATATTAATAAGGGATTAGAGATGCTCTAAGTGTGATTCAATTCATATCTATAATCTTTGATGCATCAGAGTTGAAGATTGATCCCTCTTCTGGAAACAGACACTGAAAATAGAGTGTTGTGGGGCACCGTGTTCTATCTTCTAGGAAGGTGAGAGGTTCTTCTCCTTTGGTTTTGTTGGATGCTACTAAGATGATGAAAATTTGATGATTGGCAGCTCTCTGGTTCACAAAAACCAGTAATGAATAATTCTTTGTGTGTTCTCCTTCTTCGGTATGATACTCATAGTAAGTCTTCTTGTGTTTTTGTGAATCTATCTATGTATCTTCTTTCATGCATTATCATTTTAATATATATTATCGCAGCCCGAAAATATGCATATTTGAGGTAAACACAGTACCTCGCATTTTTGACACCCTCATTTATGATGTTAGAAAAAGGCATTAAATTAATTAGTCACATTAAAACACTCAAAATATGACTGCTAGAAATACTTTGAAATAGAATAATTTTTTAAACAGTCTATCAGTGAGGACTTGGTCAATATCTCCTTATGTTAGTGAATCAACCCATCAGTATGTCATTCTATCAGTCTTTCCATACATTAGTGAATCCTTACATCGGTGACTCGTTTTGATCTGTCAGTGAGTTATTGCGTCAATAGCACCGTGCATCGGTAGGTCACTTGTAATGATGGTAGGTCGATTTCATCGGTAAGTCATCTACATCGGCGAGTCATATGCATCAGTAAGTCATCTGTGTTAAATAGTCATATGCATCAGTAAGTCTTTTGCATTTTCGGTGAGTCACATTCATCAGTAATTCGTCTGCATCAGTGAGTCATATACATCGGTAAGTCATATGCATTGTCAGTATCTCATCTGTTATGTCGGTATTAGTCTTTTATACTTAGAATATATTTTTATCCGAACTGTATTACAATATAAATGTAAATAGAATGTACCAAATCTTTGTGAGATCATAGATAGACATAATTGCACATATAGAAACTTCAATAATTGATTGAAATGTTTAGACATGATTAATATGAATTGATATGATTAATATGAATTGACATGATTTGTGATTATTAAAACTACTAATACGAGAGAGGAGTACCAACAGTCTCCTATGGACCAACACTAGTAATGTATGAAAAAAATTCCATGATGAACCTATGAAGAAGGCAATCATGAGGCATGACATACAATCTCTTTCTTATTTTTTACTATTTCAACATAATGATAAAATTAATTTATGTATAATATGATCAATTTCGTGTAGAATATGAGTTAGATAAATTAAGGATTAAACAATGGTTAAAATAAATATGCAGGGTTAATCAGGGAGTTTATGATTATATGATTCAGATTCTTAAAGAAAAATGGACATTGACATATGACAGGGGAAGTGGTATGAACACATGACTACAAAATTGTGGAGTGCATCAATGTCGTCTTTAAAGAGATTCACAAGTTACTTATAACTTCCCTAGTTTAGGAGAAATTTTATTGCTATTACAAATAATTTTTTGAAAGAGAAAAATAGACTATGGATGGGATTCAACAGGGGATAAGGTACATACAACATTTTTAATGAGAGATTTAAAAGAACATTTAAGAAGATTCTTCTTATCAAGTGTACCTTTTCTACTGAGAAGACTCTCTATTTGAAGTGCAAGAGTGTCCATAACCCATCACATGAAGCAAAAGTCATGTCTTGGTGGTATGACTAGAAGTGAACCAATGTCAATGTGGAAACTTTCAGACATCATGGTTTCTATGCGCAGATGCCATTGCATCATGTGCCTTTGTGAACATATCATGGGAAGCATATGTTTATCCAGTGTACCAGCTAGACACCATTTATAACTACTATGCTACACCATGGATTCCTATTGGGGAGTTTCAACATTTCCCAATGCTCAAAGACTGAATGATATTGATACCTAAAATTAATAAGTTTCAACAACAAGGGAGACCGAAGTCCAGCAGGATGTGGAATAAGATAGATTTGCCTCAAGAATAAGGGAAGTGTTTGAGATGCAACATATGTCTCTAGGAAGGCCATAACAAGAAAATATGCCCTAACATTGCTGGATCAAGTTCATACTCTTAGACACAATGATGTATTGAATCCAATGTGAACATTTCATATTATCAATTACATGGTATTAATATAAAATCCTTCTTCTTTTAGTGTTTCGTGACATTTCTGAATACTTTTACTATCAAATAATAAATAATTGATAAATTATACAACCATTTACATAAATAACACACAACCTAAACATTCCTAAATGTTACATCATTTCAATAAATAAAACTTTTTTTTATATAATTCCCTTCCCTTTATAAATATTTTTCACATGATAAAACCATTTTGTAAATCATTCTTTGGTTTTTCTAATAAGCCTTTTATATTCACATTACAAGGAATATGAAAAGTAAATGTGAGATGACATGAAAACATAATAAAACTATCCATGGATACACCATAAATCAAGCATGTGAGAAAATAACCATGAAATATACCATCATGTGAGAAATCATACATAAATGACAAAACACACCATTTGAGATCTAACTTATTGGTATACATGCTAGACATGAAAGAAATCCTCAATCCATAAGGTGGATCCAACTGATATAACCTACGTCTGCACATTATAAGGAATATAAAAAGTACATGAGATGACATGAAATAATAATCAGATTTTCCATGGATACAACATAAAGCAATAATGTGATCAAATAACCATGAAATATATTATCATGTGGGAAATCATACATAAATGAAAAAGCACGCCATTTGGGATCTAACATATTGGTATATGTGCTAGAAATGAAATAAATCCTCAATCCATAAGGTGTATCCAATAGATATAACCTAAATATACAAAAATACTAGTATGATACCACCATGAATCTATTTAAGACTTTTATTTATGAAAATTGATAAACTAGTTTGAAAACAATTTCAAAACTAAACCACTTGAAAATAATAGAGGTTCTCACGGTCCTCCCTCCGAGGCTCACATGGTCACTGAGACAAACCTCTCACTAAAACCCTAGTTAAACCACATTCTACTCCATGCTAACACATCACAAGCAAGTTCCCATATCAATCAATCCATAACACAAACTTTACATTACATTGTAAAAAAAGGATTTTTTAAAGTTTAGTTTCTTGGAAAAATGGTACATTATACATGAAAACATAAAACCTTAATTTAATCCACTTGAATGGATTATTAATTGGTTCAAAATATGCAAAATTAATACATCTCATAACTTGAGGATATGCATCAAATGAAAGGGTGATCATAATTCCCAGTAAGGGAAAATAATAGAAACAATTTACAAGTGACCACGAGAATTATCAATAAGAACTTGAAGAATATCATAAAGGCATGAAAAAAGGGAAAAAGATATATCATAGTAAAAATAACATGAATCATAACATGGAAATGTGACTACAACATTTAATTTATTCATTCATAATCATATCACCGAGGTGTTATAAAAATTACCAAGGTTATTCACCAATGTATCATAAAACATGTCATCTCTAAAGATTAAATTCTTTACCCAATGCATTGGAGTGTTATCAGGGTGAAACCTTAATATGTATTAATTAATGTGAACCACACATATCATAATAAAACATTTCATAAATAACTTGTGGAGAATAAAAGAAATGTGTTTTATATCAAAATCATGGCGTTTTAAAAAAGTGCTTAAAGAGAAGATCTTTGTGTCATTATTAACCCACAAAAAAGGATGGAGGGTTTCATGTATGTTAATACTAGAATAAAATAGATCATTTTAAAATATAGGTAAATACCCCTATAAAATGAATAGGGTTGGCTATTCACAAAAATAAAACAAAAGATAATTTTCTTAAAAAAAGAAATAAATTTTAAGAAGAAAATTCATTAGCATAAAAGTATGAAACACAGTTTTAGAAAAAAGTAAAGAGAGAGGGAAAAAATTTATCCCATTCATAAAATAATCTTAATAAATTAAAGGTATAGAATAAAATGGATAGAAGAACATAGTTTGGAAACTTTAAATACATACCACATAAAAAGGGAACTTGGAATAAAAAGAGAAGTTGAGATTTCCCTTACCTTGAAGAGTGTTCCTAAAACTTGAGGATCAGGTCCTTGGGAGATTGAGGAAACATTTGGAGGACTCATTGGGAAGTAAAAATATTATATATTTTTAGAGGATGAATTAGAAGTGAAAATAAATGGAGAAATGGGTGGGTATTTATAACAAAATAGTAGGATTTATTTATTAATTTCCTTAGACACCTAGGTAGTGGTAAATGCAAAAACATGGGCTTATCCATGGTATTTGACCATGGTATTGGAAATTTGTAAAATATTTAATGTGATTTTATCCCAAAAAATTCAACCATAATTTTATATTACTTATTTTGGCAAGGAAAAGTAAAGTTTCTACAAAATATCATTTTTTAAGTTAAAGTTTCCATTTTAAAATTTGGAAAGAAAATTATATATTTGAAAATTTATTAAAATATATTAAAATAATTTATATTAATAAAATAACATAATTTGAGTCTTGGATTATGGTTAAATAATTATTACATAATTATGACATAATTATGATGTCATTAAACTTACCGAAAAACTCAAACTATATTTTTACTATTCACGAAAAAACAAAATATTTTAGAAAATTCTCATAAATTCACCCTAACCTAATTTTGACGTGATGATTTCAAAAATTATATTTATTTTATCATAATAATTCTTTAAATATGAAAATTATAACTTTTAAATATAAAAATTCATTATTTATTAAAAATAATAGTGGATAGAAAATGTTGTGAAATTTCTAACACTTGAAAAAATAAAATTATTTTATCCTTGATATTTAAAACACCATTTTCTTTTAGTAAAAGAAATTCATAAAAAATGGGAATAAACTTGTTATATTATACCAATCATAACATTATGTTAACCATAATTATATTTTACACTTAAGATATATTTCAGTTTTATACATAGATATGGAGGATACTACTCTACTTACTAAGCAATATAGGCATGCTTCATGTGATGTGCTAGTAGGTTGTGGGGTTCGATGGACCAGGGTGCGTAGAGCCCACCATTATCATCAAATTACACCTCTAACCATAATTGTACCATACCTACATTGTTTTGACTTCTATGATGTTGTTGTATCTGATTTTACATTCCTTTATCATCACCTCTTGATGCCCTCACCGAGAGATGAAGACCTAAGACACACACATTCCACTCGCCCGAGGGAGAGACTTCCATCACCCTTGAGTATGCGACAGTTCTGGTTGGTCTTCCTATTCAGGGGGATGCATTTATAGGACCTACCCATGGAGACCATCCTAATCTTGTACAAATATTACTAGGACTCAACATTTTGGGGGATAATGATGCTACAAATGGCGGGTTGATATCTATGAGATGATTTGAGATGCACTTTGAACAATTACCTACCAATGTTGACGAGCAGATTGTCATGTGTTACACCTGTACATATATCTTGTGTCTCATTGGAGGTACATTATGCACTAATCACTCTGATATGAATGTGCACATGATGTATTTAGGGCTAATAAAGGACTTTGATCAGACCTAGAGATACAACTAGGGATCTGCATGCTTGGCATACACTTATAGAGCATTATGCATGACATGCTGATCTAATCACACTGATATTGGGGGATGTGTCATCTTTATTTTGTTGTGGGTATGAGAGTGCATCCCTCCCCTCTCCCATACTGTTTCTTGTTAGGAGCTTCATATAGATGTTCTTCATAACACTCTGCATATATGCTGGTATGATTACTCATCTTTATTGTTTTCAGATGCTACTATGAGTTATTAAGTTTAATTTCTTATTATTTATCACATTATATGTTGTTTGTTATAGGTGGAGTCAGGAACACCATTTTTTCGACACTTCAAGGAACAACATGGGTTCATATCATTTCATATTGGATTATATAGAACCCACTGATGTAACTATATATAGTATTTTCTTGACTAATCAATTTCATAATATTATATTTTTTGGTTTTTAGTAACATTTTTTTTAACAAATGTCACATGTCATTTCAGATTGCATGGTTGTCATACTGGGCTCTATTAGACCATCTACCCATATACTGCACTGTCGGGATTCACAATGCCATGACTGTAGTGCCTCTAATTCACTTTCATGTTGTTGAGTGGAACCAACTTGATAGATTCATGTGTCAGTATGGATTTGTTCAGTATATTCCCTTTTCCACCTAGACAGTCAACAACGCTTCATTCTGTGAAGTTGGCAGGGAGGAAGGATATCGATTGACATCAACGACATGTATGGTATCTATATCTTTAGGACAAATGAGAATTATTTCATATAAAGGGTATGCATACGATGTGATTCCCTCTAGTAGAGCAGCTCGAGTATGATCCATGGTATAGACTGAAGTCCATACTGTATCTTACTCCACATGGTAGAGGACTTCAAGATCTGGTAAGATAATAAATTTCCATTAGTTTTTTTTATTTTACATTTTTTAATTCATTTTGAATATCTATACAACATACTCGACTACAACATATTCTCTGCATGTCTGATCTAGAGGAAGATGAGGTTTTTAGCTAGGCAGCGTACCATGCTGCAGCGCAGGGGATGATGCCAACATATTGTGTTCTATACGATAGTATCTTTGATCTTCTACCTTAGGGAGGTGTTGTTCCCTGACCAGGGAGAGTAGGTTCCTGCTTAGGAAACTCCTCCAGCAGCTGATGATGTTGAGGATCCATGAAGGTGACGACATAGACTGTGTCACACTGCACGTAAGGCCTCACCTGTTCCACAAGCAGAGGTCGCACCACTAGTAGTCCTACCTTATCTGATTGGGTATGTGCATAAAGAGTCATGAGATCCATTTATGTTGTCATGATATCCATAGTTTTCTTCAGGTACAGTTGATTCGAGCTTGTATTAGGGGTCATTTCTCATGCCTCCACCTTCCGTGCTTGAGCCTTCATAGGCCTTATGGTTCCCCCAATAGATGATGGCAGGTCCTTCAACTTACACAATGAGAGAAGGATCAGGTTCACATGATGAAATATAGATACCACCTCTTTTTGATGAGTCACAAATAGAGCATCAGATGTTTGAGGTTCCAATGCCTAAGAAAGATCCCTCTCCAACTCATCATACTCCACCCCAACAAAGAGGTTGTAAATCTTGATATGAGTATCCCATTCGAATGCTAGATTGTGGGATGGGGCCTTGTGATAGAGAGTGATTGTACTCATTCAATTATATGATTTTTATTGAATTAAAGGATTTTAAATAACAATGTATTATATTCTTTTTATTATTGTATCTCTATTAAATTGATGAATTTTTTTTACTATCAACCATTTTTACAAGTTTAGTTATTGTTTCAATTTTCATTTATATTTTACTTGTAGCTTAAATTTTATAAGTTTTCAAAGTTGAATACTTGAAACATATAAAAAATTATTACATTTCAAGTAGGTATATTTGAAAGATTATAAAATATAAACTATAAAAACAAAATAAATAAAACTTAAAACATATTCTAAACATCTAAAAATTTGTTGAAAATAAAAAAAATAATTATTATAAAAAATCAAAATTATTTTACATAACACAAACATAATTTATTAAAAACATAATATTTACACATAAATTATAGTATAATTAAAATCTAAATGAAATTTAGAACATTGACTAAACATATAAAAAATAATTGAAAATGAAAGGAATGTAAAAAAAATTTATAAATACAAATGTAATGGTTTAAAACAATAATATATTGTGCCGCTAAAATTACTTTTGATTAATTTTTTTATGAAATACTTGTTATTTTAAATTATTTTTTATATGTTCAATAAGTGTGTCAAATTTAATTTAAATTACATTTATACTTTATTATTTACAGGATTTCAATGCCATCTACTTGAAACATTATTATGTTTCATGTAGGTGACTTTGAAAGCATATAAATTATAAAATTTAAATACCATCTAAATTAAATTTGACAAACTGGCTCAATGTATAAAACATAATTGAAAATAAAAAAAATCATAAATATAATAAACAAAAGCTAATTTACATGTCACAAAATTTATTTCTTAAAAACATAACATTTTCACTTTCAAATATTAATGGACATAATTATAACATTAAATATTTATAATAATTAAAATAATAAATATTAATAATGATATAAATTGTATAATTATTAACATAACTAATAAAATAGTTAATAATATATTTTTAAAACAATTCTTAATTCTATTAGTAATATAAAAAATTTAATAAGTAATAATAATGGTATCATTAACAAATTATTTGTATATATATGTATCTAAACAAAAGAAAATAAAAATAATATATATACTAAATGTACAAACATATATACATTTTTTATTTTTTATTTGTTTTTTTTCATTTGGGCAAAGATATCATCGGGCTTGCCGCTATTAGACTAAAACCCAAATGCGGCAAGATCGATGCCACCTTTGTGCATTAGTTTTTTTAAAAAATTAACCTAGGATTATTTAAATAATTTTTAAAAAATATATAAAAAACTCAAGTAGGAGTCACATGGGTCATGAATGGGAAGATGGAATCCAGATTCACACGATCAGCATGATCAATAGGGTGGCTTTAAAATATATTTCCCAAGATGACTATCTCTTTTTAAGTTTTCTTTTCCCTGCTCGTGGAAGGTCATACATACAAAAAAAAATTCACTCCATAATGCACTGCAATGCTTTAAACATTTCATACTACAGTGAAATTTATTTAAAAAAAACGTGCTTCATTAATATATTACAAGAAAAATATGACATATTTTTTTAAATAAATTAGCTATCCTTTTATTTTATTAAACTAATTATACTTAAAAATAAAATAATTATAATAATGGATTATAAATATGTTTACTTATAAATTAATTGATATAAAATATTTATAATACATTAATATTGTAATATTTACAAATATTATTGATTTATAATATATTATAGCCATTTTTATTTATAAATACAATTGATACGGTTGATTTATAATAATATAATATTATAAAATAATATTTATTTATGAATATAAATGATTTATAATATATTTATTTATAAATATAATTGATATAATTGGTTCATAATACATTAATAATATTATTTATTTGTAAATACAATTGATGTATTGCAATCGATTTTTTGAAAAAAATAACACAATACACTCATATATTAAAAAAATAATATTGTATATTTTAAAAAAAACTATAACGGGCCAAACTTTATAAATGATATTTTTTTGAATAAATCTATTCTATACTATATATCATTAAAGTCACAAAGGATTTAATAACAACTGATAAGGGGGGGGGGTTGAATCGGTTGTTCACTTCTATAAGTTTCAATACTTTTTAAAACTTAACCCATGTAACTTGTTAAGATTTATTTCCTTATCATTTTTTAGTAAATACTCATGCATGAAAAATTAGGAAATCAGTTAAAGTACATAATATTTACAAGGTTTGGCCATAGTGTGAGAATGTATATTCTTATCATATCCACTCCCGTAGGTCTATGGAAATACACTATTATGATGAAGTGAATACAACTTGTGACAACTCCCATTAGACACCTTATATCTCTTAATAGGAAAGATTATACTAACTCCCATTAGTTTACAACATTTTCTTATAAAATAATTGATCCAAACAAAAGAATAAAGAATTTGTTGAAACTGATCCATAATTACTTAGTCCGATTTGGTTGGATCTGATTTTATCAATATGATAAGGTTAATACGATTCACCTTACTCAATCTGCACTTATCAAACTCTACTTAGAAACTTAGTTTTATCTTCCTTAGTACAATTGAATCAATATGATGGACTCAATATGTTGAACTCACTTTCAATCTGCAAAACTCAAACTCTGCTCAAATACTCAATATGATATTCTCAATATGATTATCTTGTCCGATAAACAAAACTTTCAGGTGTCTAATCTTCTTTAGAGATCTCATTCTAGAAATAACTTTCACTCAAAATATTTAGCGAACCACTTTTTCTACTTGTGTAAAAGTTAAAATTAATGAAATATCTGAGTAATTATTTATAATCAACTCAAAAAATCAAGGGCGATAAACTTGAAAATTTCCCCACTTTCCCAGATTTCAAAAACTCTGAAAATCTCTCACATTTAAACTTCAACTTTGACTTCTTCAATACTCCTTATATTTCTCTGAGATTTATACAAAATTGGATTTCAAGTTTTACCTCTTAAATTATTTATAAAACTTATAGAATATTCTTTTTGTGTCTTCTTCATAATCAAATCATTACGATCTGTCTTTCTTTCTCAACTCATTATGAATCTGCTTCCTTTTCAGCTCATTATAGTCTGTTTCCTTCTCATCTCATTACAATTTTGTTTCCTTCTTATCCCATTATTAATTTGTTTCCTTATCATCTCATTATGAATCTATTTCCTTCTCATCTCATTACAAATCTATTTCCTTCTCAGATCATTACAAATCTGTTTCTTTCTCAGCTCATTACAAATCGATTTCCTTCTCAACTCATTACAAATCTATTTCCTTCTCAGCTCATTATGATTTTTGTTTCCTTTTCATCTCATTATGATTTTTATTTCTTTCTCAGCTCATTATGATTTCTATTTCTTTCTCAGCTCATTAGGATTGAATTCTTCACTCTACAACATTGAAATTCTTCAAATTTCATTAGCTTTAAACATTATGGCATCTTACAACTTCTGAGTCTGGTACTTTTGGAACCAATAAAATCTTTATGATTACTCTATTTCTTCAAAATCTTTTATCATGAGTATGTTTCATGATTTAAAATAACTTAATGATCAACAAATCATCATCTGACTTGGTTTAGAAAGTACATAAACTTTATAACTCCTAACTTCACAATATTCTTTCAAAACTCTTCAAAAATAATATGACTTCTTCAAATAACAACATATAAAATTCTAATAAACTCTGAGTTTGATGAATCTTCGTCATGATGTATTTGAATATGATAAATCATCTGATCAAAAACTTTATCTTTCTAGCTGCTTCTACTTTCGTTGTTGCTCAGTCTGGAAACCCAAGTCCAGAAACTTTTGTCTGAAAAATAACTTTCTTAAAGAAAAAAACTCTTCTCCCCCTTTATGTTTGATTTTTAACATTAAAAAACATTCAAATTTCTTACAAAACTCATTACGATAGACTAGATTAGATTCCCAAATAAAAGAAACATTCTGATTAAAAAGGGTAGTTGTTAACAAATAAATTTTTTTTAAAACAATTTATCATAAAGGTTCTTCAATCTACCCCTTTGAATTCATTGACAACCCACGTTAACAACTTTTCAACTCAGAATTTTTTCACAACTTAGATTTTGTAAACAACTCAAGTTTTTTGACTTTTATCAAAACATATCCTTTCAAAGAAGAAAGAGTGTCCTAACACCATACTACTAGATAAAGTAATGTTTTTGAAGGAATTCCATTCCTCAGTGGAAAGAAAATTTTATAGCCATGTAAAGATAAAATCCATCAACTTTTATCACTTTCTCTCCCCCATTTTATGATATCACAAATTTAGATTCATAAAATAAAGATAATTAAAAACTTTTAATGAAGTAAAAATTTTCTACTTTCTCTCCCTCTTTTTCAACATAATCCAACGCACGGTGGGGGTTTCCTTATGAGGTTTAGGAAGACATGGGAGGAGGCTGAACATGAAGTTGTAGCCTCAATTCCACAAACCTTTCTTTTAACATTTCTTTTATAAAGATATCAGAAATTTGATACTTTTTTGAAATGTATTCCAGCAAAAAATCTCTAGCAACAACTTTCTCTTTTATAAAGTGAAACTTTATATCAATGTGTTTTGATCTGGAATGTTGGACAAGATTTTTAGAAAGATCAACTGCACTTTGATTATCCAAAAGTATCTTCAATGGTTTTGAAACTTTTACTTTCAAATATTCTAGCTAAACTTTGATCCAAAACATTTGAGTACAAGCCTGAGTAGCTGCAACATATTCATATTCAATTGTGCTCAAAGTTATCGAACTTTTTTTCTTACTATGTCTTCTCACACAACATTTACCCAAGAATTTTTTTCCTCCTGTGGTTGATTTTCTATAATTAAAATCTTCATCCTAATCGGCATTATTATAACCATGAAACTTTATCTCATAATTTCTTTTATATAATATCCCATGTGATATTGTTCCTTTGAAATATCTTATAATCCTATTTTCTACCAACTTATGTGATTCTTTTAGATTACTTTGATACCTGACACATAAAGTCACAACATAAATAATATCAAGCCGTGAGGCTGTAAGGTAAATAAGACTTCCTATCAGCTTCCAAAAGTCTTTATAATTCACAATTATTTCAAATTAATCTTTACTTAAATTTGTGCTCACTTAAATATGAGTATAATATTCTTTTTATTTTGTTATCCCAAACTTCTTTAACAATTCCCCGACAAATTTTTCTCAAGATAAGAAAATTTACTTTTCTTTTGTTGAACTTGTAAGCCAATGAATAAAGTTAATTCTCTAACATTGAAATTTCAAAATTCTTTTTCATTTCCTCATCAAAATCTTTGTAAACTTTTTCTTCCTCACCATAAAAAATTATATCATCCACATAAATAATTACAATCAGAGTTCTAGAGTCAACATCTTTCACATATAAGTTACTATCAAATTTTCCTTTAGAAGTGTTAAACATTATCAAAAAATTTTCAAGATTATGATACCATGCACATGGAGATTTTTTCAACCCATACACAGATTTATTTAATCTAAAAACTTTTTTTTCATCCTCATCAAGTAGAAACTGACATGGTTGTTCAATGTAAACTTATTATTTAATCTCACCATTTTAAGAAATATGACTTTACATCCATCAAAAAAACTTTGTAATTCCAATGTGTGGCCACTGAAAGAAACATTCTAATAGTTTCTAATCTTGAAACCGGGGAGAAAGTTTCTTCAAAATACACACCTTCTACCTGTGCATAGCCTTTACAAACAAGTCTGGCTTTGTTTCTTGAAACTTCTCCATGTTTATTCAACTTGTTTCTATAATCCCAATTTGTTTTGATAACTTTTTTATTTGATGGTCATGGAACAAGTTCCTATGTTTCATTTTTCTCAATCTGATCCAACTCTTTATTCATAACATCCACCCATTCTTTGTGTTGAATCTCTTTTGAAAATGATTCTAGATCAAATTTTGAGGTAAGTGAAGTTTGATTTTCTAATATTAACTTTCTTCTTGTCTGAACTGGAGCCTTATTATTTCCAATAATGTTTTTAGACTCAACATGTTTTTGTAAAGTAGAAAATTTCAAATTTTATTTCCCAACCGAACTTTCTCATCAGATGAATTTTCTGAATCTTGATAAGGATGTTTTGACTTACTTTTACTATTATTAGAAATATCCATTTTATCCTCCTCAAAATTCTCAACAATTTTTTGTAAGGAATTTTTATTTTCAATTACTTTCATATAATATGAGTCCAAAAACTTTTTAAAACATTTTTTACAACATTTATAATTTCTTCCATTTGATGAGTAACCCATAAAATTTCCTTCCTCATATTTGTCATAAAAATTTCCCAATTCCATATTTCTGATTTTAAGTAAACATGGACTTTAAAAAACTTTGAATTACTTTAATGAAGGTTTTTTATCATACCACATTTCATAATAAGTCATGTTGGATTTTGGTCTTAGCAAAAATCTATTCTGAACATGTACAATAGTACGAACAACTTCTTTCCAGTAAAACTTTGAAATTTTATATTATGCTAACATAATTCTTCCCATTAACACTAAGCTTATATTATTTTTTTGCACTACTCCATTGTTTTGTGGAGTATATGGAGCACTATACTGATGTTTGATACTATATTTTCTCAGATAATCTTCAAAATCATTGTTGGTGAATTTGGTACCATTATATGTTCTAAACTTCTTTATATTAACCATAATTTATTTCTCAAATTCTTTTCTAAAAAGCTTGAACATTTCCATGGTCTCTAACTTATGTTTCATAAACATTATGTTTTTCATCTGAGTAAAATCATCAATAAAAGTGATAAATTATAAATCTATTTTTGTTGATTTATGTCTCACCGACCCACATAAATTGGAATGAATAAGTTCAAGAGGTCTGGTAGACTGAATCTCAACTCTCTTATGACTTTTATTAGTCATTTTTCCTTCTAATAAGTAATACAAACATATTCTTCTCTTATTTTAAATTTTGGAAAGTTTTTGAAAACATCAAACTTATAAATTTTATTCATGATTTTCTTCCTAAGGTGGAAAAGTCTTTGGTGCCACAACTTATTTTCATCTTTAACACTCAAGTAACAAGATTTATGAAACTCTCCTATTTGGAAAATATTACCACTTGTTCTTTCTCCTTTTGTGATAAATTTTACATTTTTCATATTTATGATGATACAAGTATCTTTTAAATCATCACAAATTTTACTTACACTAAGTAATTTATGTTTTATCCCATCATCAAATAAAACTTCCTTAGATTTCAAATTTTCTACTTCAATCTCAACCATTCTGATTCCTATGATTTTTAAGAAACTATCATTACCAAAGGTAACAATACCTACATCACAATTTTAAATTTTTTTCAAGATATTAAAATCACATATCATGTGTGAGGAACAACCACTATAAAGTATCTATGTTTTTTTCTTTTTTACATGCTTTCAAGTTTGTCTCAACAACAAAATCTCTTTCCACAACTTTCTTCTTTACAACTTCCTTTTCATTTCCATTGTAAGAAACTTGTTCCAGAATGAGTTTAAAACATTTTTCATCATGATGACTATACTTATCACATCTTCTACAAACTTATTCCATTCAAATTGATTTCTTGTTGGCAAGTTTCTAACATCTTGATAATTCACTTTCTCAACTTTCCATAAGTTATGAAAGTTTCTCATTCTACTTTCGCTATTTCTTACACTTTTCTCAAACCTTCTTCCAAGTAAAGATAATTTGTGCCAAAAATTATATGCCCTATGCCCATAGATTCTAAAAAACCAACAATAACCATCAAATCTTTATTTTTTATTGAAATATTATCTTTCTCTATTGAAAATTTATTGAGGTTGATAGATTCTTTCTACTCCATCATACTCAAGATGTGAACCATATTTCCTTTGGAATGGGTTTTTAACTTTTGTAGATGTGATAGGTTTATCACATCATTTTTACACCCAATATTTCCCAATACTTTTTTTGGAACCTAAAATGTTATAAAAATCAGATTAAATATTATTTTTTGTGGGTGAAGATTTCACATTATTCTTGTTTTGATCCTTCTCAGTAACTTTAGAAGTCTTATCTTTCACTTCTGAGGCTTTGTGGAAGTTTTCATTAATCTTCCTTAGGGTATTTTAGGACTCAAGAAGTTTTTATTGAAACCTTTTAACTTCTTTTTCCTTATCTTCTAGATTCTTACTGAGATCTTTAATAATCTTTCCTTGTTTAACAATTCATACTTTGAAACTTAAAGATCTCTTGAATGTATTCATCCTCCTACTTGATGAAATAATTTCTTCCATCAACAAATTCTTCACAATCTTTATTCATTACTCTAATTTATTTCTTGAGAGTTTTTTTCTCAATACATGCAACAAGTTTTGTTATGATCTAATACTCTCTATAAGATTATTCACCACATTCTTTACTATCTGAGGAATCTTTTGTTTTCTCAACTTTTTCAATGAAGGTTCTAAATTTTTATGAACTTTCATCTTCAGATGAATTTTTTTCAATTGAGTGCGATTCAAATTTCTTACTCAACATAATTCTTTTATTTCCAGTAAACTTCTTCTTGTATTTTTTAGATGAATTTTATTCTTTATCATTTTTATTCCACTTCTTCCATCGAGATTTTTCATCAGAATCATCTCGATATTATCCAACTTTCTTCTTGGGGAAATTCATAGCAAAGTGTTCGATTCAACCACACTAAAAACATTTTATAGGAAGCTTACCTACATATTTTCCTCTTCCTCTGATAGTTTTTAGAGATAAGTGACATAATATTATATTTCAACTCATCATATTCTTTATCTTTAGACTCACAAGGACCATCTTCTTAAACATCTATGTTTTTCATATTTCTTATATATTCAAAATCCATTTAATCTTTTATATTATTTTTAAACATTGGAGATTTCATCATTTCATAAGCGATAAGAAAGTTATGCAATTAAAAAATAGATAAATCATCCTTATCATCTAAAGAGGAAATTTTAGAATCAAACCTATTTGGGAAGTTTCACATAAGTTTCTTCATAATTATAGAATTGTCTAGGATATATCTGAATACTTTAATGTTGCAAAAAATTTCATTTACTCTGGTGAAGTATTCATCAATAGTTTCTTCATCTCTCATTCTCATGTTTTCATACAAACTATGCTAGTTTTTTAGCTTTGCTTCCTTCACTTTAGTATTCCATTCGAAAATACTTTCTAGCTTATCCCACATTCTTTTTGAAGTATTGAGACCCATAACCTTATGATAAAAATTCTCTGATAAGGAAACAAGGATGAAATAACTAGCCTTTCCATCAATTTCTATATTTCTATTATCAGCAAACATCATAGGATCATCTTTCTCAATAGATGGAAAACCAATAGTAGCAATATCAAAAACTTTCAAGATAAGATATAGAAGATAATAAATCGTCTTATTTTTCCATCCATAATATTTTTTCCATCAAATATAAGAATTACTATACTATTAACAAAATTTATATTATCCATAATAAGGATTTAACAAGGGAATATGGATCTGATACCAATTGAAGTTCCAAAGGATCGAATAATAACTGAGAGGGTGGGGGGGTGAATCAGTTATTCACTTTTATAAGTTTCAATAATTTAAAAAAAAAACCCTATAACCTATTAAGATTTATTTCCTTATCAAATTTTTAGTAAATACTCATGCATGAAAAAGTATGAAAGCAGGTAAAGCACACAAGATTTACAAGGTTCAACCTCATTGTGAGAACCTATATCCTTACCATTGCCACTCCCACGGGTCCATAGAAATCCACTATTATAAAGAAGTGAATACAAATTGTACCAAATCTCATTAGACACCTTCTATATCCATATAGGAAATATTATACTGACTCTCATCAGTTTACAATGTTTTCTTATAAAACAATTGAGACAAACAAAATAATAAATACATTTTTAAACTAATCCACAATTTCTCAGTACGAATAATCAGTTCAATTAGGATAGATCCAATTTTCCCAATATGATGAGGTCAATACGATTCTCCTTACTCAATTTGAACTTCTCAAACTCTAATTAGAAGCCCAGTCTGGTCTTCTGAAATCCGATTGACTCAATATAATGGACTCAATACTATAAACCCATTATCAATTTTCAAAACTCAAACTCTTCTCAAATACCCAATACAATATTCTCATTATAGTGTTTCTTAATATGATTCTCTTTTTTGGAAAACAAAACTTTCAGGTGTCTGATATACTTCAGAGATCTCAATCTAGAAATAAATTTTACTCTAAATCTTTAACACTCCACCTTTTACGCTTGCGTAAAAGTTACAATGAATGAAAGATCTAAGTAGTTATTTATTGGAAACTTAGAAAATCAATGGTAGAAAACTTGAAAACTTTCCCCGCTTCCTTAGATTTCAAAAACTCTGAAAATATCCTGCATTTAAACTTCAACTTTGACTTATTCAATCCTACTTATATTTCTTTGAGATTTTATCAAAATTTAATTTCATGTTTGACCTCTTAAATTCTTCATAAAACTTATGGAATCTTCTTTTTGAGTCTTCTTCATAATCAGCTCATTATGATCTACCTTTCTTTCTCAGTTAATTACAATATGTTTCTTTCTCAGCTCATTATGAATATGTTTACTTCTTAGCTCATTATGATCTATTTACTTCTCATATCATTATGAATCTATTGCATTCTTAGTTCATTATGAATCTATTTTCTTCTCAAATCATTATGAATCTATTTCTTTCTTAGCTCATTACGAATCAGTTTCCTTCTCATCTCATTACAAATATATTTCCTTTTTAGATCATTACATATTTTTTTCCTTCTTAGCTCATTACGATTTATATTTATTTCTCATATCATTACAATTTCTGTTTCTTTCTCAGATCATTAAAATTATTGTTTCTTTCTCAGCTCATTATGATTGAATTCTTCACTCTGAAACTTTGAAATTCTACAAACTTCATCAGCTTTAAACATTCTGAAAACTTTCAACTTATGAGTCTGGAACTTCTATAACTGATACAATCTTTACAATTCCTCTATTTATTTAAAATATTTTATCATGAGTATGTTTCATGATTTATGAGAAATTTATGATCATAAAATCATCATTTGACTTGGTTTAGACAGTATGAAAAATTTCCAACTCCTTACTTCACAATCTTCTTTCAAAACTCTTCAGAAATAATAAAAATTCTCAAACAACAACATATAACTTTCTAACAAATTCCAATTCTGATGAATCTCCATTATGATGGATCTAAATATGATAATTCATCTGATAAAAAATTTCATCTTTTTGACTGTTTTTGTTTCCAGTGCTTCTCAGTCCAGAAACCTAAGTTTGGAAACCTGTGTACGGAAAACAAGTTTTTTAAAGACAAAAATATTCTCCCCATTTATGTTTGACTTTGAACATTCAAAAAAATTCAACTTTTTTACAAAACTCATTATGATGGACTGGATCTGATTCCTAAATAAAAAAACATTCAGATACAAAAGGGTAGTTGTCAATAAATACAGAAACTTTGTTAAAAGAATTTATCACAAAGGACCTTCAATAATTATACATATAAAACACAGATAGAAACTAAAAAAACTTCACTAATGGATATAGTTACATTATTTAACAACTAAAACCCTAAAAAGTTCAAATATTATAATGGAAAAAATTAAATATAAAAAGTAAAATGAGAAAACATTGATCATTCCAATCTGCTAGAATTATCAATCCCACAAACAACATTATAGAAAAGAAATAGAATATTAGTAAACTAATCAATATGAAAAGTAAAATATATAAAATTAGGAGGAATTATAGTATGAAAAAATAAATAGGTATTTATAAGAGGTAATTTGACTGTTATAATAGTAATGTGTCTGTTGAAATAGTAATATGACTGTTATAAATAGTAACCAGATCATTGAGAATAGTGATCTAACCATTGAAATAGTAATTTGACATAAAATTTAATACAAATAATATTTATAATGAGAAATTTAAGAAAACATGTATTATAACACCATAAGAATAACAAGATTAAAAAACTCAAAGAAATTATACACACCTTTTAATAAATTATATTTTAATGTATTTCATAAAAATAATAATTTTTATGTTAATAATTATAATTTTAAATGATATAAAATTATTTTGATAAAATGAATTCCATTTTTTGAATCAACACATTGAAATTTTCAAAAATTTAATTTTTGATAATTTTCTGAGGAACTTCTTTTTTACGTGGATAGTAAAAATATCATTTTTCAAATATCATATGTTTTATGAAACAATGATGATGTAAAAACGAATTAATGAATTTTAAATTGGTTATTTCAGCCCAAAATCAAATTGAAAAGATAAATGATCCATTTAAAAATAATAAACTTAATTTCCATACCTAAAAAGTATTTTTCGAAGCTTAAAAGTCTAAAGTGGCCCTTTAAATAAACATTTTTTCTTTTTTCCGCTTTCCTTTTGATTAAACTAATAAATTCGAATTATAAAGTGATTAAAAGTCCTCAAATAATGTTATTTTATTCAAATATATTTCATAATGTAAAAAATATTACTATTTAAAGGTTTATCTTAGATATAATAACTTATTAAATAATTTATCCTTAAAATGTCTATCTTCTCAAGTATAAGTAACCCATCACCCCTCCATTGGAAAACCACTTACCTTCTACTTACCAAAGCCAATGATCTACTCAAATACCATCTATTAAGCCTATTATAACCCTTAGGTACATTTTTGAGTCACTCAACTCCAAAAAATCAAGTATTTTAGTGTTGTAGAAAAGAACCAACACCGAGAATAGGGTAAGTTTTCATCCACTTCTCTTCTCATTTTCCTCTTATCTTCATTCTTTTCTCTATTCCTTTCAAAACCAAATATTCTAATATTAATTGAGTAGAATGTTAACATTATATTAATTATTTTAACCAACTGTATTTATTATATTTACAATGTATTTATATTTCATACTTCTCTTTCTTATTCTTTTGATAATGTCTCGTTAACAGTCGATTAACCACCAACAAGGACGTTGCAAATTCTTTCCTCATCACCACACTTATGAATAATTATAATAAACTATTTATAATATATAAATGTATAAATATAAGTATTTCTAATATTCTAGAGTTAATATTAATAATGTATGAATAACAATAAATCAAGATCATTAAATCAAAGCAAGATGATATATTTTAAGAAAAATAAGATATCAAAACATTTCACTTCAACAAAATGAATTAAAGAGTATAATCCAATGATTATAACTGATTCATAGTGAAAAAATGAACATAATTCACTTATAGTTCCATTTTTTAATAAACCTAAGTTTATAATTCACTTCGGACTATTCGGGCCAGGGGATTCTCAAACTGAATTCCTCATTTTTGAGTTATCTTCTCTTTTACTTTATTCTCAGTATGGGTATTTATTTATTATCCTTAAAAAATCCCTTTAACAATTATTCATCTTTTATTTTTGGGTATATGCATGTTTTTACCTTTCCAAAAGGGATTTTAATTCAATTATAAAGCTTTTTCAAAAAGGAATTTATTTTTGAATCCATCTCTTTAACTCATATCGAGTTGTTTCTTCTTCAAAGAAAAATGGACTTTTAGGTCAAAATATTATCTCCCTTGTTGATTTGGGAACCAAAAAGGTTATTACTTAAAGTATTATTTATTACACCCTTATGAAACTCATTCCTTTCCATGATTTTATTTCATGACTATGATTGTTATATGTTCTTTATCCATGTGGAATGCATGATTATGAGCATTTTATAATGTATCGGGTGGGCCCAAAATTATATACCCCTCCAATGAATTGGGTAATGTGATATATGTCATGATATTATGTGTATTATGTGTGAACATGATGCTAGATCTATTCATAATTATAATGTTATTATTTATGCACATATGTTATGGGTGAACATGACACTAGCTTTTTTCAAAACTATATGTGGTATTTGACCACTAGGTTATGATGATTCATTATTATGCATATTCCATATTCCATGACTTTATTAAATGTTTCCATCATGATTATGATGATTATCCTATGATTATTATATGATGATATTGATTATTATAACATTTTGTTACCTTACTTTAGGTGCTTCTTGACTCTAGCCTTTACTCCATTTTTGTTTGGGTGTGTTTTGGACTTCACTGGGATGGAGAGATTTTGTCAGGGAAAATGACCTAAAGTACAATAATTTATGTTTCTTTAAATTGATATTGTCTAGGTATAAATGTGTCAAAGGTTTAAGGGGGTTCTACCTGGGTTCATAAATCTTTAAAGATGGTTTAGGATTTTTTCTACAGAATATAGACTGTATACTTCCTACTAGACATATTCATGTCATGAACTAGTTACACAATGTGAATCCATTGCAAGGTAGATACTATGAGTCCCATTCAGATCATGAAAAATTAAAATCTTTGAAATCTTTTTAAATCGTGAATGGGTCAATTTGGATTAATTCAACCTAAGGTGACACCTTTTTTTTCATATTTGTAAAATCATGAAATTCATGATGCGAATTCTTTGGTTATAGTGGGTTTTATTACACTACATTCCTGACCTAATATCCATTATATGTGAAATACTCTATCTCAAACCATAGGGTGATTTTGGGAAATTTTGGGTGATCTGCCTTCTTTCAGATTTCTCCATTCAGTATTAGATCCTTTTGTAGGTTGCGTCGATTCTCCCTGGCAAGAAGTCTTCATGTTTTTTCTCTTCCTTTGGTCACTATAGTAGCTTTGGATTTTTTTTTAGATTGAGTTGTGATCAGTTAGTTTTTTCTATCATTCCTTTGCAGTTTCCCCTTGAGACTTGTATTTTAAAGGCTGATCTGCTAGTTACCCATCTCTGATGTTGAAGGAAATTGGGTTTCCTCCATTCTTGAGGTAGGTGTATCTATACAAGTGGTTCTAATTCATGAATTGCCTCATGTTCTTATCACTTATTTTGGGTTATTCATTTAAATTTAATAATTTTACATTGGAATGATTTTTTTGAAAAAATACATTTTTTTAGAGGGGTTTTATTTTAAAAATGGTTTTGTGCACACCAAGTATTTGATTAAATGATTTAAAGGCTGTTTTGGGTTTTAAATGGTTTTTGACTAACTTATCATATTGGCTAAACTTGGGTGAATCAGAAATAGACTTTTCAATCTTTGCGTGTGTAATTCCATAAGAGGTTTCATGTAACTTTAGTGTGTGTTATGCTAATAGAGGTTATATTAGTTGGATCCACCTTAGGCATGGATTGGGGTTTTTCTTTTATGTATATCAAATATAGTCATAGGTTAGATCCCAAATGGAATTCTTTTTCATTTATGATTAATTTATCACATTATGGTACTTTCATGGTTATTTTATCACATGATTATCTTATGGTGTATCCATGGTTGGTTTGCCTTTTCTTACCCAATTTCTTTTATTCTTGAAATATTCGTGGATTTGGTGAATATGGTATGTTTTTATGAAAACCAAAGGACAATATACAAAAATGGTTTTTTTTATTTTTTTACAAATGATTTTAAAATTGGATTTATTTTAAAGCTAGAGCTGATGCATTCTTGGTATTAGAACTTGTATATATTCTTTGGTGGTATCCTACTAGTCTTTATAATCACACCCTACCTTTTTTCCTTTGGATAGTTGTAGATGTTTTTTTAAGACTCATGTAAAGGGAAGGGAATTTTGTAGCATTCTGTTTCTCTTATTGGTCTTCGTCTTCATAGTAGGATGGTTTGGTGGTGACAGATGGTCATGAAGGGATATGTTTTTATGATATATTTTAGCTTTCTGGTTTGTCCTGTTTGGATTGAATTAGTTATTATCATAGATGTTTATCTTTATTCAACATTTTACTCTGGTTTTATACCTTATTTTTTCTACACATGAGACTGGTTTTGTGTTCCTTGGTTGCACCTCTCCATGTGGCATGCCATCTTGGTGACTTGTTTAGTTAACTTAGGCTGGTTTGTTACAAATTGGTATCAAAGGGAATACCCAACCTGAAGTGTGGTGGAAATTTTTGGGTGTGGTTTTGTGTCTTTGGTATAAAAGAGTTATAACCATTGAAATTTAGAAATCAAGTGAAGAAAAGGGGCTTGGACAACACACTTCTGTGTCTGAATCTGAGTTATCAGGGGTGGTTTGAGATTTTTTCCAAGCTTGTGACTTGGTGGTTGAGGTTGTTTGAATAAAATGAATATGGGAGTTTATTTAAATGAACCTATTTCTTTCTTAATCATTTTATTTTGTTCATAGAATTCATGAATGCTTAAATTATTATTATTTAAAGAAATTAACATGGATTTCTGGAAGTTGGTCTTATGACTTTGGAATTTTCTCTTAAAATTAATGGAAATTGTATTGTGTTTAATAGAAAATTACTCTGAGAATATATCTTTCAAATCTAAGTGATAAATCCATGAGATAGGTTCTACAGACAAGTCCTCCAATGAACCTTTCTTTAGTGGATGCAGTAATCCACACTTTTCAGACTCTAGGTCAAGTGGGTGTCGGAAACCCGAGATTAACAATTGATCATGGAATAGAATTTACTAAAAATAATCCACCTATCTTACATAGTGAAAAATTACCTAAATAATTCAAGTATCATCTTTATAAAATTTAGAGTATATATATAACACCCCAAGATTTTATAGCATGTCATTTTTTTAAAAATTTAAATCATTTTGAAAGTTATGTTACACACAACACCCAGTGTAAACGTACAATGAAATATTATCATGTGATCATTATAAACTATATGATAAATTGGTAGGAATGAATATTATTAATCACAGTATGAAATTTATATATTATATATTAAATCAATTTTTTTTTCATAAAAATTTATATTTTTCTAAAGGCAGTTTTGTCGCCTTTTAATGGCGCAATTGTTTTAAAACTAAATTTTGACACTTTTATAAATTCATTTTGAAAAAATAAACTTCATTTTAAAAATAATAATTTCAAAATTTAATTTGGTTATTTTTTTTGGTATTTTTCTGATATGTTTCATTTTTTGATGAATAGTAAAAAATACTGCATTTTAATTGAAAGGTGACTTTTCAACTAAATAATTTATAATGTTAAGTTATATTTTAAATTGGTTTTAATTTAAAATTAGATCAATAATACATATATTAATTCAATTAAGGTAATTATAATATTTTTTATATTGAATTTTGATATAAAAACATTTCAAACTTTTGCACGTTTTCACTTTAAAAACCCGCTTTCTCACCATATCTATGAGATTAATTTTAAATTAATTTTAGCAAATTTTGTATTTTGAATTTTGAAAAAATGATTTCATATATTGAATCATAAGGTGAAAATTTATTAAATATGTTCCTTTTATTTTTGTCCAATATGAATAGTAACATTGGTAATTTTCATTACCACGCTAAATGGTAATTTGGGTAATTTAGGTTAAAAAAAGTGAGGACTATAAAATAACTCTTACTCTTGTAAAAATTTTATTGGATAAAGTTTATTCTACCCTTAACACCTATTTTTTGAAATTTAATTATTTAATGGACAGTTTTCCATGAAAATGACTTAGATATTATTAAAATCAAAAGGAGTTACAAAATGCCACACTCTTGCTTTTAATAAGTATAATATTATTAATATGAGGTTAAATAGTAGATATAATAAACTATAAATATTATTATGAAATATAAATTTTTTATATACATCATTTTATTTTATTTTTAAATTTTTATGAGGAAATAATTATCATAAATAATTACACAATACTGATGCAATAATTATTCAATTAATGAAAAACTCAATTAAGTGATATTATAAATATTAAAATAAATATAATTTGAATTACTTAAGATTATAAAAGAATTTTATATGTGAATATGTCATATTAGGGGTGCATTAAATTAATTTATTTGAAGTTATCTTGCTGTATTGATTTTCTTAAAGTCAATATAACGAATAGTGTCAAATTTGACACTAATGATGTTTTATGAAAATAATAATTTATTAAATTAGTTAAAAATCATAAAAATAATAAATAAGGAAAACAGGGATAAATTATGGTCTAAAATTTCATTAATTGACCTTTTATAGTTCAATTTACACCTTATAAGTAAAAATATCCACCTTTTAATATTGAAAATATTGTTACCGTAGTTAAAATTAAAATAGGCTAACTAAGGGTTAATCAAAATGATAAGGTTTAAAATTACACAAAAAATTATCTAAAATATATTTTTGATGATATTATCACCCTATCCCATAGTATCTTTGAATTAATTTCCATTTTTAGGTATTTGGATTGATATTTAATTTATTATAAATTAATCTTTTGAAAAATTCTAAAAAGTTCCCCTCACCTTCATTACAAAAGGACACATCCTACCTCATCTCATTTAACCACTTTTAGTATTATAGATATACAAAAATCTAAAAAATTATCTTATCCACATTTTATAAGTTTTGGTATTTCTAAAGTACCAACACTAGAGTCCTGTAGAGGAGATCTAAAGGAGCCGTTTCGAAGAAGAGGTAATCGCTCTAACCGATAACTCTCTTTTTATACTCCTCTATACCAACTATAAATATATGATATATATCATAAAATAATAAATTAACCATCCTTAATATTATTAAATGTTATTATTATTTTTTAAAAACTATTATACATCCCCTTTCCTATCTAACAAGAAGTGAAAGAATCACTTGTGCGTATGTATGGCTTACCGTCTCCATGTAGCTATAAAATTAATTTTCCATCTGAATATTTTATGAGTGAGAATTATGATGGGTTTAATTTTCATATATTATATTTATGAAATAATTATACTTCTTGAATGATAGTATCATTTCTACCTTTTTACCACCTAATATTTTGGGAAATGATAACGTCACTCATGCGTACATATGACTTATCATCTCCACAATGCGATGCGATTTGTTTTTAATATATATTTCACATGGGTGGTAATAATGATGAAATTTTATGAATAAATATGATATATATAACTTAATAATGATTCTTTAAATTATGGTACCAGATAAAAGTATATGGATTAGGACCGCCGAACCGAAACATGCTTGGAAAACGAAGTAGATATCATCCAGAACAATTATTTTAATTATTAATAAATGGGTGATAAGATGTTATAAATTAATCATAAATGGTATTATTTATATATGGTTATGTAATATATTTATAATAAATCCATATTGATTATACATGAGGTTTGAACATGGAAAAGTAAAGGAAAGACTTGAGGTAAGGGATTTTTGTCTCACTTTCATTTATGTGGGACACATGCATTATACACTACGTGTTTCTTATGTGTGGTGTATATACTGCCCATGAATGTCTTTATGAGTCTTATATTGAAAATTATGGTATTTTAATATTATTATAATTTTTTTCTTTCACAGGGCATACAATTCTATTGATTACGATGTGGTAAAGGTTTATTTCACAAACTCATTAATATTAGAGATTGTTTTGTTTTAAGTATCAATTGGGAAATATTTCTAATGTCTATGTTTTATTAAAATTTTTTCAATTTTTTTTACTATTATACTATAGATTTTTAAATTAATTTTTACTCATTTTTTACTTGATACATAATGGTTTGGAAATAATATTTTTGTCGTTTTCTAAACAAGGCTCTATGACTTTTTTGACAAAAAAATACAGAAGGAATGTTTTTTTAATTATACGACATGAGAAGAATTTCCAAATATCATAAAAAATTAATTAATTGAAGCTTCTTTTATAATCTTAAAAGTTTATTTTTAAATAAAATGTTTTCCTTTATAATTGTACAACTCTTAAAAAAACAATTTCATAAAAGAAATGATATTTTTCTCAAGAATTATTTCTAGTAATATTTCAAAACCATTTTCATTATAATAAAACATTATTTGATGATTAATTATGATTTTCTGGGGATATGGTCCAAGGATACCATTCTTATGGTTTATGTTTATGATGACATGATGTTTATGAATCCCATTACTTTTCCATGGGTTATACAATAATGAAATGTTTATGAAACCCATTTCTTTTCATGGGTTTGGTTATGATGAATGATTTATGTTCTTGTGGAACACATATGTATGGTTTTCATTATGTGATGATTGAGACCTATATCTCCATACAATGTATTGGTTAATGAATTATATTTCATGAGATAGTTAGGGGAAACAAGTTTATATTCTTGATTCGTGATGAGAAACAAGTCGAAGTGCTTGATCTATTAAGGGAAACATGTGATAAGACCTGATCCAAGAGTCTTGGTAGTTAAACTTTACATATAAAATTGTTTTCTATACTTATTATGGCGACACACACATTTATGACTTGAAAATATGGTTTAAGAATGATTTATGATGATGTTTCATTCTTATGATTCATGTTAATGTTTTATTCCATGACTCATGTTTATGATCCATGACAGTTTGGGTATGAAATTTTTAAGTCATGCTCATGATCACATACCCATATTTCTTACCTATGCTTTCATATGATATTAAATTGACATCTTCCATGTTTACCGTTACTGAGCATCTAAGCTCACCCTTTTCTTATGTTTCCTTTCTATAGGATACGGATAAAGGTGTTAAGTGTGATTTGATAAAAGGGATCTAATTATAAATAAATATGTGGGAGATGATGTAGATATTTTATGAACCATTTTTTTATGTTTACACGTTTACAAAGGCACTAGAACTTTATGATCCTCAAACATGTATTTGTATAATGAAATGAATATTCATCTAAAAAGATGTAATATCTATGTATGAAAATCTTAGGTCATTATAATATTTAAATTTATAAATAATCCTAAGGACTCCAAGGTGGGTTTTTTCACATACATGATTGAGGGACTATGAAGGAGATAGTGGGAATCAATTGTGCAAGATAAGTTGTACAAGGATCTTACCTAGGCATCCTTCAATAAAATCTTCAACCAAAAGTTTTATACTAATACATTACAAGGGAAAAATACATGGGAGTTTATAACCATAGAGTAAGGGGAGTGTACCATTTTAGAGTATTCTAATCACTTTGGTGAGTTAGTTCACTTGGACCCAGATCTTGTTACCAATGATTACATGAAATATTGGGGATTTGAGATGCGGTGAGGGATGATATTTGGTCAATGTTTGTTCTCCTGTTCCTTCCAAATATTATGTATGTGATCAATAAATCATCATTGGAAGAGGTATAAATAGCCAGGAGAATATGTTTGGGTAGAGATTTTATTGATGTGATTGTTGGTTATGGTGTGTCTTCTATCCATAAAAGGAAGCACAAAGGTATACAGTTTTCTTTAGGACCAGTCTCAAGAGATTTGTTAGGATAGTAGTAGGTTATATGCTATCATTGTAGAAGGACCAGTCATACCAAGACTAATTATACAAAAGATACTAAGACTTTTCATCATTATGGACAATCTATAAAACTTAGACATTTTTGTCAAAGGATTTCCCAAGGTAGTAAGCCTGGAACAACTCTCACTAAGGTTTCAAAAGTTAATTTTGATTCTTCCAAGGGTGGTGGTTCTTATCCTTAGGAAAATGGGGATGTTCATGTGGAAAAGGAATCTCAGGGAGAAGCTGAGACCACATGTATTTATGCAGTGGAGTGTACACAAGATGAATATAAATCAGGGCCAGCTACTGTTAAAGGTACGGTGTTTATTTATTCTTTTATAGTGATATATTTGTTTGATATAGGTGATACTAATTATTTTATATCATCAAAGTTAGTTTATGTGTTGGGGTTTATTTTAGAGCTTATATCGTTCTTGTTGGATCTTTCCACACCTTTGGGAAAGTGGTCAGAACAAGGTTTCAAATGTCTCACATGTCGAGCAATGATAGCCGACTTCAAAGCAGTGTGGGATTTCTTGGTTCTTGATCTTGATATATTTGACCTAATTATTGGAATGGATTATATTATCAATGTTAAGGCTCAAATTGATTGTTACTATTATCGATTTTAGTTTTTATCTCTAGATGGAGTCACTCATGTCCTCCAGAGTGAGTGGGAATCTAGGTTTAGGAGAGCGAGGCCTATTGTTCCAAATATAGGGATGATCTCATGTCAGTTTTTAGAAATATTCCTTGATATAGTTAACCCTTATTTGAGCAGTCCACTTCCTGTGATGGTGTGTGCATACCTGAAGTATTTATAGATGATTTTTCTGGTTTACCACTACAGATAGAGGTAAAGTTTATCATTGACCTGCTACTTGGTATGATACCCATTTCTATTCCATCCTATCATATGAAACCTACTGAGTTAGTGGAAATTAAGTTTCAACTTGTAGACCTTAAGGTTAAGGGATTTATTCATCCTATCATGTCTCTATGGACTTATCCTGTCCTCTTTACTAATAAGGTAGACGAGATCCTTAAACTTTGCATGGATTATTGAAATTTAAATCAAGTGGAAGTTAAAAACAAATATCCCTTGCCCACGATGAATGATCTTTTTGATAAACTCATGGGGGAAATGTTGGTTTTCAAAGATTGAACTTTGGTAAAGGTACAACCATTTGAGATTTAGAGAAGAGGATATAGCTAAGATAATGTTTAGGTGCCGGTATGTTCATTTTGAGTTTCTGTTTATTTCATTCGGTCTCACTGATGCTCTAAAAGTGTTTATAGATTTGATAAACCAAATATTTTATTGGTTTTTGGACACTTTTTTTGTTGTATTCATGGATGATATTTTGGTGTACTCCAAGTCAGAGGAGGAAGACATGGACTATTTGGATATCATTATTATAACTTTTAGGGAACATCATTTGTATAATAATCTTTCCAATTGTAAATTTTGGATTCAATAAGTGAAGTTTCTGGGGCATGTTATATCTGAGAGGGGAATATTAATGTATCCTGAAAAGATACAGGTGGTTATGTCCTAGGAACATCCGAAAAATATGTTTGAGATCTTTAGTTTCTTAGGGTTGGATGGTTATTACAGATGGTTTGTTTAGGTATTGTCCAAGATTACATTTCCAATGATAGATTTAACTTGTAAGGGCATAAATTTTGAGTGGAGTGATAGATGTTAGAGATATTTTGTAGAACTAAATAAGAGGATGACTTCAACTTCCATTTTTATACTTCTAGAACTAGGTCTGAGTTATGATGTTTTCTATAATGCTTCTAGCATGGGTTTGGGGAGTGTCTTGATGCAAGGGAAACATGTGGAGAACTATGGATTTTGGAAGTTATTCCCTCATGATAATAACTACCCTACCCACAATCTTGAGTTGGTGGTGGTTATTAATGAACTCAAAAAGTGTTGTCACTACCTCTTTAGAGAGAACTTTATGATATATTCTGATCATAAGATACTAAAGTATGTTTTCACTTATAGATATTTGAACTTGTGATAGAGATTCTAGGTTGAGTATCTTTAGACTTTAGATTTTGATATTACTTATACTCTCAGAAAAGGGAATATGGTTGCTGATGAGTTGAGTAGGAAAATTTCAACTCAAGAAATTAAGGAATCAGTGGAAGAGTGGTCTCTAATGACTTTATTTCTTGATATGGTCTTGGGAGTGGAATAAACTGGTGGAAAGGTGTACTTGGATTCGATAAAGGATAACCCATCATTTTATGTGCAGGTTCAGATCAAGAAGGTATCTGACACCAAGTTCTAGTTATTTAGTAAAATCCTATATAGTGGGGAGACCTCAGGTGAGTGGTCTTGGTCTCCTGGTGTTGCTTTGTGTTTCCAAAGTAGGTTGGTTGTTGTAACGTCCTAACTTAGGCACCACTAAAATGATGCCCTGAGCTGATGGGTCACATGGCCTCAAGTGTGCCTCCCCGTACACCAGAGGCTGCTAACTATAAATGAGGTTCCAAGGTGGTATGGTGGGGAGACTATAACCACATATCAAAGTGGAATAACAAAAATAAATAGAGGTAATAAATAGAGGAAGAATAAAAGATAAGTAAAAACACAAAAAAATAATAAAAATAATCAACAATAGAATATAAACATTCAAGAAATATCAATAATAATCAAGACATAGGATGAGTCATATAAAAAATGGTGTCATGTCATGATGATGTAAAAAATGGGGAGATATAGGGGATACAAAGCATATGCATATGCAACATGCTATAAAAAAAGGAAAAAAGACCAAAAAATATATCCACTAGCATCGTAATAATATTCTCAGTCCTCTGCTCCCATGTTCTATGCTATAAGAAAAACTAATCAAGCATCCAAGACTGAGCGCTTTCCCTTATCCCTACCTACATCCATAAGGTCTATCTAGGTACCAATTGGCTTCCTGAACAGGGTGTAAGAATAAACTCATTAGGCCACCACTAATTGTGTCTAGAATAATCCAACCAGTGTGTATAACATAATAGTGTGCAGGTATGAAAAATAATAAATAATGTTGAAATCCATAAACCAGTCAGCTAGGGTTCCTATAAGACACCCATATGAATCTACCTACTTTGGCATAGGTTGGGATAACTCTGGTCTTTTTATACCATGTGAATACATAAATAAGCAATTATATATAATATGTATATATGTATATACACTATATATGTGTAGAAATATATAGGCATATACATAGATACTAGGTTCTAGATAGATTTTGGGCATAACTCAGGCATCCATACATAGTCTAATGAGTTATAGGATCCAACAAGGGCACTAGCCATGAATATCATATTAATGAGAGAAGTCATGCTTATCACTCAAGATAGTGGGGTGAGTTGTCATTCCCAATATCTGATGTAAGGGAATGTGGAACGTCATGCTTATCATACAACTAAATGGTGTGAGACACCATTCCCATCACCCAATTTAAGGGAGTATGAAACTCCATGCTCAACAATTACCTTAACCATTTTCTAATGACCAATATACATAGTCTAATCATAATAATTATAAGGCATTACCTCTTAAGAATTCACATTAATTTAACCTAATTATCAATGGGTTACATAAGTTATATAATTCATTATTTAATTATAACACATGATATGGTCTCTCCACTCACTTATATTCAATTTAAGTTAATCCATTTAATATAAAAATTAAGTAAAATTCAATTTAAGTAAATCCAAACAACTTAGGAGGTGGTTTAGGTCAAATAAACATTTAAATCAAGGAGGTAAATTCATTAAACACACCTAAAGTGGTGGATACCAATGAATTAGGCATCTTTAATAATTTAATATGACTTTAAGGGTGTATTGTAACATGGTTCAAATAATCTAAAAAAGAAAATACATTTTAAGGAAATGTGTGAAAATGTTTGGCATGAAGCACAACGACGAATGATATTAAAATATCTAAAATTTTAGGGTAAATTACTAGAACACCTACCTTAGCCTCATGGATAACCAATCATTTTAGTATTGGAATTATATTTGAATTAGAATGGGAGAAAATAGAAGAATAGACTAATTCTATGAAAATAAGGCATATTAGCTTGCACCAAAATAGAGTAGTAGAAAGTGAGAGAAAATAACAAAGGAAGGAATAAGATTAGAGCTCTTACCATTATCTATCCAATGAATATAATGGTGATGAAAATAGAGTCTAGATGGGGAGATGGATTCAAATCCTAGTATTGGAGAAGTGAGAGCTTCCAACGTGAGAGGGAGAGGGGGAGGTTCTATCCGTTAGAGGAAAATAAAGAGAGGTGATGGTTTATAAAATTTTAAGTGGAAAATGGTAAATTATCCTTCATTAAAGGGTCACATGGTTTAGCCAAATTATTGGCCAAATTGTGTGCCAACCACGTGGCAGTTACTTCCCAAGGAACCCCCTCACACGACCTAGGCATGTGGTTTGACTAACCGTGTGCATCCCATGAAAAATTCCTATGTCACATATTGGTGACAAAATACATGACCATGTGGACCATGTTTCAAAGTTGAGTATAACTATGCGACCCTCTACAACCATCTACCTCCCCCCACATGGTTTGACCAAACTGTGCAGGCTTAGGGGCATGGTTTGGACAAACTGTGTGCTTGACTTGTTTCCTCCATAACTCAGAGATCCAGCTCCAAAAATCTTCAGATGATCTCAAGAACTTCCTTAGTACACAAGGAACATTTAATAGGATAAAATAAAGAATTTAATCTAAAAAAATTACCCCCACATTCATAAAAATCTAGGTCATTACAAACTCCCATTTTTAAAGCAACTCATCCCTGAGTTGGCCTCATGAGGGCAAAAAGGGATCTTCTAAGAAGAGCTCCGGCCACTGAGCAAGTATGTCATCTTCCCACTCCCAATTCTCATAATGTACTCAGTTTTTCTTCCATAGCACATATACTATAGGAACTGACCTACCTTTTAGAGTCTTCACAATCTAATCCATGATATGCATAGGGTGCTCCTCAAAGGAAGCATCCACGTCTAACTCAACCTTTGTAGGCTATAAAACATGCAACAGGTATATATAATACCAACAAAGTGGAGACATGTGAAAAATTTTAGGCATAGAATAGTATCTCTAAGGAAGTGTTATCCTATAATCCATTGGTATGATTCTCTCTAAGATCTCAAAAGGTCCGATGAATTTAGTATCTAGCTTAACTTGCCTTATGATCCATTGCTGGACCTACCTGAAAAAACACACAAGAAAACCCTCCCCCAAACCTTGAACTTAAGAGGTAATTGACAACAATTAACATATAAATACTGCCTAGACCAAGCTTTTATCATTCTCTTCCCAATCAGTTGTACCTATTCTGAAGTCTCCTAAATAATACATGGCCCAAGAAGTGCTGCCTCCCCTGTTTCTAACCAATATAGAGTTGAACGGTAGGGAATACCATACAAGTCCTCATAAGGATCCATCTGGATGGTATCCTAAAAGCTATTATTATAAGATAAATCAACTAAGGGTATGTGTTTCTCACAAGAACCCCCAAATTCAAGGACACATGCATGGAGCATTTCCTATAACACTTGAATCATGCGCTCTGTCTGTCCGTCGATCTAAGGGTGATGGGTTATGATCAAAAGAAACTATGTACCCAAGGCCTTATAAAATCCTTGATAGAACCATTACATGAAATGAGTATCCCCATTTGATAATATAAAACACAAATCTATATGAAGGTGTAAGACCTCTCTAACATATAACCTCCCTAGCTTGTCTATTGAGAAGGTCTCTTGAATAAGTAGGAAATAGGATACCTTCATCAATCTATCAATGATGACCCAAAATGTATTGTTACCTAAAGATGATTTATGAAAACCTATCATGAAATACATGGTGAAATCATTCTAATTCCACTTAGAAATATAAAATGGCTGTAAGAGTTCAATCGGTCATTGGTGTTCTGCCATTACCTGATGATAGGTGGAACATCGAGTAAAAAAGCTAACTATATCCTATTTCATACAAAGACACCAATACTGGTGACATAAGTCTCAATATATTTTAGTAACACTAGGATATTCTACCTAAGATGATACATGATATCACCACATCGGTTCCTCTTATATATATATTAAAACCCAGACACAACCATATATGCGTAAGGTCTCATCCTCATCCACAGTCTAACTAGGTGATGAATCCTCATTTGAAACACTCTCCCTCAATAATAGGCCCTCGGGATCTGAAATTATCCTCATATTTACCCATTCTAGAAGGGTATAGGTCACTACTAATGTTGAGAGGATTTTCCTCCCATGATTCTCCAAAACCTCAACATGAATCTTTGAAAACAAGGCCATAAGATTCCACTCACCACTAGCCTCCTGAAATGCCTATGTCTGAGTCTTCCAGGTCAGTGCATCAGCTATTGCATTACCTTTTATAGGCGTATAGGCAAGATAAAGATCAAATGACTCTAGGAATTCAACCCACTTACACTATCTGCGATTTAGATCACACTGCGTAAAGATATACTTAAGGCTTTTGTGGTTCGTGAACACAAAAAATTAGTCTCCTAGTAAGTAATGTCTCCAATAGTGTAAAGAATGCACAACTGCTACCAACTTGAGGTCATACATCAGGTAATTATGCTCATTTGGCCTCAAATAATAAGACTCATACACTATGGATCACTCATCTTGCATCAGAACTATTCCCAACTTGATTCCTTATGAATCAAAATAAACCATATAGATTCTTCTAGACTCTAGAAGAATCAGGATTGGTGTTGAAGTCAGTCCAACCTTCAAATCCTAAAAATATCTTTCACAAGCTTCTGACCATATGAATTTCACACCCTTCCTAGTCAAGCCTGTAATAGGTTCTTATAGGTGTGAAAAATACTAGATGAAGAATCAGTAATACTTGACTAGTCTCAAGAAACTCAGTATATCAAAGATGTTCTTGGGTTACTCCTAGGAAACTACAACTCTCACCTTCACTAGGTCCACTGATACTCCTATCTCTGAGATGATGTAACCCAGGAAGTGGACTTTATCGATCTAAAAGTGTAATTTGGAGATATTTATGTAAAGATGGCACTCTCTCAGTGTATTCATCACAATATCAATATATTGGGCATTACCCTATTGGGTGTGAGAATATACCAAGATTTCATCCACAAATACTACCATGAAATAATCTAGATATGGGTGGAAAACCTGATTCATCAACACCATGAAAATAGATGGTGCATTCATGAGACTGAACAACATTACTAGATACTCATAAAGACCATACCTGCTTTAAAAATCTATATAGGGTATGTATAAAGGTCTAACATGCACATAATGATAGCCCAACCTCAAATCAATCTTTGAAAACATGCTCTCTCCATAAATCTAATCAAAGAGGTTTTCTATTAGAGGTAGTGGATACAAATTATTAATTATGAGTTGGTTCAACCATAGGAAATCCAGGCAAAGCCTAACATCGCAAGTGTAGGCTTCCTCCGGCAGTGATCCACACATGCTCCACGTATCTCTGGATGACACCAAAGAAATATCTAGGTGCTAGCATAGAAGAGCCTCCGCTTGCGATGTCCACCTTCGATCGCCTTGAGAGCTATTTCCAAAAGGCTCTCCTTGATCCGGTGGAGGAAGACCTCTCTCGTAACTTGAGAGCATTCTTAGAAGAAAAGAATTATCTCTTATCTTGAGAGATTTCTCTAGATCCTTTGTGAAAAACCACAAAAAATGGCTAGGCTCATGAGAATAATATAATTAGTATTTTAATTACTTAGAATAATAAGATGAATTAATTACCTGAAAGCATTTATTCATTTCATTTAATTCTTAGTAAGACCCCATGTCTAATAATAATAGTTGACTATTATTATCACTTGACATGTGCCCAAATAATTACACCTAAAATTATTTAATTAAATAAATAATAATATTTCTCATAAATCCCCAAAAAAACTAAAGGGCGTGTATATATTAACATACACAGTATGTACTTTTGTTTTTCCATTTTCTTTATTTCCTCCACCACATTTATTAGACCTTGAATAATGAATATTTATTTCTCAAATAAATATCACTGCATTAATCACTAATAAATATATTATTTCTCCCACACTATATTCATTAATAAATACCTTATGACATCTTGATTGTTCTTCTGCGTGACAATGCATGCGATAATGTCCTAAGGATAACTATTTCACTAAAGGGTCATAGAGGATCCCTGCTATAATGAGAACCTAGAAGTGCCATAATACTATTCTTGAATATATGTTCTATGGACGGATGATGTTATTTGAGGGACATAAATAATACAGGCCATTAGGGGTGAGGACTCATAAAACTTTGAGGCACCTTCTCATGGTGTGCGCCCTTGGTAATATCTAGGAGGATATTATGATAACGAGACCTGCCAGTAGGAAATCCACATTTCATAGTGTCATTGGATGTTACTATCTGTATATGTGTGTATTGGTCCTTTGACTTTAAGATTATTATTAATGGGTATTACAACTCACACCCTTAGATGTATTTACGAAAACTATGATGACACATTGTTTATAGCGAGGTAGGATATTTTGGGTGCATCATGAGTAATACTGTATTAATATATAATGCGAGAAATGATTTGTACCTTCTATTCCATAATGTAAGTAGACATCTCACACCCTTTGATATAATTGATATAGCCTAAATAAATCCATGTCCATGGTGAGGAATGGGAAATTTCAATTTTAGGAAGTCAAAGAAAGAATAATCGAGCACATGGGTTGATGGCACTAGCATGCAACCTGCTTGATTCAAGATATCGGGACAAAGGGATTACATTACATGGTAAGTGTTCGTAGGATGTGACATTTCATTGCGACATTAACTTATTTCTCTACGGGGGCCTTGGTGTGTTGCTAGAGGCTAACCTTGGACTTTAGGTAGGCTTCACCTAATGCCACTGAGAAATAGGCCTAGAGGGTCACACACTAAGTGTGTCCAAGTATCTTAGTTAAATATTCATTTAACAAGTTGAATAAATATTATTCCCGATTGTGGTTTAATAATTATTTAAGGATGTCTGATCTCATTTATTTAGACACTAGTTATTCAAGATAATATAGTATAGGGGAAATAATATATTTATTAGCGAGTAATGCAGTGATATTTATTTGAGAAATAAATAGTCATTATTCAAGGTCTAATAAATGTGGTGGAGGAAATAAAGAAAATGGAAAAACAAAAGTACACACCTTATATATTAATATATACACACCGTGTAGTTTTTCTAAGGATTTATGAGAAATAATATTATTTATTTAATTAAATAATATTAGGTGTAATTCTCTAGGTGCATGTTAAGTGATAATTATAGTCAACAATTATTATTATAAATGGGGTCTTACTAATAATTAAATGAAATGAATAAATGATTTTAGGTAATTAATTCATTTTATTATTCTAAGTAATTAAAATCACAATTATATTATTCTCATGAACCTAGAATTTTTTTTGTGGTTGTGCACAATGGATCTAGATAAAGCTCTCAAGACAAGAGAGAATTATTTTCTTCCAAGAAGGCTCTCAAGTTACGAGAGAGATCCTCCTCCACCAGATCAAGGAGAGCTATTTGGAAGTGGCTCTTAAGGCGATCGAAGGTGGACATCAAAAGTAGAGGATCTTCCATGCTAGCACCCAGAGATCCCTTCGGTGATTTTCAAAGATACGTGGAGCACATGTGGATCATCTCTAGAGGAATTCTACACTTAGCTTCTACTACACAATGATGGATCACATCATATCGTGACCAGAAACATCAACGAAGAGATAATTCCATCAAGTTAATTTTTTTTATTTTAATTAAATTAATTATAACCAACATATGATGATCCTCTATATGGTTCCAGGACTCCATTATTTTATTTCATTCTTCGTTCTATTCTGAAGATTTTATATTTTATTATCGTGACAGATCTCATATTGATAACTGTTTACAGAAAAATTAAAGTTGGGTACACCCACTAATGCGCTTCCACTGTGCCCAGAACCTACAAGTGGTATCAGAGCAGTCATATTGTTGATTATAATTATTTAGTTTTTCATTAATGATTTACACATTTAATAATTCAGTTGTTTCAATTCAAGTTAATCATTCTGTAAATCTGAATCTTGAGATCTATTCCTCCTCTTTCGTTTCTCGTTCACCTTACAGAAACAATATTTTCTTTTAATTTTGATTAAAATAAAATAGAGGATCTCATCCGAAGGTGCCAAAGATTCCTAGTTGTACAACTCCAGAACACATGGCATGTATTCGACAGTACACACCATGTAGTCAAGATTCAATGCATCAGAGTGGTCCGCCAAACCAAGCCATGTGTTGGAGTATTTCTAAGTCTTAAGTGAATCTGTGTGTTGACCAAGAATAAGTGCACATGGTTTTTGGATTACACACCATGTGGACCACTGGATACACCATGTAGTCCCTTCGGGTTAGGGTTGGACCGTGTACCCCATACAAAGCTTTCTCGACTGGAAACTGTGTAACGCGGATACTACATGGCATGTGTCCCACTAAACATGCCGTGTACTCTAAAGATTTCTGAAGTACATCTACACGCCATGTCCCTGGGCATGTACTTCAGATTGATGGTGAATGATAGTACATGATGTGTAGTCAGAACTATACACCATGTAATCATCCAAATTACACAGATTTATTAAAATTTATTATTATATTATACAAACCCTTGAGACATGTACCATAGTGAGAGCGTAAAGTTGAGGCACAACAAGTGATAGGTGTTTTTTATATATGTGTTTAATTTAACATCTGCGTAATGTTAATTTTTACTCATTGGGTAGTTATGAACAGGAATTCACTGGGTTGCCTCCAAGGTACAAGTTACGTACAAAGATAATTTTAAATGAATTTATTTGTTTAAAATTATGATGTATGGGAATCTCAATGAAATTTAGAAAATGGTTTAAGATAAAAGGATTGATTAATTAAAGATAATTAATTGATTCGAGTGTGATTTATCTTAAACAAAAATGATTAAAGAATTAAATTCTAGTTTTATTTATGAGTAAATGTCGGTGCATGTATGGATGATCATGATCTAGACCAGGACCATTGTATGTGAATGGTTTATTTTAATTTATTTATTTTAATTAAATTTGTTGGCCTGTGAGCCTTATCCTCATTAATATGTAGGGCCTATGTGCCCAAGGTTTCTTTTATGTAAAACCCCATTTTACCCCTCACCTGTGAGTGAGATAAAAGAATATGTAATAGATGGATCTCCCAAGATAGTGGAGGTGACTCAAGTTAATAGTCAAGGTGAAACCAATCCAATGATATACAAAGGTGGACATGTGGAAAGCTGTAAATACGAACCCAAAAGGTTCAAGGTGTTTATTCCCCAGGTCTTGGGTTAGTTTATCAACCGCTAGATAAAATAACCAATAGAACAATCTCATGATCATACCATTTATTTTATTTATGTCAGTTTCATGGTTTATTTATTATGGGTGTGTTGTCACGATCACAAAATTAATGAATTAAACAATCATGTGAGATGGAACTAAAATAAGATCAGCTTATGCATAAATATTATCTTATACATGGTTAATCACTTAAGTATATCCCAATTAACATTAACAAGCATGTAAGAAAGATAATAAAATGGAAATTTACGTATAAGGATAAAATCCCTCAAAGAAATATTAAGTTGTTATAGCCTTCCATAATCTTGGCTAGAATCGAACCATAGTTCAAAGTACTTGAACAACCCTAGTTGGGGTGCTTTCAATTATCGTGGAATTATAATTCAAGGTTTTGGGTTGACTTGAATTGGTTCAAATCAAGGGTTGACCGCCATAATAGGACTTGGTGTGACCAAGTGGTAAAGGTTGAGGAAACCCAAAAATAAAAGGATTCAGGATTGGGGAGTCCACTCAGCGGATCAAGGAACTATGAGTTAATGCAGTTGGCATTTGGAATGCCTACCTAAAACCCTTCAAGTTTCTTGACCAACCCTAGTTGGGGTAATGAGAAGGGTAATATGGATCCTTTCCACTAGAATATCCAGGAAATAGAATATTTTGAAATCAATGGTGAGGGATATTGGATTTCGATAAAATAGTGTGAGACTAATAAGTATTAATTTATTTATTTGTATTAGTTTTACCATGATAAAGTACTAAAACTTTGCTCATCTTAATTTTTAAAAACGGAAAGAAAAATGACTTAAAACATATCATTTCAAACCATACTCGAGAAGTAAAACCTTCTCACCAGCACCAATTTATAGGAATGGCAGAGGCGTTTACGCATCATCCTTCGCCACAAGAGGAAATTGTACGTGCTGGAGGAGCCTATTCCATTTCACCTGAAAAAGAAGCTAGTGATGAGGAACTATCTATCTATATGAAACATATAGATGATTCCATAGATGTCCAATGTTTCATGCTATCATCCATGTCTAATGATCTCTTGAAGCAACATGAAAACATGGACACATATAGCATGATGTCTCACCTTAAGGATCTCTATCAAGAGAAGGAAAGATAGGAGATATATGAGATATCCAACACTTTGTTTACAATTAATCTTAGAGAGTATGCATTAGCTGATCCTAATGTAGTCAATCTTATTGGCTATATTTAACACCTAGACATCTTAGGGATTAAGTTCTTGGATGAGTTGCGTACAGATCTCATCCTATCATCACTGCCCAAGACCTTCTTTAGCTTTATTATTAACTACAACATGAGAAACAATGAGAAGAGTCTATTAGAACTTCTGACCTTAATTTTCTAGGTAGATAAGGGCATGGGGCATGAAAAACCCACAGTCCTTATGGTGAATAAGAAAAGTAAGGACAAGGAAAAGGGGCCAAGGATTCATAAACGGTTTGAAGACCCCGAGCACCGTCCCTCTAAGAAGGGGAATACCTAGAGGCAGGTCAAGGAATGAGAGGTGGTATGTTTTTCATGTGGCAAGCCAAGCCACTGGAAGAGGAACTACTCCCATAAGTGTGGGGATGCTAAAGGTGTGTTTGTTATCGAGTGTAATCTTTCCATTTCTACACATTGGGTATTAGATACAGCTTGTGAGGCTCACATCTATATCCAAATGCAAGAACCAAGTAGATTTAGAAAGATTTCCATAGGAGAGGTGGATCTTTGAGCTGCCAATGGTGCGAGGCTAGCTATGTTGGCCATTGACAATTACCATATCTCATTTCCAACTGGGATGCTTTTGGTTTTACATAACTATTATTATGTGCCTAGTGTTACCAAGAACATAATTTCTATATCATTTTTGGATATGGATGGATTTATTTTCAAGTTTGGAAATAAGGGTTATTTCTTTTATAAGAACAACATATGTTATGGTATAGCGCATTTAAATAATGGTTTGTATGTATTAAATTATGAAAACCAAGTGTTGGCAATCGATAATGAAACAAACTCACATGACTCACACAACACCTAGTTGTGGCATCACCGTCTTGGTCATGTAAATGAGAAGCGCTTGACAAAGCTCTGCCAATATGGTTATTTAGACTCTAATGAGCTAAAACCACTTAATAGATGTCACACTTGTTTACAAGGTAAAATGAATAAGCCGTCTTTTTGTGGATAGGGTGAAAGGGCCACAAAGCTTCTAGGATTGGTAAACATAGATGTGTGTGGGCCATTTCCAGTAGAAGCTAGAGGTGGATATTCCCACTTCATTACTTTTACTGATGATTTGAGTAGATATGGCTATATCTACTTAATGAGGTATAAGTCATAGGACTTAGAGAAATTTAAGGAATTAAAGAAATAAGTATAGAATCAACTTGGTAAGAAGATAAAGAAGCTTCAATCAGATCGAGGTGGAGAATATCTGAACCAAGAATTCATCGAACATTTATGGGAGTATGAGAATCTATCTCAACTCACTTCTAATTATACACCAAAGTGGAATGGTGTTAGTGAAAGGAGGGACCACACATTGGTAGACATAGTGAGGTCGATGATGAGTCATGCAGCTCTTCCATTATCCTTTTAGGGATATGCATTACAAACTACAACTTACACATTAAACTGAGTACCAACTAAAGAATAAAATGTAATTCCCTCTGAGTTATGGAATGGAAAGAAACTCATTTTGTCAAACACATGTGTATGGGGGTGCAAGGCATTTATTATTGCCTTCTTAGGCAAAAAACTATCATTCAGAGGCATGAGGTGTATCTTTATAGGATATCCCAAGGAAACTAAAGGATATTACCTATATAAACCTTTAGATAAGAAAGTGACTGTCACCAGACAAGACGTCTTTATTAAGAGGGAGCACATCCTCAAAAATGATAGTGGGAGAAAGATTTAATTCAATGAAATTAATGCTCAAGATACACAAGAGTTGGTATAGGAACAAGTTCAACAGGTCCCCATGGAAGAGGTTTCAGAAACACAAGTATTGCGAAGGAGCTCAAGAGAGGTAAGGTAACCAGAGAGATTTGGTTTCCTAGTCACCGAGGATGGTGAATAATTATTGTTGGACAATGATGAACCTCTATCCTAAAAGGAAGTAGTAGAGATCTCATAAGATATAAGATGGATAGAAGCTATAAAATCTGAGATAGATTCCATGTATCAGAACCAAGTCTAGGTTCTAGTTGATGAGCTAGTTGATGTAAATCCTATTGGATACAAATGGGTATTCAAGAGAAAGCTGGACATAGAAGGTCAAGTTAGCACCTATAAAGTAAGGCTAGTGGATAAAGGATTCAGATAAAATAAATTAATTGACTATGATGAAACCTTATCTCCAGTTTCCATGTTTAAATCCATAAGAATCACACTTTCTATAACATCTTACCATGACTACGATATTTAGAAGATGAATGTCAAAACAACATTCCTTAACATGAACCTTTTTGAAGATGTCTATATGACACAACCAGAAGGGTTTTTGACACTAGGTAAAGAAAAATGGGTTTGCAAGTTTCAGAAATCCATTTATGGATTAAAGAAAGCATCTGGGTGTAACACCCCAAGCGTCCATGGTACGCTTCTCTTTGAATAATACAATAGCGTGTGTTGTACGCAACCTCGAGTTTTAACACACCACAACCAATCAAACTAGCCGTTATGAATAGTAGTACCTACTTTTTGAAATTTTATAAATTTTATCTTTCAAAATGGACTTCATTTTTGGATTCGGAATATCGAATTTAGCCTAGGGTGAAATTTTGGAACTTTTCGGATAACTTTTATATTTTGATGAATAGTGGAAATTACTAAATTTTAATTAATTTTTTTTTTTAATCAAAATAATTTATAGTGATAAATTATACTATTGAGTGGTTTTATGGTATAATTAGAATATATTTTTACCATTTAATCCAATGGTTGTCATTATAATTAATTTCACTTTGAAATTGGACATAAACAATTGTCAATCTTTTGATATATATTGTTTCTTAAAAACACGCTATTTGTTGTGACAACGGGAATTAATTATTAAATTAATTAATTAAAATTATATGTTTTAAATTTTTTAAAATAGACATAATTTTTTAATTTGGAATATCAAATATATCTTAGAGTGAATTTTTCGTATTTTTCTGAAAAACTTCAATTTTTGATGAATAGTGAAACCACTAAGTGGTAGTTAAAAAACTGATTTTTCATTTAAATGAAACTTTACCACTTATGTGATTTGATTTTAAAAAATTCGACATACATAGTTTTCATTAAGAATTAAAATTTGGTTCAATGGGATTAAAATAATTTTTGGTGAATAGTAACTTTTAAGTTCTATTAATCGCGATTAAAGGTAATTAGTGTAACTTAAGGTAAATATAATGTTATAATAATATGAAATTACCTTTAAACTTGTCTGAAACTTATTGTATGGGTCATGGACGACCAAGAAAATCCATGGGTCAACTTGGGGACCCCATGGAGCCACTTGGGTAAGAAAATGACATTAATAACTTTTTATTTAAAGTAAAAATAAAATTGTCACAAACATGTGTTGTTTTACTAAAACAATTATTACATGGGGTTATATAAGTTAACTTTTCGACTATAAATATTCATTGGAAATATAAAAAAATTTCCTACATCATGGTATTTTTTTTATAATTTTTAAAAATTAAATAAATTAAATTTTTTATAACACCGTGATGATGCAACAATTACCCCATTAATTAACGATTTAAATAAAATGAAAAGATAATGTAAAATCTAAGACTTACACTTGTCAAAAACATATTTGATGAGTATATTTCGAACCCTTATCACCTTATACTCGAAATATATAATTGTGGGACCTCTAAAATTCGAAAAGCATTTCATAATAATGTAATATTTCATTACTTTCCAAGAGTGCCCCTCCTCTCCTCTTATAAAAGGCCCCCACCTCTACCACCTTATTCATACCTTCAAAGCCATTTGGATCGGAAAAACTCTGCCCAAATACTCTCTAAACTTCCCTATCTTACTCCTAGAAGCCTAAATTTGGGAATAATTCTTCCCAAGGAATCCTTTGGCTCAAATCAAAAAGAGTTACCCGATTTTAAGGTAATGTCTTCTCTTATGTTATTTTGTTTTATTTTGCTTCTCCAACCCCTTAAACTCTTTTTATTCCTTTATTTTTTAACAACACTAGTATCTTCAATATACTTTGATGTTTTTATGAGAAGTATTTTATTTACACTTACGCACACCTTCGTCTAATGGCTAAAGAACATACTGTATCTGTGGGTGGCGAATTACTGCCTCACGAAACGATGATTGTTCAATATTCTTTTAACACCTCTCATGGTGGCCATTATGATGAAACTATTTTTATATATGATATATATTATGTTTTTGTTTTTCTTATTCTTCTGTATTTCTCATTTATGGCATACCTTTATGATTTCCATTATGGGTAAACGTGATAATTTCATTTTAGGAAGTGCGGACTACCGCCCCCTCAAAGTGATTTGAATCGTTAATGCCATATTTGGGATGTATAAAGGATGTAGTAAATGGTATTATACATTATATTATACTGGAATTATAGTATAACTTTATATAATTATAATTTCATTCCATTAAATATGAAATATAAATGAAAGTAGCGTTCATGCGTACGTACGGCTTACCGTCTCCATGAACGGTGCATTTCATTTCTTACCTCTAAATGTTATGTAATATTATAAATGAATGTATATACTGGATATATATTATATATATGATACCTACATCATGAATATAATTCTGGATATAATGGATATTTTTCCACATGAACAACTTGTAATTATAAGAAGTTTATTTTTGACTCAAGTGCCAAAGATCGACAAAACGACCGTTATTAACTTAAATAATTACATAATGTTCATAAAATGGTAATAAGTGATATAAAAGGAATAATGAACTTTAAAAAGGTTCTTAATCAAGTATAAATTAACTCTAGTTTATTATTCAGGAGGTTAAAGAACGATCGAGTCAAGTCAGACACGAGGTAAGGGAACTCCTCAACCCAATTTCTATTCTTTGGGTTAATCTCCTACTTTCAAATTATGTCATGATATTATTCTGTAATATATTGTATTTGTACTTTCTTTATGTGTACTTATAGTGAATACACATAATATATTTATTTTATTTAAAAAAATGATCTTTGTAAGGGACTTCGTCTCAATCTCCTTTCATTGAGGCATATTTTGTTTTATACACAACTTTCTTTTATATGGTGTATAAACCCCTTTGACTTTTACATTTATTCAAAATGAATCTTTTTTATACGAAGCATTTTACTAAACGACAAAAGGGAATGTTTTTTTTGTCATACGTATGCAGTGACAATGACTTCTCCACCGCCGTGACCATTATTTGAGTTTCGGATTCCTCTACAAGCCATAACTTTTTTTAAATGAAAAATAATTACAAAGTTTTAATTTTCTTTTATTTTGGTATTGAAAATGGTTTTGAAAGTGTTTTTTTATATCAATGTGTTGTATTGATATCTTGTGATTGAAATGTGGAAATGTTATGTTTCCTTTATGCATTTTTTATGTGATACGATTATGTTATGGTTTATGATATGTTTAAACCTTTTCATATAAGGAATGCATTGAACTTAATAAGTGACGGGTGGAGCCCGCTATATCTCCTCGATGCATCGGTAGGTCTCATGAGACAAACTAGTGTCTTGGCACGAGGCCTTGACAAAATCTTATTTGTATTCTTGGCACGAGGCCTTGGCTACGTGGTTATGATAGTCTGACATTATGCATTCCATCATTATAAAAGTGGTTATTGATATTACATGTGATTATTCGACTAGTAGAATATCCATGTGAATAAGTAAATGGAATCATTTCATTTTATTTTTGCCATATTATGTTGAAGTTCAAGTTTAAAAGGATTTTGTTTTAGTTATACATTGCCTTAAATATTTATGTTTATTTATGAAAGTTTCTGTTGTATTGTTATCCTTACTGAGCATCTGAGCTCACCCCTTTTCAATGTTTTAATATTTTCCAGGATGTGAAGAAGTATTTTATGAATGACCTGTAGAGATAGTAAGAAGGGGGTATGAGTGTGGACTATGGAGACCATGTTATTATAGTTTTTCACTTTATTATGTAATGTAACTTTTATGAATGTATCTAGTGTTTCCAAGGATACTAAACTAATCGGTCTTTCGAGACTTGATCTTTTGTGATCATGCCAATGTTACGTAATAATGCACCGACTCTGGGTAACTGGGGTCAGGGCGTTACACCGGGTCATGGAACATTCGATTTGATAAAGCTATAAAGGAATTTGGTTTCATTAATAATGAATGTGACCTATGTGTTTATAAGTGGTTTAATGGGAATGTGGTTGTTATCCTAGTAGTATATGTTGATGACATATTACTTATTGGAAACAATGTACCTGTCTTATAGTCAGTTAAGGACTGGTTGAACAAGTGTTTCTCCCTGAATGACTTAGGTGAAGTAGCCTACATTCTAGGGATCAATATCATTTGTGATAGATCCAAGAGGCTGCTTGGACTACTTCAGGGTACATACATTGACTAGATACTAAAGATATTTAGTACGTAACAATCTAAGAGGGGATTGGTTCCAGTGTCACATGACCTACTTCTTTCTATGATAATGTTTCCTCAGACACAATAGGATAAAGATAGGATGAGTAAGATCCCATAAACTTCAGCTATAGGATCTATCATATATTCCATGTTATGTACTAGGCTTGATGTTTCCTATGCACCGAGCATGGTAGGAAGATATCAAGCAGATATAGGAGAACAACATTGGATTGATGTTTAAGACTATACTTAAGTATCTGAGAAGAAGTAAGGATATTTTACTGGTGTATGGAGGATATGAGGAGCTTTTCATCAGAGGGTATGCTGATTCTGGTTTTTAGATAGATCAGAATGATCTAAAGTCACAATCAGGATATGTTTTCTATCTCAACGGAGGAGCTGTGATCTGGAAGAGTTCAAAGCAGCCAGTTGTTGCTGATTCTACATCAGAGTCCGAATATATATCAACTTATGATGCAGCCAAGGAAGCCATATGGATTTAGAACTCTATTCAAGATCTTGATTTGATGCCTATCAGTAAAGTCCCTATCACATCATATTGTGATAATACTGCAGCGATGACTCTTGCAAAAGAACCAAGGTCACATCAATAGACAAATAAAATTCTCTTAAAGTATCACCTCTTGAGGGATTTATATCAAAGGGGTGAATTTACAGTGAGCAGAGTGTCCATGGAAGAAAACATGGTGGACCCCATGACTAAAGACCTATCTCAGCAGAAGCATGAATATCATGTGAGAGCTAGCGAGTTAAAGGTTGTTCGCAGTTATCTCTAGTTCAAGTGGGATTCTGTTGGAGTTGGTGGCCTAGAACAAACTACTTTGTACTTTATTCATTAATAAATAACTTATCACATTTTGATTGTTCTTCTGCATGAAAATGCATATGATAATGTCCTAAGGATAACTGTTTCACTAAAGGGTCATATTGGATCCCTACTATGATGAGAACCCAAAAGTGCCATAACACTATTCTTGAATATTTGTTCTATGGACGAATGATGTTATTTGAGGGACACAAATAATACAATCCATTAGGGGTGAGGACTCATAAAACTTTGAGGCACCTTCTCATGGTGTGCACCCTTGGTAATATCCAAGAGGATATTATGAGAACGAGACCCGCCAGTAGGAAATCCACATTTCATAGTGTCATTGGATGTTCCTATCTGCGAATGTGTGTATTGGTCCTTAGACTTTAATATTATTATTAATGGGTATTAAAACTCATGCACTTAGATATATTGTTGAAAACTATGACGACACACTGTTCATAGGGAGGTGGGATATATTGTGTGCATCACGAGTAATACTGTATTAATAGATAATGTGAGAAAGGATTTTTCCCTTCTATTCCATAATGGAAGTAAGTATCTCATTCCCTTTGATATAATTGATATATCCTAAATAAATCCATGTACATAGTGGGGAATGGGAAATTTCAATTATGGTAATTCAAAGAAAGAATAATCGAGCACATGGGTTGATGTCACTAGCATGCAACCCACTTGATTCAAGATATCGAGACAAAGGGATTACATTACACGGTAAGCATTTGTAGGAGGTGAAACATCATTGTTGTGTTAAATTATTTCTGTATGGGTAACTTGGTGTGTTTCTAGATGCTAATCTTGGACTTTAGGCAGAATCTACCTAATGCCACTGAGAAAGAGGCCTAGAGGGTCATACACTAAGTGTGTCCAAGTATCTTAGTTAAATATTTATTTAACAATTTGAATAAAGATTATTCTCGATTTTGGTTTAATAATTATTCAAGGATGTCTAGTCCCATTTATTTTGACACTAGTTATTCGAGAGAATATTATGTAAGAGAAATAATATATTTATTAGCGAGTAATACAGTGATATTTATTTGAGAAATAAATAGTCATTATTCAAGGTCTAATAAATGTGGTAGAGGAAATAAAGGAAATGGAAAAACAAAAGTACACACTATATATATTAATATATACACACCGTGTAGTTTTTCTGGGGATTTATGAGAAATAATATTATTTATTTAATTAAATAATATTAGGTGTAATTTTCTGGGCACATGTCAAGTGATAATAATAGTCAACTATTATTATTAGACATGTGGTCTTACTAAGAATTAAATGAAATGAATAAATGCTTTCAGGTAATTAATTCATTTTATTATTCTAAGTAATTAAAATCCAAATTATATTATTATCACAAGCCTATCCATTTTTTGTGGTTGTGCACAACAAATATAGAGAAATCTCTCAAGCCAAGAGGTAATTATTTTCTTCCAAGAATGCTCTAAATTTACGAGAGATATGCCCCTCCACTAGATCAAGGAGAGCCCTTTGGAAGAGGTTCTCAAGGTGATCAAAGGAGAACATCACAAGAGTAGGCTCTTCCATGCTATAACCCATAGATCCCTTTAGAGACAACCAAAGAAATGTGGATCTTGTGTAGATCACCACTAGAGGGATCCTACACTTGGATTATATAATGCAATGACAAATCACATCTAGTTGTGACCAGAAACATCAATGAAGATAGAATTCCATCAAGGAAATTATTTTATTTTAATTAAATTAATTATAACCAACATATGATGATCCTATATATGGTTTTGGGACTCCATTCCTTCCTTTATTTCTTCATTCTATTATGAAGATCCAGCGTTTTATTATCATGAAGGATCTCAGATTGATCATTGTTAACGGAAAAATTAAAGTTGGGTACACCCACCAACATGCTTCCGCTATGCCCAGAACCTACAAAGCCATCGAAAATCCATGCAGAGCCTAAGGGTACCATTATTTTTCTTAAAAAAGGACTGGTGAAACCCATGGATAGGTACTAGGTTGGATAAAACCCTTAGTTTCCAGGTCTTCCAATTGCTTCTTGAGCTCCAAAATCTCCATAGGTGTCATCTTGTAAGGAGGAGTGGATACTGGTGTTGTGAATTCTACCTATCTCATTGAAGGTATCCTAGAAAAGTTATCAGGGAAGACATCCATGAAATGATCCACCATGGGAGGAAATATAGAAGGTCATATCCACTGATCATCCAAGAAGAGAATAGAAATCTGAGATGTCACTCTACCCAAACCCTAATGCCCAGGTCTATATCCAGTCACATAGATATCCCATTCTCTGTGATGAATATGTCTACTTCACTTTGGTGTGTGAAAATTACCCTTCATCAATAAAAATCAATATGATATTGATAGGGAACTAACCAATCCATCCTAATAATTACATCAAACCCTGTCATTTCAAGGATGAAAATATTTCTCACAAATGGATAACCACCCACCTCTAAGGGACATTCCATACATTGGAGAACACTCTATGTTTGGATACCCAATGGGGTATTAAGTATCATCATGACATATAAGTACTCTATCTTTAGTCTTAGAATATTCATAATTGTCCTAGATATAAATTAGTGTGATTAACTTATGTTAAACAAGGAAAACACTAAATTATAGGCTACTAGAATAATACCTTGAACTATAGAAGGTCCAGTTCTCTACTCCTTCAGCATAGGTTTCACTACATGTAAATGGACCATAGTAAGGACCTGAGTTGAAACCTGTATTCCCTGAGTAGGCCCACTCTACTAAAGCTGTTAATACTAAGTCTGGTTTCCTTTTCCTCAACCATCACCTCGGCCTGAGCAGCTAGTGGTACACCAAATGCCTACCTGGAGAGGTACTACTAACCCCTCTCTAGAATGTGGAGTTGGTGTAGATCCTCTTTCATTAGTCATGGTGGAAAGGTTCTACAAAATCACTAAATATTTTCCATTATACTAAAACCTCTACACTCAATTGGATCTCACATACACTGGGGTTTCACGTGTCCCGATTTACAACACTGGTAATATATAATGAAACTGTTAGCACAAATGGTCTAACTACCATTTCCCCATTAAAAACCTCAAAGTGATGCTTCCTTCCACTAGAAGAACCACTACTAGGTCTAGGTTCTGAACCGCACTAGCTCACACCTTTTACTTCCCTCAAATTCTGCTCAAATAATGAGGGTTTGGTTGAATATCTCAAAATTTGTAGTCAACTAGAAAACACTAACCTGTGATATGATGGAATATACCATTCCATCCTCAAATCACCTCATAGTCATAAGCTCATCCCTAGCTAAAGTTAGTGCAAATCACTGAATCTCAGTAATATGGGAAGAATACTTTATCACATAAAAATCTACCTATTACAAGTTCAGAACTCTCTAGCCTAGTTATCCCTTAATGTTTGTGGAAAGAAATAATCATAAAAGACCATCTATAATTCCCTGTAGATCATATCCTAATTTTGGTCTTCCTGGGTAATGAAATACCACCATTACTTGTAAGAACTACATAACATATATGTAGTGAGCTTGGCCCTCCTCTCCAGATGTTCGAATATAGAAATCATGGCCTCTATCCATGTCTCAACAACCTGAGGGACACTATCACCTGAAAATGTAGGTGGGTGCTACTTCTGTGACTCCCATATAAAATATTCCATAGTCTAGTAAGGCCAATAAACTCCTTGTATAAACTACATCATGCTAAGGAAACCCTTTCAAAACTAGGCATCAGTGCCCAAGTTAGGAATAACAGGTGGTACCATAGGTGGCACTTCAGGAGGTAACACTAGAGGATTAGGGACCTCCACCTACAGAGCATGGTTGTCACCACCCTCCAAGTATACAACTCAAGGGTATCATGGTGTAACGATTCTAAAATTCCAAATTTACACCTCAGAATAGAATTAGTCAGTTGAAAATATTGTAGATAAACAACTAGGACATGTATAAGCCTTTCTATTTGCTGACTAAATCCTCTCTGCCTACTCCTAAATCCAGGTCCAAGTGATAAAGGGAGATCACAACAGGTCATAAATATCATAAGAGACAATTTCAACTACCCACTACTAAGGATGGTTTTTGGGTCAAGGTCTCACATAATATGTCTAAGGCCCCAATATACGAAGTGTCAATTGCAAGTTATAGAGGAAAACACCCATTAATTTTCAATTGGCATCCCCATTTAATAGTAACCATTTAATTTAAAATTTTAGTTTCATTTAATTTCATACTCTGTTATATATATATATATTTCGTGTTCCAGTTATATGTATCACCATTCCCAATCTATAAAATCCATACTCATTATAAATTGAAATTGACATGTCATGTAACTACAACCTAGCCCTTAAATCCGGTATCAGGATGCAACATGTCATATAAAATGATTCTATTAAATGAATTAGAATTCCAAATTTAAAGAAGTATTTAATCCATAAATTTACATTGGAATTTAATAAATCAAATCAACTAATGTTTTAGCCCATGAAATAAGAGGTTCATGGCCCAAACATGGAATAAATGGGTTAATTAAGGTTTTAACATCAATCTATGTGTAAATGAATTTTATATTTATGAAAAAAATTAATTAATCAAATTATGTTATCCCTAAAAGAAACATTATTATATTTTCATATATAATAATCCAGACACTAACTATATATAGTAGAATATGCACACATAAAGTAAACACGGAAAGGAAAAATTCACAACATACAAGTCCTAAAGTACCTAAAAGATGAAAAATACGACACTCCCTTGTAATACTAGGCCAAGGGAAAAGGAAATCTACAATAATAATAAAACTCATAATAATTCCACAAAACATGTGCATTTACCAATGGTAAAATTAGTACAATTATAACAGGCGCAAACCAAAACAATAATATCCAATACCAGGTAATTTGGCCTTCCCCTATACATGGGTTATATACTCTCAGGCACAGGCTCATTACCAAATTCTGAAACATTCCCAATATCCTTTATAATACCCAAACAATAAGTCAAAAAGGGAAAAAATCTTTGATACCACTTTGTAACATCCTAACTAGGGAGCTACTAAAATGGTGCCTTGAGTTGGTGGGACATATAGCCTCAAGAATGCCTCCTCATATGCTAGAGGCTACCGACTAGCAGAAAGGGTCCAAGGTGGTATGGTGGGGATCTTATAACCCCAAATCTGAGTGGAACAATAGAAATAAACAGATATAATAAATAGAAGAAGCATAAAAGATAAGTAACAACACAAAAAAAGAATAATAATAATCAAAAAGGAATATAAACATCTAAGAAATAATAATATTAATCAATCCATAGGTTAATTCATATAGAAAATGGTATCATGTCATGTTGATGTTCAAAATGAGGATATGCAGGGGTTACAGAGCACATGATTATATAACATGCTATATAAAAAGGTCAAAAGACCAAAAAAAACCTCTACTAGAATCACGAGTATATGCTCGGTCCTATGGTACCATGATCCATGCTATAAGAAAAATAGATCAACCATCAAATACTGGGCACTTTCCCTTGTCCCCACCTACATCCATAAGGTCTTTCTAGGTACCAATTAGTGGCCCAAATAGGGTGTGATAATAAACTTAGTAGGCCACCATCAATGGTTTCTAGAATAATCCAGTCAGTATGTATAGAATAGTAGTGTGCAGTCATAAAAAATAATAAATGATACTAAAATCCATAAACTAGTTATCTCAGGTTTTTATAGGACACCCAACTAACTCTACCTACTTTGGCATCAGTCGAGATAACTCTGATCCCTATATACCAGGTGTGTACATAAATAAATATTTATACATAATATGTATATATGTATATACACTATATATGTGTGAACATATATAGGCATATACATATATGCTAGGTGTTAGCTGGACTCGGGGCATAACTCAGGCATCCATGCATAGTCTAACGAGATATAGGCTCCAGTAAGGGTACTAAACCTAAATTTCATATGAATACAAGATATAATTCCATTCACTCAAGATATTTGGGTGAGTAATTATGCACAACACCCAATGATAGGGAACTTGGAATGTCATTCCCATCGTCCAAGTAAATGGTGTGAGATGCCATGCCCATCACCCAATGTAAGGGAGCATGAAACACCATTCTCAAAAAGTTCATTAACTATTTTTTAATGAATAATATCCATGTTCTAATCATAGTAATCATAAGTATTTTCCTATTAATCATTTAAATTCATTTAACCCAATTATAAATGGGTTCCATAAGTTATATAATTCATTATCTAATTATAACATGTGATATGGTCTCGATACACACTTTCCATTCAATTTAAGTTAAGAAATTTAATCTATAAACCAAGTAAAATCCAATTTAATTCAATATAAACCACTTAATAGATGGTTTGAATCAAATAAAAATTTAACTCAAGGAGGGAAATTCATTCAACACACCCAAAGGGGTGGTTACCAATGAGGCAGGAATCATCTAACAATTTAACATGGCTTTAAGGTCATATTATAAAGTGGTTCAAATAATCTAAAAATAAAAATACATTTTAAGGAAACATGTGGAAATATACGGTGTGTGGAACAACATAAAATTCTATTAAAACATCTAAACTTTTAGGTGAAATTACTAGACCGCCTACCTTAGGCCTGTGGATGACCACTCATCTAGTATCCACTTTAGATTTGAAGTAGACTAGGAGAAAATAGAAGAATAGACCAATTCCCTGAAAATAAGGAATATTATCTCACACAAAAATGTCATAGAATATGGTGAAAGAAACTAATAAAGTAAGTAATAGGATTAGATCTCTTACTGTTATCTATTCATTTCATCCGACGATGAAGGAAACAAAGTCTGGATGAGGAGATGACTTCAAAGCCTAGTAATGGAGAACAAAGATCTTCCAACATGAGAGGGGGATGGGGAGGTTCTATGTGTTAGAGAAAAATAAATAGGGGTAATGGTTTATAAAATTTTAATGGAAAAAGGTAAATTACCCTTTATTAAAGGGTCACATGGTTTGGACACATAGTTTACCAAACTATGCACCAATCACACAGAAGCTGTTTCTCAAGGAACCCACTCACTCGGGCTAGGTGTATGGTCTGAATAATCATGCACAACCCATGTGAAATGACATTGTCACTTGTCTAAGAAAAACCACACATCTATGTGTCCTGGGTTGCATGGTTGAGTCTAACAACGCAGCCCTCTACAACTATCTATATCATCTCGCATAGTTTGGAAAAACTGTTCACCTATCCTATTTCCTCCATAACTCAGAGATCTGGGCTCTAAATAAGATCCAAATTCTCCCAATACCTTCTTTAGTCCATAGGTAACATTTAATAGTATAAAAAAAATAATTTAAGCTGAAAACAATGATCCACACCTTCATTAAAATCTGGGTCGTTACAGTTGTTCCTTTTTCTTTGAGGTAGGAGTTGGTGGACAGAGGACACCACTCTAGTTGGTCCATGAACCCTAGGACTACCAAGATTTATCATGACTTGAGACATCAGTATTGGTGTCTAGGGATGATATGGTCAATTATATTTTTTGTGTCATGGTGTCTCATGTGTCAGAGAATTAAGACAGAGCACCAGAGACCTTCTGTTTTTATAGCCCTTACCCATTATGGAATGGAAGTGGGATAATATTTCCATTGAATTTTTCATTGGTTTAACATAGAATCATATAGGGAAGTACGTGATTTGGGTGATCATTGATCAACTCATGAAATTATCACTTTTCCTCTCAATCGAGGAGATGAAGAAATTAGACCAGCATGGAGACTTTTATGTCCAAGATGTTATAAAACTTCATGGGGTTCCCTATGTGATTATTTCTGATAGGGACACTAGGCTCACATCTTGGTTTTGGAAAGGGTTTCAATAGGTTATGCAGGTTCCTATTTTAAATTGAGGATGACATATCATCTGAGGATATATGGACATACATAGAGAGCTATCCAGGTTCTTGAGGATATGCTCCGAACATGTGTACTTGATTTCAGTGGATCTTGGGGATTTTTTTCTTTGGTTGAGTGTTCCTATAATAAGATTTATAAGTCTTGGATTAATATGTAACCCTTTGAGGATTTTTATGGGTGTCCATGTAAAAATCCCTTGTGCTGATTAGAGTTGGGAGAGCGATCCTTGGATGGGCCAAGTCTTGTTTAGGAGATGACAGAAAAGGCATAGTTTATCTAGAAGAGGTTGATCATGAAATAGAGTTTTCAAAAATCCTATGCGGACTATTATCATTGAATACTAGATTTTTAGGTTGGTGACCAGATTTTTCTAAAAGTTTTACCTCACTTGGGACATAATCAGTTGGGTAGACAAGGTAAGTTGTCACTAAGGTTTGTTGGGCCCTTTGAGATTGCGGAGAATCTTTGAAATATGGCATATTAGTTGGACTTTCCATCTCATTTGACTTCCATCCAAGATGTGTTTCATGTTTCCCTACTAAGGATATATCAACCAAATACTTCCCATGTGATTTAATGGGAGGATGTTGATCTCAAGTTCAACACCACTATGGTTGAGAAACCAATTCATATTATGAATCACCAAGGGAAGGTACCGCATGGTAAAAAAATTCCCTTGGTCTGTGTACCATGGTAGTGCAGATGAGATAATCATGAGATGTGGGAGCATAAATTATTGATGAGGTATTAATGACCTTATATTTTTGAGAGTCTAGTATCTTTAATACTTTATAGGGACAAAACATGTTTATGGTGGATAAATTTTAACATTTCATTACCTTACTTCAGGTACTTCTTGACTCTAGCCTTTACTCCCTTATTATTTGGCTGCATTTTGGGCCCTATAGCGATAGAGAGCTTTTATCAGGGAAAATGACCTAAATTACATGGATATATGTTTGTTTGAATTGATGGAGTCTGGGTATAAATGTGTCAAAAGTTTAAGTGGGTTCTCCTTGGGTTCAAAAAGCTTCAGAGATGGTTTGAGTTTTTTTTTGCAGAATCTAGGCTACAGACTACCTAGTGAACATATTCATGTAGTTAACTAGTTACATGATGTGAATATGTTGTAGGAAAGATATTATGATTCCCATTTAGAGAATAAAAAATTACAATTCATGAAATCTTTTCACATCATTAATGGTTTGATAGGGATTAATTCAACCCAAGGTGACACCTTTTTTTGGAATATTTGTAAAATCATGGAATTCATAATGTGAAAGGGATTCACGATGTGAATTCTTTGGGTCCATCAGTTTTTATTATGCTGCACACAAGAACTCTTTTCCATTTTATGTATAGGCATCCCTCTCAAATCTTAGGGTGATTTTGGGCAATTTTGGGTGATCTACCTTCTTTATGATTGCTCCATTCAACATTTGATCCCTGTGGTGATTGCGCAGCTTCACCTTTATAAGAGGTCTTCCTATTTCTTATCTACCTTTGGTCATGGAAACAACCTTGGCTGTGTTTTTGGATCAGGTTGTGATCTATTGGTGTTTTATATCGATCCTTTTTAGTTTCCCCTCAATCCTTATCTTTTAGAGACTTATTTTCTAGTTACCTATCTTTGTTATCAAATCCAACTAGGTTTCCTCCATTCTTCAAGTTGGTGTATTGATACAAGTGGTTATAATTCATGAATTACCTTAAATTCTTGTCAATTCCTTTAGGCAATTAATTTAAATTAATTTATTTAACATTGGAATGAATTTTTTGAAAAAGATACAAAATTTTAAAGGGTATTGCTTTAAAAATGGTTTTTCACAAACCAAGCATTTGATTAAATGTTTTAAATAGTGATTTTGGTTTTGAAATGGATTTTGATAGACTTAGCACATTGGGTAACCTTGGGTGAACCAAGAATATACTTTTCAATCTTTGTGTGGTAATGCCATAGGAGATTTTATGTCACTTTAGTGTTTTTTATTCCACTAGAGGTTATATTGGATGGATCCACCTTAGGCCTAGATTCAGGATTTTCTTTTATGTCTAGCATGTATACCCATAGGTTAGAGCCCAAATGATGTGCCTTTTCATTTATTATTAGTTTATCACATGATGGTATTTTCATGGTTATTCTATCACATTCTTATATTATGGTGTATCCATAGTTGTTTTTCCTATTCTTACATACTTTCTTATATTCTTGACATATTCCTAGATTTGGTGAATATGGTATGTTTTTATGAAAACCAAAGGATGATTTTAAAAAAATATTTTGTTTTTATTTTTTTACAAATTCTTTGTAAACTAGATTTTTTTAAAGAAATAACTGATTCATTCTTGATATTATAAATTTTATATATTCTTTGGTGGTATCCTACTAGAATTTGTTATCATGACTTAATTTTTCCTTTGGTTGCTTGTAGATGTTGTTTTTTAGGAATCGGGAAAAAGTAAGGGCATTGTGTAGCATGACATTTTCTATTGTTGGTCTTCATCTTTTTAGTAGGATTGTTTAGTGGTGACAAATGATCATGCAAGGACATGTTTTTTCTAGTCTTTTTTACCTTTCTAATTTGTCCTTTTTTTCTTGACTTTTTTGGTATCATGGATGTTTATATTTCTTCTACTCTGTACTCTGGTTGTATACCTTGTTTTTGTTACACATTGGATTGGTTTTGTGTTCCTTGGTTGTACCTCTATATGTGGTGGTACATCTCAGTGATTTGTTTAGTTGACTTAGGATGGTTCGTTATAGATTATTCTCATCCTTATAATATTTATTCATGTCCCTTATTCCTCCCTTTACTGGGGTTTTGGCTCACCCATTTATTTTATGTATATCCTTAGGTGATTATATGTACTAAGGAGAACATTAGATATTTTATGAGGATAAAGAATAAGGATTTAAATAATGTTTAAATCTTATTATGTACAAGTTATGTATGAATATAGTTTTCCTAATAAACTAAACATTTCAATCCTTTAATGTATTACTATTATGTTTTTTATATAAAAAATGATGTAATATCAACATAAGGAAAAATTGGGTTGCTATAGTTGGCATCAGAGCTATAGTTTAATTAATTTAAAAATTAGTACTAGAAAACATTAGTGAAAACCCTAGGGATAAGTTTGAGTTTTAAGGGAAACATACTAAAGTTTTGGTAAAGTATAAGAGAGTGTGGTTTCTAAGAAATAAAATTTCTATCTAGATACTACAAGTGAATGTAAATCTGAAATAAATGTACCTAGGGATAATAACCCTATAAAGGGTAGATTGTGTATTAACTTGATTGTCACCTGTTTCATGATAAAGAGGTCTTACAACACACCTAGTTTGAGACTCCCGAGGGATATTATTCTATTAATCATAAGCTTTATATAAACAATTATTCTAGATATATAACTAAAGTAATTATTCATATTAAATTTTAAAAAGGATTAAATTACATGATTCGAGACATATCATTTGAGAAAAAGGATAAACATAAGGATCAAATAAGATATGACTTTAGAATTAATTTGTGAAAAAGAATAAATTATTTATTAATGATTTTTTGGATTTTTTTTGTTCAAAAAATTTCTATTCTAGAAAATGGTGGGAACCATGAGAAACCATACCAACAACACATGTGAGGGACAATGCAATAATTGTCTAAAAAACATTACCAGTTAAATAGGATGTGGAGTTCAAAAATTTATGGAAATTCTTATACAGTTGTCTTAGGCTATGAATAATATCCTAAACCATATGGAACATCCTATTTAACCCAAGAAGGAGAAACTGGATATCTAGTCCTTTATGTAGAAATGGCCACATATGTTTAGTGGATATTCTAATCCACCTCTCATGGAATAGTGGTTTAACTAAATGAAGAATATATTTTTGGTGCTTCTGAATTTTGAGAAGGAGAAAGTCACCTTGGTTGTATATTTTCTATATGGATAGGATGATCAATAGTGGTTGTTGATAAAGAATACCAAGATAAAGGATGAAATGTAATAAATGGAGTGGGAAGACTTTAAGAATTTATTTATTAAAAAGTATTTCCCTAGAAATCTTTAAACAAAGTTAGAGAGAGAATCCCTAGAGCTCATGAAAAAGGAGGGTGAATCTTTAATGACCTATGAGGAAAATTTCACAAGGCTTACAAGATACACCTTGAGTTTTGTTATAAATAATAATATAGAAATAAATAAATTATTTATTAGTTTAAAACCACACCTATAAAAATATCTAGAAATCCTATGATTTAGGATTTATGAAGAATTAGTTTGATGTGCTCTCAAAGTAGAGGTGGAGTTTGGATAATGGACCCATGGACATAGAGATAAGAAGAGAAGAATAGACTTTCAAGACGAAAGATCAAATGAAAAAGGAGGAAAGAATATCTAACCACCAACATTTCATAAATGTGGGAATAAGCATCATGGGGATTTCCTCAAAGGGATAAAGAAATGCTTAAACTATAGGAGATAAGACCACCAAACTCATGAATTTCAAGGAGAAATGAAGAATCTAATCAACATGATAGAGGAGAGAAAGTTACCTCCCATTTTACCACCCATGGTACAATACTTCAACTCTAAGGAGCAAGGGTGCTATGAAATCCAGTGCACTAAACCATAATCCTATGAGGGTAATCGGTGTCAAAAATAACCAAATACAAAGGATCAATGGAATGATTATGTCATCACTACCACTAATACAGAACATGAAAATGAAGTTGTATAAGGTAAACTTTCTATTCACTAAAGAATATATATTTTTATTTTATTATGGTTCTACGCATTCCTTTATATCCTACAAGTTTGTTAGAATCTTTGAATCACAACCTTGATACCTTAAAGTAGAGGTATCCATAAAAACACCTAGTGGTGCGATCATTTCAACCCAAGTATTGTAAAATTCTCATATTAGAATTTTTGGAAATATTCTTCTATCTAATCACATAATCCTTCCCTTGGTGGAATTTTATGCTATATGGATTATATATCATTATATAGAGCTCACATCAACTATCTAGAAAAGGTAATATCTTTCTATATTCTGAACCATACCATTATCCTATAAAAATTCAAGGAATATCATGAATATTCTTCAGAAAATCTATAAATAACACGAGTGTTAATACCTAGTGAAGAAGTGTATCTTTACCAAATGATTGTGTCAAAGAAAAACACTAAACTTGAGGAAATTCCTAATGTTAGGGAATTTAACAATGTATTTCTTAAAGAGTTACTCAAACTTCCCCAAGATAGTGAGGTAGAGTTATTGATAGATTTTATACCTAGTGACACTCATACACCCAAATTACCCTATAGGATATCCTCAATCAAACTAGTGGAGTTAAAGAATAAGCTGCAAGATCAGTTGGAAAAATGGTTTACACACCCTCATGCATTGCCTTGGGGTTCAACATTTCTCTTTTTCAAGAAAAAGGATGGATCAACATGGTTGTGTATTAATTATTGGGAGCTCAATAAAATCACCATAAAGAATAAGTGTCCACTTCCAAGGATTTATTACTTGTTTGATCAACTATGAGGATCTTGGTATTTCTCAAAGGTGGATCTTCATTATAGATATCATTAAATAAAGGTAAAGAAGGAAGATATTTTGAAGACAACCCTTCGTACATGTTATGGACACTACGAGTTCATAGTGATTCCCTTAAGATTTACTAATACACCTTAAATATTCATGGATTTGATGAATAGAGTCTTTAGATACTACCTTGAAAAATTTATGGTAGTATTTATTGATGATATTATAACTTACTGCAAGAGCATGGAGGAACATAAAGAGCATCTAATGACTATACTAGTGACATTAAAAAAAAGGAGAAAATGTATGTCAAGTTTAGAAAGTGTGACTTTTGGATGAAACAAGTCACATTATTGGGGAACATGATCATAAGATAGGGAATTTTTATGGAACCTTTAAAGAAAAAGGAAATTGAGGAATGGACTAGACCCTCAAGTGTCATATAAATTTATAATTTTCTTGGATTAGCTGGGCACTACAAACGTTTTGTGATAAATTTCTCATGATTATCTATCTCGCTAACTAAGTTAATACCGAAAGGAGTAAAGTATGTCTAGATGGAAGAATGTAAGGGGAGATTTAAGGAGATTAAGAAGAGGATAATCACTACACCTGTACTCACACTATCATCAAGTGGAGAATGGTTTGTGATATACAATGATGCTTCAAAGAAAGTATTGGGTTGTGTACTAATGCAGAATGATGAAGTGATATCCTATGCATAAAGATAGTTAAAGATACATGAGTAAAACTACCTAAAGCATGATTAGGAGTTAGAAGCTGTGATCTTCACCTTGAAGATTTTGTGGCACTACCTCTACGGTGATAAGTGTGGCATATATACAAGTCACAAGAGTCTAAAGTATATATTAACATATAAATAGGTTACCATGTGTCAGTGAATATGGTTTGAGATAATGAAGGACTATGATTTCTCTATTAACTACCATCTTGGAAAGGAAATCAAGGTAGATGACGCTCTTAGTAGAAAAGAACTTGCTACTCTTTTTATGATGCAGATTAAGAAAGAACCTATCTTTATGGATATGCAAAGGATAAAATTGGAAATCATAACCCCAGTGAATACATCCTACATTTACCAATTTATTTCCCAACCATCAATCCAAGATAAGGTCAAGTAGGCACAAATGGATGATCAGAGCTTCAAAATAAGGTAGAAGTAGTAAAGGAGGGTAAGCTTCATGAATTATAAATTGATGAAGATGGTGTCATTTGGTTTAGAACTAGAATTTGTGTGCTTACATCACCTGAGATAACAAAATATCTATTGTATAATGCACATAACTCATCTTTATTCATCCATCCTAGAAGTACCAAGATGTAATGTTATCTTTAACAACACTTTTGGTGGTAAAAAATGAAGAAGTAGATCGCTGATAACACCTCAAAGTGCTTGTTATGTCAGAAAGTTAAAGTAGAGAAACAAAATTCCAATGGGATTATAAAACCATTGCCCATACCCATATGGAAATTGGAGAACATCACCATGGAATTTGTCACTAGTCTCCCAAAGGTATCCAAAGGAAGCAATGTGATATGGGTTGTGGTTGACCGACTCACCAAGAATGCCCACTTCATCGATATTCAAGAATATTTATCACTTGAAAAACTTACTAAGATATAAATAAAGGAAGCAGTGAGGCTGTAAGGGGAAACACTTTAAATCATATCAAATCCTCATCTAAGGTTAACTTATAAATTTTAGATAATTATTCAATATAATCTGAATACTAAATTAAATTTCAATACGGTCTTTCACCCCTAAACTGATAACCAATTTGAAAGGACTATTCAGACACCCGAGAAATTGTTGAGATCCTACATAATAAAATTTAAAAGTAGATGGGATCAATATATCCCATTAGTTTAGATCTCATACATCAAAGATTTTCAATTGAGTATTAAAATGGCTCCATATGAAGCTTTTTATGGGGAGCGATGCAGAGATCCTACTTTTTTGAGATAAAGTTATTGAATAAAAGCTACTTGTAATCAATAATGTGTAAGATATAACATAGAAGGTTCAATCCATCCAAAAACATATAAAAGATTCTCAGAGTTGGTATAATAGCTATGATAACAACCATCTAAGGGAATTGGATTTTGAAGTTAGAGATAAATTTTTCCTTCGAATATCACCATAGAATAGAGTCATGCAGTTTGGAAAGAAAGGGAAGCATGGACATAGGTACATTGGCTCCTTTGAGATACTTGATCACATAGGATCAATGACCTATTGGATAAAACTTCCACCAAACATGGTTCATGTTCATGATATGTTCCATGTATCTATCCTAAGGAAGTAAATACCTGATCCCTCACATTTATTGAATCTGAAGGTGGTATAAATGAAGCATGAACACTCTTATAAGGAGAAGATTATGAAGATATTGAACCGTAGAGACAAAAGTTCTACGTAATAAGACAACTCACCCAATCAAAGTGTTGTGGAATAACCATATACATGAAGAGGTGATATGGGAACCAGAGGAAATGATGAAACATGAGTACCCTCATCCATTCTCAACCAAGAATATGAGATTAAATTTTTGGGAAGCAATTTCTAAAGGGAGGAAGAATGTAATGACCCAGACTTTAGAAATGATATTTGTTTCCTAAATAAATGCATGTTATATCATATCACATTATACACATATAGTGCATAGAGAAACTAAATTTTTTTTTTAATATAAATCATTACATTATTCAGAAACTAAACCCATGAAAATTAAAAATATTACAATGAGAAAAAATAAATAAAAAAATTATAATGGTAAAACTGAGATTATTCTAATCCACTAGAATTATAACCCCCATGAACAACACTATAGAAAAGAAATAGAATATTAGTAAACTAATCAACATATTAGAAAAGGAAAATACAGAACCTTAGGTGGAATTGTAGTGAATAGTGTATGAAGTAATGAATAAGTATTTATAGGAGTTAATGTGGCAGTTGGAATAGTAATTTGAATGTTGGAATAATAACATGACCATTAGGAATAGTAACATGACCATTGAGAATAGTAACCTGATTGTTGGAATAGTAATTTGACCTAAAAAATAAAAAAATGTAATATAAAAAATATTTATAATGACTAATTTAAGAAAATATAAATATCACGAGACCTTATAATAAATAAAATTATTAAAAAACTCAAAGAAATTATACACACTTTTAATAAACTGTATGTTAATGTTTTTTTTTGTAAAAATCAAAAGTTTTATGTTAATAATTATAATTAGATATGATATACAATTATTTTGATAAAATTAATTCCATTTTTAGAATCACCATGTATAAATTTATCAAGGATGAATTTTTGATAATTTTTTGAGAAACTTCAATTTTTATACAAATAGTAAAAATACTATTTTTCAAATACCACATGTTTTGTGAAATAATGGTAACATATTAATGGATTAATAAATGTAAAATTGGTTATCTCAGACAAAAATAAATTTAATAATATAAATGTTTTATTTAAAAACAAAAAACTTAATTTCCAAACCTAAAAAGTATTTTCTAAATCCTAAAAGTCTAAAGTGTCCCTTTAAATAGACATTTTTTCCTTTTTATCCTTTTATTTTGATTAAACTAATAAATTTGAATTATAAAGTGATTAAAAGACCTCAAATCACATTATTTAATTCAAATATATTTAATAATGTCAAAAATATTACTATTAAAAGGTTTACCTTGGATATAATAATTTATTCAATATTTTATCCTTAAAATTCCTCTCCCCTTAAGTATAGATAACCCTCACCCCTACCTTGGAAAAACACTTACCTTATACTTACCAAAGACAATTATATTACCAAATATCCTATCTTAATACCCTTATCACCCATAATTATGTTCTAGAGCCACTAAACTTCAAGCACTAAAGGAGTTCAGTGCCATAGAAAAAAAGAAACACTGAGAAGAGGGTAAGTTTTCATCTACTTCTCTTCTCATTTTCCTATTCTCTTCCTCTTTTTATCTATTCATTTCAAACAGAGACCTTATAATATAAATTTAGTAGCATGTTAAAATTATATTAATTATATTAACCCATTTTAATGAATATATTTACGATGTATTTATATTTCATACTTCTCTTTCTTCATCTTTTGACAATGTACCGTTAAAGGTCGGTTAACTGCCAATAAGGACACTTCCAACTCTTTTCTTATCACCACCCTTATGTCTGATTATAATAAATTATTTGTATTATATAAATGTATAAATATAATTATTTCTAATATTTTTGAGTTAATCTTAATAATTTATAAATATTAATAAATTAAGATCATTAAATCAAAGAAAGATGAGATATTTTAAGAAAAACATGATATCAAAACATTTCACCATTAACAAAGAGAATTAAGGAATATAATATAATGATGATAATTGATCAAGAGTGAAAAAAACTAACAAAATTTACTTGTGTTTACATGTTTTAGTAAACCTATGTTTATTATTTAGGAGGCAGAAAAGTGACAAAATAAAGCGGGATTTAAGGTAAGGGGATTGTTGAACTCAATTCCTTCTTTTTGGGTTATCTTTTATTTCACATTATTATCAGTATGGATGTTTCTATATTGTCCTTAAAATATACTTTCACAATTATTCCCCTTTTTTTCTAGGTATATACATGTTTTTACCCCGTTGAAAGGAATTCTAAGCTAATTAAAAAGATTAAAAAAATGACTTTATTTTTGAAAAAACCTCTTTGACTCCTATTGAGTTGTTTCTTATTTAAAGTAAACTTATCTTATATGCCAAAATATGATCTCCCTTATTGATTTTGGATCAAAAAAGGTTATTACTTAAATTATGATTTATGACACCCTTGGGAAATCTATTTATTTCCATGGGTTTATTTCGTGACTACGACTATTAGATGTTCTCTTTCAACATGACATGAAATATTATGAGAATTTTATGATGCGGAATGTGGTCCTTGTAACACCCTAGAATGATAAAGGGTTAAATTACTAAATGATATGACTCATGTCAACAAGGTTCACCCTTTTTTTGGGAGCCTACTTGATTAGAACTCCACAGTTAAGCGTGCTTGACATGAAGTAGTGATTAGGATGAGTGAACTTTTGGGAAGTTTCTCAGGGTGTGAGTGAGTGAGGACAAAGCACACTTAAAAGAAAATGTGTTGGTATGTGGGAACTATAATTAGTCATATGACCTTTTCGGGCATGTGGGTGGGCCACAAGGTGGGGACCATGTATTTGCGGGGCAACTGGTGGTACCTGCCAGACCAGGATCCGACGACCATGTTAGGGCGGGGTGTCTATGCTGTCAATAGGGAACAGTTGTTACATTTGGTATCAGAGGTGGTACCTATCCTTAAGTGTGGTGCACTTCTTGTGTTGATATATATGACCCATAACAAGGAAGTTTTTCTCTTGGGGGGGTGAATGTTACACCCCAAAATGATAAAGGGTTAAATGACTAAATAATATGGCTCATGTTAACAAGGCACACCTTTCTTTTTGGGAGCCTACCCGATTATAACTCCACAGTTAAGCATGCTTGGTCTGGAGTAGTGATTAGGATGAGTGACCTTCTGGGAGATTTCTCAGGGTGTGTGTCCTATGGGGATTATCATTAGTCATATGACCTGTTCAGGCACGTGGGTGAGCCCCAGGGTGGGGAGCATGTGTCTGCGGGGCAATTTGTGGTACCTACTAGGCCATGACCTGATGACCATGTTAAGAAATGGTGTCTGTGCTATTAGCGGGGCCTAGTTGTTATAGTACTGGAATTATATATCCCTCCAATGTATTGGGTAATATGATACATCGCATGAGATTATGTGTATTATGTGTGAACATTATGCTATCTTTGTTCACAATTATGATGTTACGATTTATACACATATGTTATACATTAAAATGATGTTAACTTTGTTCACAACTATGTGTGGTATTTGAAAACTATGTTATAATGATTCCTTATTACGAATATGCCACATTCCATTCCTTTATCAAATGTTTCCATCATGATTATGATGATAAACATATGCTTATGTTATGGTGTTACAATTTATGCACATATGTTATACATTAACATGATGTTAACTTTGTTCACAACTATGTGTGGTATTTGAAAATTATGTTATGATGATTCATTATTATGAATATGCCACATTCCATTCCTTTATCAAATGTTTCTGTTATGATTATGATGATGATCATATGCTTATGTTACTATAATGTTGATTATGCTCATTTGTGTACTACTAATTCATGTCCCTTATTCCCCCCTTATTGGGATTCCTCCTCACCCCTTTCTTTGGTGCATATCCTTATGTGATTACATGTACTAAGGGGAATGTGAGATATTTTAGGAGGATAAAGAAGAAGGATTTAAATAATTTTTAAGTTTTATTATGTACAAGTGATGTATAGGCCTAATTTTCCCAAGTTACTAAACATTTAGATGATATATCTCATGAGATTATGTGTATTATGTGTGAACATGATGCTATCTTTGTTCAAAATTAGGATGTTATGATTTATGCACATATGCTATACATGAACATGATGTTAACTTTGTTCACAATTATGTGTGGTATTTGAAAACTATGTTATGATGATTCATTATTACGAATATGCCACATCCCATTCCTTTATCAAATGTTTCAATCATGATTATGATGATGATCAAATGATTATGTTATGATGATGTTGATTATTCTCATTTGTGTACTACTAATTCATGTTCCTTATTCCTCCCTTATTGGGATTCTACCTCACCCCTTTCTTTGGTGCATATCCTTAGGTGATTATATGTACTAAGGGGAATGTGAGATATTTTAGGAGGATAAAGAAGAAGTATTTAAATAATTTTTAAGTTTTATTATGCACAAGTGCTGTATAGGTCTAATTTTCCCAAGTTACTAAACATTTAGATCCTTTAATGTATTACTATTATGTTTTTTATATTAAAAATTATGTAATAGTCATGTAAGAAATATTTAGGTCGCTATAAAAAATCTTTTGTATTATTAAATTAATTATACATAAAAATAACTATTATAATTTATATACAGAGGAAATATTTAACCCATTTTGTTGTGTAAGGGTGCATGGTAGGCGATAGTTTTACCCACTCAGCTCGTGGTTCACATTCAAGACTTGGGGTTTGATACATACTTAAGGGAAACATTTGGAAGAATGTGAATTGTATGAGTTGGGTGGGGTTTCTGTACAAGAAAAATTTATAATAATGTATTGCAAATATTTTTTTTATATAATTGATTTATAATATACTAATACTATAATATAATATTCATTTATAAAAATTATTGATTTAATTTTTTATAATATATTATAAGTATTATTGTTTATAAATACAAATGAAATGGTTGATTTATTATATATTATTATTGAAATATAATTTTTATTTAAGAATGTAATTGATATAATTTAATTATAACATATCTATTTATAAATACTATTGGTATAAATGGATTTTAATATATTAATATTATATTGTCATATTTATTTTTAAATACAATTGCTATAGTTGATTTATAATATATTAATATTATAATATAATATCATAATAGAATTTATAAATATGTTAAAAATATAATATTATTATGATATATATTATAAATCAATTATATTTATTTAAAATGAATATCAATAATTATACTATTTAATATAATATCCTTTCCATGTGTCCATCTCTACCCCCTACCACTCTCCCTAATTTACCCTCTCTATGTCTACATCAGATCCCATTTATCGTTTCTCCTTTCCCTCCTCGCGTGAAAATACCTTCCCCAAAGTTGTGTTTTACCTCTCCCACCAGTTGTTTGGAACTTTAATGGCGCATCATCTCCCCACCGACTATTGGCTCTTCTACATTAACCATATATTTTCTTTTTTCCTTTTTCTATTTCCCAATTCACTTTCCCTCCCCCCCGCATTCACAATCTCCCCCTGATTTATCTCTTACCTCTTCCATCTTCTACCGAAAAACCCTAAATGAAAAGTCACCTACTCCCCTTTTATCATCCTCCTTCAATTCTCTAACCCGATATACTCTACATGTTTTGTTCATTTATTTAGGGTTTTAAATGAGTTACTTCATTTAACTACTGTAAACTACAATGAAAATATCATCATATAAAATTCATATGTCTATATTCGATCTATGAGTTGAGATTTATCATTAATTTTATTCATTATCATCAGATTGATTTGGTAAAATTTTACAATGATGTCTCCATTTTCTTTAAGTTCATCCAACCCTTAAATCCCTATTTTTTATAAATACCTTTGATTTCATCCTATGATTTGTGATACTTCATTTAGGATTTCATTGGTTGATTATTCTTCCCCTGATTCTTTCTACCAAATTCAATGTATGTGAATTCATATGCAACTAAATTTCTGGATCTTACTTTGATCATTTTAAATCTTGACTCTTTGTAATTGGGTTAGAATTTATTCTTAAAAAACTCACAAATCACTAGAAATTCATTATTCAAATCTGGTTCTAAAAATAATTTCATATTTTGTTGGGATTTTTTTTACGTAACTCCTAAAAATTCTATGTGAGAGGACGAGCCTTGAAATTTAATCATACAAATGACTGACTATTTCATACATGTCTATTACTTTTCATCAATTATTCTGATATTTTCATGTTTTTTCTGATTTTTTTATAGTTTTTATTACTTATTTTGTGTTTCAAAATTGAATCCTTTTTTGGTGACATCAGTTTATTTATTAAGGTTATTTTTCTCATGTTTTTATACTATATTTTATTTATAATTTATTGATTTTAAACATTTACATATTTTTTATAATAAATTTTAATATACATCTTTATTAATCAAGATGTTTCTAAGGATTTTCTATTGCTCCTCCGTGGGACTTCAATAAGGGGTATAATCTGGGACTTCTCTATTCTCTAGATTTTATCTTAATTTCAAGAGAGGTATGTATCAACACATAAATAATAACTTATTTTCCCTTTATATCACTTTTTTATTTCATGACTTATTCATTGTTGGGATTCTTTAAAAAATATGAGGTTTTATATTTTTTAAATTTACTTATATTTTTAGTTACATTTTGGGAACATAAATGTTACTTTTAGTGCCATTGAATTATTGAGAATTAATGACACTTGTAGGTATTTTAGTATATAATATATATATATTAATTTTATATATTTTATTACATCATCACATGATTTCAATTGGATATATCGATACTGTACAATGGGTTGTAGCTATTGTAGATAATGATTATTTCATTAGAGTGACCTCCATGAGGTAAAACCCTATACTGTTTTTACTATTGTAGTGATGAACATAAATTATTAGCCTTTTATCTTATTATCATGACCAAATTCATTGGAACAACCCTTTAAATGATGTTTATTTTAAGTTTATTAAATTTTGTGATTTATTTCTCTTTTTCATGAGTAATATATTTCAGTAACATCACAAATTAATCTCTATTTTAATTATTGGTTCTATTTTCTTTTTATTTTCTTTATATTTTTTACCATATAACTAAATGTATGTATGAATTTAGTTATCCAATTATTTTTTTGTTTTCATATTGAATATTTATGTCTTGTAATAATTTTTGTTTAAAATGGTCACTAGATTGTTAATAATTTTTTATAAATACAAGAAATGTGTCAGATTCAGGAAAAAACACATTCAACCTTGCATCTAGGAAAATTATTTTTTCTACCTTTAAAAATTTATCTTGTGTGGTATACACTAATCCAAAACCTTATAATATATTGAATGTGACTTAAACCATTTATACAATGTAATAATGCATTTAAAAGTTTTACACTAATTTAAAAAACATAATATGAAAACTATAATATTTTATTTTATCAAGTAGTCTTATGATAATATATTATTTTACAAAACTTTCCTAAAATTAATACCAAATTTATATAGTATTTGGTAGAAGTATGATGTTGTAATGTTTACCTATTTTTTTCCTATACTATGATGCTTTTAAAAACTGTTTAAACATTGAATTACATCCATGTCTGTCATGTTTCTAAAATAATGTTATTACCAACATGCTTTTAACATCATCTATTAGGTTAAATGAATATATTTTTTCAATGTACATTAAAATGGACATATGTTATTATGATTGTATATTTAAAATCATTTCTACTACAGTTCTTTTATAAAGTTATTACATTTCAATTACTTCTATGATTTTAAAATTAGTTGGTAGATTGAATGAATTTATGTTATTAATGAATTTGTTCTCTATGATGAGTTATGCTCACTTTGTTATTTACTACAGTATGTACAAACCAAAAAATAAAAAAAAATACTAAAAAAAAATCAACCTAGTATAACAGTTCTATACATGGTCTCCCATAATCTTCTTCAAATGGTTTATATATGAATAAATTTTTCAATAATCATCACAAATAACCAATAATATATACAATATCTATGAGAAAAAATACTAAGAAATTAGTTATTATTATGTAATTATTTTTTACCTTTATTGAAACATGAAAAATATAATAACTTATTATTATGATCTTTATAAGTTTTATTACTGCTAATTTTTTCTTCTTTCAAGCAATCAATGCATAAGGCGTCCCTTGGTGATATGTTTTATTCAATTAACTTGATTAACTAATTTGTTTTTTATGCACTATATTTACTGTTTGTTTGAATTAGTCAATTCTTCACTCTAAAAATAATAATTTCATAATTCATCTATTGTTATACATAGTGAATATATATTCTTATAAAAACACTTCATCATACAAATATATAATTATAATATTTTTTATATTTCAATATACACGTGTATTCCTCTCCATACACTATTTCTCACTTCTCACCTTCCTATTACTATTCCTACTATCCCCATGATCCACCCATTCATTAGATTCCATCAATGTTGTCTCTATCTTATCCTCACCCTCACAACCTTAGGTTCCCTTTGTATTCTGTTGATTCCCTCATTTCCATCCTATTTTATAATCATCACTCTGTTCTTATGAACTATGGATGTACTTCATGGTTATACAAATATTGTAGTATATAAAAAATTTCAAATATCATAATATAAAAATACCGTAAAGAACATTTTCAATTGAAATTTCATATTAAACTGTCATCATGATTTTGATAAAAATATATTCAAAATTTTAAGGTTTTTATATAGTAGTGGATTGATTATTTCCATTTATTTTTTACTCATTATTTTTGTCACTGCATTATTAAGAATTTACCCTATCAATTCTAGAGGTTAAATGGTACCTAATTTATGCCCCTAGTGTGTAGTAGATTTTATATAACTGAATAAATATATTATTTTATTCATCATCTGATTGTCAATTCCATAAAAAACTACCATTTAAAGGTGATATATCCACGTTTCTTTTGGATTTCATAGAAAACAATACACCCATTAAGTTAATAAATCAACATCTGTGTAACATAGTGCACACATTCTTTTAAATTTTGCATCATTAAAATGGTAAAGGTTAATTTTTTTAGTGGATAACATGGACCACTATTCATAAACCGATCCAACATTTCTTTTTAGGGATATATAATTTTGAGAGATCAAACCATGAACAATCAACTAGATTAATTTGAATTATCTAATATAGTTAATTATCTTAGAAAACTAAGGGAGATTCATGATAAAGAAGAATCCATAGATGAAAAATTTCATTGCTTTTGAAGCCGATTGATGATTTGGGTTCCAATATGCCTTCTCATAGGATATTAAAACTAATTTAAATGATAGAGTTTTTGAGAGTTAAGGGGATATATTGGTGGTTGATAACATATCCGATGATTTTGTTAAAGGGGTTACAATTGATTATATTATAAAGCTAATTATCTTTCCTTTTATAGTAATAACAAATCTGTGTATAATGGAATTCTACAACTATGAAATATCTTTCATGGTGAAAATATAGATACTTTATCATTTTGAAATCTATATAAAGTAAGTTATTTTTCAAATGTGAATGATTTAAATTTTATAAAATGATAAGAAAGGAGATTGACAAGGTATGAGTGACACATAAAAGTCTAGGTATTTATATTTATGTGTTTGTATAGTTTTAAATAACATGAGGATTCATGATATTATGCGCATCAAAAATTATATTTAAAGATGAAATTTTAAATTTAGGAAACATAAGATGATTTGTTCATGTAAAAAAAATCCAATGGTGTTGTTATGTAAAAAAATATCCAATATATTCAACAAAAATTAGTCATATTTTTATTCTTTATTTTAGAAAAATATCCATATTAATTTTAGAAACAAAATTTTAAATAACCATTATTTAAAATTATATTAATTCTATTATTTGAAAATTTTATAATCCATGTCTATGTGAGATGATCGGTACTCTGAATTTCTGTATTTGAAGTGATTAATATTTTTTATTAAAAATTTAACATTAGTTTCATATGTTTGATTTTTATTTCAAGTAACTCAATCAAATTGGAAAAACACATGCTTTGATTATTTAATTTAAGCATGTATTTTCTTATAGTTTTCAATAACTTATAACATTTAATTACATAAAAGTTTTCACTCTAGTTTTTATTTATTTATATGTTATTATAATGACTTAGGTTCTCTACATTACGAGATACTACTATATTAATTTTTAATTATTTTTTATTTATTTATATGATATTGCAATGAATGGTTTTATTTACATCTTGGTGCTTTGTATATGATGTGTTTCATTTATTGGTGCTAGCCTTTAGACATATAATTATTTAGATCTCTTTGGTTAGTGCAGTGGGTGTGCCTCTAATAGTATCAGGGAATAGTTTATTAGTAATCATGCTTAATTAATGATCTATATTAAGACATCAATTGCTAAATATATTTTAGTTTACCCCTTAATGGGTATTTAATCACACTTATCATGTAAGGGGTAAGATTTCTAGTTGTTAGACAGAGCAATTATGCATTACATTACATTGAATTTTATAATACTGCAATTAAATTTAAAAAATACCCATATTATTGACATGAAAAATATAGATAAATTTTTTGAAACAATAACACATGATATTCATATATGAATAATTTGTGCAATGGAATCATGTTTTATCTATTAATCCAATTATTTATTTTTTTCTCATAGAGAAATTTGTTGCTAGAATTTGATTATGAAGATTCACTACAAGGTAATTAATAGAGTGGTTTATTTTTAAGACATCAACCATGTTATTCATATTCTATTAGGTATATTACATGAATATAATTCTATATGTATCAAAACTCTTAATTATTATTGACCAATTATTAAAATATAGGAATCATTCAACCGAGAATCTTCTTGATAACTTCAATTCCATCAATTCACCAAGTGCACCTTTAATTGACATTTGAATCAACACATTTATATTTAATTATAAGTTGTAATGAATTTTATGAATAAATTTTTTAATTATATGCAACTATTAATCATTATTGACCTTTTTTACTTTGGTATTTACAAATGTTTTTTTCTACTGCATCTGATTTACAAGATTCGTTAAGAGCTTCAAGAATGGAAAATAATTACTCATATTTCTCATATACCACCATCCAAAAATTTTGCATCCTCAATATTTATGATCACATTAGAAACTATAGTTTTTAAACACACATCCATCATATTAAAGGTGTCATCTTCATGACAATGATTTGTTATGCCAAAAAATTCTCTAGTATCATCCTTTAGTGATGAATAATATTTAAATTAAAGTGACCTAAATTCATCACACTAAATTGATAGTTCATCATTTATATAGAAATTAAATGATAAAACCCCTTCAGTTTATAGATCATCAACCTTAAATGATGAGGTTCCTTTGTAAAATATTTAGGAAAATAGTACACATAGTGGTCAAGTCAAATTCTATAGCATCCTTTTATAAAACTAATACAAGAATTTTTTCATACCACAATGTACACACACTATGTTATTAGTATTCATATATATTTTACCCTTTAAATACTATAAATACATACTATATTTTCACTATATAAATTATTCCTCACCTATTCACCCAAATAAATCTGATACAGGTTACATTAATTATAGATGTGTTATGATTCTATATCTCATAAACAATTTCGATGAAAAATTCCCTACTACTATGTCCTATAAAAATGCATGAGGGGTGAATACTAGTAATTGATATAATATTAATTATATAGTGGGGATTAAAAAAACCATTATAATTTATTATAACTAGTTTATAATATATTTTAAAAATACAATTGTTTATAATTGATTTATAATAAATATATTTTTTTATAAAATAATTGATTGGAAATAAGTATTATCATTGATTTAATAAACACATGTGATTTATAGTTGAATATTTATATTATAAATAGGTATTATAATTTATTTAATTAATATAAATGATTTTATTATCATTTAAGGTAGATGAGATTATAAGGAACCAAATAACACACATGCATAGACACCCCAGGGGTCAAGCATCATCCCCCCACACAAGGAATAAAAAACACCTATTGAACCTATTTTATTATAATACATGGCCTGAAGGTTTAGATACATAGAGGCCTTAGAACATGGGAGGCCCAAATTCTCAACAACTTAATGGATGGATACATGTTTCCCCCCAAATGATCCACAAAAATCATTCTATATCACCAGTCAATGCCATGCCTCCCCTGTCAATAGTCACCACACCATGTTATCAGTATAAAAGTTCACCCCTACTAAGAATCGTTGCATCGTGATGACCTATAATTCACCATCATAGGGAATCCCTTTATTCGACATCGGAGATTCATGAGATAAGAGAGACAAATGATGGGTGCTAACACACCCATATCTCTATTGAGACACCCACCTGGTGATGCCTATGTGGAACTTTACTGCATGACCTACCTATCACATTACACCATTTGACTTGGTCCCACTGTGCTGATAGTCACATGGTAGGGAACCCATCTTCACCACTTTTTAAATATTTGGGGATGGAAGGATAGTTGATAGGAACCGGTGTGCCCATCCATCTTTCAAGGTTACACACCTGATGGTTTAACACCCCTCAAATCTCAAGGTGATTTTCAGTTTAAGTTTTTGTCCAGGACATGTGAGATTTGGTCATTTTTTCCCAACATAGGTGTCAGAGTAGTTTAGGAATTCATTTTGGAGGATTGAGGATGAACCTACAACTATTCAGGATCTCCATGAAAGTTTCATAGTGTGTAACGTTGTGAATTATTATGTCAGGATTCCCGAGGGGTGATGTTTGATGATTTCATGACATGAAATAATGTTTCACACTATTAATTTATTATGGGATATTTATTTAGGTATAAGGAAATATTTTATCCTTTGGACACTCTTATTTACTCCACCTTATTCTCCCTTGACCCCCACATGAACTAGGTGGTTAAATGTCTCCTCCCTTGATGATTTTGGCTACCCACCTCTCATTCCTTCACCATTTGAAGTGTCTTTAGTTGTGATTGACTCCTCCTAGTAAGTCTAATCCTGTATTAGCCCTATATTCTTGTTTTTATTTGGTTATTATTTCCGAAACCCTAATTTGATGAATTTGGAGCTGATTTCTCAGAACTGGTGAGCAGAGCTAGAATCAGGCGGCGATTCTTGACAGAATAGATTTGTCAGGCTAGAGGTATGAAGAATTTACCACTTTATGGATTTCATTTAAATGATATGACATGATATGTATGCAGGTGCATGTTTATCCCTATGATACCTCTTCTTTTGGTGTAAAGGTGAGCAGGTGAGGTCTGTATCGATATAGTAGGATCCTTATAGAGGGAGTATGACTTTTGTACCTTAGAATTGATAAAAGGATTCCGTATACCAAGTATGAATGTAGGGTTGTTTTATTAGGTTTTTGGGATCAAAATGATCCATTTGGGGTTGATTAAGGATATTGTTTCTAGGTAAATTATGTAAGGGTTTAGGTAGTTAATCCCCTTGAGTGTGCACCTTGGAATAAACAAATGAGAGCCCTGTACATGCAATAATTCTAGGGATATCTGATTTGGTAAATGGGATTGGAAAGTATCATTTGGGTTCAAAAGGGGATATAATGACATGGTATGACGGTGTTTTGGTTTATAGTATGATATAAGTTAATCATAAGGTATATGGTCTAGCTTAACGTGTGATATGAGGATGATTGTGAGTGAGATGGTCCTGGTCTGTTGTGGTGATGATGGCCATTGTGAGTGAGACATCAGGATGGGTTGTGTTTGTGCATGTTGATGCTTCTGCTTGTGATTTTATATGTACTCCTTAAATAACATGGGGATGGGTTAGTGTTATTGTATATAACCTACCTAGAATCTACGTGGATGGGCTGATGTGATTATATGTGGCCTCCCTAGAGTCTGTGGGGATGGGATAATGTGATTGATTATGGCTTCCCTAGAGTCTATGAGGATGGGACAATGTGATTGAGTAATATATCCCCAGAGACCATAGGGATGGGATGGTGTGATTGTTTTTGGTCTCCCCAGTGTTTGTGGGGATGTGCCAGTGTGATTGATTATGACCTCCCTAAAACCCATAGGGATGGGTCAATGTGACTTGATGAACCTCCCTGAGTACGTAGGGATGGGCCGGGGTGCTTGACGAGGTTACGACCTAAGTGATAGGAACAAGCCATGGGTTTTATATGCTATTTTGGAATTGGTAGATGTTTCTTATAGTAATGATATCAAGCAAGTAGGGCCATGGTTCATGTTATCCTGGTTAACACATAATGACCTTATGAGTTGTATGTTTATTTTTTATTTACTCTCCATCATCACATAAACTTTTATATGAACTACTATATTTATACTAAATCAAAATTGGTGGTGTCCTAATTAGTTTATAATCACACCCTACATATTCTTCTTGGTGTGTGTGCAGATTCTTTTAGTCAGGGATCTAGATGAGGGCGAAGACCCTGCTTAGAGAAATTTTACAGGTGGAGTAGGTTAGAAGAGGTGATGTTGGGATAAACTCTAGGGTCATCTGGTGGAGATGCCTCTTATATATTTTACCTTTTGTTTGTTATATATATATCTAACACATGTGGGGATATATTTACCCATTTTATTGGATATTATATGTCATATTGTTATAATATGGGTTTATGTTATTGTCATTTTTTCTTCCAAATTTATTTTTTTCCATTTACTCTGATCATTACTTCCATGATTGTGTACTCTTATTAGTTATCTATTACCAAGGGAATAGTATCCCACGTTTTTTCTTAAGACCTCATTACTAGTTGGTAAACTCGTGCATATAGGGAGGCATGCATTAGGTCGTGTGGTATCCCCTTGGTCTGGATCGAGTGATTTGGGTTGAGGCATCCAAAAATGGTATCAAATCCCCTTTTCTTTTATCTTACTAATTGGACCTTGGTAGATAAGATATATGGAATTGTTAGTGTTTGGTATGGAATTTACTCCTAAGAGTAGCTAGCACATGTATAAGGAAATTAATTGTTTCTAGGTGTGGGATTTCTATTTTGGTTTTCACTTTTACTACTAAATCATTTCACCTTGAGTGATGTACATGGTTTTGGTATTTATGATTTATGTTATTTTCTCTTGGACTGATCAAAAAGAGTGTGTGAGTTCATGCATCATGGATAGGAATGTAGGTTCATATGTTATGAACCTATTTTCCTTTGGTCGATAGTGGTTGAAATTAATTAAATGCCAACAATCATATATTTAGTGTTTCCTAAATACATCGTTGGTGACATTTAATTAATTTATCCAGATCATGTTATATTTTTTATGCGTGATCAAGACTAACAAGTAGGTGTTGATAATATGGACTCAAGCCTCAAGTTGAAAACATATATTTTTGTTTGTTCCTTTCCCTTGGCATATCAGTGTTGTCTGAGTTTTTTAAGTATTTTTAAAAGGGAAATTCACTTAGCATAAAAGGTTCAAAATTGTTTTTAAAGAACTTTGGTTTTAAAATAGTATTTTTTAATTCCAAGTGTTTGAAAAATAATTTAGATGGATTTTTTGAAATGGAATTAGGATTTTTAAAGGAATTTCTCCTCGTTTGGGCCTTTAATTGGGTTGAGTGTTGGTTTTCACGAAATTGTTTCACATGGGAAAAATGGTTGGGTTTTCTCAATTGGTTTAAAATGAAAGGGTAGATTTATATTTTAAAGGTTTTCAAATGGGTTTGAATGTGGTTACCTTAATGTTTTGGTTGAAAATGTGGTTTGAAATGATATTTTAAAAGGTGTAAATGGATTGGTGTTCTGAGTTAATATTTTAATAAGGCCTATTTATAACTTTTTAAATTATATTTTTATGATGTACGTGTGAGAAACTTTGGGTCCCTCTTGTTTTATATGATTTAAGTGGAGTATGTAATGAGGGTAATATTTTATATTAGTTGTGTGGTTTTGTGAATAGCCTTCGTTAGGGGATAGGCTCAGATATGGTTGATCAGATTAGCTTGGAGATTCGGTTAGCATTGGACCCTTGAGAGGGGAGGGTTGTCATGTGAGAATATCTTATGAAATTTGTGTGGATATCTCTCTAGAGTGATTAAATCGGGGTTATAGAAGGAAGTTGGTTGTGTGATCCCCTAATCTATATGTGTAACCTTTTATGGTTGGGCTAGTTGGATGTTATTTTGGGTAGAGAAACATGAACTATATGGGTTGATATATGGTGTCAACCTAGGTTTTGGTGTGGTTCTAGGTGTGAGATATGGGATAGTATTAACACAGGAACATGGTTTCACTTATTGACCATTGGTTTTGTATTGGTTAATGGGATGATTGGGTTTCACGGTCCTTGAGGTGTATGTGAGTGTGTTTTTCTCCTTGCCTTAAGTGGAAAGTGAGTGGGACATTATGGTTCTAAGTGCATTTCCTAGGTTATGGAGACCTTAAGTGGTGATTATCGATCATTATGTGACTGATAATTTGGTATGTTTTTTGTTTTTTGAGGGATTAAGAGCAGCTAAAAGGCGAGTTTTAGGAAAATGAACCATCCAAGGATTGAAGTATTATTTCCTGTGGTGGTTTATGGCTTGAACCATGATTTCATGTTGTGAATGATATATTCATAATATTTTTAATAGGGTTGGTATGTGTATGGTGGGAGTTTAGCTTAAGGTTTTGTCTTGGAAACCAGAGTTGGGATATAGAGTGAGAAAAAGGCGGTTGTTGGTTCCTTGGAGTGTGAGAGACCATACAATATATGATGGTATTAAAGTGTGATAAGAGATGGTGTTCTCAAAGAATCATGCCAGAATCACTTTAGAGTTTTGGGTTTCAAGGTTTGAGGAACCATTGGTTTTCATAAGGATGATTGGAGGATGGCCTTTGTGTGTGTAGTTGGCATTGGTGTGTAATGTCGATGGGCATTTGATTCTAGAGCATGAGGTGCAGTTGGAAGTTCCTCTGATGGGTAGTGACTTGGTGAAATACCTTGGGAATGGGCATGTCATGATTTTATGGACCTCTCTATGGTGTGTTATCACATAGGGGAGTGGTAGTGTGATTTGAGGGTGAGCTGGACTAGAGAGACATTAGTTCTTGTGAGTGGAGTTGAATTGAGAGTAAGTTTGAAACTTTGATGTGGGCATTTAGAATTTTTACAATGCTCTGGATTCTAATGTATCATACTCAGGAGGTGATAGTGAATCAATGGGTGGGGTTGAGTTCCATTAGAAGAATTCATCTAGAGAAGGACCAACTAATTTTGTTGTATAGAAATGGATGGGGTGAGGTGGAGACCACATTGGGAATGCCGTTCAAGATGTGGTTGACATAGTTTAGAGATCAAACTATGGTTTTTGGAGAATATCTGGTGTGTATGATATTGGTTTTTAGAGTTTTACAATGGAAGTGTGTTGGGAATTTAGAGATGAAACAAAAGGTGTGAGTGCTGAGTTAAAAACCTAGGATTGGTCAAAATAATTAAAGGCTATCTATTCATTAGCATTGTGAGATCTTTGATTAATGCTATGGGTTGAGGCTACTGGGTATGATGGAAAAATATCTTGTGGGATGAGCCATGTGAAATTATGAACCCAAGTAATAGGGTTTTATCAGAGTATCACAACAAAAAATTGGCGGCCTTATATAAAAAGGGCAGAGATTGAAATTGAGTTGTGTGATTTCGAGTTTGACTAGATGACTGTAACTTTTCATTTGGTTGTAGAAGGTATACCATGGTGGATGATTTACTAAGAGTGTTAGAGGAAGTCAGCGAGTCTAGATGTAAAGGACTTTGGAAATCTATGGTGTGGTTGTTATCTTAGAGTAATGGTTTAAGAAAACTAGGATGTGGCTATGTGTTGAATCCATTGGGATTTATGAAATGTGATCATGATTGAGAGATGTTAGTGGTGCTCATGAGTGTTAGTGTTTGGATGAAAACAAGGTTGGTTTGTGCTTATGGACTAATGGTAATAGAATTTTCATGGTGTACATTGGGAGTGATTTGTAGGAGAACCTAACCCATGGGTAGGACCAAGTTATAAAGTTTGTGTGGGTGAGAGACTGAGTTACATTGATAAATGAAAATATATCCATGTGTGGGTGTTGATCAGAGGCAGTCAGGTGAGAGCTGGTGGTGTCGTCTAGTGGAGAGAGGCTTGGGCCATTAGGTATAATTTTTTGGGAGCTAGTGAATCTGTATAATGATTCATGGTGTGAACCATGATTCATGACAAGATTTTTGGGGTGAACCACGATTCATGACATGATTTGTATGGTGAACCACAATTCTTGACATGGTTTAGGGGGTGAACCACTATTCATGGTGTGATTTAGGGGGTGAATCATGTGATGAATGTAGTAAAGTTCCATTTTGAGGAGTTGATGCTTAGGGAAGCAAGAAAAGTTGGTATTTTGGCTCATGGGTGCGAGCAGGACCCAGTGTGTGGGGTTGTTAGTGAGGGTGTTGGATTAGAGATAAGTGAATCTTTTAAAGAGTGTCCAAAATGTATTGTGGAATGAATCAAGGATATGGTTATGAGGAAAGGTAGAACCTCTCGTTTGAGTGTTGTGGTCATGTATACATCTCTGAGAAATAACATGAGAGTGTGAAACATATGTTTGGGATAATAGGCTAGGTTTTTTAGTAGATAACCCTACAAACACTTCTTGGATATGAGAAGTCGTTTGTGGGGGAGTTTGTAACACCCCTAAAATTTCAAATCATGTTATAGTTTATGTTTTATATTGGACATGTGAAATCTTGTCATTTTTTCCAGTTGAGGTGTCAGGGTAGTTCAAGAGTGTGTTCGGGAGGATCAAGGATAAACCTATAGCCGTTTGGGGGTTTTTGGAAAGTTTCATGGCATGATAAAACATGTCATACTGTGAATTATTAGGTTAGGCTGCCCATGGGTGATGTTTGATACTTTCATGGAATGAAACAATATTTCAAATTATGAATTGATTATTGGATATTTTTTAGAGTCAAGGACATATTTTCCACTTCATACCCCTTTATTTACTCCCTCTTCTTCTCCCCAACCCTCATGTGAACTAGGTAATCATAGGAGTACTTGATGATTCTAGCTCCACTCTTCTCACTGCTTTGTCATTTTAAGTGTATTCAATTGTGATTGACACATCTTGGTAAGTCTAACCCCATATTAGCCTTGTATTCTTATTTCTATTTGTTTATTATTTCCAGAACCCTAATATAATGATATCAGGGTTGATTTCTTGGAATCAATGCATCTTGATCGAATCAGGTTATGATTCTTGATGAAATAGATTTGTTAGGATTGAGGTAGGAACTCCTTACCATTTCACATCTTTCTTATATAATGGTATGCCTTGATTTATATGCGGGTGCATGTGTAGCTCTATGAGACCTCTTCTTTTAGTGTCACCATAAGCGAGTGAGGTTTTTATTGATCTGGTAGGCTCATTATAAGGGGATTATGACTTGTGTTCCTTTTAATCGATACAAGGAATTTATCTACTGGGTATATGTGTAGGGATGTATTCTTAGGATTTTAATATTATAATGAGCTATTCAGGCTCAGTTAAGGTTAGTATGGTTAGATAAATTGTGCAAGGATTCAGGTAGTGAATACCCTTGAATTTGCTTCTTGGAATTGAAAAATAAGAGCCTCGTAGAGATAATAATGTTATGGTTGTACGATTAGGTAAACAAGATTAGAAAGTGTATTTTGGGTTCAAAATAATCTAGAATGACATGGTATGATGGTTTTTGGGTTTATAGGATGATATGAACTAATCATAAGGAATATTAAGTACCTTTACATGTGATATGAGGATGAATGATAGTGAGATGGCCGTGGTCCATTGTGATGATGATGACTATCGTTAGTGAGGCGTTGAGCCTAGCTATGTTTCCACATGTTGGTACCTATTACTATGATTGTATGTGGCCTCCCCAGAGCCTATGGAGATTGTTTAGTGTGATTGTATGTGGCATCCCCAGAGTCTATGGGGATGGGTCGATGTGGTGGACTATGGCCACCCCAGAGTTTATGGGGATGAGTTAGTGTGATTTACTATAGAATCCCTAGAGTCTGTGGGGATGGTCCAGTGTGATTATCTATGGACCCCCCAAAGTTTGTAGGGATGGGTCGATGTGATTGATTTTGGCCTCTCTAGAACCTTCATGGATGGGTCAGTCTGTCTTGATGGATCTCTCTAAGTACATAGGGATGGGTCGAGGTTCTTGTTGAGGCCATGAACTGAGTGACATGTGTGGGCCATGGGTTTTATGTGCTACTATGGCACTGAAAAATGCGTCTTACAATAATAAGACAAAGTAAATAAGGTCTGGGTTTATGGAGGCCTAGTTAGCGCACGATGATATGATAGGTTTCATGCTTATTTATGTATATACTCTCCAACATCACATACACTTTTATATGACCTACTGCATTTATGTTAAGGACGCATTGGTGGTGTCCTATTGAGTTTATACTAACACCTTGTATGGGCATCTCAGTGCATGTGCTGATGCTTTTGGTTAGGGATCCAGATGAGGGTATGGACCCTTCTTAGGGTAGTTGTATAGTGGCAGTAGGTTGGTTGATGCGATGTTGGGATAAAATTTAAGGTCATCTAGAGGATATGTCTCTTATTTATTTTTCCTTTTATTATATATATATATATATTAAACATGTGGGGATCTCTTTACATATTGTATTGGATATTTTATATCATATTGTTATAGCATGGGTTTATGTTATTGTTATTATTACTTCCACATTTATTTCTATTGTTTACTCTGATTATTGCTTCTATAATTTTACTCCGATTACTTATTTGTCACTGAGGGAATAGTCTCCCCATGTGGCTACTTAGTCCCTCGCTACTAGTTGGTATCCTATTTCATATGAGGATGCACACATGTGGTTATGTGGTGTCCCCTTGGCCCGGACCAGGTGATTCAGACCGAGGCATCACATGCAGCGCCTATGTGTTTCCATGCTACATTGACTACCAATTATGCCAAGTTGTTTGTCTAGTCTCTCCAGGTCACCTGCTTCCCACTAATGATGGCCTAGAGTCCCTGTGGCCCAAATGAATTTATGATTGTTAGATAGCCTAAAGGCCCATCTGGGATGAATAGTACTACTGTTACTGTACCCTGCTATAGTACCTGCTATAGTACCCACATGGATATAGTACTACAATACTACTATAATATCTGTTATAATGCTAATCCAATACCTATGGAAATTCAATCCCACTTAGATTTGAACCCGAGTTTTTGATGCAGGATTATAGGGTTTTTACCACTTAGGCACCACCCCAACTACTAAAATTAATTATATTTATATTGTAAATAAATAAATAAAATTAATTTTTAATGTATTATATTTATATTAAAAATACAATGTATATTTTTATTTAATAAATGTATAATACATTATATTTATACATGTTCTTTTTTTGATAAATATTAAATCAATTATTTTTGATTTAAATAAATATAAATATAAATTATTTATTATATAATATATTATAATATTATAAATATATTTATTTGAAAACATAATATATATAATTGATGTATAAATTGTGATTTAAATCAATTATAATATATATTTACATTTTAAATTATATATTTTTATTAAAATTAAATATTATAATTGATTTAAATAAATATTATAATTGATTTAAAAAATATATTTTATTTATAATGAATTATATTTATATTATAAAACAATTTTCTTTGAATAAATCATAATTGTTTTAATATAATGTAAAAATATAATTGATTATGAATTATGTATTTATATTTAAATCAGTTATAATATTTATCTACATAATAATTTATTTATAACATTAATATGTAGTTGATATTTGACTTAAGGGTAAACACTCCATAATCCTGCATGAAACACTTGGGTTCAAATCCAAGCATGGGCCATAGGTACTGTAGAAGTACTATAGTAGCACTATAACAAAAATACTATTCACCTAACTTGGGATTTCAGGTCACTGATTTGAGTCTTCAGGCCATAGGGCCTCTAATCCATCAAAGAACTTTGGGTATAGGGCCTTTGGACCATCATTGGTTGATGACAGATGTTATGACGAGACCAAGAAAACAACTCAACACAACAGACAGGTGGTGTAGCATGGTGACACACATGCGTTGTTGAGTGGGTGGCCTCGAAAAGAGGGATGGGAACATAGGCACCTATCAACTAGCCTTATATCATCATGGATTTTTGATTTGGGATTAAGGGGTTCCCTAACACGTGAGTATCTATATAGTGTGACTAGTCTAATGATATGACGTGATGGGGCACTACGTAGGCATCATCAAGTGCACTATGGTAAAAATCAATATTTGCAACTATTTATTCATGGTGGTTATATAAAACCACAAAAAACTAATGAATATTGAATATTTATCAAGTTATTAGCATCAGTTCATAAAAAACAATTGCTAAATAGTGGCGATTTATTAAACTTCAAATAATAAACCCCTAAATTCACAGCTTTTTCTCCCTTCCATAGTTCTTAGCTCGACCGCACCCAGCCCCCTCCACTCTATAGCCTAATGACCCTCCCCTTGATGACCTCATCCCCTCCCCTCAAATAAATTCTCCCCTCTCCTCGATCCCAACCCCAGGATCCCTATTTTGTTTATTTAGTGTTTTTATGCCTTTTATCTATCAACGATATAATTAAATCTAAAATTATAGTGTTAGTTTTGATACCTAATATTTGACACTGTATATTGTATTTTTGAAATAGAATATATAACATGAGAAATATTTTAACATAAAATTAGTTTTCTTAATTTGTAATTTTTTTAAATAACCAAATCAACTATATTCTATTTTTTTTTCATTGATGAGTATGAATTTTTTCAATGTGTGTAAAATATTAGATTTCAATTATGAATGTAACCATTGTATATTCAATCCTCATTTAACTTAACAATTAATTTTTTTTACTTTTATAAAAGAGCAATTCATTCTTTAATAAAGTTTCTATCATAGATGTTGTTTTCACTTTTATTTCAAAAATATTGACAATCAATACAATACACAATAGTTATACTAGTAAAATCATGGAGTCAACATTGACTCTGAATGGTATAGAGTGTAAAGTATTTTCCTTTATTATTTTAATGAGTATAAAATAATGGTATAAGGATAAAATAAAAAGGCCTAGATTATTGATTATATATAATAATATGGACATTTTGATAAAATAAATCATTATTTTTGAGCATCAAATTAAATATTTAAATACATGAAAATGATTAAAGATTTTTATATTGATAATTTTAAATTTTATCACTGGAGAGTCGTTTCACTGAAGGTATATTATCGGTGTCCCAAATTATTTTTACCCTAACAAGTATAAAACCAGTAAGGGGTCAATCCACAGGGAAAAAGAAGTTATTTTTATCTTTTTTAACTTAGTTTGTATTTTTGTTTTAATGAAGTTTGTTGAATTTAAAGTTGATTTTTGTTGTTTGGATAAAAATAATGATTGGTTTTAAGTTTCTTTTAACAAATTACTTAACAAAATACAAGTAAATACGGGAAAATTTATTTTGATATAGATAAAGAGAGACGTGCATTGGGGGTATGGATTAATGAGAATTTGTTTAGTAAATCAAATTGCTTATGAGGTTGTGTTGTTTATAATAACCCAATACTATGGGTTAGAATTTGTAATAAAGTTTCCTTGGTTCGGTAAACTTATATTTAGAGATGAATAAATTAACTCCTTGGTCTGGTAGTCAGTTTTTCATAGTTCTTTATTTGTCTTAGTCCATTTGAGTTGGCGAATACTTCCAATGGTCATGAAATTGTTCATCATTATTCTTCTTTTGAATCCCTGAAAATTCTACCCTTGGTCTGGTACAAAATTTTCAGTGATAAAATGAAGTGATTTAAGAAGAATAAGAAGAAGTTAAAAAGAACGAACACATTCATACCAACTAATTTAAATTAAAACTCATCATCTTCCACAACCCCAACACACTAGGTATTTAGTTACACATATAAAAAAATGATAAACACAAATATCTTGATACCTGATGTGATCATGCTTGAAACTTTGAGGAGGGAATGATTCTTGGGTAGACGGTAGAATGGCGGTAGTACGATGGTATAACTTCTCTCCTTTGGACCTTCAACCTTTTCTCCAAACTTTCTCTCCACACACCACCCTCTTAAACCAGAGTCCAAGACCTCATTTTATAGAAGAAATAACCACATGACGTGTGAAAAAAGTACACAATGTGTACTTTTGTCAACGAACTTTTTCCTTTGTTTTCTCTACCGGTAGGCATCCTAACACGTAATCTTTGACTTGGAACATGGCGCCACCTGGTAGGTAGCTATACACGGCATGTAGAGTCACCATACACGACATTTAGTCTCATTTTTCGGCCACCAACCACTTCTAGAAAGGCCTACACGACGTGTATATGTTAAACACAACGTGTTCCCTTTAGCTGGCCACATGGGCATGTAGACTTCTTCTCATTTGCCAACTACTTCTAGAAGGGTGTACATGACGTGTAAAGTGTTCACACGACATGTACTAGATTCTGATTACTTGGGCATGTACTTATCCTGGCCAATCCGTGTTTGAGACTGGATGTACATGGCGTGTATATTGGTACACTCCGTGTAGTTTGTAAATTTTTGCTCAGTCTCCCTTGTTTTTTTATTTGGCTATAAATCTCCTGAAAATAAACAAGATCACCAAAATTATAGTATTTATTCCCTAATTAGTAGGTAATTGCTGAAAACGTGTTCTTATTTTCAATAAAGTATGTGAAAATGTATACACAAATCGGGTTCATCAAACTCCCCCATACTTTTTCATTTTCTTTCCCTCAAGAAAATCTCAACATCTAATTAACAGAGTCTATATTTTAAAAGGAAGGACTTCAGTTAATCATAAAAGTAAATAATAAGTTACAAGAGAAAATTCCAAAAAGATACAAAACAGTTTCAATTCAGGAGATATTCTAATCATGTCTCATATATAATTCAATTAACTACTTTCATCCTCTTTTAACACATGTTTCAACCTTTCAAAAACAAACAATCCACTTGATGATCTACCTCACCAATAATATTGTCAACACTCAAGAAATTTTAAATAAAAGTTTTTCTCAATCAAATATATATACACTCTATCCATAGGTTTGCAAGAAATCTAGTTCTCTACTTCAGAAAATTGATTTACAGAAATCATGAGGGATTTTCAATAAGGATTAGATGTTTCTGTGGATAAAGGTTGGTAGGTAAAGATGTGAAGAATAACTCCGAGGCTTGAAAAAGGCGGCTAAATTCTTTAAATAATAGTGCATGATATTCAAAGTTAAGCTCAATGTAAAAGCATCCTCAGCAAGCTTTATCAAATAATCTCATCACCACCATCTCCTTTAGTTGGGTAGGTAGGGTTTACAAACCAACAAGTGAGTATAAGGTCCCTTTGTCTGTATCATTTTTTTAAGGACAAAGGGAACCTTTCAGAATTTCCACAAATAGAGGTTTGGAACCCTTTTTTCCCCAAATGATCAAGAGGATCTCCCCCATAATTAATTTCTTGAAAATTCACAAAAGTATGCCATGTTTTTCTAATCCATTCTTTTGAGCTCAAATGAATTATTATGTGAAATCATAAAAGAATTAGGGTAGGAAGGAAAATAGGCTTGTAATATGGATTCCTATAAAGGCTATTCATGGTTTCTAGGGGCTTCACAAAGATAAGATGTAGGGTAGGTCTCAAGATAAAGGGGTTAAAAAATATAATGCCTCAATCATTTTAATGTAATTCAAAAATTCCTCATGTTTTGAAAAGAAAACTTGCAAATTCTGGTAGTTATGTATATCCTAAGAATCTCTCAAGAAAGAGGGTATTATAAAGAATATAAAAAATGGTTTAGAATAACTCTCAGGAGTAGGAAAACAAATAAAGATACAATCAGGTCATGACTTGCATATAATTAATTAGTCCAATTTATGTAATTATCCAAGGATTATAAGTTGTAATTTAAACTATATCAGCAATCATTTTAAAATACTTAAGAACCAAAATAAGCATGTAACTTTGAAAAATTTCCCACTTTCAGCTTTATTATTTAAAAATATGGTTAACCAAAATGTCTCCACATTTTAAAATATATCTTCTAATAATGATTTCTCCTAGAATGATGATAAAGGAAAATACTAAGGTGGTTGAGAGATTCTCCCCCATACTTAATACCGCACTTGGTCCACCAAGTGCTCGAAAGTGAAGAAGGGAATGTGGGGACATAATAGTGGACCAGAACGAGGGGAATTAAGGAAAGAAGGAAAGCAACAAAGAAAAATAAAAAATAGAAAAAAATGAAAAATAATACTTCCCTCGTATCTAGGCGAAGAAATATGGGAGGTGGCGGAAAAGTGCAGCCCAAAACGTGCTAGAGTAATTGTGATGGAGGTGGAGAGAAAAAAATGCAAGAATACACAACATACACAGGCACAAGATATCACAAAAATATATATAAAATTAAAAACATATGTCCAAAAACCAGTCAGGGGGTCTCCTCAGAAGAGACATCATCCGGTACAGAATCAGCTGGTAGAGAAGGCCCAGGAGCCGTGGAAACTAGAGGCTCAGAATCTACACCCAGAAGAGAAGCCGTAGAAGTAGGACCCACAAAAGATGGACTCGAAAGAGGAAGCTCAGCATCACTCCCTGGACTGGTAGCAGTAGTGGCAGTAGTGGTAGCAGCAGCTGGCCCCACAATGGATAGGAGAACTGAATCCTTGGATAGTGTAGGAAAGGGTGGTGGAGCTGCAGAAGAAGGGACAGGAGTTGAAGCGGGGGAATGTAGTGGGGGCAGTGGAATACCATGCTGCTGAAGAAGAATCCCCAATATCTGCTCCAGTCGGTTCTGACACCGATCGAGACAGACCAAGTACTGCTCCATTACAGCTAGGAATAGGGAATATGTGAGATTGACCAAGGGTGTGGGGGTAGGGGGCAATAGGTGGAATAGAATAAGGAAGGTTAGAAGTAGGGGGATGGGGTGGGGAAGCTGGAGGGGGTGGGGAAGGAGGAGCAGGTGCATCAACGGGGACAATAGGGTCAGCAGGTGGGTGGGGTCATGCCTAGGCAAGGACGTAGGCACCCCCTGCTTCCGGACAAATCCCATGTGAATAATCATGAGATAGTCTATCCACTGGGGGGAACCTAACAGGTCATGAGGAAGAGAAGGCTCAAAAACCCTGAGATGGTGGGAAAAGCGGGTGGCGTAAAACCCACCGTTCAGGTTTCCCTAACAGCCGGTAAACATGGCATGGAAATAGGAGGTGACAAGGTAAGGGAGGTCTGGGTAGTCCTGCCAGATGACACAGGTAAGGAGATCCATATCATGACTGGTCATGACCCCCATATCCTCATGGCGGGGAAAAAGAATGGTGATGAAGCACCAGTGGGTGAAGTGAAGGATATGGTCAGCTATAAGGGTACTCTTCTGGGAGGTAGGGGTATAGCGGTGGTCAGGACCAATAATCTCCCGCCACATGGAAATGAGGTCAGAGTGCTTGGGTTGGGTCATGGAGGAGACAGGGGGTGGGGTGACAGGATGAGGATAAAAATTGCACCCTCGGCCGAACTCGGTCATGGTAAGGGAAAAGTGACAGCCGCCTAGCCTGAATCAGACCACTGGTACTGCATCACCGAGCGTCTCCTAGTACTCGGCCCTTTCGAACTCGAATGAAGCAGCAAACTCCAAAAATAAATCCTGAAAAATAGGAGTGCTGACCTGGAAGATCGAGAGTAGGGGAGTGTGCCCGAGAATATCCTCAAACTCTCCTCAGATGACCAATTGCTATGGGATGATGCTATCCAGATAGTGGCTGCTCAACAAAATCGGGCGGCGAGAGAAGCGCCAGACCCTGTTGTGTGCCAAATCGGTGACTGGGAACACCATTCAAGGGTAGGGAACACCTGCAGGTCCCATCCCAGGTGGAGGTGCTGCAGTGAGATCTGGCTTTGGGGGTAGATCAGATGGAGTAGATTGAGGCTCACTGGATGGGGCGATCGATGAGGGACCAACTACAGATGAGGAGAGCTCAGGTGGAGTGGCAGCTGGTGGGGAAGGAATGATGCTGCTCGGAGGCTCGGTGCGAAATAGTGGAGGTGCGGCACTACTAGGACCAACCTTAGCTAAGGGAGTGAGGGGTGGAAGTATGGCCAACGACGAGAGTTGATAGATCGGAGAGTTCGGATCTGGTAGTGTCGCAGGCCAGAGTTGGATCCGACGATAAATGGGCCTCTCACCCTCAGTGATGGAGGTGGGCCACTTCCCACGGGAAGGATCTCTGTCTACCATACCCAGAAAGAGAATATAAAAACCAAAAAAAATAAAAAGAAAATAAAAAAGAAAAGAAGAAAATTTGAGAAAAATGGAAAAATAAAAAGTACATGACGTGTATTTCCAGAGTACACGACGTGTAATAAAAGCAGGTTAACATCCCGTGTTCTCTAGATAGACATGCTGAGTGAGCAAGGAATAAAACATGAAAGGTTACACAACGTGTACCAAAAATACACGCCGTGTACATGTAAAGTGGTCCTGGCCGTGTATTGGAAAGGACACGACCACCAGTTAAGTAGTTCTAATAATACAGGACACGCCGTGTACAAGTCCAACACGGTGTCTGCAAGAGTAGAAGTAACATGGCTGTGTGGAGGGTTAGACATGGGCTGGCTGAAAGAAATGGTATACACGACATGTAATGAACATACAAACCATGTATTTGAACATGGTGTGCGAGGCCATGTGAAAAAAAATGCCCAGGCATGACGGGTAATGGTACACAGTGTGTACCGAACATACACATCGTGTATTTTGAAATCGCGAAGCATTCGGTGTGTGGCTATGTACAAATTTACACGATGTGTGTTCTTCAAAGCGTGCCCATGTACCATGGAAGATGAACAGTTGGCCGATCCGCAAATCACCCTAAAAGCTTGTAATAACTTGAAATAGAGGGTGTAGAAGGGCGTACCTAGACCAAGGATCACAATGTATTAGAAATCAGAAGCAAAAACACCCTAAATTAGTGGATTTGAGAGTGAGGAGGTCAGGTCTCGTATGAGGGAAGAAACGAGGAGAGAGAGGGGGCCGTGCGACACGGCTTGAAGCCGGGTGGTCCGCGACTTTTATACCCATGATACACGACATGTACAATAGACTACATGATGTGTATCTCATTTTTTTATTTAAAAAAAATGAATATATATATATATATTTATATATAGATATATAATTATTATAGTAAACTATATAATAAATAATATTAATAATTAAAATAGTAAATATATATATATATATATGTATGTATATATATAATTTAAAAATAAAACTATACATGTAATGTATCGGGTAATACACATCGTGTGTTTTAAAATTGGAAAAAGAGAAGTACAACCTTTGGTCTGGTGCTTGGGGCAAGGTTCGAATCGGTGATCGGCCATTTCGAATAGAATCCCTCAACCACTGGAGAAAAGGTTGTACTGATACTCCTATTTATTATTTATATATATTTAATATATACGGCCTATACTACATGGGAAGAAGGAAATGCATGGAGTGTGGTTTTTAATTGTACAAAAAGGGAAGAAGCAGGAAGATTAGCCGGGTTCGAACCTGGGTCTTTTGGATCCAGGGCCGAGACTTTTCCAATCTGCCAACTTCACTTGCATGAATTACCTTATGCAAAAAATCTTTTTAGTTTTAAAAGGAAAACATGGTATGAATGACGTATATCAAAAGACACACTATGTGGTTTTATTAAAAGGACAAATGATGGAAATGGGGTGGCTGTCAAGATTTGAACCCGGGTCTTTTGGAGTCGGGTTATGATCTTGGCCAACCGATCCTTCCCCACCATGTATTTTCTCATAAGAAATATATATATATATATATATATATATATGAAAAATACTACACACTCCGTGTAAGAAAATAAGAAGAGAAAAAGGAGGAACCCCGTGCCGAAGGTAGGTTGGGAGGATTCGAACCGGTGATAGCTCGGATAAACTCCAGTGACCTTACCATCAACACCGACATCATCCATATTTATTTATTAGTTAAACTATATATTTATAATAGATATAAAATAAATGAAAAGGAAAAAGTACATACCGTGTATATAGGAGGTACACGGTGTGTATCCGCTGGGTTACCTCCTAGAAAGCGCCTTTGTTTTAGGTCGTTGGCTCGAAATACTTACCTCATATTACCTGATCTATATGGTGGACAAAGTTCCCACCGTGTCGTCAATGTGATGGTAAGCCTTCAACCACTGTCCGTTTACCTTGAATGGTTGACCATCCTCTCCAAAAATTTCCACCTCTCCATGATGGAATACACGTATAACTTGGAATGGTCCCGACCATCATGGCTTTAACTTCCCTGGGAATAATTGAAGACGAGAGTTAAAGAGAAGTACCTGATCACCAGGTTGGAAAGATTTTCGTGAAATCATCCGGTCATGAATTTCTCTCGTCCTCTCCTTGTACAGTTTGGTGTTCTCATACACCTCTAATCTGATTTCATAAAGTTCCAACAGTTGGAAATTTTTCTTCTCTTCAGCTGCCTTCAGATCAAAATTTAGGGCCTTGATGACCTAATAGGCTTTGTGTTCCAACTCTATTGGCAGATGGCATGGCTTTCCATAGATGAGGCGGAATGGGGACATTCCCAGTGGTGTTTTGAAAGCAGTCCGATTTGCCCACAAAGCATCATCTAACTTCTTAGAACAGTCTTTCCTCAAAGTTTTCACTGTTTTCTCCAAGATCTGCTTGAGCTCACAGTTGGAGAGCTCCACTTTTCCACTGGACTGGGGATGATATGGTGTCCCCATATGATTCTTTACTCCATACTTCGATAGTAGTCCTCTCATTAGTGTGTTGTCGAAGTGGGTCCCTCTATCGCTTATCAGTACTTGGGGAATTCCAAACCTACTAAAAATATGTTTCTTTAAAAATTTCATGACTAACTTGGCCGTGTCATGTGCTATAGTAGTGGCTTCCACCCACTTGGAGACGTAATCGATGCAGACCATGATGTAAGTGTTTCTAACAGATGGGGGAAAGGGACCTATGAAATATATACCCCAGACGCCGAAGATATCGACCTCTAGGATGGGGTTCTAGGGAATCTCAGCTCTACATCCCATGTTACCTGTCCTCTGGCATCGATCACAATAGGAAACAAAGGCCTGGGCATCTTTATGCATGGTGGGATAGAAAAGACCCAGATTGTAGGATCTTTGTTATTGTACGGTCAGGGCCATGATGTACCCCAACTGGTGAGGTGTGATAGAACTCTAGGACACCATGAACTTCATTCTTCGGGATGCAATGGTGGATCACTCCATCACCACATGATCAGAATAACAGAGGATATTCCCATAATCACTTCTTCACATTAGAGAAAAATCTCTTCCTTTGTTGGAAGGAGTGGTCGGGGTGAACAACACTTGTAACTAGAAAATTAGAAATATCAGTATACCATGGTCTAGGTGTTTCATTGATCAAAAAGAGGTGCTCATCAGGAAAATCCTCCCTGATCTCCCAATCTTCCTCCTTCTCTAAATGAGGCAGCTCTAGGCGGGAGAGATGGTCAGCAATAACGTTCTCACTCCCTTTCTTATCCTGAATCTCAAGATCAAATTCTTGTAAGAGGATTACCCAATAGATCAATTGGGGCTTCACATATTTCTTGTTCATCAGGTACTTTAGTGCTGCATGGTCAGTATAAACAATAAATTTAGACAACACTAAGTAAGAACGGAACCTGTCAAACGTGAAAACCACTACAAGCATCTCCTTCTATGTGGTGGTGTAGTTGATCTATGCCTTGTTGATCATCCTACTAGCATAATATATAGGTCATAAAATCTGGTCAATCTACTAGCCCAAGACTGCTCCCACTGCGTAGTCACTGGCATCACACATCACCTCAAATTGTTCCTCATAGTTGGGAGAAATCATCACTGGAGCTTCCACCGGGCACTACTTCAGGTGTTCAAAAGCTATGGTGAATTTCTCATAGAACTCAAATATGTCATCCTTGGTTAGAGGATTGGTGAGGGGCTAGGCTATTTTTGAGAAGTTGCAGACAAACTGCCTGTAGAAACCAGCATGGACCAAGAAACTATGGATGGCTCTGAAAGAAGTTGGAATAGGTAGTCATGAAATTATTTCTATCTTTGCTGGATCCACCTCTATCCCCTTTGTTGAGATTCTGTGGCCAAGGAAGATGCCACTTTGCACTATGAAATGACACTTTTCCCAGTTCAAAACTAGGTTAGTGTTCTCACATCTTTCCAAAACTAGCTCGAGGTGCTGCAAAAAAGTGGTGAATGATTTTCCGTAAACAAAAAGATCATCCATAAATACCTCCAAGATCTGTTCCTCCATGTCATAGAAGATAGTCAGCATACATCACTGGAAGGTGGCAGGGGATTGCACATTCCAAAAGACATCATTCGATAAGCAAACGTACCATATGGGAAAGTGAATGTGCTCTTCTTCTGATCTTCTAGAGCAATGGAAATTTGGTTATAGTCGGAATAACCATCAAGGAAGCAATAGAATTTGTGCCATACTAGTCTCTTTAGCATTTGATCCATGAATGGTAGGGGAAAATGATCCTTCCTCGTGGCATCATTCAGCTTATGGTAGTCAACACAGACTCTCCAGCTCGTGACAGTGCGAGTGGGGATGAGCCTGTTTCTATCATTTGATACCACAATGATAGCCCCTTCTTGGGTACCACTTGTAAGGGACTCACCCACAAACTATCCGAGATGGGATATATGATGCCTGCATCCAACAATTTGATCACCTCTTTCTTTACAACTTCCTTCATGGGGGGATTCAGGCGCCACTGTGGTTGCCGAGATTTCTTGGAACCTTCTTCAAGTAGAACTTTGTGGGTGAAAATGGTAGGGCTAATGCCCTTAAAATCAGTGACTGTCCACCCAATAGAATGCTTCCGCTGTTTCAAAACCTGCAGAAGTGCATCTTCCTGCTCCTGTGACAGTTCTACGTTAAGTATGACAAGCAATGTTTGATGGTCCCCCAAATACCCATACTTTAGAGAAGATGGAAGAGGCTTAAATTCTAGTTCAGGATCCTTTAAAATGAAAGCACAAGTGGTTGGACCTTATCCCATTCCAGACTACTAGAAAAAACTGCATGTTTCCAATAGTGTCCACCCTGGACTTCTAGGAATTGCAGGTCTTCTAGCTCTTCTTCAAATGGAATGTCTGGAATGATAATGGTATCTGAGGTAAAATAACATACCGGATCATCCTCTTCTGTGCTTAAGCGATCATCCATGGTGGTTACTACATAACATCCCTCATGCTCAAACAATTATGCATGCTTTAAGGCCTTGAGAACATTGTAGGAGACTCTCTCATCTCTTACATGGAAAATTAGTTCCCCTTGGTGCACGTCGATCAATACCTTCCCACTTTCCAAGAAGGGTCTTCCTAATATGAGAGGTGCCTCATGGTCATCCTACATTTCAAGGATGATGAAATATATTGGGAGGATCAGCCTACCCACCTTGACCAAAACATCCTCCAGTAGCCACTTTGGATATTTGATGGATCAATCAGAAAGTTGAAGGGCTACTCGGGTAGTCTTCAAATCGTTGAGCCCTAGATTTTTGAAAACTCTGAGGGGAATGAGGTTCAAACTGGCCCCTAAGTCATAGAGGGTCTTCCCAAACTTGCATGGTCCAATAGTACATGGAATAGTAAAGCTACCTGGATCGTGGAGTTTGGGAGGGATCAAATGCTGGACGACTGAAAAACACTCCTTGGTTAGGGAAATGGTGCCCAAATCCTACATCTTTCTTTTTTGGAGAGTATTTCCTTCATGAATTTGGCATAAGTGGGTATCTGCATCAGTGCCTCTGCAAAAGGTATATTTATGTGCAACTTCTTAAACACATCCATGAATTTTCTGAACTGGTGGTCCAGTTTTCTCTACTTCAATCTCTCTGGGAAGGGTAAGGTAGGCTCAAAGGTTTTGAAAGCCTCTTTTCTTTTATTATAAAAAGCCTCCTTCTATTGGATTTTGGATGAGGAGGGGTCTGTATCTATATCTTCTTTATCAAAAGGGTGTATGGATACTCCTGGCTATGCTGGTTGGTGTTGTTGGAGCTCCTTTCCACTCTATAGCGTAACAACATGAGCCTCCTCCCTTGGGTTATTCTCAGTGTTACCTGGTAGTGTACTGGGTTTCCTTCTCGAGAATTGGTTTTACAACTAAATAATTTGGTTTTCCAGGCCTCAAATTGAAGCCTCATGATTTTGGAACCTAGTCTCAGTAGTAGATATAAATTTGGTCATGAGATCCTCTAACTTTTAGGTGTTCTCCTGCTGAGGTGGTTATTGAGCTGGTGGACGTGGTGGCTGCTGCAGCTGCTGCGAGCGAGGGTTATAATACCCTTGTTGTTGATAAGAGCCCTGTTGGGGTTGTAACCTCTAGTACTAGTTCTGATATGGAGGCTAGTTGGAGCCGGTCGGTCACTGGGGCGAAATATTCTGATGTTGTTGGCCCCATCTTGTGTTATGTTGATCACGCCATGCTGGGTTCTGGTACTTCTGGTACTGGTTTAACCCTCAGTTTTGGGCAACATAACTTACCTCTCTTGTTGAAGGGCCTCCAGCAGAACCCGAGAATTCTCCCAGGATGTGGTTATCACCACATTCTCTACACGCTGGATGGTTTTCCGCATGTACTTGAGGCGTTCCTTTCAGATTGAGTGCATCGATCTTTTTGGACACAACATCCAACTGGGCAGCAAGCATAGTAGTTGCATCAATGTTATGCATACCTTGTTTCTGGGTGACCCGCTCAGAATGCCACTGGAAGCTGTTGGCATACATGTCTTCCAGTAGTTAGAAAATCTCTTCGGGGGATTTCTTTATTACCGTACCTCTGGAAACAACGTCCACCACAGACGTTGTATTCATTGTCAACCCTTTGTAGAAGGTTTGGACCTGTATCCAAAGTGGGAGTCTATGGTGTGGGCATTTGCGCAACATCTCCTTGAAGCACTCCCATGATTTATATAGTGACTCAAAATCATGCTATTGGAAGTTGTGGATTTCGTTCCGTAGAGTCACCGTCTTCAAGGGTGGGAAATATTTAGATAGGAACGCCTGGTCGAGCTCCTCCCAAGTGAGAATATATCGTTGTGTCAAACCTTTAATCCAGTCTTTCACCTTATCCCTTAGAGAGAAGGGGAAGAGGTGAAGAAAAACAGAGTTTTTGGACACTTCGTGGTAGCGGAACGTGTTGCAGACCTCTAGAAAATTGGAGATATGGGAATTGGGATCCTCGCTGGGCAGACCGCCGAATTGAACGGTGTTCTAGATCAGTTGCATGATAGCAAACTTGATCTCAAAGTGTTGGGCCTGCACCGGTAGATGAACGATGCCCATGTCAGCTCCGTGGATAGATGGAAGTCCATACTCCATGAGAGTACGACATGGAGTTGGTTGCTAAGGGAGTGGATCCATAATGTATTGTTGTTCTTGAGGGGTGTAGTACAACCCCTGACCTTGGTTGAAAAATTGAATCTGCTCCGGTTGGAATTGTTAGAGCAACTGCGGGCCATACCCTGAAGCAAGTAGAGATTGTTGGTTCCGGTTGTCATCCAGACTTAACTGCTGTCCAGATCCTTGGAAAACTGTTGTATTTACTTCCTCGTTCTGTCCCAGTGGAGTGTTTTGGTTATGCTCGGCCATAAGTGCTCGTTGGCGCCTTAAGAGTGTCCGTTCAATCTCTGGGTCAATCGGGAAAAACCCTGATGACACAGTGTTTTTGGAATGTGTGAGGTAGCCGCTCATACACCTAAAGACCTGCACGATATGAAACACACAAAGTGTAAATGAGGAAAAAAAAGATGGAAAAAAATGAGACGAGAAAAAAGATTTTTGGAAATTTATGATTTTTATTTTCACTAAAATTTTATATAACCTAAATGAAAACAAGAACTAAATTAACTTTTATTTAGTCCCAGGTAATGATGCCAAAATTTGGTGAGTCGTTTCACTGAAGGTATATTATCAATGTCCCAAATTATTTTTACCCTAAAAAGTATAGCACCAGTAAGGGGTCAATCCACAGGGAAAAATAAGTTATTTTTATCTTGTTTAACTTAGTTTGTGTTTTTGTTTTAATGAAATTTGCTGAATTTAAAGTTGATTTTTATTGTTTTGATAAAAAGAATGATTGGTTTTAAGTTTATTTTAACAAATTACTTTACAGAATACATGTAAATACGAGAAAATTTATTTTGATATAGATAAAGAGAGATGTGCATTGGGGTTATGGATTAATGAGAAGTTGTTTAGTAAATCAAATTTCTTATGAGGTTTTATTGTTCATAATAACTCAACACTATGGGTTTCAATTGGTAATAAAGTTTCCTTGGTCAGTTAAACTTATATTTAGAGCTGAAGAAATTAACTCCTTAGTCTGGTAGTCAGTGTTTTATAGTTCTTTATTTGGCTTAGTCCATTTTGAGTCGACGAATACTTCCAATGGTCATGAAATTGTTCGTCTTTATTCTTATTTTAAATCCCTGAAAATTATGCCCTTGGTCTGGTACATAATTTTCAGTAATAAAATGAAGTTATTTAAGAAAAATAAGAAGAATTTAAAAAGAACAAATACATTCATATCAACTAATTTAAATTGCAACTCATCATCTTCCACAACCACAACTCATTGGGTATTTAGTTACACATATAAAAAAATGATAAACACAAAGCTCTTGATACCTAATGTGATCATGCTTGGAACTTCGAGGAGGGAATTATTCTCAGGTAGATAGTAGAATGGCGGTAGTATGGTGGAAGAGATTCTCTCCTTCAGACCTTCAACCTTTTCTCCACACTTTCTCTCCACACACCACCCTCTTAAACCGGGGGACAAGGTCTCCTTTTATAGAAAAAATAACTACATGGTGTGTGGAAAAATTACACGATGTGTACTTTTGTCAACGTGATTTTTCCTTTGTTTTCTCCGCCGGTAGGCGACCTAACACGCTGTCTTTGACTTGGAACATGGCGCCGCCTGGTAGGTAGCTATACACGGCATGTAGCACTGCTATACACGGTGTGTAGTCTCATTTTTAGGCCACCAACTGCTTCTAGAAAGGACTACACGGAGTGTATACGTTAAACATGGCGTGTTCCCTTCAGCCAGCCACATGGGCATGCAGACTTCTTCTCATCTTCCAAATGCTTATAGAAGGGTGTACACAATGTGTAAAGTGTGCACAAAGTGTGTACTAGATTCTGATTACTTGGGCATGTACTTGTCCTAGTCAATCTGTGTCTGAGTCTGGATGTACACACCGTGTATATAGGTACACACCATGTAGTTTGTAAATTTTTGCCCAGTCTCCCCTGTTTTTTGTATTTGGCCATAAATCTCCTAAAAATGAACAAGATCACCAAAATCAAAGTATTTGTTCCCTAAGTAGTAGGTAATTTCTGAAAACGTGTTCTTATTTTCAATAAAGTATGTGAAAATGTGTACACAAATCAGGTGCATTAATCACTGTATTGTATCATTTTCAAAATTTGTAACTACTTTCACTATTATTTTTTTAGGAAAAATGCTAAGGAATAGAGGGTTTGAAAATCGTAGTTGACCTACATATCCAGATGGAATTACACCACCAATCAAGATCCTAAATTCATAAGGTATTATTCCCTCTGATACAGGGCTAGTGGAAGCGAGTCTTAGGATATCAGGTTAGTTTGTATAAGAGCATGACATGACTACAAATATTTTGTCACCCATACCATCATGAGGGTATTGATAGGTGACTGTTATTGGTATGAATTTCATTGTGAAAAAATTATTTATTTCATATTTATAATAAATATTGAATATGTTTTTAACATATATTAATAAATAAAGAAAAAAAAAATAGAAATAAAAGATGTTTGGAGGTTGAAGAATTGGAAGGTTGTTGTGTAAGTTTGACTATTTTTGGGTGCCTATGAGTGATTTAGTAGGCATGTACAAGCATTTTTAGGTCATATGGAATATGATTCGACAACCATAACCATAATATATCATTATTAGAGGTATGCTATAATCAATTGGAAGAATTACATCTTAGATAATAAAATAAAGGTAATTGAAAATAAATATTGATAAATTGTTTATTAATTTTATACTACTATAAATATTATTGTTTTAATAATTTTTACATTTTGTATTTATAGGTGATTTTTCATTTTGAGGTGGATGATTCCATTGTGAATAAGTGGAATTTGAAAATATTAGGAAAATATGGAAATATTTCAAGTATAGATTATGGCATGAGTTAAGTGACAACTCATTAAGCCTTTGAAAAATGTATGATAAGGTACTAAAAGGAATTCCTAGAGAGGAGTGGAAGTATTTTTTGGATAAGTTATTTTATAATGTGATTTTAGATTTCTATGAATTGTTCAATCATATTACTTTTTTTACTAATCATATTACATTTCATACCAATATATCTTCATTTATTTAGGAAATTTCTAATAAAAACTCACCAATTAGAGAGAAGCAGATAATTCTATACACAACAGGGTCGAAGAGTTTCATGAGGATAAGATCAAGTAAGGTAATATTTTAATTATTATAACATATATATGTTTTCAATTTTAAGTTTTTAAGAATTTATAATTTTGAATTTTCTAGTTTAATGATACAGGATTTGGAGGCTATTCATCAGATTGAGCGGACTATGATGTGTGTTGATGTGCATAAAAAGTTAGATGAGAGTTATGTGAATGAATCTACTCATAGGATAGTAGTAAAATAATTTTATTATTATTTTATTTCACCAAATAAGTTTTTTATTTTCTATTCTTCAATGTATAGTCTAAAATTAAGGAGGCATGAGATGCAAATCCCTCATAACCATTAACAATCTCCCAAAGAAATGATATTATCCAAGTTCTAGGAAATGAGCATCCATTCTATGTGTAGATGAAAAGTTATGGACCATCCACATAAAGAGACTTTATGAGGTCCTTAACATTATTCACTATGATAACTTCTCCTAACTTGAGTCTGAGTACTATTCATGATCCAACATCGTAATAAAAAATTATGATGCCTTTTCCTACCTTGAGTCTGAGTACTATAAAACCGCTGCTAAATGGTCTAATAATCAGTAAAATTATTGTAGAAATAATTAAAAATGATTATAATTGCCGCTAAATATGGTAAAATATTCGACAATTGTGAAACCAATGTGAAAGGATTTAGTGGTGGTTATAATCATAGATAAATATATAAAATATACGATATATTCTAGATTTATTCAAGGTCATTCTAACCAACTCCAAATAATGATTCTGCATCAGTTATAGATAATCACTTCCCATAAAAAGCCTATGCATTTAAATTATTGACAAAAATAAACATGATGGTTTATATAACCACCACAGAACATCTGATGATGGTTTGAACCACCATATATAACCAAACAAACCACCTATATTTTTTAGTTTTCTTATAGTGGTGTGTGGCTTAAAAGAGATATGGGTGTGCAAATACCTATCATTTGAACCTCTTCCCACATGGATTTCCAATGTGGGATGGAGGGGTGACCTGCCACGGTTCATAAGAGGGCAACATGATGCAAAAAATCTTGGAAGATGGGGTGACACAATTTTCGAAATGGTAATGCAGTGCGATGACTACTAATAGGGGGTGGCGTAAAACTGATGACCACTACATGATGTAGAATTCTTATTTGAACCTTTGGGCCATCTCCTTTAGGGGTTTTGGGCCACATTTAGCTATGATTTAGGGCCATCAAGAACTTGATACTTTGATATATAAATACGTAATAAAATAGATCTAGTGAGTATTTTTCATTTCTTATAGGAAGGGATGATGCTTGACCCATTGGGGTGTCTAATTATGTGTGTTTTTATCAGTTTGTAATCCTATATATGTAATATATATATTTATAACATAAATATAAATATATTTATTAAATAAATTATAATTTATTTAAATAAATATAAATGATTTGTAATTTAATATATTAAAATATTATAAATATATTATTATAGTTATTTTTTATGTATAATTAATCTAATAAAATATATATTTTTAAAAAAAATATACAACATATTTTTTACAATATATGAGTGTAGTGTGTTATTTTTTAAAAAAAAATCAATTAGAGCACACCAATCATAATTAAAAACAAACAAATAATAAAAATAAAAATAATAATATATTAATAACCAATTATATCATTCATATTTTTAAATAAATAAATTATATCAGTTATATTCATAAATAAATATTATTTTATAATATTATTTCATTGTAAATCAACCATATTAATTGTATTTATAAATAATAATATTTATAATATTTTATAAATTAATAATATTTAAAAATATAAGAATATCAATATACTATAAATCATTTATATTAATTATATTTATAAATAAAAATATTTATAATCCATTATTATAACTATTTTATTCTTAAATACAATTAGTTTAATAAAATAAAAAAACAACTAATTTTTTAAAAACATGTACTATTTTTTACAATATACTAGTGTAGCATATTAATTTTTTTAAAAGCTGTAGCATGCAACGTACTATGAAGAAATGTTTATTGTTCCGTAATATGTGTCACAATGATATATATATATATATATGGCATCCAATGGGATAGAAAAAGAAAACCTAAAAAGAGACCCAAATTGGGAAATATATTTTAAAGTAACCCTATTAAATAATTTTTTTAAATAACCCATATCAAGACTATCTGAGAGATAGTGTCACATTGGTTTGAAAAGATGATAGATATGTAAATTTGGGCAGTGTACTCATCCACAAAATACCTGGAACTATACAACATGATGAAATAGGATTGAGACCTAACATTTAGGCAACACATGGGTTAGAAACCTATCATATAGGTGGCACATTTATAGAGTATTGTTGCTTGATTTCATCCCCTTTGTGTTCATTGAAATATCAAACCTGTGAAACTAATTGTAATTTTAAGAGTGAAATGTAAAACTATGTTACTTCATTATATAATTTATAGATGTTTGTATAATTCTTCTCCATATCACATTTATAATCACCAGTTTTATGTGTGAAGTTAATAAGTATAATTTTTTCAAGAATTTGATTTTTTTTATTTTAAATTGCCTCTTAAAAATTTTTATTTTCTATATTGATGTGACTTATCTTATTTAGTATCCTTCAAACATGTATTCGCATTAGGATCTATAGTGATGCCACCTAGTTCAACCCAATATACCACCTTGGTCAATCCACCACAGGTCTAGAGGTGCTTTCCCAATCACCCCTGGTTGGTGACAAGAACTAGGGTATTCCAAGTGAACATGTGGGAATAATTTCAACCATAATAAAAACCAAAATCAACAATGGGTTCCTATTGGGAACTTGACATGAGGTTTCCATGCACTGGAAAACCATTCCATAATAAATAAGCATTTCTAAAATAAGAAGATCCAAACATGGCATAATAAAAATAAACAAAATCAAAAAAAAAAAATTCCATTTTTTTCCATATAAAGGAAATTATTTATTTATAAATCTTTTAAAAACCAAATCAAGGAAAAAAAAACTAAAAAAATAGGTGACCAGAGAGTCCGATACACCACATGACCCAAACCATCTTGAAAATCTTTTATGATGTTTTTTTAATGTGATTTGTATTTTTTTTCAACATATATTATTGTAAATGTTTTTGTATATCAGGTATGAAATAGTTGTTGGAGTTGTTAAGAAAGTTTTTTATGAAGTATTAAAGGAGGATGAGAAAGTTTTCTTAACTATTTTATGAAAATTTCATAAATTCATATGATTATTTTCTGATCTTTAAGTTCTTGACATAATAAGGATACTCATGATCCTAGATGAGTTTGTATGAATTGTATAAAGGTTGAATCTATATAATGTTACTGGACAAAGAACAATAAGAAGACTGAACTATTGAGTTGTTATGAATTTATCATAAGTTAAAGAAGTAAAAAAGGGAGATAAGTAAAAAGTTTGATAATTCAAAGTTCGAGTGGAAATACAGAGTTGAAGTTTTCAATATTGATCAAACATAAATGTTCAACACCAATGGATTGAGTCTATCAGACAGAAGCAGATGAAGATACCAGACAAATAGTTTATAGGAAGTGAAAGTTTTTGAGTTTTATTTACAATATTTACTTAGTTCAATATCATAAAGTCATGAAGGGAACTGCTATATGAATGATATTAGATCAAATCCATCAAACAGAGTTCCATCAGTCCAATAGGTGGATCAGTCAGATGTTGTTGAAAATCCAATATATGGATAAGAATCGACCATTGAATTTCAATGTCATCTGTAAGAACATATTTTTTGTATCTTAGGTACGAATCATTTTAACTTTTGGTCAAAAATCATGTTGTAGTTTTCTTTTTGGCTTAGAACCTAAAGCCGGGACGTAGGTCGGTTGGTTTGTTTTTTAAAAGAAGGGAACATGGGGGCTTTAGGTTGGATGTAGTCCAATTACATGCCATGTAATTGGAATACACAATGTTCATTGATTACATGATGTGTAATGGCCGAGGAATAACCTTTCATGGCATGTAAAGGGGTTTTCCTTGGGGGAAGACCCCAATCTTTATAGGATGTGTAAAGAATTTACACATTGTGTAAATGCCTAAGCATTTTTTTAAATATGAGGCAGGGCCTCCCTTTTTTTGCATAGAACCCCACCTCCTCCTTCTCTTATGCAGAAGCATCCCAAGGATCCCTAAGTTAGGTTCTTCTGCTATTCCTCCATCCGGACTCTGATTTCAAATATGTCTATCTCATTGGATGCGTGCTAGTAATATCTCTATTCCACTTACGTTGTTATTAAATTTTCTTATCCTCGATGAAGTTATTTTAATATAGCCTCATATGCCCTATTTTTAGGTCATTGGACTGATCTTTAGATATCATCTAATCTAGGACAAAGTAGAGGATGATATTGTATGAGGAGAGTCGTACGAGTATGAGGTAGGTGGTCTATAACTCACTCCTCAAGATTCATCATTTTATAAATTGTCATGTGAACATGCCGATTTCATTGGGCATCGTCAGTTAAATTTATATGCCTTTCTTATAGTCATTAGAACCATGTTCTAAGATTCATTCCATATACAACATTCATCATTGGTGGTTATGTCTATAATTCCAATCACCCTTCATAGGGTATTTCCATAGTTATGATTTTAGTAGCCTATGATGTGCTTCTACACCACCATTCAGGTGTGCTTCGACTTGAAACTGTTAATGGTAATCCTCCCGAATTAAATGTTTATTGAATTGTGAATTGATAAATGGATAGTACCATGTTTCTTTCCACTTGAACCACCTAAGGTAAGTGCTTAAATTTGATATATCAATCTAAAATGTAATTGGAAAGTATATGGATTATATATGAATTGGCCTAATGGATTAAAAAGGAATGATTTATTTCATGTCCTTATAACCCCTTTCCATGTTTTATGGAAGGTATACGAGAGAACCTAATGAATTTATTACGACTTATATAAAATTGAATGAATTGTTATATTCCCCTTGGACTTATCACACCAATGAAAGGAAATGGATAAAACCTTGTTTATTTAGATGATATGATTATCAATTGGACTAATTAATTAAATAAATCAATTGTAAGGTGATTGGTATATGGACCTTGACATTTCTATAGGAATGGTCAGACTCAGGTTAGCTTTTGGATTCCTAAGGGATTGCATTGAGTTCATGTGGATTCCATTCTGATTCAAGGATGCCGATTTCCTTGGTTGAGACCCACCTTGGAACCTGATCCTCTTCTATTAGTGGATGCTCAGTATGACACTATAGGATCCCTCCTTTACTATTACAAGATTCCTTGGATACACTCTTTGGATCTATCATTGCTTCTATGTACACGAGGTGACTTGGTTACCTCCTTAGTCCTAGACATTGGTTATCCCATTTTTCCTTAGATATATTCCTTAGACTCAGTTATATCATCACTATTGTGTAATGCCTCTGAAGATACTCCTTGGATTACACTCTTACCCCTTATACAAGTTACAATTACTTCTAAGTTAGATACCCTTGAGGTCTTGGATGCCTTGGTTACTACCTTGGATCCCTTTTATTATTAATATCAATACAAGTTGCCTTGTTACATCTTGGAACCTCTACTATTACCATCAAAAGATGATTTTAGAATTGGATATGCCTCACATGACCTATTTATATAAACTAGAACCTAATTAATTAACGAACTGGTTACATGTTTATATGCCAGCCAAGGGATAAAGTAGGTACTTGGGTATTTACGTTACTATACTAATTTACTATTATATATGCATACTTGCACACTATTTCAGTTTATATAAAATAGATAGGATGTTATAGAAACAATTGGTGTTGGAATATTAAGATTTATCTCACACCCTATCTGAACACCACTGGTACCCAAGAAAACTCTTTGTATGTAGGTGCTGATAAAGGGAAGCATATCACTTCAGACACTTGATTGCTGCTTTCTTGCTTAGGATGGAGCTAGTGGAAGATGACTGAGCTTGAGATCAGGATGTTGGGGATAGTTTTTGGATTCCTTTTTTCTACTTTTTTATATAATGTATTGTTTGATACTTTGTATCCATGTTTTCCAACTTTATTGATATATGACATATCACCATCAACCTTTGTATGTTTATATCAGTTGCACCTATTGTATTATTGTTCTTGTATTCTTCTACTATTATATCAGTTTAATTTTATTGATTCTACTACTTCTATATTTCTATTGTTATCTTCTATGCTACACTATGGTAATGAGAGAATAATATCCACATGGAAACACCCTAGGCTATCACTACTAGTTGGTAGCCTATGGCATTTGAGGAGATGCGCTTGAGGCCATGTGGGCAACCAAACTTGAGGCCCTTCAGTGGAATCTAGGTATGGGACATCAAAATGTGGTATCAAAGTATTTTCTTTATTCCCTTACTATTTGGAGATAATATATTAGAGATTAATAATGATTGGAACTTGGTCATAAGCCATGATTGGGCATCACTAACCCATGTTTGGGGTAAATTCTGAGTTTCCTAAATTATAATTATTGATATGGTTTTTCCTATTACAATTGATATCATTTCACCATTGGGTGACACACATTCTATGCAGTGTTTTTGATTGTTATTCTGATTGAGGATCTTATTTCATCCTTGGTCTGATAATATGAGGGAAAGAATCATTGTTACATGTATTGTCATAGGCACATAGAATTCACATTCCATGCATATTTCCATGCCATATAGGTTCATTTCACTGCTTGCATTACTTGATATGCCTGCAATTGTTGAGGGATACTTGTTTGTATAGATATACTTGTTCTGATCTTGTCTATGATTGAGTGATTGCTGGTTTCAATTCATGAGGTGTTATGGGCCCTCATGGGTTGGAATTAATGATTTATTGAGGTGGTACATTAGATTAAAATCAAATGTGTGTCATTTTCTATAATAATGTGTATGGGCCCTGATTCACTAGGAATGATGATCCATTTTATATGAACCTTGATATATAAAAATAATCAAATGAAAATTGTAAAAAGTGAAACTTGACTTGTTAAAGAGAAATGGTTGCCAGTAAATGATAAGGCAAGGTATATTTGACCCCTCATTTAATGAAACCCCTATAATATATACTTGACCACTGACTGATACCTAACCTTATAAGTAGGTAATTGGGGTAGTATACCATGGGTAGTGAGCCCTTTCTATATGTTCATATTCTACTAGTGTTTTTATATATATTTTTAAGCTTGTTATGAGGAATGTGCTTGGAATTTGTAGATTAATTCCACCATGAAATCCTAATGTAATGCACCAAGAGGGTGGAAACAACCATGCTCCAGACATGGAGAGCCCTGATCCACCAGTCTTACCATCAAGAGTTCTACTTGAGGCATCACTTATTGTACATGATATGGGCACTGACGCTCAGGTTCATGATGGTTTCTTATGTTTGATGCAGTCCATGAAAGGTGAAAAATGGGCTATACCTATAATGGCTAATCTGATGCCTAAGTTCCAACAACAACATCCTCCTACATTCTTGGGGGATGGTGGTCCATAGGCTACCGTATCTTGGATAAAGGACACCTTGTGTATCTTTGAGCATATGGAGACGCCTTCAGAGCAGAGGGTCAATATTTCTGTGTACACACTGCGTGATTTAGCCAAGAATTTGTGGGATGTATTTACCTAGGCTGGTCACCATCATAGCATGGTATAAGCTGATTTCTAGGCTACCTTCTATGATCAGTTCTTTCCTTAGACAATGAGAGATAATATAACTAGAGAGTTTATGCATCTTGAGTAGGGTTCTATGTTATTTATGGAATATTTAGTGCATTTCACTAAGTTAGAGCGCTTCACACCACTTCTAGCTGGTGATGAGCTTTCACGTGATAGATACTTCAAGGATGGGCTCATATATGCCACCAGTAATCAACTAAATGTATTTCTCATACCTACCTTTTATAAAATAGTCAATCATGTTCTTGTCACTAAGGGAAACCTAAGGGATGACGATAGTACTAGGCATAGAGGACCAATGCTGAGGCATTCTAGTAGTTCCTCCTATAGAAGGAAGTGGTCCATCTAGGTTTCTCATCAGGGTAGTGGAAGATAGGGTACCTGTATTGGTAGCTCTATTGTGTGTCACTAGTGTGGAATAAATGGTCATCTGAATCCTCAGTGTGATGGAGACCCACTGGAGTGCTGGGATGGTAGCCATATGGGGTGATTATATATATTCTGGAAGACCTTTTCATTAGTTCTAGTGGAAAAGGTTCCACACTATCTCCACCTTTAGGGGAAAGTTCTTTTACATCATTCCAGGTGGGGAGTTGGAGTAGCACCATAGGGACTGGACTAGGAGGTGGTAATAGCCATGTTATCCATAATTCAGATCACCAATAACACTAGCAGAGTAGTTTTGATCATGGTTGTCTAGTTGTTTCACAAGGCTGTGGATCAGGTCAGTTTCATGCATTACAGCTGGTACCTGAGGATCAGGCTATAAGACCATCTACAATATGAGATACTATTCTAGTAGACTCCACTATAGTATCTTATTTATTTTATATAGGTGTTTCACACTTCTTAATCTTCTAATCTATAGTGGAAAGTCTTGGACTATAAATACAGTATTACTATGGTGTAATGAATCTAGATACACCATTGGGAGTATCATTAGATGGCACACACCAATATAAGGACTATCCCCTTGAGGTAGATAGTTACCCTTTATTGTGGGACATATTTTTTCTCAATATGATTGGATTTTATGTCATACTTAGGATGGATTGGTTGGTCCCGTATCATACCTTTATAGACTTCTATTGTCATAGGGTGTCATTTACATCATTATAGGGTAGTAGTTATCTACACAAGGGTAAGTGGGATGTCCAGGCTGGTAGAGATAGACTAAAGAATCATGGTCTTGGTGGAGTGACCACTCAGATCACCAATCTCTTTATGGAAGATTGAGGTTTATATTAGGATGAATTTCATCCAGTAGTAGATAATTTCAAGGACATCTTTCCTAATTATTTTTATGGATTACCTCCTAAGAGAGAGGTAGAGTTTATGATTGAACTCATTTTAGGAGCAGCACCAGTGTCCATTCCTCCACACATGATAACACCTACTGAGCTTCAGGAGCTAAAGAGATAGTTAGAGGATCTAGAGGCCAAAGGTTTCATATGAACCATCACTAACTCTTGGGGTTTGCTTGTATTATTAACCAATAAGGAATATGGGACCCTTAATCTAAGCATGGATTACTGATGTTTGAATGAGAATACAATAAAAAATCGGCATCCACTACCTCAAGTAGATGATATCTTTGACCAACTCTAAAGATCTGGGGTGTTTTATAAGACCAACACGAGATCGTGATATCATCATGTGTGATTTAGTCCATCATACATACCTCATAAAACTTTTATTTTCATGTATGGTCTATACGAGTACCTTATTATTCCATTCGGTCTCATAAAAGCACCTTCTGTTTTCATAGATATAATGAATAGGGTGTTCCACCCTATCTAAATTATTTTTTCATGGAATTTTTGGATGACATATTGGTGTAATCTCAAACTTGTAGTGACCATGATAAACACCTTGAGATCATTTTGAGTATACTAAGAGAGAATCATCTTTATGCCAAGATTTCTAAGTGCCACTTTTGGATTGATAAAGTTCACTTCTTGGGTTATATTATTTTAGAATTAGGAGTATCTATTGATCTAGAGAAAGTTAGTACTATGGCTTCATAGGATTATCCTAAGAATGTGTTTGATATACAAAGTTTCTTGGGGGTGGATGGATATTAATGGAATTTTATAGAGGACTTCTCACACCTTTATACAACTCTTATCAGTCTTATGAAGAAGGGTGTAAAGTTCTTGTGGTCATAAGCATGTGATAAATCCTATTAAAAGTTGAAAGGGAGTCTTGTATCACCATTTATTCTGATTATTTAAAATCTAGATAGAGGATATATAGTGTTCTGTGATGCATCAGACATCATATTGGGAGCAATGTTGATGAAGGAGGACCGATTCGTTGCATACAGATCTTGACAGTTGAGGCCTCATGATAGAAACTACCCGATGCACATCCTCTAACTAACGACAGTTGTTTATGCATTATATTGCTGGAGACACTATCTTATGGGTGAGTGCTTTGTAGTGTATACAGACCACAAGAGCCTCAAATATATCTTTACATAACATAAATTTAACCTCATATAATGAATATGGGTTAAATATCTTCAGTTATTTGATTTTGAGCTTACCTATATGCCAAGAAAAGGAAATGCAACAGCTAATGTGCTAAGTCAGAAAACTTAGGCACAATCCATATAGGAATATAGTAACGAATGATAATTTATGGTCCCCTTTTTTGAGATGTATCTGGAGTTTCATGATAGTCATGAAAATTCTTATATCTCAGCCTTTTCAGTTACCTCTTCCCTCCTTAATAAAGTGAAGAGAATACAATTTTTAGATTCTAAGGGATTGGTTCTTCATGAGAGTAAATCCGAAGAAGACCCACATATAGATTTGTTTATAGATAGATATGACATCCTAAATATACATGGACATGTCTGGGTTCCTACAGATATAAGAGAGGGGTTGATGCAAGAGTCCCATACTTTTTAGTGGTCAGTTCATCTAAGCATCTCCAAGATGTATCGAGATATGCGACACAAGTATTAGTGTCTTGGAATGAAATATCAGATAACAAGATTTATTACTAGGTGTTCCATCTGTCAGTAGGTGAAGGTAGAGCACAAAAGAACTATGGGTTTCTTACACCCACTTACATTCCTAAAATAAAAATGGGAAAATGTTTCAATGGACTTTTCAGTCATATTACTTTGTTCACTGAGAGGTAGCAACACTGTTTGGGTAGTTATTGAATGACTGAAGAAGGCATCCCACTTCCTCCATATCTAAGAGTCTTTATCTGCTGATGATATGAGAATATTATATGTCCATAAGATCATAAAACTACACGGTATCCCTCGTATTATCGTTTCAGATAAGGATGCACATTTCATGTCATGGTTCTAGAATGGGTTGAAGAAGGCTATGGGTACATAGGTTCTTCTGATCATTTCCTTTCACCCTCAGACTGATGGATAGTTAGAATAGATGATATAGGTTCTAGAGGACATGATTTGGGATTGTGTCCCTGATTTCGATGGTTCTTGAGATAATCATATCCCTCTTGTTGAGTTTACCTATAATAATATCTTTTAAAAGATGATTCATATGGCTCCCTTAGAGGCCTTGTATGGTAGGAAATTCAATTCATCCCTATACTGGATAGAGGTGGGAGAGGTAGCCCCAATAGGTCCTCATATCATTTATGAGACTTCAGAGTAGTTTTAGCTAATCAAAAAGCATTTGACAACTGCTTATTCTAGATAGAAATCATTTGCTGATCACCATCGATGACCACTAGAATTTGAGGCTGGGGATCATGTTTTCCTATAGGTATCACCCATTCTAGGAAATATATGGATAATAAGGCAAGGGAGGCTTTTGCCTCATTTTTTGGCTGCTTGTGATTCTAGATAGATTCGGATGATAGCTTATTAGTTGTTACTACCTTAGAGGTACCATGCCATTCATGATGTCTTCCACATTTCACAGCTTCACTGGTATCATGCTAACCCATATCATTATTTTGATCCTAATTAAGTTGAGTTAGATGCCTATGCTACCTTTTAGAAGTTTCCTATATGCATCATTGACAAAAACACAAAGTATCTCTGAGGCCAGTTTGTCCCTTTAGTATGGGTGATATAGAAACACGACTGAGTACAAGATAAGACTTTGGAGCGAGTGGATGATGTACGCTCTAAGTGGTTAGAGTTGTTATTATATAGTTTTTTTCCATCCTTAGAAGGTGAACTCAGGGACAAGTTCCTTTAAGGGGGGAATACTGTAAAAATTAGATTTTTATCTCATATACAGATCCTTTTAACTTTCGGTTAAAACTTATGTTGTGGTTCTATTTTTGGATTAGACCCTAAGGCTAGGCTGTGGTCTGTTTGGTTTGTTTTTTAATAAGAATGGAACAGAGGGCTGTAGGTTGGATGAAATCCAATTATATGACATGTAATTGGAATACATGACATGTATTAATTACATGATGCATAATGATCTAATCAGAACCTTTATTGTAATGTAAATGATTTTTTTCCAAGGGAGAGACCTTGATATTTACACAACATGTAAAGAATTTACACATTTTATAAATTCCCAAGTAGTTTTTTAAATATAGGAGGTAGGGCCTCCTTTTTTTGGAAAAAATACCACCTCCCCTCTCTCTTACATAGTAGAACCCCAAGGATTCCTAAGGTAGTTTCTTCCACCATTCCTCCATTTAGACTCTGATTTCAGATTAGTCTGTCTCATTGGATGAACACTGGTAAGATCTCTATTCCTCTTGCACCATTATTTGTTTCTCTTCTATTAGATAGAGTTATTTTTATGCGGGATCATATGCCCTATTTTTAGGGAATTGGAACATTATTTAGATCTATTCTAATCTAGGACAAACTAGAGGCTAATACTGGATGATGAGAGTCATATGAGTATAAGGTAGGTGGTCTATAAATCACTCCTCAATAATTTTCATTTTATAAATTTCCATGTGATGTGTTGATTTCATCAGTCTTCATCTATTAAATTTATATGCCTTTCTTTTAGTCATTAGAACTGTGGTCTAAGATCCATACTATATATATCATTCATCATTGGTGGTTATGTTCACAACACCAACCATCCCTTATAGGTAATTTCAATAGTTATGCTTTTAATAGCCTATTATGTGCATCATAGCCACCATTCGGGTGTGCTTCAGCATGAAGATACTAATGGTAAGCCACCCTAATTAAATTTCTATTGAATTTTTAATTAATAAATAGATAGTAACATGTTTCTTTCCACTTGATCCTCCTAAGGTAAGTGCTTAAATTTAATATATCAATATTAAATGTAATTGGAAAGTATATGGATTATATATGACTTGGACTAATGGATTAAAAATGAATGCTTGGTTTCATTTCCGTAGCACACCTTTCCATGTTTTATGGAAGGTAATAAGTGAACCTAATGAATTTATTATTCCTTATATGAAATGGAATGAATGGTTTCATGCCCCTTCACTACCACAAAATAGGGCAAGGGAAGTGCTTCCCTTTATCAGCACTAAACAAAAAGCGCTGATAAAGGGGTATGCCTTTATCATCACTAGTTAAAAGAGCAGATAAATCTAACCTTTATCAGTGATAAAATAAGCGCTGATAAAGGTATACCCTTTATCAGTGCCTTTTTAGCGCTGATAAAAGGGTACATTTATCAATGCTTATTTTAGAACTGATAAAAGTTTTATTCTTAATTTATATAAAATTATAATATTTATCAGCGCTAAAATAAAAGCACTGATAAAACATACCTTTATCAGTGCTTTCAACGATCACTGATAAAGGTTCCAACAGTTTCTATTTAATAACCCTAACAGGACCTCCTCTCTCGCATGCGGTAAAGCTTTCGAAGAAGCTGAACCAAGACCCTCTAACACCGTGACTTCTCCTCCTCGTTCTCCTCCTCTTATGCATCCTCGTCTTCCTCATCCTCCTCCTCTTCATCCTCCTCCTCCGCCACCACCGTTGGGTTTTTCTCCTCCGCCGCTGCCTCCGCGCCGTTGGGTTTTGCTCCTTCGCCGCGACCGCCGCTGCCTTCGCTGCCACGACCGCCGCTGCCTCTGTCGCCGCCGCCTCCGCCTCCGCCACCTCCACCGCCGTTGGTCAGTGTAGGAGTATTTTTCCTTCTCTTGGGTTAATATAAATGAGAAATGATGATCTTTGAATGATTATGATGACTTATAGTTTTTTTATAAGTGATTTGAACCTATGTATGGGTAGTTGGGGCAAGAGTGAGAGCCCAGGTGGTGAGACCCTTGTATTTTAGGTTGTTTTAGATAGCGGGTGTGTGAGAAACTATAGTAAGTGGTTGGTTTGGTTCACTAGATGATGTGTGTTTTGAGGTGGGGATAAGAGTGGCACCCATGGGCTAAGGATTGTGTAATAATTGATGTAAGGGGTTTGTGTGAGATCCCAGTGGTCATTAGCATGTGACTCAGGATGGTAGCGAGTTAGTGAGTTTTGGTGGTTGGGGGAGACTAATGAGTGGGGTTATCTTGGTGTTATGAATACCTTAGATACATAAATCCAGGGTAGATTCTTTGACATGAGGGATTGATGTATATTAGGTGTTATCAAGTTGATAGCAAAGGAATGGTCATGCCTTGGATTTGTATAAGGGAAGCACTCTCTATTCTTGAGTTTTGGTGTTATGACTTGGTTGAGGGACATGATATTTTGGATTCCTAACCCTATTGATTTATAGAATGGTTTTAATGTGACCATCACTATTGAACCTAGATGGATGGGTTTAGGGTAATTAAGCATGGGTATATTCCTTTGGTTTTGGAATAATGTTGGGTAACTTGTGATCATATGGTGAGTTTTGGCATGGTGTGATGTTAATATTGGAAAAGAGTACCAGGGGTGTCCTATTGGAAATATGTGTGTTCCCCCTAATTTTTTTCAAGATGTACGGGTAGGCTCATTGAGTTTGAATAGGGATATGAGCCTACTCACTAGATACCATGTGTTGTGTTGAAAAGATTGTACCATGAAGTTTAAAGTCATGTGATTAGGATGTATGTGTCATGAAAGGTGTGATAAAAGAGGATTGATTAGAGATTAATCATTTGGGATATGCTATCTAGAATAAACTTGGGGATTATACCTAGTAAGGAGGACCTATTGGTCTGGGCTTACCCATTGTATGTTTATCTTTTATATTTTAAAAAGTCTATTGAACTCGTTCTATCGAAGGTGGGTTCTATAATTTCTTGTTATCTTAAGGTGTGTTTAACCATGGCGTGGGTTGATTTCAGTTTTAGAAGGTTCTTAGGATTTGTGGTATGTGGTAAATGGTGTACTTGGTTTTAGATTATTTTATTCTCATGAGTTTCCTCTATTTTATGTTTTCTTTTCAGTTGGAAATCTCCTCTATTGTGCGGCTCTCCTCTACCACGAACGCACCTCTACCGTGTGCTTAACGACACCTTCACGGTGAGTTTTCTCCTATTACTCATTGGTTTCCTCTTGTTTTCATGTTATTACTATTTGATATTGATCGTTATAATGTGAAATGTATGGGCTAAATGCCCCGCTGAAAATCATGGCCATTGGTGGTCCTTGTTTGCGCACTAAATGAATTGCATGTTGGTTGGTTCTTGTTGAACATTTGAATATAAAAATTGGTAATTTACGTATACTTAATTTATTAATGAATGCCCCAGGATGATAAAACTTCTCTGATAACCCCTGAATTAACAAACAAAATTGAATAAGGGATTCTTTGTAAAATCTAAAATTGTGATTGTTTGGTTTGTATAGTGTTGCGATTGTGAGCACGATTGTGTTTTTTTATGGTGTTGCGGTTGTTGGAATGATTGATATGCCATTTGTTTTCCATGTTGTAGTTCTTCCACCATTGAATATCAATCCAAACTTTACCCATTTCAATGGCACCACCACTTTATTACTAGTGAAATTCCACTGAATCCTAAAAAACCACTTCTAGAGGACTCTATGAGACACTTTATGGTGTGAAGATGATTTTTTTCAGATTCTATATATTTTTAAAATACATGGTATGTTGTCTTGTTAAATGAAACATGCTTCACCATACATGGATTTCATATAGATTTTAATGCCAGACAACAGTTATCTCCAAAATTTACACCACATGACTCATCTTCTGACTCAAACTTGGAATAAGTTTTATTTTAAATGTTACATGTCATGTGAACGTAGGTCACACACAATGTATCTCCAAGACATATACTTCAGCATGAAACCATGTACATGTCATGAAATAATGGTAAAACCATATGATATGTGTTTTACTTCACTCACACCATGTATAGATACCATAGAAACTTTATGTGTATAGAATATACACCCCTAGTGTTTATGTAAGGACTACACACTGTGTATTCCACAAAAATGTGATGCATAGCCAGTGAAGTGACTCACTTTTTATCTAAAGTACACGCCTTTAGCTCAATTTGTTCTATATGTCATGTATTTTCAAAGGCATCATGTAGTCTTTGTAAGACTAACTTGGAATTAATTTGATATATGTTAGATTAAATCAGGTATCTTATCCATAGACGATGTTCACCCTACTGGACACACCATGTATATGGATTTCACATGAGTTTAGAAATGGTAGTATACAACCAACCTTGACTGAGAACCCTACACATTGTGTATCCATTGAACAAATTGTGTTCTATGTTAATTTCATTATTATTATTTATTTTTCACTTAGATGATAATATTTCATGTATGAGTAGCCCATTATAAATATCTTCTCATGTAGATCACAATATTATGACTCCCTCATTCATTGGAAATTGCACACGATGTGGTTTGGATATTTTAATTATCTTCACTCTGCTTGAGAGTTGACAAGTGACAAGTGAGATGTTTGGAGAAAATATGGAGTATGGTACTCCCCCATGTTTCAGTGAAGATTCCTCCATGTATAGGTTTTAGGTACTCCATAGAGATATACAAAAGATAGGGCACAATACCCCGTATATAGATAGAGTTCAAGTACTTTCACATGTTTTGGGGTAGGTTCCTCTATTTCATTGTAGAGGCATTTGTACCATGATTTTTTTTATAAAACCCAAACAATGCTACTTGATTAATTAAAACATAATATTAGGAAAGTTCAAGATCGAACCCATAAAGATGATGAATATGAATAAAGAATGGATGAATGATAATCGGTTGACAAAAGAGTAAGAAGATGGCGTGAAAGAGTTTATCAAGTTTGCAAGAGATCATGCATGTGACCCTTCTCAAATCCTTTGTCCGTGTTTACACTGTTGTTGTTCAAGACAAATTAGTCCAGAGGAGTTGGAAGAACACCTGATCTGTCATGGAATAGATCAAAGTTATACATGTTGGAATAAACACGGGAAAAAATGAATGTAGGTAGTGGCTCGGATAACACGACATTTTATGGAAGATCTGATATGATTATAAGTGTGAACAGTGAAGACAATCATATGGAGGGTGTGATTACAGATGTGAATGATGATGAAGATCATATTGAGGAAATGACAAGGACATTTGAAGATGAACTTTGTGATTGCCCTAATTTTTTTGAGAAGTTAATGAGTTGTGCAAAAACGCCATTGTATGCTGGTTTCACTAAATATACAGTATTTTCAGCCGTACTAAAGCTGTATAATTTGAAACAAAGAAACGGGTGGAGTGACACCAGTTTTACGGAACTAATTGCTCTCCTGAATGACATGCTCCTAGAAGATAATGCACTCACAATCCAAACATACGATGCAAAACGAATGCTACGATCGATGGGTATGATCTCTGAAATAATACACACCTACCCGAATGACTGTATATTGTTTCTCAAGGACCAAAAATCACTTAAATAATTCCCAAAGTGTGGTGATTCTCGATACAAGAAAGATGATTCTAGTCCTACGAAAGTTGTATGGTACTTTCCAATCATTCCAAGGTTTAGGCACCTATATGGAAGTGAGGAGATTGTAGGACAATTTACATGGCATGCAGATACAAGAATTAAAGATGGGAAACTACATCACCCGAAAGACTCTCCTTAGTGGAAGAGAATTGATCACGAGTATCCTGAATTTGGAAACGAGCCGAGAAACCTTCATCTGGCGTTATCTACAGATGGGGTGAATCTTTTTGGTTTTCAAAGTTGCAGTCACAGTACATGGCCAGTTATGTTGGTAAATTATAACTTACCACCATGGTTATGCATGAAACGAAAATACATCATGTTATCTATACTTATATCAGGACCAAAACAACCGGGTAATGATATTGATGTTTATTTGTCTCCATTGATCGAGGATTTGAAAATATTGTGGGATTCAGGTGTTACGTTGTATGATGCTTACAAAAAAGAAGATTTCACTTTGAAAGCGATGTTGTACGAGATGATAAATGACTTTCCTACTTATGGAAATTTGTCAGGATATAGCATTAAAGGAACTCAAGGGTGTCCCGTTTGCGAACAAGGTACACTGTCAATTAGGTTGAAACATTCATCAAAAATCGTGTTTTTAGGACATCGCAGATTTCTACCCCGATGACATAAGTACCAATCTTGGATGACATCATTTGATGGAAGTTTAGAAGAACATACAACACCGTCTCTACTAATAGGTGATCGATTGTTTGAGAATGTAAAATATTTGAACACTACTTTTGGTAAACCGTTTTCGAAAAACCTTACAAAAACTGGTTAGAAAAAGAGATCAGTTTTTTTGAATTACCATACTGGAATTTTCTGTATGTCAGACATTTTCTTGATCTTATGCATATTGAACAAAATGTATGTGATAATGTCATTAGCACGTTGATAAATGCACCCGACAAAACTAAGGATGAAATTAAGGCTATATTGGACATGGTTGAGATGGGAATACAAGAAGAGTTGGCACCAATGAAGGGTGAAAAAAGAATATTTCTTCCTCCTGCTACTTACACTCTTTCCAGGCAGGAGAGATATCAGTTTTTCAACTTCTTGAATAACGTAAAGGTTCTAGATGAGTATTCATCAAATATCAAGAACATCGTGTCAATGTGCGATTTAAAAATAAAGGGTCTGAAATCACATGACTACCATGTTTTGATGCAAGATCTAATTCCTATAGCTTTATGTTGCATTTTTCCCAAGAATTTCAACTATACATTAACAAATCTTTGTTTCTTCTTCAAAGATATATGCAGCAAAGTTATAGACCCGACAAAAGTGCAAACTATGGAAAGAGAAATTGCCGTCATATTATGTGAATTGGAAATGTTCTTCCCGCTGAAATATTTTGATATGATGGTTCATTTGATGGTTCATTTGGTGAGAGAGATTCGACTATGTGGTCCTGTACATTATAGATGGATGTACCCCATTGAATGATATATGAAGATTTTGAAAGGGTATGTCAAAAATTGAAGTCAGCCAGAGGGTTGTATTACAGAACAATATATTATTGAGGAAGTTATTGAATTTTGTACCGAATACCTGTCTGGTGTGGAAAACGTTGGCCTACCAAAATCTTGTCACACTGATCAGATTGAGGGTGAAGGAATTTATAGAAGAGAGGTTGTCACAATCAATATTATAGATCAGGAGTAGGCTCACCTTTATATCTTGCATAACAGTTTCGACGTTGAGTCATATGTTCAAACCCACAAAGAAATTCTTAGGCCTTTGAATCTATCTAGAGATGAAAAATGGATATCAGATACACATAATCAACAGTTTATAGGATGGTTTCAGGACCATATTTTGAAGCAGTTAGATGAAAATCCAGACTCATTTTCAGAACGACTTGATGGCTAGTCGGAGGAGAAAGTGTGTATGTATTATCTTACAATGTTTATGTAGTTAATGGTTATACATTCTATACTAATGAACATGATGAAGACAGTACTGTGCAGAATAGTGGGTTTACACTTTTGGCTGAGGCGATGCATATTTCCGGTGCTAAGGAAAAAAATCCATTTTATGAGAATATGTCATACATTGGCATCATCAAACGAATATGGGAGTTTGATTATACAAAATTTAAAGTGCTGATTTTTCAATGAAAGTGGGTTGATAACAGGAGTGATGTTAAAATAGATGAATTAGGATTCGTGAAAGTTGATTTCAGTAAGGAAGGGGAGAAAGATGAAACATTTATAATGGAATCACAGGCAGTACAAGTATTTTATATTCTAGACCCCACAAACCGAAATTGGTCAATTGTTCTATTATCGACCAAATCAACTGAAGGGTCAGATGAATGTTCAATGGAGAATGACCCTTTTATAGGGACTTCACAATCATTTCGCAGCGGTCCCAATGTAGACGACATTTTGTATGTCAGAGGAGACCACAATGAAGGGATTTACATAGTCGATAGAGGATTCAAATATCTTCATCCTTTAAAGAAAAAAAGGGAGTATAATAATCAGGTTATTTGTTTGTTGTAATATACATTGTGTTACATTATGTTATTATCTGTTCGCTGTTGCTTTTATGTAATCTAAATTAAATGTTAAACCACTTTTGTAGATAATGACTTCTGCACCTGCTGAAGCGCCCAATCCCGAGGCACAAAAGGTCTCTCAACCACCTGCTGGTGGTCCCAGTGCAGAGCAAAAACAAGTTTCTCAACCATCTGCTAGTGGTCCCAGTGCAGAGCAACAAAAAGTTTCTCAACCTATTGTTGTTGGTCCCAGTGCAGAGCAACAACAAGTTTCTCAACCTGTTGCTGCTAGCCCCAGTGCTAATGCTAGTGCTCCGGAGAAAGATATTGATGATACTTCTGAGGAAATGGTAGGAAATGAAACCCTAAAAGCGCAAAAAAAAAACAAGAGCACCGTAGTTTGACAATGTTAGCCAAAATCCTTAAGGCAAAAGAAAAAGGCATCAAATTTGAGGTGGGATGGAATAATTGAGGCCAACATGTTAACCCCAACAAAGCCATCTTTAGTAGATACATTGGAATCATCACTCGGAAACGCATGCTGATTGATGTACAGTCGCGGCACCATGTTGTCACCGTTCTTAATACACTAATGTGGGAAGAGATTACGGTAACATTATGTTATCATTTTTTTTAATTTATTAAAATAAAATACCAAAACATTGACTTACTCTTCATCATCCATTGCAAAGTGCATTTATAGTAGATGCCTTGCATAAGGAATATGTATTAAGAGTTGTAGGAAGGATTTATAGAGGTTTCTGCACAATTTTAACGAAATATCATCTTAAAGATGATGAAGGGAAAATCAAACCACACCCACCTCCTCTTTATACACACTTAATATCCCAAGGAGCGTGGGACGCATTTATCAACCGTCATGGGAAGCAGAATTTTCAGGTACATTGTGTGGGGTAACACGTTGTTTGACATTTCTTGAATTCATCACTTTGATTGACAGTTTTTTATTTATGAAACAACAACTGAGTGCTGAAAATAAAAAACGAGCAGCAGAACCAGCGTACCCTTACCGTAAAGCAAGGATGGGGTATGCTTCACTTGATCAAAAATTGGTATGTCTTTTAAATCTACCGTACTACTTATATGTGAAATAAAAAAACACCATAACCATGTTTCTCTATTTATATGAAGATTGATGAATCGAAATCAAAAGCCAAATCCATCCCACACCATGTGATATGGAAGGAGGCTCGTGTAAATAAAGAGGGGATACTGATAGATGAAAACACACAAAAAGTGTGGGAAACATGTATAAGTATGACATAATATAAATTTAATTTATTTTAAATTTCTATTACATTACAATGACTACTTATTTTTCTATATTTTCTATCTGACATAGTCACAGGAATCAATAACACCCGCACCAGATGCAGACATACTTTCAGCAGCCTTGAAGAGGCCAGACTAGTATGGCCGCATCAGAGGTGCGGGTTTTGGGGTGACACCCCGAACATATTTTCAAAAACAAAAACAAGCGGAGGATGAAAATGAAAAAAATGGAAAAGCTGCAAGAAAAATTAGCTATTTTTCAATAAGAATTACAATACCAGAGAGAGATGATATCAACATTGATGGGGGAGAGGCAAAGAGAAGAAACAACTCAACAACAACCCATGCATGACGATCCCGCCCCACCCCCACCAGCTTTGAGGCAAGCCATTCCCCTAAAAAACCTGACTTAACTGAGGTAATCAATGTTTTAATAATTGTTTCTGTGAAATGTGATTCACATAGACACTGATACCTTTCATGTACTAATATTCTATAGGGTGAAAATGACTGTGATTTATATCTATCAACTCCCACCTATCGCCTTGTAGCGAGGGCTATAGTGTTCAATGCGCAGAACGACATGCTACACAATAGACATCTTCCAACAGATCATTTCAGAGTGTCAATTAACGTAGCTAATGGGCCGAGTGCCGAGCTACCTATTCCAAATGACGATGAAGACATTCATACGGTTGAACAAGATGTTGGAACATTCATCGCATGGCCGTTATTTCTTGTAAAAAAACATGTCAACAAGGAGGTATCAATTTCCAAGTTATTTTTCAAGCTGGACCTTTAACATTTAATGAAAAAAGGTCTGAACCGATGAATGTTATTACAGAACGACAAAGAAAAGGGGGTGAAACGAAATATCAGCTCAAAACTATCTCACGGATCAACCAACCAATTGAAACGATCTACTAAGAGCACCTTCACCCCGCCCGTTCTATATCCACAGTTAATATCATTGTAGGCTCATGTGGATACAAAGTTGATAGACAACAATTCTCACACAATTTATTTTAAAAAAAATATGTACGGAGAGGAAACATCAGATTTCATTAGTGATGAAAATGTAAATTAAATCCTCAAGTATAAATGGCTAGGCGCCTCAGTTGTAAATGTATATATGAGGTATGTTTTCATGATTTGATTTTACAAAAGCTGATATACTCTGATAATTATGACTAAATACATTTTATATTTTTCACAGGCGTATATATGAAAAATAATTGAAGGGATTTACCCATGAACAAAAATTTGGACTCGTTACTCCTCACACCACCTCTTCAAAAGAAGAAATAGATTCTGATAAAGAGGCTGCAATAATTTCATCCCTGCTCAAATCATTTGAAAACAAAATTACAGATGACAGACTCTTTTTAATACCAATGATGTAGGGGTAGAACTATACAATTTAATCATATCAACTATATTTTCATTTATTTCTTTACTTATTCCTTTTTGTATTTTTAGGTAGCATTGGATACTGATTGTAGTCAATTTGGATACTCCAAAGATTTATTTTTTGGATTCAACGCATGGATATCCAACAAACTGACCACGCATGATGGCGTTTGTTAATTTGTAATACACTAGAGATCCAAAATTTTAAAACTAAACATCAAGTTATATAATTTATTTTATCTTTTAATGAGGATTCTATTATGATAGGGCGGTGCATCAATATCGTCTAATGCATGGAATGAATCCAGGGCATAAGGATGAGAAATCCTACAAGATCTATAACTAGAAAAGTATCCAGGTATATATAATAACATTGCACTATACAAACACATATCAAAACAAATTACTTATTGTTGTTGATATTTTTGCAGTATCCAAAACAAACAAATGGAAAGGACTGTGGTTATTATGTTTGTAAATTTATGAAAGAGATCGCATTTTATCAACAAACTAGCATCCCTGATGAGGCATTTTCGAAAATAATTACGAGTTCATTTAAAATATTTATTAATCCTTTGTGTATTTATATTTTTTCAGTACTACCATGACTGTCACAAAAAATCATATTCAGAAGATGATATAGATGTGTTTAGAAACGAATGGGCAACATACCTGATGGAAGATTATACACAAATAGGAGGAAAGTGAATTACTACTAATGTTATCCATATATGATCATTGATATCTCCCTTTTTTACACTTATTGACAATATATGATCACCCTTTATTATGTTTTATATCCTTAGGTTATGAAGAATGGTTATAAATATGATTTTTCTTTATAGTAAAGCATAACTCAGTTTGAAATTGACATTAACTTTAGAAAACAACACTACTGACAAAAGGAATACCAAGAAAACACATTCGGATTGTTTTGATATTTTAGGAGAATTATCCATGAGTCATTTGTGATGTGTATGAATCAACTGTACCTCAATACGATGCACGGTGTGACCGGTATGGCTAAAAGTGTCTGATATCATTTTGAAATTGACATTAACTTTAGAAAACAAGACAAGTGACATACATAAAACTGATCAAATGCGTTCAGATTGTTTTTATACTTCAGGAAAAAAATCCATGAGTCATTTTTGAGGTGTACGAATCGACCACACCTCAATCTGACACACGGTGTGACCGGTATGGCTAAAAGTGTCTGATATTAGTTTGAAATTGACATTAACTTTAGAAAACAACAGTACAAACATACAGAATACCAAGAAAACACATTTGGATTTTTTTGATACTTTAGTAAAATGATCCATGAGTCATTTATGATATGTACAAATCAACCGCACCTCAATCCGATGCATAGTGTGACTAGTATGGCTAAAAGTGTCTGATATCAGTTTGAGATTGACATTAACTTTAGAAAACAACACAAGTGACATATGGAAAACTGAGAAAACATGTTCGGATTGTTTTTATACTTTAGGAAAACAATCCATTATTCATTTTTGATGTGTAAGAATCAACCTCACCACAATCCAATTCACGGTATGACCGGTATGGATAAAAGTGTCTGATATCAGTTTGAAATTGACATTAACTTTAGAAAATGACACTACTGACATACAGAATACTGAGAGAACACATTTTTATTGTTTTTATATTTTATAAAAACTATCCATGAGTCATTTTTGACGTTTACAAATCAACCGAACCTCAATTCGATGAACGGTGTGACCGGTATGGCTAAAAGTGTCTGATATCAGTTTGAAATTGACATTAACTTTAGAAAACAACACAAGTGACATAAGGAAAACCAAGAAAACACATTCTTATTGTTTTGATACTTTAGGACAACAATCCATGATTAATTTGTGAGGTGTAATAATCAACCGAACCTCAATCCGACGCACGGTGTGACCGGTATGGCTAAAAGTATCTGATATCAGTTTGAAATTGACATTAACTTTAGAAAAAAACACTACAAACATACGGAATACCAAGAAAACACATTCGTATTGTTTTTATACTTTAGTAAAATGATCCATGAGTCATTTGTGACATGTAAAAATCAAACGCACCTCAATCCGACGCACAGTGCGACTGGTATGGCTAAAAGTGTCTGATATCAGTTTGAAATTGACATTAACTTTAGAAAACAACACAAGTGACATACAGAAAACCAATAAAACACATTCTGATTGTTTTGATAACTTAGGAAAACGATCCATGAGTCATTTTTGATGTTTACGAATCAACCGCACCTCAATTAGAAGCACAATGTGACTGGTATGGCTAAAAGTGTCTGATATCAGTTTCAAATTGACATAAACTTTAGAAAACAACACTACTAACATACGGAATACTGAGAAAATGCATTCAGATTGTTTTGATATTTTAGAACAATAATCCATGAGTCATTTTTAAAGTGTAAAAATCAACTGTACCTCAATCCTACGTACGGTGTGATCGGTATGGCTAAAAGTGTCTGATATCAGTTTGAAATTGACATTAACTTTAGAAAGCAACACTACTGACATACGAAATACTGATAAAAAACATTTGGATTGTTTTGATACTTTAGGGAAACAATACATGAGTCATTTGTGATGTGTAATAATCAACCTCACCTCAATCCGATGCATGGTGTGACCGGTATGGATAAAAGTGTCTGATATCAGTTTGAAATTGACATTAACTTTAGAAAACAACACTACAAACATACGGAATACTGAGAAAATGCGTTCGGATTGTTTTGATACTTTAGAAAAACGACCCATGAGTCATTTTTGATGTGTAAGAATCAACCACACCTCAATCCGATACACGGTGTGACTGGTATGGATAAAAGTGTCTGATATCAGTTTGAAATTGACATAAACTTTAGAAAACAACACAAGTGACATATGGAAAACCGAGAAAATGCATTCATATTGTTTTGATACTTTAGGAAAATGATCCATGAGTCATTTGTGATGTGTACGAATCAACCTCACCTCAATCTGACGTAAGGTGTGACCGGTATGGCTAAAAGTGTTTGATATCAGTTTGAAATTGACATTAACTTTAGAAAACAACACTACTGACATACGTAATACTAAGAAAATGCATTCATATTGTTTTGATATTTTCGGAAAACGATCCATGAGTCATTTGTGACATTTAAAAATCGACTGCACCTCAATCCGACGCACGATGTGATCGGTATGACTAAAAGTGTCTGATATCAGTTTGAAATTGACATTAACTTTAGAAAACAACACAAGTGACATACGGAAAACTGAGTAAATGCATTCAGATTGTTTTGATACTTTAGGAAAAAAAAATACACGAGTCATGTGTGAGGTTTAATAATCGACCACACCTCAATCTGACACATGGTGTGACCGATATGGATAAAAGTGTCTGATATCAGTTTGAAATTGACAGTAACTTTAGAAAACAACACTACAAACATACAAAATACCAAGAAAATGCGTTCGGATTATTTTGATCCTTTATGAAAATGATCCATGAGTCATTTTTGACATGTAATAATCAACCACACCTCAATCCAATGCATCATGTGACTGGTATGGCTAAAAGTGTCTGATATCAGTTTGAAATTGACATTAAATTTAGAAAACAACACAAGTGACATACAGAAAATTGAGAAAACGCATTCGGATTGTTTTTATACTTTACGAAAATGATCCATGAGTCATTTTTGACGTTTAAGAATCAATTTCACCTCAATCTGATTCACAGTGTGACCGGTATGGCTAAAAGTGTCTGATATCAGTTTCAAATTGACATAAACTTTAGAAAACTACACTACTAACATATGGAAAACCAATAAAACATGTTCATATTGTTTTGATACTTTAGTAAAATGATCCATGAGTCATTTTTGACGTGTACGAATTGACCACACCTCAATCTGATGCACGGTGTGATCAGTATAGCTAAAAGTGTCTGATATCAGTTTGAAATTGACATTAACTTTAGAAAACAACACTACTGACATACGGAATACCAAGAAAACGCATTCGTATTGTTTTGATACTTTAGGAAAATGATCCATGAGTCATTTTTGATGTGTCAAAATCAACTGTACCTCAATCCGATGCATGGTGTGATCGGTATGGATAAAAGTGTCTGATATCAGTTTGAAATTGATATTAACTTTAGAAAACAACACTAATGACATACGGAATACTGAGAAAACGCGTTTGGATTGTTTGGATACTTTATTACAACGATCCACGAGTCATTTTTGATGTGTAAAAATCAACCGTACCTCAATCCGATGCACTGTGTGATCGGTATGGCTAAAAGTTTCTAATATCAGTTTGGAATTGATATAAGCTTTAGAAAACAACACAAGTGGCATATAGAAAACCGAGCAAACGTGTTCGCATTGTTTTGATACTTTAGGAAAACAATCCATGAGTCATTTTTGAGGTGTAAGAATTGACCGCACCTCAATATGACGCACAATGTGACCGGTAAAGCTTTTCATTAGATAAAGAATCAATATTTATTAAATGAGATAAATCATCCAAAAACATATTGATTTTACATTATTCCCTTTCATTGTTATCAGAATAAAAATATTTGAGTTTATCATTTCTATATTTTAGTTTCACATTTCCATATTAATGTATTCTTTCATATTAATGTTTTAATTTATTTCATTATTGTATTACTAACATAATATTTGTTTTCTGATATAGGTGAATTTTTTTCCTTGAGTTCGGATTCTTTGTTCGGAAAAAAATACTATGGACGACAGTTTTTGAGATAGGATCACAAATATCAAAGGATGAAACATTAATGTTTATAACTGTTGTTGGATAATTGTAATTTTAACGATGTAAAACATTGTTTGAAATGTATATAACAGTGTGTTTTTTTTGTATTCATGATGTTAAGTAAATGTATATAGCATTGTTTGTCAAAATATTGTGTGTGAGTGCAGTTTTGTACAGGTGTGCAGGTTCTATTCTGTGCAGGTGTGCAGGTGATGGTTTGTGCAGGTGCTGGTTTTGTAGGTGCAGGGGAATGTGCCTTTATCATTGTTTTTTTGAGCGCTGATAAAGGAAACTTTTATCAACACTAATAATAGGTCCCTTTATCAGTGCTCAAGATAGAACTGATAAAGGCAACCCTTTATCAGTGCTAAAAAAACGCTGTTAATGCCGGTATAGATAAAGGGGGGGGGGGGGTCCCCTTTATCAGTGCTCCGAAAAGCGTTGATAAAGGCTACCTTTATCAGCGCTAAAAAAAGCACTGATAAAGGACACCCTTTATCAGTGCTTTTTTTAGAGCTGATAAAGGGGACCCCCCCTTTATCTTCGCTAACATTTACAGCACTTTTCTAGCACTGTTAATGTTGGTTTTTAGCGATAATAAAAGGCCAATTTTTATTAGTGCTTGGCGTTGTTACCCTAATGAAAGGAAATTTATTGAAACTTTTTTATTTAAATGATATGATTATAAGTTGGCTTAATTAATTAAATGAATCAATTATAAGGTGCCTTGTATATGGACCTTGAAATTTATATAGGAATTTCCAGACTCCGGTTAGATTTTGGATTCCCAAGGGAATGCCTTGAGTGCTCATGGATGCCATTCTGATTCAAGGATGCCAGTTTCCTTGGTTGAGACCCACCTTAGAACTTGATCCTCGTCTATTAGTGGATGTCTGATATGACACCATATGATCCCTCCAATACTATTAAAGGATGCCTTGGATACACTCCTTAGATCCATCATGGCTTCTACAGACATGAGGTGCCTTTTTTACATGCTTGGACCTAGCCATTGCTTATCCCATTTTACCTTAGATATATTCCTTGGACTAGGTTAGATCATCAGTATTGTGGAATGCCTTGGATGATGCTCCTTGGATTACACTCTTACCCCTTATCTCAACTGCAATTACTACTGATTTGGAAACCCTTGAGGTATTGGATTCCTTGGTTACTACCTTGGACCCCTTTTATTATTAATATCTATACAGGTTTCCTTATTACATCTTGGAATTTATACTATTACCATTACAAGATGATGTAAGTGATGGATATTCCTCACATGACGTATTTATATAAACTAGAACCTAATTAATTAATGAATCAATTACATGTTTAGACACCAGCTGAGGGATGAAGTAGGTACTTGGGTATTTACATTATTGTACTATTTTATTATTATATATTAATTCTTGAACACTATTTCAGTTTATATTACATAGATAGGATGTTATAGAAACCATTGGTGGTGGCCTAATAAGATTTATCTGACACCCTATCTGGGCACCATTGGTACCCAGGTAGGCTCTATGTATGCAAGTGTTGATAAAGGGAAGTGTATTTTTTAAACACTTGATTGTTGCTTTCTTTATTAGGATAAAGCAAGTGGAAGATGATCAAGTTGGAGCTCAGGATAATAGGGATAGTTTTTTGATTCCTTTTTTCTACTTTTTTATAGAATGTATTGTCTACTATATTATATACATGTTTTCCATCTTTATAGATACATGAAATATCATCATCAACTTTTGTATGTTTATATTAGTTGTACCTATCATATTATTGTTCCTTTATGCTTCTTTTATGCTACCAATTTACTTTTATTGCTTCCAATACTTCTCTATTTATACTTTTATCCACTATACTACATTATATTAATGAGGGAATTATCTCCCCATAGACACACCCTAGGTCGGCATTTCTATTTAGAAACCTCTAACATTTGGGGAGATGCACTTGAGGCCACATGGACAACCAGGATCAGGGAACCTTCAATGGAATCCAAGTCCAAGACTTCAAATCATTGGACAAATGTTTCCATGAAGAAGTGCCAGACTAAGTTTTGAGATCCAAGTACTGTATAAAGTTGAGGTATAACAAGATGGAGAGAAGTTTACTAGTTTATCCATATGAGCATATGGAAGTGCATTAGACAAATAAAGATATGAATACCACTAGTCAAAGAATGTGATGAGTTCATTGTACCGATTCTATTAGTCGAAGAAATGCCTAAGGTCATCAAACATAGATGTGAGAAGTCACCGGCCAAAGAATTTCTTATGGATTCATCATAAAATATTTTATCAGATAGAATCTTAAGAATATTTTAAATTTTTTAAATCCCTATTATAGTGAAGATGCTAAAGCTGGGTTTTCAATGTTTATTTATCTTTCCATGGTTAACAAAGCATAGGGAAGTTCATTAACACTGATTTTAAGAAAGTTTGAAGAAATGAAGCTGGAACAAAGTTTTTATAAATATTCAATAATGTTATAGAATATTATAGAGGCATCTAGTGAAATTAAAAATGAGTGGGAGGTTTAAATTTCATGTTCTGGTTAAGCGGGAAAAACATTTTCAATTTCCCACCTTTTCTTTTGAAAGTAAACCTATAAAAGGGGGTGAAAATACAATATGGGTGTATAAAACTATTCATATGTGTGAGAGTATAAATGATAAAAGTTTCTTATTAGGGTGATTTTCCAACCAAGTAAACACTTGGTTGAAGAATAAGTACACCAGACAGAGGTGTGAAGAGAATAAGTACTAGATGGAGATCCTAATAAGAGTTATCAGACAGATTTTTACTAGATAGGGGTACCAAACAGAGTTATTGGTGTAGTGTTTTTTTACCAGACAGAGAAAAAATCAGAGGCACAATATCTTTAGTCATACCAAATGAAGTTATACTGGATGAAGGCTAAGCACATCAGACATAATCTTATTAGATGAAGTTATTGAACAAAGAATTTTTTTAGATGAATTTTCTATGAGATGTTTCCAAAGTTTAATATATTTTTTTGAATTATTTCATACATTTTTTTGTAACTAATGGGAGTTAGTATAATTACCTATTATGAGATATTTTGAGTCTAATAGAAGTTGGATCAAATTTTATTCACTTCATATTATAGTGAATTTCTATTAACTGAAGATAATCTCCATGGAAAGGATATAGTCCCCCATATTGGGAGTAAACATTGTAAATCTTTTGTCATCTAATTTAATTTATAATAATATCTTAAAAAGTGTGGTTGAGTTTTATAAAGTTTAAAATGATATAAAACTCTAATAAGTTATAGGTGTTAATTTCAAGTGAGAAGAAATTGTAAAAGATCACCACTGATTCAAACCCCCCTTCTTAGTGGTTCTCACACTCTTTATAACTTCAATCGATATCAAAGCTTCCAAGTTCCCTATGTAATATCCTTACATTTTTTATCATGGATAATCTCAACTTAGTGAATAGAAGAGGTATTGCTACCTTCAATGATAAAAATTTTCATGGATGTAAAAAAATGATACCATATCTTCTATATCTTGGATTGGAGGTAATTGATGTAGCTAAAATTGGGTTTCCACCCATTTAGAAAGACTATCCTATGACATTTACTGAAAAAATAAATCTTGAGGTTGATTAGAAGGCTATAAATTCTATGCTTATGCCTTTGTAAGAAAATTTTTATATGAAAGTGATGAGTTTCAAGATAGATAAGGAAAATTATGACAAACTCAAAAGTATCTTCAAATGAAATATCTAAGTGAAGTAAGTAAAGAAAACAATCTATAAAATCATGTTTGAATATATCAGAATGGAATATGATGAAACTATTAATGTAAAAATCACTAGAGTTGATGAAATTTTTAGAAATAATAGTATATTCAAATATGTTTTGGAAGATTCTACCATTGTTAATAAACTCATGAGAAATTTTCTAGATTAGTTTGATCCTAAAATTTATTCCATAGAAGATAACGATGATTGATCTCTTGATGAATTTCCAACTTTCTTATTACATATGATATGAGGAAATATCCATCATTCAAAAATATGATTAAGGAAGAAATGTATTTTCAAGATATAAAGAAGCTGTATTTTCATAAACCAAAGTATGGGTTAATGGGGAATAGTGAATCTAAAGATAAGGAAGTTTATGGTAAAGAAAATGATATCTTAATGTCTCTTATCCCTAATAATTACTAAAAATGTAGAGTAAAATACAAAGGAAAACTCCCACTTAAATTTTTTTTAGTGTTGATGCATTATAGATTCTTTTATGAATTTTCAAAATAATAAAGTTAGAGAATATGATGATTATTTTGAATAAAATCCTAGGTGGAAGAAGTGTAGAAAAATATACAAGAAAGATAATAAATCCATTAGAAGTAAGAAAAATTTCACCAGAAAGAATATAAGAAGTATGTTAAGTAATAAAGTTGAGTATAACTCCACTAACAACAGTTATCCAAAAGATAAAAATCTAGATAAGTTCAAAACTTTCTTTTCTAATGTTGAGATAAAGGAAGATACTTCAAACAATGTAGGATAAGAATGTGAATAAATGTACAAGGAATATGAGATGAGGTCAGGACTCGTGGCATGCCTTTTTCCAAAAAAAGTCTCAAGAAAGATATCATAATATTGATTAAATAAAGTGAGAATAAGAATAAAGGAATGTAAGGTTTTCTTAAAAAGGGAAATGCATATATTGAGGAAATTAATAACCTCAAGATAAAAGTTACCGAGCAAAGAAGGATGGTGGAAGATCTTGGTAAGAAAATTGTAGCTAATAAAGATAAGTTTTATAAAACCCAATAAAGACTTATTTAGGTTGAAAGTAACTTAAAGAAGATGAGTGATAATTTCAATAAATATTTAGCAGTGAAAGATGAAACATCTTGAGGTACTAAAAGAACTCATCCCAATAATCTGGTGACATAAACATCCAATAAACATAAAAATTCATTTAATTTTAATAACCATGTAGGTGTTAGAAACAATTTTTGAAAATATAGGGTTTATAAATGATGTGAGAATCAAATTAAAACTATAGAAGTTAGAAACAACCTCAAATAAAAGGGGACCCCACATCTGGGGAAAACAGGTACCGGGATATATGTTGAACTGTAATAAACTCATTGAAATGAAGGTTCTATAGTTATTATTGGATATATGGTATATTTGGGAAAAAATCATATTATTATTTGAATAACATGTCTCTCACTATAAATAGACATGAATTGAGGGGGAGAAATGGTAGAAGAAAAGAGAGTGAATTTCTTAAGTTGCAAAAAGAAAGAAAAGAAAAGTCATAATATGCGAGAAAGTATCTAAAGAAAAATCGATTATATTTTCTAGAGGAAATTTATGGAAGGTATGACCAACCAAGTAATTATGTTTAATAATATATTACCACTATTCCATGACAAGTTTCCTATACTAGAAAAGGAAAATAAGTTGGAAAAAATAAAATCAGGGAAAAATATTTTATTATTGAGATTGCTATAAAATATAGGAAAAGGAACAAACCATGGATTATTGATAATGGTTCTACATCACATATTATAGGTTATATAAAGTTATCGAAAAGTATTGAATAATGTTAAATAATATTAGTTACTTTTGGGAATGGAAATTCCTTAAAAATTAGAGGAATATGAATAGCTGAAATTGAAGCACAAAAACTGAAGTCTAATGAAGTATTGTTTGTTTATGGGATTAGGCACGACTTAAAAAGTGTTATCCAAATTTGTGATGATGATAACGAATTAATATTTATAAAATATTCTTATATCATCAAAATTCTGAAAGATATAAAAGTTTTTACCAAGGGGAAAAGAACTAGTGATAATTTATTCAAGATTGGAGATCTTTGTAACTCATATTACTTAAGTGTTGAGGATAAAAATATGTTGTTTCATTGAATAATTGGGAATCTTGTTTATAAAATTATGAGAAAAATTTCTAAGCAATATACTATAAGAAACTTAATAAAATTGAAAAGGAAATATGATGTTGTTTTTAAAACTTTCCTACAAGTAAGGATGATTAGTGGAAGACATAATAAAGTTGAAATCCAATCCACCAAACCTATTGATGTAACACCCCAAGCTTCTATGGTATTCTTCTCTTTGAATAATGTGATAGCGTGTGTTGTACGCAACACCGAGTTCTAACACACCATAACCAATCAAATTAGCCGTTATGAATAGTAATACCTACTTTTTGAAATTATATATATTTTATTTTTTTAAAATGGACTTCATTTTTGGATTCGGAATATCAAATTTAGTCTAAGGTGAAATTTTGGTACTTTTCGGATAACTTTAATATTTTGATGAATAGTGAAAATTACTAAATTTTAATTAAAAACAACTTTTTTAATCAAAATAATTAATAGTGATAAATTATAAATTTGAGAGGGTTTAAAGTATATTTAGAATATATTTTTACCATTTAATACAATGTTGGTCATTGGACATAATTTTACAATTAAACCGGACATAAACAAGTGTCAATCTTTTGATAGTTATTATCTCTTAAAAACACGCTTTTTGTTTTAACAACGGGAATTAATTTTAAATTAATTTCTGCCACTTCTGTGTTTTGAATTTGGAAAAATGGATTACATATTTGGAATCAGGATTTTTAAATTGTGTAAATAGGTAACTTTTATTTTTAGACATTTTGAATAAAATACTGCGGTAAATATTTTATTTACCATGGTTAAGGGTAAATCCGGTAAATAAGGGTTAAAAAATAACATTATAATAATACTAAATTACCCTAAAACGTGTCCTAGCCTTATTGGTTGATACATGTTCGACCATAGGCATCTTTGGGTCGATTTTGGGACCCCATGGAGCCACTTGTAGGTGATAGGGACACTTAATTTTAATTAAGTTAAAATGAATACAAAAATGACACAAGCATATATCTTTTAGTAAAATAATTTTTACATAGGGTTATATATGTTGGATTTTCGACTATAAATATTCATTAGAAATATAAAAAGATTTTCTACATGATGATATTTTATTTATAATTTTTAGAGATTACATAATTTAATTTATTTATGACACAATGATGATGTAGTAATTACCATAATAGTGAAAATTTAAAATAATTGATATTATAAATTCCAAAATAAATATAATTTTAGACTTTTAATGAATTAAAATAATTTTCTAGGATAATATGACATATTAGGATTAATTTAATTAACTTTTTTCTAAGTAATAATTCTGTTATGAGTTTCACAAAAATCAACTATTGAATAGTGTCAAAATTGACATAAAAGAGTTTTTAAAACAAGTATTATATTATTAATTGATATTAAATTCCTAAAAATATAAGGTTCGGCCAAAAAACTTATATAATGATATTTGTATCATTAATGGACCACTTGGGGGTCTCTTGGATGTATATAGTAAGTTTATTAACCATATAATATAAAAATACAAAGAGACATTGTAAAAGTGAAACTAATTAACTTAGAGTTAATACTTAAAGATAAGGTTAATATAAGTACCCAAACCTGTCTAAATTCTATTGGTTGAGTGGTTTTCGACCGATAACCACCTTAAAATTTAAATAATCCACTTTGGAGCCATTAGAAACCGAATATGAATTTATTATAAATTAATATTTCTAGCTTTTCTAAAGGTGCCCCTCACCCCTCTTATAAAAGGGAACTCCTCCTTCTCATTTCTTCACACCTTCAAAGCCTTTTTATTCGGCAAAAATCTGCCCAAATACTCTCCCAACTTTCCTCAATACAACCTAGAGTCCTTAGTTTGATCATAAATCCAACCTAAGGAGCCATTTTGATCAAATCAAAAGGAAGAACCCGAAGAAGAGGTAATGTTTTCACCACCCCTTTTCAAGTTCCTTTCTTTTTCCACTTCTTCTTTCTTTGTTATTACCATTATAAAATAATAACTCCAGTATCTTATATATACTGTGATGTTATTATAAATATGGTACAACCATATTCAGTATTCTATCCACCCTTTGAATAACATGTCACCATACGTGCGTACGTACGGCTTACCGTCTCCACGTCGTGGTGTAATTGTTATTCAATATATTATTATTTGGATGGGTATAATAATGATGTGTAACTCATGTAAATAATAAATATAACATGATAATGATTCTGTATATATGACATACTATCAAATTATATATTATTTTAATATCAAAATAATTATATTGTCGCTCGTGCGTACGTACGGACTACCGTCTCCACGAACGCGATGAGATTCATTCTCCATCATATCCATTCAAGTATAATTATCATTTTATGATTTAAAAATTATGTTTAAGGACTTGATATCATTCTGGATATGAATAATATACAACTTATCCATTACAAACATGACTTATGTAACAAAACATATAAAAGAAAACGAGTAAGTTAACACCCGAAACAACGATAATACTAAGATATTATTTGTTAAAAGATCATATATGATATCATATGAATGCATATGATTCTCGTATAATTTAATAAAAATTATTTCACTATTATACAGGAGGTTAACCTACCCCAACCAAGAAAAAGTACAAGGTAAGTGTTATTTCACAATCTCTTCATTATCTGAGGTTGTTTATACGTAATAATCTACTGGGATCTCTTTATCATCCACATCCACGTTTCTTCAAAATGTATTTCAAAACATTTTTACTATTTACAAGAATATGGGTTAAAGTCATTTATACCCTTGTTTGACTTTTTATAAGAGTTTTATAAAGGAATCTTTTCGTCGTTTTCCAAACAAGGTGCTTTTAACCTTTTTGACATAATTAAGGTAAGAATGTTTTTTTAAAATTATACGGTGGGTGCGGCTATTTTCTGCCATTATAAAATCGTCGAAGCTTCCCTTACAAGATTATAAGAATACTTTCAAAGAAACTGTTTCATTTTATATGACTCTTAAATGATTTCAAAATAAAAAGAGATATTTCTCTAAAAAGAGTTTTGATTTCATCTATGTCAACATCCTTTGATGGATTTTAAGCTTATTTGGAGATGATTTATTATGAAACAAAACTTCCATATTGTATTGAAGGTTTTTTGATATTTTTGACTATGGATATGTTATTTTCATGGTTTATGGATGAAGTATTTACATTTTTATGCTATTTTTAATACGAATGTTTATGTTATGTTTAAACCTTTTCATATGGGAATGCATTGGACTTAATATGTGACGGGTGGAGCCCGCTATAGCTCCTCGATGAATCGGTAGGTCTCATGAGACAAACTAGTGTCTTGGAACAAGGCCTTGGCAAAATATTATTTGTAGTCTTGGCACGAGGCCTTGGCTATGTGGTTATGATAGTCTGGCATTATGCATTCCATCATTATAAAAGTGGTTATTGATATTGCATGTGATTATTCGATTAGTAGAATATCCATGTGAATAAGTAAATGGAATTATTTCATTTTACTTTTGCCATACCATGTTGAAGTTCAAGTTTAAAAGGATTTTGTTTTAGTTATACATTGCCTTAAATGTTTATGCTTATTTTTGAAAGTTTCCGCTTTATTGTTATCCTTACTGGGAATTTGAGCTCACCCCCTTTCTATGTTTTATTTTTACCAGGATGTGAAGAAGTAAGTTATGAATGACCTGCGGGGATAGTATGTGGGGATATGAGGGTGGAATATGGAGACTATGTTGTTGTAGTAGTTTTTCACTTTATGATGTAATGTAAAACTTTATGAATATATCTAGTGTTTCCAAGGCTACTAAACCAATCGGTCTTTAGAGATTTGATCTTTCTTGTGATCATGCCAATGTTATGTAATAATGCACCGACTCTGGGTAACTGGGGTCGGGGCGTTACAATTGAGATCATTCAATTTGATCTTTATGGGTTTATACTACATCAATCAATAAAAGGTGATTTTTTTACTTTATTACATTCATTTTTAACTTCACTTATATTCCAACATAATGTTTATGAATCATAATTCAGAGGTAGTGGGGATGTTTAGAAGTTTTAAAAGGGATGTTGAGATAAAACTTATTGTATATATATTTAAGATAAGGAAAAAAATAAAGGAGTACATAAGTAACTTTTTTGTGTCATATATAATGAAAAATGGAATCAATCACCAATAAAGTGCTCCCTATACTCCTCAAAAAAATTGAGCATCAAAAATAAAAAATAGAAGTTTGGTAGAAATGGGAAGTAACATGATCACTAAATACAAACATCCTAAATTATTATATAGAGAATATGAAAGTATATATTCTCATGTACAAAATTTATGTTTACTATGAATGGGATAAAAAATTAATCCCTATGAGATGTGTTATAATAAAAATCCAATGGTGAAATACTTCAGAGTTTTTGTGAGTCCTTACTTAATAAAGATAAAAAATATGGATCTTGAAAAGTTTGACGAGAATATAGGAGAATAAATTTTCATGGGATATTTATCCAAGATAAGAAGTTACAAGTTTAGGAATAAGAAACAACATAAGTTAGTGGAATCATTCAATGAAAAATTTATTAAAAATAAAAATTCATTAAGAAAATTTGTTGAAGATGAAAATAAAAATGTTGTGAAAGATAGATTGATGAATTAAAATGAAGATAAAAAAAGGAAGATGACTATGAACCCAAATATATACTAGATGATTCATATTAGTCTTGTGATGAATAAATTGAAACTAGAAGAAATTGAAACTAGAAGAACGTATCTTAAGTTTCATACTTTACAAAAACATGTTGAATATTAAAATATCATTAGAAATCAGAAATATCCTAATTCAAACTAGAATAAAACTAAGATTAGATAATTAGACATCACTTATCTCGTAGGTGGAACCACAATCATTTTCATAGGCAATTGAACATAAAGAGTGGATACCTATGATGAATGAATAATTAGACTAGATTGAAAAAATAACACTTGGGATCTTGTTCCACTACTATTAGGAAAGAATGTTATAGGAAAAAAGTGAGTGTTTAGAAAAATGATCAACAAACATGTAGAAATTTCAATAAATAAAGCATGACTTGTTTTCAAATGTTACTTCAGGTGGAAAGTGTTTAATTTGAAGAAACATTTGACCCTATTGTGAGACTTAAAACTATAAGAATAGTCTTGGAAGTTTTTGCACATAATTATTAAAAATTCTATTAGATTTATGTTAAGTTATATTTCTTAAATAGAGAAATTTAATAAGTTTATATTGAGAGACCTTGTGGGTTTATAATTGACAATGAAAAAAACATGGTGTGTAAGTTGAAGAAATATTTTTATGGGTTGAAATAAGATCCTTATGCATGGTACTATAAATTTGATATTTTCTATAAATAGATGAAATTTTCTACAGAAAAAGTCGATAGAAACCTGTATGTTAAAGATATGATCATAGGTACACAATTATCATTGTTTATATTGATGATATAATTTTTGCAGGTGATAGGGATAAAACTTCTGAAAAAAATCATGAGAAGATGAAGAAGAACTTTGAAATGTCTATGCTTGGAGTGTTAACATTATTTATGAGATTAAAAGTTCAAAAAAAAGAGAGTTATATCTTCCTATATCAAGAAAAATATGACAACGAGTTATTATAAATGTTTGGCATGAAAGATTAAAAAAAACTTCCACTCCTATCTTTGTTGGCATAAATTTGAGTAAAGATAAAGTCGGTAAAAGTTTGAATTAGAAAGAATTCAAAAAGTTGATTGGAAGCTTACTATATCTTACCACTTTAAGATTTTTTATATGATGTTACATTATGTTTAAAATATTAAAGTGATCCAAAGGAATCACATGTATTGGTAGATAAAATAATTATCAGGTATATTAAAGGAACATCAAATTTCATCTCATTAATTATTTTATACATCACCCTATAATTTGATGTTCCTTTAACATACCTGATAATTATTCATTCATAACTTTAGAAGTTGTCATTATAAGGCCTAAATATTTTGAAATTTCAAAAGTTGAGTACATCCCTTTGGAAGATGTTATTAAGATACCACTTGAAAATAAGATGGATTTTAATTCTCTTCAGAAGTCAGCATCATCTCATCCAAACTCTGTTCTATTGAAAAATGAAAAGGTATTTATTTTCTATTGTGAAACATTTGTGTTTTTTTAATGGTATTGTTCTTGTCCATTTCACTTTATGTGATCATAATTGTCATTTTATCATGGATAAATAAATTTATTTGATGTTTTCTCTTCTTTTTAACGTAGTTTTCTAAACATTATGTGACTTATTTTCTAATAAACTTTTATATAATGAAACATTAGTATCATATTTTATTATATAAAAATATGTTCTAAAATTTCAGTATCATAAATATTATATGGTCAACCCGCATTTTAAATATTATTTCGACTATCATAATCTTGATCAAAAAATATTTTTGATGTAAAGAGTCATGTTTTCCTGTGTCTACAACTATGCGGAGGTTATTTAAACCGATCAAGGAACTTCTTATAGTACACAACCAACAATAATGGTTAGGACATCTGATTGTGTAACCCTAAGTGAAATTCAAGATAGAATTTATGGTTTCTTAAGTTTAGGACCGATCTAGAGATCAAGTCTATTATCTATAGACATTTTCAATTATCGAACACAATCTGTCATCTATCTTGTCCATTGGTTATTGATGATTAGTGGTTATAAGAAATAAATTCATTTTCCCAGTAGTCAGATATTGAAATTATGGATTTATATGTTGAGGTTTATATTGTACAATAATAACCTTTAATTGTATGAAGATTTAGACTTACAATAGTGGTTGAAGATGTTCTATCCCAAGAAATTAAGGCTCATACCTATGATGCGAAAGAGGAAAACCTAAATGATCTCCTAGATATACATGTAAATCCAAATTTTGACGATGATTTTTTAATGATGGGATATATAGATACAAATGAGGAGAGATCATTAGAAGTTGGGGAGTAAGTTTCTAGAAATTAAGTAGTTGTACAATAGCCTCAACCCACAATAAATCATCCACCACTCTTCACATCTTGGTCAAAATCCATGACATGTTTTCCTAAATTCTACTGGAATGTTATCACCCCTGAAACAAAGTTTTATAGAGTTTTAGTGGACAGATTTAGTGATATGGACAAAACATTATATGTTGGAAGGTATTTTCCAAGTAAATATGCATTGAAAAACATGCTAAAAATATTTAATATAGAGAGGAAATGTAGATATTTAGTTCAAGAATAAATATTTAAAAAATAAATTATACTGTGAAATAAATATGGGGATTATTTCAGATTCTGTTTGAGGGTGATTATGGACATTACATTTAGAGGTTTGAGAATTTTAAATATTGAGGCAACTCATACTTACATTCAGCCAAACCTGACACAAGATCATAATTCATTGGATGTTGGATTTGTGTCATCTATTGTCGTCAAGATGATTAGGACCTGCCAAGATATTCCTATAGACCTTGTTCAAGAGAAGATACAATAAAATTTTGGTTATAACTTTTCCTATAATAAGGTATGGATGGTGAAACAGAAGGCAATTGTGGAGGTCTATGGTGATTGGGATGACTCGTATTAGATGTTTCCATAATTTCTAGCTATACTGAGACACAATGACCAAGTTGTCTTCCATATTCATATGAATGAACATGTGTCTCAAGATAACTGACTTGATCCATCTAGTGTTCAATTTCATCATTTGTTCTGGTCATTACCCCCTCTATTGGTTTCTAATACTATTAGGAGTTATTGAATTCAATTTCTTATTATTTATCAATTTTGATGTTGTATTTTATAGGTAGAGTTAGGAACACCACTTCATCAACACTCTGAAACATCATTTGGGTTCATAAAATCTCATGTTGGACATTCTTCTACCCTAAGAGGTAAGTATATACAATATTTTTGAATTAAAAATTTCATAATATCATTATTTTTAGTTAATAGTAAGATTTTTTTTGAAAAATATCACATGTCATTTCAGATTTCATGGATTCTATACTGAGCTTTATTGGACCAGTTGCCTAAAAATTGTACTTTTGGACTTCATGATGCTATGGATGTAGTACCACTCATTCACTTTTATATTATTGAGTGGAACCAACCTGATAGAGTCATGCACCAATTTGGCTATGCTCATCACATTCCATTTCCACTGAGAAAATTATAGGAGCTTTATTCTTTGAATATGATGGTGAGTTAGGATGTCAAATGGTGCTGATGAAATTCCCAGTATCTTTACCTCTGGGACAGAAGAGCATCACTTCATATATAGGGTGTACGTATGATGCGATTCCATCTATCACAACAGGTCAAGTATGAGCCATGGTATAGACTGAAGTATATACTATATCTTACTCAACACATAAGATAGATTTAGGATATAGTAAGTCAATAAATTTATGTAACATCCCTACCTAGATCACCACTAAGACGGTGGCCGGACCAGTCGCCACATGACCTCAAGAGCGCCTCCCTGTATGCTAGAGGCTTCCGACTAGTAGTGAGGGTGTAATGATAGTCAGTGGGAATACTATACCCTCTTATAAGAGTTGCACAATGATATAATAGAGTAAATTACAATAAAAAATGGAAGCAGTAATATATAATTAAAAAAGCATCAGATGACAGATTTCATATAATTAAACAAAAGTGGCCAATGCTAGTTTATACAATGTATGAATACATGGCATGATACTGATACATTATGGAAAACAATAAATAGTACATCATGATTTTCAATACAATACAATGTATTACTCAAGTAAATAAAAGAAATAAAATCCCAAATGCGATCTCTATGAGTATCCTGAGATCCAGATTAGTCCTTTTCTCCTAACTCATGGGTACAAGCAAACAAAAACAAGCAAGGTCCAAGGCCATGCAAACAACAAAGGTCTACTCCAGTACCCCAGTGCAATGTCATCCTGAGCAGGTGTGAGATATAAATCTCAGTAGGTCGACACCACCGGTGTATAACCCAATCCTGACAATGTGGTATAAATTAAACAATGTACAAGAATCAATAAGTTAAGTAAGCTGTTTAATGTAACTAAATACCAAAGTAACTGCTTCATCCCTTGGATGGTGTCTGTACATGTAACCAGTTCATTAATTGAGTATTTACAATTTATTCATAGGTCACATGACAAAAAGTCTCCTACCGATTCCAAGGAGTTTCCTCCAAGGTAAAATAGGTCTAAGAAATGACTAGGCCCGATGGTCATTAACCATGGCACCTACTTGTCAATGCTGGACCCAGGGAGTGTATCCAAGACATCCTATGATGATATTTAGTAATTAATTCCCAAGGTAATAACCGAGGCAATATAAGCCATGAGGTCCACTAACCCAGTAGTATATAGGTCTAGCTAAGAGGTAAGGGTGTAATCCAAGGAGCATAGTCCAAGGAATTCTATGATGAGGATCCTACTGAGTCCAAGGAGAGAATCCAAGGTAAAATAGGGCTAAGAAAGGACTGGGTCCAAGGAGTGTATCCAAGGAACCTACTTGTCAATGATGGATCTAAATAGTGTATCCAAGTCATCCTGTACTACTACATGGTGGACCCAATGGTAGTATACCAGACATCCAAAGATAAGACAAGGAACGAGATCTAGGCGATTCTTAACCTTAGCAAGCTGTCCTTGAATTTGGAATGGGATACATGAGTTCTCAAGGTATTCTCCGATCAGAATCCAAGACAATATTGAGTCTAACCATTACTATTTAATAAATAAATCATATAATAATTCATTTTGGTCCAATACTTTCCATCCATTAGAGTGGAACGATTAAGTAGCATTGCAACCATTTATTTATTGATTCAATACTTGCCTTCCATTAGTGTGGAAAAGTCAAGTAGCATTGCAACCATTTATTTATTAAATCCATTAAGGAATATTCAATAATTAATTTACACTCTGATACCTTCCATCAACATGGAAATGGGTGCTACAAAAATGCAACTTTTATTCAATTAATCTTAATAAGGCCAAGTGATATACCCAGTATACTTGACAATTCACATTTCACATATAATTTTCAATTCAAAGCACTTACCTTAGGTGGGTAAAGTGATGAGAATACATGGTACTTTCCATTATGCAATTCATAGGATATGTCAACTATTTAATATAGAATGTCTGACCTTTATAAAGGTCAAGACAAGGCACACCTGAATGGTGGCCCGAATGTGTCAAAACACTAAACAACAATTATGGAAAACATCACACATGGTGAAATCCAATTCAAAATTGGGCCAAAAACTTAGGCAGTGCCTTGGCCCTTTTAATTATTTTAAGAAGGTAAATCTATTTTTTTAATTCCATTAGGGCCAAGTCCTGAAAACATCATATTTTAACATAACATCAAGGTATAAGAATTATAAACATGACAAGTCAAACAAGCAAGGTCTAACCACTACTTTTACCTTGAAGGCAGCACACCCCCGTTGGAGGGGTTTTATTAAAAAATCATTATATTATTTACCAAAAAATAACTATTCACATTCAACATTTAAAACATGAAACATACTAAATTCATATTAAAGATGAATTAAGTCTAACAACTTCACTGCATCTGTCTAAATCTAACAAAAGTGCAGTAAGTAATTTATTAATGAATTTATATAACTAGAGGAATTATAATGGGAACCTACCTCAGGGTAGAACCAAGATGTCCACTTCAACTCTTGGAGCTTTCTAACTAAATGTAGATGCTTCCCCACTGAGGATACACACTTTCACATACATGCGAGGACACCTAGCCCCCATGCACACACCTGTATAGCCATGGGTATGTGCAAGGGGATCCTCACATATATAATTATATGTATATACCCGTCTCCACTCACTTATGGATAAATTTATATATATATACATACATGGGAACACCTAGACCCATACACGTTTAATCATTTCCATGGTTGATTGCACATGTAATGGGGGAGCCCAAATATATATATTTACATACTTATGCCCCCCGAAGACGAGTCACCCTTGATTTGGCCACTCGAAACTGCATGAAATATCCCAACGCACTACGCAACAATTAAAAGGAACCTTATAACACATAAAGAGACCAAAACAGATGGTGAAAAAACCAATAATGTAAGACAACCCTGCTTTTATTACAAACTTAAACATGATTTATTACATAAAACATCACTTGAAAAAACAAATAATATCAAGAGGTTTAGTGTATTTGGGTCTTAGGATCATTACATAAAAACTTAAAGCATGAAATACAACATCTTTATTGAAAACTTCCTTTACATGACCACTACATTCCCTCGTACTTAGCATTGCATGGGATAACCTGAGGACATGCATAAGAAAATGGTGAGCTATAAAGCCCAGTAAGGGAGTACACATGGAATAACATGAGGAGTACAATACATGTTAGGAAATAGGCATATAAATAGAGAATAATAGAAACATGAACATAAAGGCATGATAAAGCGTGATAATCATAACATGGAAATGTGGCAACAACACTTAACATGGAATTAGCATGAGCCAAGGCTCATTGCACATGAAGCATGAGTAAATACTCATTGAAAATAAAGCACGAGTAAACCCTAGTTGCACTTGAATTAGCATGATTCAACACTCATTACACATGACGTATCATTATACTATACTTTACCCAATGAATTGGAGTTCTATAAGGGAACATCCTTCTTAAACATTTCATTTCATGCATAAGTGTGCCACATGGATCATAAAACATGGATTCATAAAACATAATAATTTATTCCATGATGAAATAATGTTGAATTCATACATGAAAATTTATAATCAATAAGTAAATGTGCATAAAGGTGAATACCCTTGATGGAGAAATGGGCATGGTATTCACTACACAATGGCATTGACTTAGAAAATCGGTGCGATTTCGGCAGCGTAACAGCGTGACATAAGAATTCATAAAAATGGTTGATGAGAGAGAAATGGGTTACTAATAATATTTACATGTAATGGAAAGTAATTAGGTCATATAGATAAATGTCCCAACAATTTTAATGGAATTTATATTCATGATACAAAAGTATTGCTTGAATGTAAATGAGGAGAGAGAAGTTCCTTTCGGAATTTCGGCATAGTTATAGGTGTACATGGGAGACATTTAATGGGAGAGAAAGGGGTATCCCATTATTAAAACAATAAGAGGAAAGTATGGGGGAGGTGTGAAACCATACCCCAACATTAATAATTGAAATTAAAAGGGCAATACAACTTAAAGAAAATTGACAAAAGAGAAAGGAAGAAAAAAACCCTTGCTTGGAAGTGTGCTTCCAAAGGCTTGAGAGAGGCTTGAGAGAGGCTTCTTGGGAGCTTGGGGCACCTGGGGAGGATTATAGAGAGAGTAGGGCAGAGGTTGGACGAACTCCAAGGGTTTTGAGTGAGGAGGAAGTGGGAGCTTGGGTGGGTTTATATAGGAAAGGTGAGAGAATTATTTATTATTTAGGTTTGGGACCCCTTATATTAAATTAATCCAAACCACAAAACAACCCATGGTTTTTGCCCATAGTTTTTGGAAAAGGGAAGAGGAAAACAATATTTTATAAGGCCAAAGTCATAACTTCTTAAAATAATAGGGTTGCTTATGTGGAGGTGAGTCACACTCTCATGGAAATTAATTTAAAAAGACAAGGTGTTTAATAAGTCTTGATGGGTCCATTAATGCTTTGAAAAGTAAGTCAAAAAAACAAAAAATCACATTATTTTAATGGTAAAACATATATTGTCTGAATGTAAAGCTTATAGTATATTATTACATCACTATTGGGTCATTATGATGTCATAAAACACATTATATATTTAAACAGTATTTACTTTTTACCCAAAAATTTGACTGTCTTAGAAAATTATGAAAAATTCACCGTTGGATAATTTCGAAATCCTGATTCCAGAAATAACATTTATTTTATCTAAATATTTTTCTAAATATGTTAATTTTCACTTTTAAAAACCGACATTTATCGAAAATTCATGGGTTTTGACAGAAATGGCTTTCAAACCTTAATAAAAATTATAATTACAGTCATAAAATTTTAAGATCATTTATATTTAATAAAAATTAATTTAATAATAATAATAATATTTTATTAAAATATTATTTAATTCAAAAAAATCCCTTAATTTAATAAAATATAATTCTTAATTAAATAATAACTACAAAGACTATTTGTACTTTAAAAACTATTTACAATGTATCCATAATGACAAGAAAGTATATACATTATTATATACAAAAAAAATGTACACGAACATAGTACTATCGATTTGTTACATAAACCCTTAAAATAGCCGCATAAGACCTAAGGGTAAGGTGTGCGATGGTAACAAACTCTTGGGGTGGCTCGAATAACATCGCTCGAGTGGTAATCTCTATCAACTTCCACTTTTCAAGTAGACGGTCCCATTTGAGCTTGACATGATAAAGCATAGCTTGGGATTGGTCAAGAGAAAAGCCCAAGGATGCTACCTCTTTTCCGAGCTCCGACAAATGGGCTTTGTATGGAGCAATTCTAATGGATGAGGCCATCACTTCTTTTTTCTGAGAAAATTGGATATGTTAAAGTCCTATATTTATACTAATCATGTGATCACTGTTCAACGACTATATTATCAACGGTCAAAATTCTTAACATAAAACCAAAGAAGTTGACATATTATAAAAATATTTTGCATAAAGAGACATTTAACTAGATCAAGAGGTATTTTCCATTAATGAAACTTTGGGTCGTTACAATATCTCCCCCTTAAGAAATTTCTCCCTCAAAATTTTCCTTTTCCCACACTAAAACAAATGTGGGTAACTCAGCTTCATCATTTCCTCCGATTCCCAAGTCGCCTCTTCAAACTTGTGGTTTCTCCACAACACCTTGATGAGGGGCATTGTCTTATTTCGTAGAACTTTTTCTCTACGATTTAAGATTTTCACGGGTTGCTCCTCATAAGAAAGATCATCTTCCAATTGTGCCACCTCAGAAGAGAGTACATGTGAAGGGTCCGGTATGTACTTCCTTAAGAGGGATACATGAAAGACATCATGAACTTTGCGCATGGTAGGTGGAAGTGCTAGACGATAGGCCACAACCCCAACATGATCAAGAATCTCGAAGGGACCGATGTACCTTGGACTTAACTTCCCTTTTTTCCAAACCTCATGACCTTTTTCCATAGAGATATGCATTGAAACACCATGTCTCCAACTTTAAACTCAAGATCTCGTTGACGATTATCTGCATAACTCTTTTGTCGACTCTAGGCTGCCTTGATATGATGCTGAATGGTTTTTACATTCTCCACCATTTCCTCGACCATTTCTGGTCCAAGCAGATTACGTTCACCGACCTTCATCCCAACATGTCGGTGTTTTGCACCTTTTCCCATACAGGGCTTCATATTGTGCCATTTGGATACTCGAGTGGAAACTATTGTTATAAGAGAACTCAACCAGAGGAAGATGTTGATTCCATCCTCCTTTAAAGTCCATTGAGCATGCTCTCAACATGTCCTCAAGTGTTTGGATAGTCTGCTCAGATTGTCCATCAGTTTGAGGATGACAGGCCGTACTGAAGTTTAGTTCAGTATTCAGAGCATGTTGAAGACTCTTCTAAAACTTAGAGGTGAATCTTGGATCTTGATCAGACACAATAGATAGTGTAACTCCATGCATCCTTATCACTTCCCTGATATAAATCCATGCCATTTGATCCAAAGAGAAATCCTCCCATATAGCAATGAAGTGTGCAGTCTTTATAAGATGATCCACAACAACCCAGATTTCATTGTTACCTTTGGATGTCCTCGAAAGTCCGGTGACAAAGTCCATGGTGATGTTCTCCCATTTCCATTATGGTATGGGCAATGGTTGCATCATCCCCTTAGACTTCTGCCTCTCTGCCTTCACTTTCTGACACACCAGGCACTTTGATGTATATTCAGCTATCTCCTTCTTTATATTATCCCACCAAAAGTTTTCTCGGAGATCTCGATACATCTTTGTGCTCCCTGGGTGAATAGAGAAATTTGAACTATGTGCATCATCCAAAAGTTCCTTCTTCAGCTCCAGACTTGATGAAACACATAGTCTTTTCCCAAACCGCACAATTCCTTCTCCATTAACATTAAACACCGAGGATTTCCCTTTTTCTATAGCTTCCACTTTTTCCTGAATTCCCACATCATCCTTTTGAACATCCTTTAACCTTTACAAAAGAGACAGTTGAGAAATAATTTGTGAAAGGATTGATGATGTTCCCTTCTTTATGATTCCCATGACCATCTTCATCAAGTCTAAGAAGATTGGATCCTTCTCAATTCTCATCATTGATAGAATCGCTGGGTCCTTTCTACTTAGGGCATCTGCCACCTTGTTTGCTTTCCCAGGGTGGTAATGTATTGAACAATCATAATCCTTGATGAGCTCTATCCATCTTCTCTGGCGCATATTAAGCTCTTTCTGTGTGAATATATATTTAAGACTCTTGTGGTCAGTATATATCTCACATTTCTCCCCATAGAGATAATGCCGCCAGATTTTCAAGGCAAAGATCACCACCGCTAACTCTAGATAATGCGTTGGATAGTTTCTCCCATGGATTTTCAACTACCTTGTGGAATAGGATATCACTTTATCATTCTACATCAGCACATAACCTAAGCCCTTCTTTGAATCATCACTGAATACAACAAAAAGTTCCCCAAAGTGAGCACGGGCGCAGTGATAAGCCTCATTTTCAACTCCTTGAATCTTTCTTCACATTCATCAATCCAAGAAAACTTTACTCCCTTTCTAGTTAGCTTGGTAAGAGGGTTTGACAATCGTGAGAAATTTCTCACAAATCGTCGATAATATCCTGCTAACCCCAAGAAGCTACGAATATCTGTTACCGATGTTGGCCTCGACCATCCCTCAATTGCATATGTTTTGGAGGGGTCCATAGATATCCCATTTCTTGTGATGATATGGCCCAAGAATGAGACCTATTTCAACCAGAACTCACACTTGCTGTACTTTTCATAGAGCTTCTCCTTGCGCAAAGTCTCTAGTACAGTTCTTAAATGCTCCTCATGATCCTCCTTGGTTTTGGAGTATATTAGAATATCATCTATAAAGACTACCGAAAATTTGTCGAGGTAATCTCTAAAGACTCTATTCATTAAGTCCATGAAGATTTCTGGAGCATTGGTGAGTCCGAAAGGCATTACTATGAATTCATAGTGGCCGTATCTTGTGCGAAAAGTAGTATTGGGGATATCTTCCTTCTTCACCCTTACTTGATAGTATCCCGACCGCAAATCTACCTTGGAGAAGTATTTTTCTCCACGTAGCTGATCGAACAAGTCATCAATTCATGGGAGAGGATACTTGTTCTTTATCGTGATTTTGTTAAGTTCATGATAATCAATGCAAAGCCGCATTGACCCATCCTTCTTCTTGACGAAGAGGACTGGTGCACCCCATGGTGAAGCACTTGGGTGTATAAAACCTTTATCCAAATTCTCCTGTAGTTGTTTCTTCAGATCTTCAAGCTCAACGAAAACCATTCTATATAGAGTCTTGGATATTGGTAATGCCCCAAGTATAAGTTCAATTGAGAATTCAACATCTCTTTTAGGAGGAAGACCAAGCAATTCCTCGGGAAACACTTCAGTGAATTCCCTCACAATAGGCATTTCTTCAAGGATGGTTTCTTCCTTGGACTCAATCATCTGAGCCAGATACGTGTGCTCATAGGGCATTAATATCCATGCTTGAGATAATGGAGCTAAAGGAGATTCATCTTCCTCCTTACACTTGTAAAGAATCAGGGGTCGATTCTCCATATGGAGTGTGATTTCCCTTTCCCGACAATTTATGTTGGCTCTATATAAGAAAAGCCAATCCATGCCAATAATTACATCAAATTCCACCCGAGGGAGTATGACGAGGTTTGCTGGAAAATTCAATCCACAGATTATAACATGGGAGGACTTATACTCATGGGATGAAATGATTTCCCCATTTACCGTACTCACCGACATCTTCACTTCCATGATTTGTGGTGGTGCTGGGATTGTTCTACTAAACTTTCGAGGTATAAAAGAATGTGTAGAACCTGAATAAAAAATTACGTTTGCTATTCTTGAATGAATAACTAGTGTACCTGTCACCACTTCATTGTCGGGGTTCACTTCGGCAGAAGTGATGGAAAAAGCTCTTCCTTTCTACCTTGGAGGTTGTTGGTTGCCTCTGAAAACCCTTGGATTAGGGCACTGATTTGCAAAATGCCCTGGTTCTTTGAATTTGTAGCATTGAACAATGCGTTAAGGTTCTAACAGAGTGTTCCTCTCCTCTGTCGCAGCCGCAGGTCTTTCTTGCCGATAGTTAACAGCTAGGTGCCCTTCCCTTCCACACTTGAAGCATTTCCTCATCCCCTTAAGGAAATTTCCAGGGTGCTTCTTACCACACTTTTGGAAAGTAGGGTGCTGTATCTTCTTAGAACCATTGGATTTATCCATCGGACCACCAGCATTGAATTCCACCTTACGCTTCTTGTCCCCATGATACCCATGTGATTCACCGATCTCCATTTCGACCTTGAGGGCACATCAGACAATTTTTTCACAGATGTAGAGGTCACAGATCTCTAATTCTTTCCGCAAGCTAGGCTTCATCCCACCAAAGAAGTGGTCAAACTTGCATTTGGGGGTAACGACAAAGCCGGAAGCGTATCGTGCAATACTTGTGAAGTTTGCCGCGTACGCTCCAAAAAATTCTTCATCTTTTTGCTTGAGGGAAAGGAAGTCCCTTTCCATCTTAAGTCGGAGGGTGTGTGGAAAATATTTATCGAAAAACATCTTCCGGAAATCCTTCCATTCCAACACCTCGATCTCCTCCTTAGGCTTCATATTTTTGATCAACTTCCACCATTGATCAGCTTTACCCTCCATACGATAAGACACCAGGAGAACCTTCTATTGTTCAGAACATTGAAGGATGGAGAAGATCTTTTCAATGGAGTTTATCCATTGTTCAATGATCGTGGGATCAGATGATCCACTAAAAGTAGGAGGCCTTTGTCTCATGAAGCTCTCGATAGCAACTTGTTCTTTCTTAGGGGGGGTTGAACGTTCCTCTTGACCCATGTTTCTATTCAAAACTTGATTTATCTAAGAGAGAAGCGTGACAAATTTTGCGATTCCCGCTCCCATTGGATTGGGCATCTCATTAGTACATTCATCACACTGATCTTCACAATGGTTGTTAGCCCGAGTCCTCCTATTACCGGCCATTGGCTGGAATAAAAGGAAAGTTAGGGGTAACACATAAAGGGTAATCCAAAGACAAAAGTTGATGACTTATAAATAAACTTTTATTTCCTTAACTCATGAGTCTATAGGCTTCAATCTAGGATTTTCATGATCTAATTTCTAACATATATTCTTAGGGTAATTTTTTTAATTCCCTTAATAAGGGTTCATACTAAGCTTGTGAATTCATCAAAACATATCCCCCGAGAGTGTTGTAACCAAGAGTGCAGCAAGGCCCGTTGTCGTGAACCAGTTCCCGTTCGAGTCTAGCTCAAAGCGGTGTTTTCGGGTTTTACCCCTAGGATACATCTGTGCCAGAGCCGCCTCTACCAGCTCGTATCCAGACATGGATTTATTTGTTTGATAAACTACTTACTCAGTACTTACCAAAACTTAGGGATGTTTTTATTATACTTAGTCTTGTATCTAAGGATTTACGGGGGTTTCCTAATCCCAAAAATAACTAAACCTATCCTCTGATACCAACTAAGACAACCTTGCTTTTATTACAAACTTAAACATGATTTATTACATAAAACTTCACTTAATAAAACAAAGAAGATCGATAGGTTTAGTGTCTTTGGGGCTTAGGATCATTTCATAAAAACTTAAAACATGAAATACAACATCTTTATTGAAAACTTCCTTTACATTACCACTACATTCCCTCGTACTTAGCATTGCATGGGACAACCTGAGGACATGCATAAGAAAAGGGTGAGCTATAAATCCTAGTAAGGGAGTACACATGGAATAACATGATGAGTACAATACATGTTAGACAATAGGAATATCAATAGATCATAAGAGAAACATGAACATAAAGGCATGATAAAGTGTGATAATCATAACATGGAAATTTGGCAACAACACTTAACATGGAATTAGCATGAGCCAAGGCTCATTGCACATAGAGCATGAGTAAATCCTCATTGCACATAAATCATGAGTAAACCCTAGTTGCTCTTGAATTAACATGATTCAACACTCATTTCACATGACGTATCATGATACTATACTTTACCCAATGCATTGGAGCGCTATAAGGGCGCACCCTTCTTAAACATTTCATTTCATGCATAAGTGTGCCACATGGATCATAAAACATGGATTCATAAAACATAATCATTTATTCCATGATGAAGGAATGTGGAATGAATACATGAAACTTTATAATCAATAAGTAAACGTGCATAAAGGTGAATACCCTTGATGGAGAAATGGGCATGGTATTCACTACACAATGACATTGGCTTAGAAAATCGGTGCGATTTTGGCAGCGTAACGGCGTGACATAAGAATTCATAAAAATGGTTGATGAGAGAGAAAGGGGTTACTCATCATATTTACATGTAATGTACAGTAATTATGTCATATAGATACATGTCCCAACAATTGTAATGGAATTTAGATTCATGATACAAAAGTATTGCTTGAATATAAATGAGGAGAGAGAAGTTCCTTTCGGAATTTCGGCATAGTAACGGGTGTACATGGGAGGAATTTAATGGGAGATAAAGGGGTCTCCCATCATTCAAACAATAATAGGGCAGTATGGGGGAGGTGCGAAACCATAACCCAACATTTATAATTGAAATTAAAAGGGCAATACAACTTAAAGAAAATTGACAAAAGAGAAAGGAAGAAAAAAACCCTTACTTGGAAGTGTTCTTCCAAAGGCTTGAGAGAGGCTTGAGAGAGGATTCTTGGGAGCTTGGGGAAACTTGTGAGGATTATAGAGAGAGTAAGGCAGAGGTTGGACAAACGCCAAGGGTTTTGAGTGAGGAGGAAGTGTGAGCTTGGGTGGGTTTATTAGGAAAGGAGAGAGAATTATTTATTATTTAGGTTTGGGACCCCTTATATTAAATTAATCCAAACCACAAACCATACCATGGTTTTTGACCATGGTTTTTGGAAAAGGGAAGAAGAAAAAAATATTTTATAAGGCCAAAGTCCGAACTTCTTAAAATAATAGGGTTGCTTATGTGGAGGTGAGTCACACTCCCATGGAAATTAATTTAAAAAGACAAGGTGTTTAATAAGTCTTGAGGGGTCCATTAATGCTTTGAAAAGTAAGTCAAACAAACCCAAAATCAAATTATTTTAATGGTAAAGTATATATTGTCCGAACATAAAGTTTATAGTATTTTATTACATCACTACTGGGTCATTATGATGTCATAAAACACATTATATATTTAAACGGTATTTAATTTTTACCCAAAAATTTGACTGTCTCAGAAAATTATGAAAAATTCACCATTGGATAATTTCGACATCCCGATTCCAGAAATAACATTTATTTTATATAAATAATTTTCTAAATATATTAATTTTCACTTTTAAAATAAAAACTGACATTTATAAAAAATTCACGGGTTTTGACAGAACTGGCTTTCAAACCTTAATAAAAATTATAATTGCATTCATAAAATTATAAGATCATTTATATTTAATAAAAATTAATTTAATAATAATAATAATATTTTATTAAAATATTATTTAATTCAAAAAATCCCTTAATTTAATAAAATATAATTCTTAATTAAATAATAACTACAAAGACTATTTGTACTTAAACAAATATTTACAATGTATCCATAATGACAAGAAAGTATATACATTATTATATACAAAAAAAATGTACATGAACATAGTACTATCTATTTTTTACATAACCCCTTAAAACAGAAGCATAAGACCTAAGGGTAAGGTGTGCGATGGTAATAGACTCTTGGGGTGGCTCGGATAACATCGATCAAGTGGTAATCTCTATCAACTTCCACTTTTCACGTAGACGGTCCCGTTTGAGCTTGACATGATGAAGCTTAGCTTGGGCTTGGTCAAGAGCGAAGCCCAAGGATGCTACCTCTTTTCCGAGCTCTGAAAAATGAGCTTCATATGGAGCAATTCTACTGGATGAGGCCATCACTTCTTTTGTCTGAGTAAATTGGATTTGTTAAATTCCTATATTTATACTAATCATGTGATCACTATTCAACGACTATATTAGCAATGGTCAAAATTCTTAACATAAAACCAAAGAAGTTGACATCTTATAAAAATATTTTGCATAAAGAGACATTTAACTAGATCAAGAGGGATTTTCCATTAATGAAACTTTGGGTTGTTACACAATGGGCCTAAACCCTTACCTTGGGTGTTGGCGATAAATCAAAAATGAAGTGAAACCACATGAAACCAACAAGAATGGACCAACACACTACACCCAACATACTATGGGCTCATAAACCTAAAAATCACCAAAAAATTAACTAGGAAACAAAAGTAAAACTTACCCCTAAGCAAATCAATCAGACCAAAACCACCCGAACCACCTCACCTTCGGCGGCGGTTGCCAGAACACGCACCAACGAGACCCGGGAGGCCTTCCACACCAACCTAGAAAAAAAACTGAAAATAGGATCACCCCCAAAGAGATAGGGTTTGGAAGAACCCTATGGGGTTATGGTTAGGCTGAATTGAAGCTGGGAAAGGGAGAAGAAGAGAGGGAAGATTCATACCTAGAAGATTTGGACGAAGAATTGGATGAAAAGGAGGACAAAAATTGATCCCAGATGAGGCCATGAAAGGGGTAGCGCGTGACTAAGGGGGAGACCTACGGGGATGGTGAATCACAATTTGAGGGGGTGAGGGAGAGTTTTTATTTTAGGTTTTATTTTATTTTATTTTAATTAAATTATTTAAAAGAACCCATTAGAACGATTTGACCCACACAATTTTCCAAACCGTGCACAAATCGTGCGGAGTCTACTACCTCCAAGAGACACCCCACACGGGATAGGTGCACCATTTAGGAAACCATTTCAAACCCACATGCAAAGCCACTGCCCCTTTTTAAATAGGGTTACACAGTTACCTGAAGTAGGCTACACAGTTTAGTAGACCGTGTGAAAACCATGCACCCTCTGTTGTCTTTTAAAACTTGAAGTTTTTCAGGTCTGTAACTCCCGAAACATCTCAATCCACTCATATAAATTATTAGTCTTTTGACCAAGTCCATAAACAACACATTTAAGTGTTCTAACGCTCATAATCTTGTTCCGAGGTCTGGTTTTAAAACTGAACCGTCCAAAAAAAGAAAATGTTCAAAAACCTTTATATTTTAGTCCCATTAAAAACATAGGTTTCTAAAATCTACCCACCTTAAAAACATATCATCCCTGAGAAGCCTTTGGGAACAACTTAAACACCACTTGACCTACAAGGCTTGTGAAGTTTCATTCAAACGGTTTCATTGCATTCCCAACACCCGATGCACCTTAAGAATTTCCTAAGCATTCCGCACTAAAGCCTTTATAGCATGAGTCGATGATCAAAGATCAACTTAAACACAGAAACAAATATTACTTGAGCCTGTTTAGATAGATACATTATCACATCAAAGTCTTGATAAACATTCGACAGATGGCGCTTCCCACCATAGGTCTTAACTTAAGAAAGGGGAAATTCCAAGCCATGATACCTCCACCATCAGAATTGTTGTTTAAGGCACAACCCTAAGTGTTTTTACGATACTCATTGCATGATTTCATTAAAAAGAAATGGTTTAATTCTGATTAAACTAATAGAACTGGTCGAGAAATCTTTCTTTGAAGACACCACCAACCTTAAAACCCCACTTTCCTTCACCTAAAAATGTGCTTTTAAAACGGTTTCATCACCAACCGTAAACATTAAACTGAAAAGAGAGAGAATGAGTCATGCCATTTGGATGACTTATATCGTAGAATTCTAGTTTATGTGGCCAAATAAATTCAAAAGAAATAGATGGATTTCATGATTCCAAACAAGGCGTTCCTACTTGGGAACCCATGAATCACTCAGGACTTACCAAGCACCAACACGATTTAAGACTTGCAATCCTCCGAGGAATTCAATAAATAACTAACCATTTACCAATGGTTCCCTTAGGGTTTTCTCCTTATACTTGGAAGAGAACATTTAAAAAACTCCACACGACACTACCCACCTTATGAGTACCATAGTTGAAAGAGAAGACAACTGGTCACTCATAAGTATGCTAGATCTTAACAATGAGACCGACATATCAAAACACATGAGTCTTCTGAGAGCCATCCTAAACATTGGTATGGAACTAATTATTTAACTCTCAAGTCACTCTACATAGAGATGACCCAAGACCGTACTCAAAAGTACAAGAAGATTTATTTCTGAGTCGTATTGCCTCATACAACCATTTTCCAAGATGACGCCATACCAAGTCTTCCATCACTAAGAAGAAGAGAGGGTCAAATGACCTAAGAAGTGGAAAACCATGTCTGAGGAACGTCTAACCAGCTGAAAATTAGCATTATTTGGTTATTAATCCCATATCAGGGTCAATAAAGATATGAACACCTGTTCAGACTAGGGTTTGACTTTAAAACTAAAAGTTCTACTTAGGACAACTACACCTAAACGACACCAAAAGTAAAAAAGTTCACGACACTAGCAAGGAATTTTAGTTCTAAGGGTGCTACCTACCACGGGTTATCCCCTTATGAAGAAAAAGGGTCAACCCAAACACAGGTTCACTTCAAACAAGTCACAAGGCTCAAAATATGATCATACAAGTCATTTCTAAAAGAAATAATGCCTATGGAAAACGCTCACACTTCCATTCCAAGGAAACTAAAAGAGAACTCTAAACTACCCTTACACGAGGGTATTACATAGATTACATCACTATAGGTTCAATTTCTAAGCCATATATATTTAATCACATTTAATCTTTAATCATAAAAATATTTAATTAAAATCTCAAGCTACCTTTTTCCAAAACAAATCACACTGTACTTGATTTTAACCAACACCCCAAGGAAAAAAATGCAAGTTTTATAAAAATAACTTTCAAAACATTTCAAATTGGTTGACATCCTGTCATTTTAATGCAAATTATCAAAATAAATTCCTTTTAATAAGATGCAGCGACCTATGAGGGTCCCATTTTAACTTGGTTTCTCTAGAAAGCAACCCAAAAATAGTTTCAAAAAATCATTAAAATTTAAAACACCAAAATTGGTCATATTATAAAAACATTCCCCAAATGACCTACTTGGGTCTAGTTTAATTTTGAAATATAACCATTTGATTTCAGATCAACATTAAACATCTTTCACACTTATAATCATTTCCCAAAGCATCGTTCTATTTCATTTAATATGGGTTTCCATTTCCCAATTCTTGAAGTGCCCATACACTTCATGGATTGAAAGTTGGATCCCATTAATCAATAACAATGCCAATATATAATTTATCATGACCCAACATAATGGTCCAATTATAGGAGTGGCCACCTACCAACCTATAAATCACCCATACACTTTATAGTTTGGAATTTGGCTCCCTTTAGTCAAAATCAACTTACTTTATCAATTGAATTTAGAAACATTTTTACAATGGTTCAATTACACGAGTTACATTTTCCCAGATATAAGGAACCCATATACCTTACAACTAAAAACAAGATCCCATTTTAACCACAACTAATAATTTATCCCATACACTATTTACATATATCAAAGTAAGATAGCATGTCACTACAAGTACCTAACACCGAGAAATATGCTGAAATCATAGAAGCATGGAAATTTAATCACAAGATCATGCTATAATGAGAAGTAAACACAAAAGGCATGCTAATGTATTACCTAAATAGGTATAAATATAAGCATGGTATAACAATAAGGCACAAAATCATACTCAGAAGGCAACTTACTAATGAAACTACATGGCATGGCATATATGCATGGCGTGTGAATTTCTAAGTTCCTAATGTGATGCATGTGTATTTTATCCTTTCCATAATAGGACAAGGGTAATATTCATAATTCCATAAATCATAAGTAGTAGAAAGCACACCAATCACTCTAGGTGAAATCAAATCAATTGTAACAGTGAACAATATAAATAGAAATCCTAGCCCTAGACACTTGGTCATTCCCCGTATGTGGGGTGATCAGTCCCAAGAATGACTATTAACCAAGTGCTAAAACTTTCCTAGTCTCCTATCTACCAACCCAAAATAGTAAGACAAAAGTAAAAACCACTTCTCATACCAATTTGTAACATATGGATCTGGCTCACCACTAAGACGGTTGCTGGACCAGTCACCACATGACCTCAAGCACGCCTCCCCATATGCTAGAGGTTGCTGACTAGTAGCGAGGGTGTAAGGATTGTTAGTGGGGAGACTATACCCTCTTATCATAGTTGCACAATGGTATAAAAGAGTAAATGGAAATAAAAAATAGAAGTAGTAATACATAATTAACAAAGCAGTGGAAGACAAATTTCATATAACTGAACAAAAGTGGCCAATGCCAGTTTATACAATGGATGAATGCATGACATGGTATTGATAAATTATAGAAAACAATAAATAGTAAAACATTCTTTTCAATACAATACAATGTAGGAATCAATTAAATAAAAGAACTAAAATCCAAAAGGCGATCTCTATGAGAATCCTAAGATCCATCTTAGTCCTTTTCTCCTAACTCACGGATATGAGCAAACAACAAAAAGCAAGGTCCAAGGACCTACGAACAAAAAATGTCTACTCGGGTACCCTAGTGCAATGGAATCATGAGTAGAGTGTGAGATATAAATCTTAGTAGGCCGACACCACCAGTGTCTAACCCAATCCTGATAGTGTGGTATAAATTAAACAATGTACAAGCATGCATAAGTTAAGTAAGCAACACAATGTAGTTAAATACCCAAGTACCTGCTTCAGCCCTTAGCTGGTGTTTGGACATGCAATCAATTCATTAAATGAGTATTTCCAGTTTATTCATAGGTCACATGTAAGAAAGTCACCTACCGAGTCCAAGGAGTTTACTCCAAGGTAAAATGGGGCTAAGTAATGATTGGGCCCGATGGGAATTAACCATGGAACCTACTTGTCAATGCTGGACCCAGGGAGAGTATCCAAGGCATTCTGTGATGATATTTAGTAATTAAGTCCCAGTGTAATAAACAAGGCAACATAATCCATGAGGGCGGCTCACCCAGTAGTATCTGGGTCTAGCTAAGGGGTAAGGGTGTAATCCGAGGAGTGTAGTCCAAGGAATTCCACGATGAGGCACCTATCGAGTCCAAGGAGTGTATACAAGGTAAAACGGGGCTAAGCAAGGACTGGGTCCAATGAGTGTATCCAAGGAACCTAATTATCAATGATGGATCCAAAGAGTGTATCCAATTATTCCTATAGTAATACATGTGGGACCCAATGGTAGTATACCAAACATCCAAAGATAAGACAAGGAAAGATATCTAGGTGAGTATTAACCTTAGAAAGTCATCCTTGAAATTGGAATGGGGTATACAAGTGCTCAAGGCATTCTCCAATCCGAATCCAAGACAAGCTCAAGTCTAACCATTCCTATTTAATAAAGAATTCATATAAAAATTAATTTTGGTCCAAGCCTTTCCATCCATTAGAGTGAAAATGTTAAGTAACATTGCAACCATTTATTTATTTGTTCAAGCCTTGCCTTCCATTAGCGTGGAAAGGTCAAGTAGCATTACAACCATTTATTTATTAAATCTATTAAGGCATATTAAATAATCAAGGTTCAATAAAATACCTTCCATAAACAAGAAAATGGGTGCTATGGACATGCAACTTTTATTCAATTACTCTTAATAAGTCCAAGTGATATACTCAGTATACTTGCCAATTCACATTTCACATATAATTGTCAATTCAAACCACTTACCTTAGGCGGGTAAAGTGATGATCATACATGGTACTTTACATTATGAAATTCATAGGATAAGTCAACCATTTAATATAGAAGATCTTACCATTATAAAGTTCAAGACAAGGCATACTCGAATGGTGGACTGAATGTGTCAAAACACTAAACAACAATTATAGAAAACATCACTCATGGTTAAATCCAATTCAAAACTGGGACAAGAACTTAGGCGGTTCCTTGGACCTTTTAATTATTTTAAGAAGGTAACTTTGTTTTTCTAATTCCATTAGGGACATGTCCTAAACACACCATATTTCAACATAACATCAAGGTACAAGAATTATAAACATGAAAATTCAAGAAAGCAATGTCTAACCAATACTTTTTATCTTGAAGGAAGCGCGCCTCCTTTGGAGGGGTGACCGCATTGTCATGACGTGGAAAATTGATTATGATTTTAAGGTTGATTTATAGTCTATAAAAGACCCTAGGTCATATCACAATGAGTGTTGGTGGGTTTAGAGTGTTCATTTTTAATAAGAAGTACTTAAATAGGGGGTGGTTTGGAAAATAGTTTTAGGATGAAATGAATTAATTAAAGAGATTAATAGTTGGAAAGAAAAGGTGGTGTTAATTAATTATGAGATAAAAGGGGTTAATTGTGAGTTCACTACACACATTTAAATCTCATTGTTCTTGGATATTAATTAAGTTTTGATGTAATTATTTGGTTGAAATCAATCAGAATCCCGATTACTTTCCAAGCTCTTATATCAAAGCATGTTGAGCCACACCTTGACATAACAATCATATATCCAAGGTCCAGATCACATGAATGGTATAAAAGCTTTAAAAACAAATTGAAATCTCAAATAAGTGGGGAATAAAAGGATTCTTATGCTGTCCAATCGGAACAACACAAGTCACACACTCAAAACTTCGCACCGATCAGTTAAAATTAAAGGGCATTTCATTTGGTTAAATAAAAAAAAGATAAATCAAAGTAAGATACTTCTAAATGAAATTTTTTCAAACCCAAAATACATCTAACCAGTATTATTACAAGTTCTGGAACTCCCTTTACATGTGTGTATCTCTCTCACAATGAACACCCACCATTTAGCTCGACATCGAGAGGAGGAGGAAGCTCAGGTGGAACTCCTTCTTCATTATTGATCCTCCTATGTGGATAGGGGCCTCTAGAACTTATAGGATGATGAGGAGACTACTATAGGACTCAAAAATGGAAGTGCTTCATTTCTTGGTTGAACTTGCAAATTAGGAGCCCAAGGTGCCATTTTATAGGAAAATGGGAAGGTGGTTTTGAGCACACAAAATTCTTAAAACCACTTTTCACAGGTGTTTCAACCTCCAAAAATCCTTATCTAGATTTTGAGAAAATAAAAAAGTTGTATCCCCACATATTGTATGTATCCACCGAAGGTTTGACATAATTTGGACACCTATAGCATGAGATATGGATAGATCACAACACACCGCTTTTGACTTCGTGCAGATTTGGTGTGCTGGATAGATCAGGTTGGTTGGGCCAACAGATGGATGAATGAGTCTTTGGTTCCTTCATATGAAATGTATCCCAATGAATTTGAGACCAGGAAAAAAAATTCGGCCCAATTGGATGCACATTCTAGTAGAAGTGTGCGGATTAATCCACTAGTGTGCTTGGATCCTGCACAGTCTGGCCCATTTTTCTTGGAAATCATCATGGGCCCTCCAAATCACCTCCTCCTGCAATGGAATCATCAAAACAAGTAACATTGACCTTTTTAAAAGTTATAAAAACAAAATAAATGATTAAAAAATGGAATGAAACTTGTAATTATTTTTATAATTTTCAATATAAAACAATTTTAGCACAGTGGTGTAAAGGTGAAAATTACATAGTGAATCGTTGTATGATCACACCCCCACACCTAAAGATTTTCACTCCTGGGAAAATTCACATATACAAATAAAATGAGGCATATATATATATTCCCAATATAATTAAGATTTAAAATTTGAGTAAATTTTAATTCACTAAAGTAATGTGATCAATGCATAAACCACACAAAGTATTTCTTCTTAGTGAAAATAAAAAAAGATGTCTCATAAATCATATCACAATGAAATTAAAAGAGATTCATGACACTAATATGAGAAATTAATTAAAAAGTCAACCATTCCACTAACTCTCCATGTGTGTGTGTGAAAACCATTCCATGCTATTCTTTCGACTTTTAATCCAATAAATATAGGTTATTTTAAAATTATTTAGCTTTAAATGAATTTTCACCAAACTTGACCTACATCCTTTGCAATCATATTTCAATACCCACTCACTTAAGCATTACCAGAAGTCAAACCATAAGCTCCCGACCTAGATATCCCCATATGTTGTACATTTCATCACTCCCCTTATTTATTGTTTTTGTTTTTTAGAAGTTGCATTTAAAACAAATATCACACTCATCTCTCAACCCTTGTTTGATCTCCTCACGAAACTAATTGCAATAGTTATAAAAAGATCAAAGGTTGAGGATGAGTGGTTTTTGACCTTCCCAAGACACAAACTTTTTTTAGGGTATACAATAGTCAGACATTAGGTACACACACATAGGTCAATCTGGTACAGTAATGAAACATATCAGATAAGGAATGAATGTATAAAAATATCATTTAAATCTAAAAAATATTAACCTAACATATATTTACCTTATATTAAGTAAGAAATATTCACACTTTGTGGTTTGGTGAAAAAATGTATAGAGATATTGGTGACACAGTTTTCTCAAAAACTACTCACATAAGGGGCATCAATCATCTCAAATGTTTCACAGTGATACAACCATTTATATCATTGACAGAAAACCAATTCACTAAAAATAACTCCCTGATGTTAACTTCATACAAATATTCTTTTTCACCATTCTTTATGGTATATTTACTTTCCCCCCTTTATGGTCACTGAATCATGGAACTTTTAAAATTTTTATGGGGGAAAATATGAAAATACCATAAAGAAGGCGAAAAAGAGAAGAAAGAATAAAGATAATTGAAATCCTAATGAACTCAACAAGACAGGGAAAAGTGAAAATACCATAAATAAGGTGAAAAATAGAATAAATAAAAAAAAGATGATGAAAATTCCTATCTAACCCAGGAATTTACCCATCCCCCACACCTAGAATGTGCAATGTCCTCACTGTAATAATTGATAAGGTGAAGAGGAAAGATAAAACCTGGTGTGTTTCACTGGTATGTTGCTTCTTGAACATGGAGTTCCTCCATTGGGAACTCTGAAAGGGCTTCGTGGAAGTGCTTCAGCCGCTGCCCATTGACAGTGAAGGTTTTCTTGGTTTCTTCATTTTGAACCTAAACAACACCAAATGGAGATACATTAATAACAGTGTATGAGACAAACCAGTGAGAATGAAGCTCACCTGGATGGAAATTCAGCCTTTCATTATAAAGGAGGACCTTCTGCCCAATGTGGAACTAGAGATGAAGTATAAGATGGTCGTGGGAAGCCTTGGTTCGCTCCTTATAAATTCTGGAGTTTTCATATGAATCTCTTCTCATTTCTCCCAACTCCTGAATCTGCAACTTCCTTTGGGCACCCGCACCAGAAAGATTAGAATTTAATTGTTTGATGGCCCAGTAGGCCCGTTACTCAATCTTAACAGGTAGGTGACAAATTTATCCAAACACAAGATGATAGGTTGACATTCCAATGAGAGTTTTGAAAGTAGTACGGTAGGCCCATAATGAATCATCAAGTCAAAGACTCCAATCTTTTCTATTGGGTTGAACTGTTTTTTCAAGAATCTGTTTTACCTCTCTATTTGACACCTCGACTTGACCATTGGTCTGTGTGTGATATGCAGTAGACAATCTATGACCGAACCCATACCGATGCAAAAGTGATTACATTGTTCGATTGTAGAAATGAGAACCCTGGTCACTAATGAATAACCTAGGTAATCCAAACCTACAAAAGATCTTATTTCTCAAAAATTACAAAACTGTTTTGGAATCATTTGTCCTTGTGGCTCGAGCCTCTACCCATTTTGACACATAATCGACCGCCAGAAGAAGGTATAACTTTCCAAAGGAATTGAGAAAGGGACCCATAAATTCAATGCCCCAAACATAAAAAAATATCATTAAAGAGCAACGGTTGTTGTGGCATTTCATTTCTTTTAGAGACATTCCCCATTCTTTGACAATAAAGACAAGATTTGAAAAAATCATGGGCATCTTAAAAAAGTGTTGGCCAAAAGTGATCAGAATCAAGGACCTTGCAAGCAGTCCGTTAAGGACCAAAGTGGCCCCCACAAGAAAGAGTGTGACATAATCTAAGGACATACTAAAACTCGCTACCAGGAACACAATTCCTAAGAACATGATCACTGTACATGCGCCAGAGGTAGGGTTCATCCCAAATGTACCAACGAAACTCATGTTTTAGATGACTGGATTGGTTTTTATTGAAATTAGTAGGAATGTAAGATTATACTAAATAATTTACAATTTTAGAATACCAAGGAATAAAATCTTTCACTCAATACAATTACTCACCAGGAAACATGAATTAATGGGAATACAGGGGGATGAGTCAATTTCTGAGGATGGGAGGATTCTACTGATATGGTTAGCCACAACATTATATGTTCCTTTTTTATCTCTAATTTCTAGATTGAATTCTTAAAGGAGGAGCATCCAACAAATGAGACGTGGTTTGGCTTCCGATTTCTTAAGGAGATACCAGAGGGCTGTATGGTTTGAGAACACAATGAATTTGGACCCCAAAAGGTATGAACTAAATTTTTCAAAGGAAAACACAATGACAAGGAATTATTTTTCAGTTGTGGTGTAGTTTTATTCAGCATGGTCCAAAGTACATGAGGCATAGGCTATGACATGTGGAGCTCGATCAACCCTTTGTGACAAGACTTCCCCAACTACATAGTTAGAGGCATCACACATGAGCTCGAATGGTAAAGCCCACTGAGGTGGTTGGATTACTGGGGGTGACGTGAGACTCTATTTTAACTTATTAAAAGCTTCCACACATTCTTTATCAAAAAAAAATTCCTTTTATTTTTGGAGTAATCATGAGAGGGGGAGTGCAATTTTACTAAAGTCACGAATGAAACGATGGTAAAATCCAGCATGACCTAGGAAAGACCGCACATCCCATACATTTTTGGGGAATGGTAAGGAATAAATGACATCCACTTTTGATTTATCTACTTGGATTCCATCCCCAGAAATGACATTCCCCAAAACTATACCTTGTCACACCATGAAATGGAATTTCTCATAATTTAATATAAGATTATTTTAAATACAACAATGTAGGACTGAACCAAGAATACTGAAACATTCATCAAAATAAGATCCATAAAAAGTGAAATCATCCATGAATACTTCCATGTAATTCACCAGGTAATCTAAAAAAATACTAATCATACAATGTTGGAAAGTACCCGAAGCATTGCATAGACCAAATGACATCCTTCTATAGGAAAATGTGCCAAAGGGGAAAGTGAAGGTTGTCTTTTTCTGATCCTCAAGGGCAATATGGATCTAAAAGTATCCAGAATACCCATCAAGGAAACAGTAGTGGGACTTACCCGCTAGCCTCTCTAGCATTTGTTCAATGAATGGAAAAGGGAAATGGTCCTTCCCAGTGTGTTGGTTTAGTCAGCGATAGTCTATACAGATACACCAACTATTATTCACACGAGTTGGAACCAATTCATTATTTTCATTTTTGATTACTGTAAGGATGGTGTTTTTAGGAACTACTTGAATAGGACTAACCCATTGGCTGCCAGAGATGGGGTAAATGATTTCAGTAGCTAATAATTTTGTTACCTCATTTTTCACAACTTCCAAGAGGTTTGGGTTTAGTCGATGTTGTGGATGCCTCACTAGTTTATCCTCATCATTTAATAAAATATGATGTGTACAAATTGATGAGATAATACCAAGAATGTCAGCAAGTGTCCATCCCAAATATTGTTTATACTCCTTCAAAAGTTTAAGTTGTTGCAATTCATTCTTAGGAGGGAGTGAACTAGAAATGATGACGGGCAACTTGTTTCCATTCTCAAGATATGAATATTTTAAATCTTGAGGTAGTTGTTTCAGTTCCAATTCAGGTGGATTTTGGATTGATGGGAGTGTGTGTGAAAGTTAGAGGTCACTGATCTCATCTAACTACTCAATGGTATCATCCTAGGATGAGGAATGAACTTTTACAAGCTTATAAGTATCATCGATTGTCATTTTATCCTCAATGTTCAAGAAATCATCAATAAATAAACATGCATAACAATTTTCTAGACCATTACAACAATCAATGAATGAATCATTACCTAGAATTTCAATCAATGAAGAAAAATTAGAAAGGGGATTAGGGGAACGATAAGAAGTGTTTTCAGGGGAATGGAGTACATCAATTGAATTTACTGAGAGAGAGTAATGTTCTTCTGAGGGGTTCTTCATGGCATCGAGAATGTTGAAATGGACTATGTCACCACCAACTTACATAGATAATGTACCATTATGAACATTAATTATGGTTTTTGTGGTTTTAAGGAAAGTTCTCCCCAATATAATCGGGGCATGTTCATTCATTATATCATTCTCCATTTTAAGCACATAAAATTCAGAAAGAAAAATTAAAATTTAAACCCTCACAAGAACATCCTCTAACTCACCAGAGGGGTGTGCGGTACTCTGGTTATCCATTTGAAAAATAATTCTAGTGGGCTTCAGTTCCCCGACCTACAATTTAGAGTAAATAGAGTGAGTCATCACATTTATAGAAGCACCTAAATCAAGCATAGCATTAGAAAAGAATACTCCCCTATGGTGCACAAAATTGAAAATATTCCAGGATCATTGCACTTGGTGGGAAGTGATGGATCTATTAATGCTAAAACATTCCTACCCAATCTCACCTTATCATCTCCATGAAGTCGCCTTTGGTGTGCACACATATCCTTTAGAAACTTGGTGTACTGTGGAATTTGCTTCATAACATCAATCAATGGGATGTTAACCTACACTTTCTTGAAAATTTTCAATATTTCCTTATCAAGTTCAGTTTCATTTTGTTTTCTTGGTTGGGTGGCAATTTGAGGAAATGGAAGAGGAATGGTTGGGCTAGGTGACTCATCAATATACACATTCTTTCCTTTGGAAGGGTTTCTCTCAGGACATGGTTCTTCAAAATTTGGAACATTCTTAATGGTTGGGATGGAGGTTTCCTCAGGAGGGGATGACTCTAATGGAAGATTAATTTTAATTTCTAGTTGTTTTCCACTCCTAAGGGTGATGGAACTAACATTTACTTTATCCCTAGGGTTAACTATGGGTTGAGAGGTAAGTTTACCTGATCCGTGACTTTTAATTTCACCCACTAAGCTAGCTAGTTGGCCTAATTGGGTTTTGAGGTCTTGTATAACTACATGAGTTGTTTGTTGGAATTGAATATTGTTGTAAGCCATTTGTTTCATCATATCTTCTAGGAAAGGCTTGTGTTTTGGAGGGGTTTTTTGGAAAGGCCTTTGGGGTGTTTGAGGATTTTTGGGTGGTGGTGGTGGATGACAACTCTGCCCTGGTTGGTTCCATTGTTGTTGAGGTTGCACTACCACAAAACCGGGCAAGGCCAGCGCCAGCCTTTATCAGTGCTAACGAAAAAGCACTGATAAAGGGCGGTACATTTATCAGTGCTAAAAAAAGTTCTGATAAAAGTACCCCTTTATTAGCGCTTTTTTTAGCGCTGATAAAGGTACCCCCTTTAACAGCCCTTTTTTTAGCGTTGTTAAAGGGTACCCCTTTATCAACGCTTTTTTAGTAGCGCTGATAAAGGGGGGTCTTTATCAGTGCTTTTTTTAAAAGCGCTGTTAAAGGGTCTACTTTCATAAAAAATTCATTAAAAATATATATTAATATTTAAATATATAGATATAGTTATATTGATATAAATATAATATATATTTTTTAAATATAATTTTAAATTTATTTTAGATAAGTATAAATATACAGTTACACTTAATATATAAGATATTTAGTGAAAATGGCTAATAAAAAAATTACAAAAATATTTTTAATAAATAATTTTCTAATTATTATGGAGTAATAGTCATTTAATAACAATTTTAAGACTAAAAATAAAAAAAATTAAAAAAGATCCAAAAAATGTTGAAAATGCAACTCGAACTTCAAACAGCCATAACTTTTGATCCGGGTGTCCGTTTGAGCTCTACAACATATCAAATCAAAGCCTACGACGATATGTACGTGCTAGTGACTGAGGTAAAGCCTCTGTCACATTTTTAAGGCCAAAAAGGCCCATAAGGCCTCCAAAATTGTGTTTTTAGTCAGGATACCCCGATTTTTTAACATTTTGTGGATTTTCAGCCTCATTTAAGGGTGTATTATTGGATTTTTTTGGTGGGGACTGAATTTATTCCAAGGTATTACATTCATATTGATATTATGTATTTGAAATTTTATCGTTTTTTATAATGCACTGCTATTTATAATCAAATATATAACAATATATACAGATTTTGTAAATATTCACACATAAAAATTTAATTATAAATATAAATAATAAAATATATTTACATATAAAATATATTAGCTTTATCTAAATAATAACTAATATCCATTTTATTTAAAATAAAAATATATGAATATTTATATACCTATATATTAATCTAACTATATATATATATTAATATAACTACATATATATATTCATATAACTATAAATATATATATTAATATCACTATAAATATATATATTAATATAACTATATATATATTAATATAACTATATATATATATATATATTAATATAAATATATATTACTATACGAATAAATATAACTAAATATATATATGTATAAATAGAGATATCATGAAATGGAAAACAAATCAAAATAGAGGAGTGGTAAGGGCTTAGGCGCGCATGGGGGAGGTCTCAAGTTCAAAACCTGGTGGAGGCAGGGGCGCACTCATGGGGGTGGATTTGGGGGGCTAACACTGATAAAGGGTGGAGGGGGTGTGTGCGGGCACTGGAGGGGGCTGGAAAGCACTATTAAAAGGGGGGATCAAGTGCTATAAAAGCCCCCTGATTGACAGGAAATTTTTTAATTTTTTTAATTTTTTTTAATTTTTTTTGATTTTTTTTACTTTTATCATTGCTTAAAAAATGCTCTGATAAAAGGGGTCTTTTATCAGCACTAAAAATAAAGTGATGATAAATTACCCTTTTATCAGCATTTCTTTTTAGCGCTAATAAAGGGGACCCCACCTTTATCTTCTCCGGCTTTAACAACACTTTTCTAATGCTGTTAAAGGCCATTTTAGCACTGATAAAATCCATATTTGTAGTAGTGTTGGTTTGAATACTCCCCCTTTCCTATAGGATTGGTTCTACTTCCACCCAGAGTTGGATGGATAGTATGGTTCTTGCCTAAAGGGTTGGTTATATGGGCGTCCTGGGAAGATTTCCTCATAAATCTCAGAATTTTCTCTCAATTGGGGGCATTGGTCAGAGTAGTGGGTGTCAGAAGAACATATACCACAATTTATGGGAGGAGGAGATTGATATTTCCCTTGGAAGAGAGAAAGTTTTCATATAAGGATACTTACCTCCTCAAACTTCGTGTCCACCTTCTTCTCAAATTCAGTACTTTGCACCTCATGTACACCTTGAATGGGTACGCTAGACCTTGTACCAAATTGTTGAGTGTTTTGTGCCATGTTATCAATTAAGGTCCTTATATCAATTGGGGTCTTATCTACCAGCGCACCACCTGCAGCAGCATCAATCATATTTTTATCAATAGGGATTAAACCTTCATAAAAATATTTTATTAAAAGTTGGTCACTTATTTGGTGGTGTGAACAACTTGAACATAATATTTTAAATCTTTACAAATATTCATGAAGTTTTTCCCATTGATATTGTCTTATATCACATATTTCCTTCATTATTGTTGTAGTTCGAGAGGCTGGAAAATATTTTTCAAGAAAAAGGTGTTTCATGTCTGCCCAAACCCTTATTGGTGAATTAACACAGTACAACCAATCTTTCACAGTGTCTTCTAAAGATATTGATAATTCTCTAAGCTTTACTTATTCCTCATCTACATTATCAGGTTTTAATGTTGAAAAAACAGTATGAAATTCTTTTAAGTGCTTGTGTGGATCTTCTTTAGGAAGTCCATGGAATCTTGGTAATAGATGAATTAAACCAGATTTTAGTTCAAAATTGGGTGCATTGCCTTGTAATTGAATGTATGTGGGATGAATATCAACATTAGGTGAGGTTAGTTATTTTAGTGTTTGATTGTTTTCATCCATGTTATTCACGTTAATTTCAGTTTTGATGTTAGTTACAAAAAAAGATGAAGGGTGAAGAAGAGTTTCAATATGTGGTGTGTCCTCCTTTAAAGTGTTGTCTTGTGTGTCTCGGTGTCGTTGACGTAGGGTCCTATCTGGTTCAGGTTCTAAAGGTTCTAAATATACTAGATTAGAAAACATCATGCACCAAACCTACACAATAAATAGATCATAAAAAAAAGGGATTGAAAATATATAAGACAAAACAAAAAAATATTCACAAAAATTACAAAAACCTTATAAAAAAACACGCACTAAAAACCAAAGTGATCCCCAGCAACGGTGGTGAAATTTGATCGCGTTGTTGTGATGTGGCAAATTGATTATGATTTTAAGGTTGATTTATAGTCTAGGGAAGACCCTAGGTCATCTCTCAAGGAGAGTTGGTGGGTTTAGAGTGTGTGTTTTTAATAAGAAGTACTTAAATAGGGGTGGTTTTGAAAACAATTTTAGGATGAAATGACTTAATTAAAGAGTTTAATAGTTGGAAAGAAAAGGTGGTGTTAATTAATTATGAGATAAAAGGGGTTCATTTTGAGTTCACTACACACATTTAAAGATCATTGTTCTTAGAGATTAATTAAGGTTTGATGTAATTCTTTGGTTGAAATCAATCAGAATCCCGATTACTCAAGCTCTTAAATCAAAGCACGTTGATCCAAACCTTGACATTACAATCGTATAGTCAAGGTCTAGATAACATTAATGGTATAAAATCTTCCAAATCAAATTTAAATCTCAAATAAATGGGGAAGAAAAGGATTCTTGTGCTATCCAATCGGAACAACATAAGTCACACACTCAAAACTTCGCACCGATCGGTTAAAAGTAAAGAGCATTTCATTCGGTTAAATCAAACAAAGATAAATCAAAGTAATATACTTCTAAATGAAATGATTTCAAACCCAAAATAAATAAAACCAGTAGTAGTACAAGTTCTGGAACTCCCTTTACATGTGTGTAGCTTCCTCACAATGAACACCCACCGTTTAGCTCGACATCGGGAGGAGGAGGAATCTCGGGTGGAACTCCTTCTTCATTCTTGACCCCCCTATGAAGATAGGGACCTCCAAAACTTCTAAGATAGGTATGAGACTCTTATATGACTCCAAAATGGCAGATATTCACTTCTTTGTCGAATTTACAAATGAGGATCCCATGGTGCAATTTTATAGGAAAATGGGAAGGTGGTTTTGAGCACATAAAATTCTTAAAACCACTTGTCACAGGTGTTTCGACCTCCAGGAAGCCTTATCTCGATATTGAGAAAATAAAAAATTTGTATCCTCACCTCTTGGATGTCTCCACTAAAAGGATAGTATAATTTGGACATCTATAGCATGAGATAGGGACAGATCACAACACACTGCTTTTGACTTCATGCAGATTTGGTGTGCTGGACAGATCAGGTTGGTTGGGCCACCATATGTCCGAATGAGTCTTTGGTTACTTAATATGAAATGTATCCCAATGAATTTAGGACCCATACATAAAATTTTATCCCAATTGGATGCACGATATATTAGAAGTGTGCGGATTAATCCACTAGTGTGCTTGGATCCTATGCAGTTTGACCCATTTTTCTTGTACATCATCATGGGCCCTCCAAATCACCTCCTCCTGCAATGGAATCATCAAAACAAGTAGCATTTCCCTTTTTAACAGTGATAAACACAAAATAAATTATTCAAACATGGAATGAAACTTTTCATTATTTTTATAATTTTCAATATAAAACAAGTTTAACATAGTGGTGTAAAGGTGAAAATTACACAGTGAATCGTGGTACGATCAAGGGGTTTTATTACAAAATCATTATATTGTTTACCAAAAAATCACTATTCACATTTAGTATTTAAAACATGAAACATAGTAAATTCATATTAAAGAGTAATTAAGTCTAAAAACTTCACTGCATCAGTTTAAATCTAAAAAAAACGCAGTAAGTAATTAATTAATGCATTTATAGAATTAGAGGACTTGGAATGGGACCCTACCTCAGGGTGGAACCAAGCCGTCCACTTTGATTCTTGGAGATTTCTAACTAAAAGTATCTACTTCCCCACTAATCATACACACTTTCACATACATGGGAGGACACCGAACCCCTATTCACACACCCGCATGGCCATGGGCATGTGCAATGGGATCCTCACATATATACTTATATGTATATGCCCATATCCACTCACCTACGGATGCATATATATATATATATATATAATGCGAACACCTATCCTCATATGTGTTTAATCATTTACATGGTTGATTTCACACATAATAGGGGAACCCACATATATATATATATATATATATATATATATATATTTACATACCTATTCACCCATAGACGAGTCTCCCTTGACTTGGTGACTTGAAACCGCATGAAACAACCCAAAAAACTATGAAACAATTAAAAGGAACCTTATAACACATAAATAGACCAAAAAAGATGGTGTGAAAACTAAAAATGGGCCTAAAACCTTACCCCAAGTGTTGATGATAAACCAAAATGAAGTGAAAGCACACGAAACCAATGAGAAGGGACCAACACACTGCACCCAACATACCACTGACTCATAAAACTCAAAATACCCAAAAAATTAACTAGGAAACAAGGAGAAAACTTACCCCAAAGAAAATATGATGGACCAAAACCACCCGAACTGCCTCACCTTCAGTGGCGGTTTCTGGAACACGCACCAATGAGACCTGAGAGGCTTTCCGCACCAACCTAGAATAAAAAAAGAAACAAAAATCGGATCACCTCCAAATAGATAGGGTTTGACTGAACCCTATGGGGTGGTGGTTAGGCCGAATCGAATCCAGAAAAGGGAGGATAAGAGAGAGTAGAATCATACCTAGGATATTCAGATGGAGAATCAGATGAAAGGGTGGATGAAAGTTGATCCAGGATGAGTCCATGAAAGGGGTAGCCTGTGACGAAGGGGGAACCCTATGGGGCCGGTGAGTCACGATTTTTTGGGGTGAGGGATATTGTTTAGTTTAGGTTTTATTTTATTTTATTTTATTTTATTTTAATTAAATTATTTAAAAGAACTCGTCAGCATGGTTCTCCAAACCATGCGCAAACTGTGAAGAGTCTACTGCCTCCAAGAGACACCCCACGGGCTAGACGCACGAGCTAGGAAACTGTGCACAACCCATGCACAAAGTGACCACCCCTTTTTAAATAGGGTCTCACAATTATCTATAGTGGGCTATATGGTTTAGCAGACCATGCACAAACCATGCACCCTCTATTGTATTTTAAAATGTGAAGTTTTTTGGGTATGGCACTCCCAAAACATCTCGAGCCACTTGAGTAACTTATCGGGCCTTCAACCAAGTCCAAAAACAAAACTTTTAAGGGTTACAACACTTGGAATCTCATTCTGAGGTCCTATTTTAAAACTGAACCATATAGAAAAAGAAAAGATTCAAAAACCTTTGTATTTTAGTCTGGTTAAAAAACACAAGATTCTACGATATCCATTAGTTTGTTTATTATACTATTTTCTAATTAATTTTGAATCTATTTACAACAAACTTGAGTACAAAAGATTATCCACATGTCTGATATAGAGTAGGAGGAGGTTGTTAGCCTAGTAGTGATCTATGATGTAGTGTAGGGGATTATTCTAGCTTATCATGCAGTTCATGATAGTATACTTGATCATCCACCTCAAGGATATGAATTTCTTAACTAGGGAGTGAAGGTTCCTACTTAGGAACCTCCTCCAGCAACTGCTGATGCTGAGGAGCCATGATGAAGATGACGTAGACCACATCGGGATACACATGAGGCATCAACTATTTCATAGGCAGAGGTCGTGCCTCTAGCAGTGCAACCTAAATCGATTGGTGATGTGCATTAGGAGGCATGTGATCTATCTTTATTAGTAGTATATCCATAGTTTTCTATAGGTTTAGATTATCCAAGCTTCTATCAGGGGTCATTTCCTATGCCTCTAACTATCGTGCTAGATCCTTTATAGGCTATATGCCCCCCCCGTGATGATAGAATACCCTTATACCACCCTAGTAGGAGAAGGATCAGGTGTGTTGGATGAAATCTAGTTGAAACCTCCTCCCATTCAAACACAGATAGAGCATATGATAGTTAAGGTTCCAGTGCTCAAGGATCATCCCTATCTAGGTTATCATACTCCACCCCATCGTAGAGTTTGGCAATCTCGATATGGTTGTCCCATTCACACAACACCATGTGGGAAAAAAACCTCACCATATACAATGACTATACTCATTCATGTATATGTTTTCTATCTATTAAAATGAATAAATTATTTTTACTGTCAACCTTTTTTACATGTTTATCCACTATTTCAATTTTCATTTGTATTTTAGTCATAGTTTATATTTTATAATATTTTAAAGTCGACTACTTGAAACATTGGAAAACTTATTAAATTTCGAGTAGGTAACTTTAAAAGATTATAAAATATAAACTATAAAAACAATATAAATAAAACTTAAAACATAGGCTAAAAATCTAAAAAGTTATTGATAATAAAAATAATTTCATAAATATAATAAATAATTGAAAATGAAATTAATTTAAAAAAATATTATAAATACAATTGTAATGAACCCTGCTAAAATGAATAATTTCTACTCAAGATCCACCTTTTACTGGTATATTATAATTCTATAGAATAGAATGAATTTAAAAATCCAAAAAGGGATTAATATAACATAATAATAGTTGTGAATAGAATAAAAAAGAATGTTGAGATAAAATAACTTCCATTCCTATAGAAATGGTATATGTATAAAAAATCCACAGTTAACATTTCCTTTATTCAAGTCACACGTTGATTTGTACCACATCATTTAAAATGAAGTTTTACCATAACATAACATAATAATATGATAAAGTGATATGAAATTGATTCAATTAGGGAATCATGAATAATCATTTTTTAATTCTTAAATAGCCCCACATTCTTATGAGTTTTATTGAAAGAAATAAATTGAAATATTGAAAGAAAACAGTGAAGTAAATATATATATATATATATATATATTTATAATGTATATATTTATAATGAATAATAATATTATATTTATTTAATAATGAAAAAAGTAGTATTTAAGTAAACAAAATGTAGAATAAATCCCCGTATAAGTGGTTTATAACAAGATACATTGGAACCAAAATGATTAGATTAGTTAGATTAGAAAGTAATGATACATATGTGAGCATAATTGAAAATAAAACATAATTAAAAATTAAAAATATCATAATTATAATATGTAAAATCTAATTTACATGTCACAAAATTTATTTCTTAAAAACATAAAATTTTCATATTTAAATATCAATGACACAATTGTAAAAAAAATAAAATAAAAATAAAATAAATATCATAATATAAAAACTTAAATATTTATACATAGACAAACATGTATAATTAATTTTTTTTTTCATTTTTACTGAAAGGCAGCAGGGCCTCAGCCAATTTTCCACTTAACTGAAAGGCAGTAGGGGCCCTTCCACCATTCATATACACTTTTGAATTTTTTTAACCTAGTATTAATTAATTTTTTTTTCAAAAAATTCAAAAAAAAATCCATGAAAACCACATAGATAAAAGGAAATAAAACACAATAATAAAATACTTTCCACCTACAAACAATCCCTTGAAATAAAGTTCCCCAACAAAAACCACATAACTAGGAATTAAAACTCATATAATTATTAACACATGCATACAATAATAACTAAATAATGTTAATGGGGTACAAATAGGGTGTAAAAATCAATAAATAAATAACCTTCTCTCATGGTTCTAAATGGGAATTAGCTTTTAAAATCAATATTTACTTCTTTGGAAACCCCTTTCAAAGCCAATTTAAAAAAAAAGTGAATTTCCATGAAAAATAACCTTTAACACCAAGGTATAAATCCTAAATCAATACAAAGAAATCACTAAGGAATACCATAAATCAACACACCCCTTTTTAAAGAAATATGAACTCTTTAAAATAAGTAAAAACACTTATAAAAACAAGAAAAACCCTTTATAAAACAAGAAAACTTATTTTAAAATAATGAAATACATTTTAAAATAAAGAAACCCCTTAAACAAAGAAATATTCCACTTTAAAAATCAAAATTTGATGAAATAAACATAGACTAATCATTTTTCCTATAGAAAACCATCAATGTAATTTTATCAAACACTTAGAATTCATAAAATACCATTTAAAAGAAAATTTCCATTGAACTAAATAATTAACCCATTTTTACCTAAGTAAAAGCCCAACCAAGCATGGAAAACCTTTGAAAATTCAAACTAGATAGCACATACATCATTAACTTAGTTTAAGAGCACATTCAAAATACCAAGCACCCATTAAGCTCTTTAATAAAAGGAATCATAATAGAAACACCTACCTCAACCGACGTACCTAGAACGCCTTCGATGAACGCCTATTGAACTGGCCTATTGAGAGGGCTCACAACCATTAGAAAATAAAATACCAAATTATATAATAACTATAACCATGAAAATTGGAAAACCATGACCATTAGGGTTATAGGATAATATGAAAATGGGATAAACCTAGAGTATCAAAAAAGAAGAGATCTTACCTCTTGATTTTGGTGAAAATCCACTAAGAAACCACTCCAAATCCACCTTAGAGGAACTTGGAAGAGGTAGAGGGTTATTTAGGAGGCACCACAGATGATAGGGTTGAAGTGGGGAAGCTTTTGGAAAAATCCAAAAATGAAAACCACTCAAAATGGAAAAATTATCCTAATACGAGTAGGCTAAATGGTTTACCTGCATAATTCACCAAACTGTGCGGTGGCCATTATCCAAAATTTCCCTAGTATTGTGGTTTACCCATAAGATTTACTAAATTGTTTTATGGTCATGTGATCGCTAGTTCCCAAAACTACATGTGGCATATGGTTTCCAAAACCATGAACTTAACCATGCAACACTGTAAAAGTTTTAAAAACACAAAAAAATTCACCTCGAGACACCCCAAACTCAAGGGATAAATAAAAAACATAAATATTAAAAATAAAATGGAATTTTGGGATTTCATAGGATCATCTAGGTTTTTATGTTTGTAAATTTATTTTTTAAATCCATGCATGGTTCTCAGAGGGTTTTTCTTCCTTCATTTAGGATTTTTCATATTGACATTGTTTGAAACAATTGTTCTTTTACAATTTTAAAATTTATCGGGCCAAATTTTATGGTCATGGAAAATATTTTTAATATAAAAATTATACTCCTAACACAAGTACACAAATTTCCAATAATCACAGGCCATGCACGTGGTGGTAGGCCCAATTTCCATGGAAACTATTATCATAGAAATAACCCCACGACTATATCCATGGTCATGGACCATAAATATAATTCCTATGAAATTATTATAGTGTTATACCATGGTTTATGGACATGGGATACTGCACATGGTGAAATAATGAACTATACCATCTTGGTCTGTGCCCATGGTGGTAGATATAAAAAATATATAAACCCCACTAGTTTTAATACCACGACCTTATGGTTAATAGGGTACCTTTCTTACCACTTCAAAAAAATATACTTCATTGATATATTTATATTAATGTGTGTGTATATATAAATATTATGGAATATTTAATATTGTAATTAGTGCATATTTATAATTATTATCTATTTAAAATATGAAATTTAATGGATGATGTGGAAACCCTAAGGACCTACATCCATTGACATTATGGTCTGTGGTAGTATGATTATGTGGGTAGGAAAAATAGCCAAAAGCATCTCAACCCATGGTAATAAAATGATATATCACTATGGTTATTCTCACCAGTGAAGGTAGAACTTTGTGGGCAGGCAAAATAACCATAATCTTGAATGCTTGTGGTGGTAAATATATCTAGGATAGAAATGTCTACATGGAAATTTTCCTATGGTAGTAGGCCTCAGGAAAATAGCCACAAACATATAATTCTTGTGGAAATAGACCCTTCACACCTTCCCCTATGATATTCCCACCATTTTTTCCAACCATGTTATCCTACCCACCTTGTGACATAGCCACAAATAGTATTTCCCATGGATATAGGCTAATCTACATAATGATTACTACCATGGGTAGGAATGCCTATGGTAGTGGGGCTTCTGTTGTTTCCTTATAACCATGGGTTCTATATGAATATGGTAGTATGCGACCTGTGACTATAAGATTTTATACCCATGTATATATATTTATGGTTGTAGATTGATTTTTTAGTAGTGTAATGAACAAAATAAATATTCATGGGTAATTATGCTTATAAACATTCCCATGAACTTGTCTTTAACTTAGAATGATAGGTATCTCCCCTCCCCCATCCCCCATCCTACATTATTCTTTTTTGAATTCACTAGTAACTTGAAAAACATATTTTAACAACATTAAATTAATAAAAAAGTTTGTTAGAAGTCACCAATCCTTCTTGCAATTACCATTACCCAAATACCCATATGAAACTCAGACCGCGTGTACTACTACCCCAAGAGAACTTCTTGATCTATGGGGATAGAAACTAGAATCACAGGTCTTAGTATAAATTTAGGGAATGATTTATCTACTTTATAATAAAGATAAATCATGGATATTCTCTATTGGAAATATTACATGACTCATTTTTACATCATATGTACCAAAAATAAAATATAAACAAAACACGTCATAAGAAGAAGGAATAAAAGAGTAAAAAACTCATAAATATCTTGACATAAACTAGACAACCTATAATTCATAGTACTATTAGAGTTGCTTCCCTTGAACCAACTAATATATACATTATATTAAGAGAATAATCATGGTATTTAATATTAATTAATATTTTTTCAGTTGTTGATCGTTCTTCTACATGAAAATGAATATAATAATGTCATAGGAGTAATTTTTTCACTAAAAGGTCATAATAGTTCCCCACTATGACGAGAACCTAAAAGTGTTATGAAAAAATTCTTAAATATTTATTCTATAGATGGATGATATCATTTTAAAGGAGAAAAATGATACATGATATCAAGATTAGGGTGTTCATAAGACATTAAGACTTATTCTTATGAAGTTTTCCCTTGGTAATCTCCAAGATATGAAGATTATAAGAGCATAAATCACTAGTAGGAAATCTATATTTTTATGTGTCATTGGATGTTCCAATTTTCAAATGTGTGTAATGATCCTTAGACTTTAAGATTATTATTAATTCATATCACACATCATAAAACAACCCAGACCAACCATCCACTAGATGACCGAATTGATCTATGACATATCTAAAGTGAATTCTTGATTTCCCCAGTATGGAAACTAGTGCCATGGTTGAATAACAAAAATGATGGGAATGATTTCACTCTCGATATAAACATATGAACACATTCAATCATATTAAATTTTAATATAAAGAATACATGCCATAGAATGAAGTGAAATGAATAAACATAACCACATAAATAAACTAAAGAATAAATATATAAACAAAGATAAACAATATCCTATCCAATATAAACATCTCAAAAGGAAAATAAAAATAAATCTCAAAGTAAACTACTACCATATCCATGAAAACCTTGGTCACTTTCCATATCCCAAGACACTATCAACCCAAACAACCCTATTGAAAGAAGAATAATCTAAGAAACCTAAAAAGAAACCATAAGAGTTGGATACACCAAATGGTGTATGTAGGGTTTGGTAAAAACTAAGCCCAATAGGCAAGCACCGCAAAGTTTTTGTAATTCCTTACAAATAATTTTTAATTTTATGCTAGTTTTAAATATAAAAATAATATTTTTTTCCTTTAATATTTAAATCCAAAGTCACATCCATTTTTTTTATAAAATTTCCTTCTCTTTTTCTTATTAAATGAAAATAATCACTTAAAAAATGTTTCCCAGGCCCAAGCCCCTTTTTAATCAAAACACCGATTTCAATGTCTCATCGGGACTAGATAAAAATTTCTCTAATCCCTCAATAAGATTACTAATATCACCATCTATGTAAATAAATGGAGGTGATCAATCACATTCAATGATGGATTTAAAAACATTAAATCTCATCTCACCTCTTACAACGTCGTAAGAAATTGCCCTAATCATGTATCATCCATATCATAAGAAATATATAACAATAAGAATTTCCCTAGGAAAATAACCAAAATAACATAAATAAAACACATCCCCCCTTGGGGGTCACAACTCAACTAGGGGATCAGGAGGGTTTCACAAACAACCACACCATTTTGAAACTATATAAAAGGGACAAATGGGACTTATTTAAAAGGGATTAGAATACCGAGCCATTTAAAAATGGTTTGAAAATGTACTTTAAACCATTATTTTAAATCTAACATTTGAAATAAATTTCCAAATAATATTTATAAATAATTTACCAAAACCATTTGAAAATATAATTAAAGAACCAATTCACCTTTTTTTGTTAAAAACACCCAAATGCTTAAAACACAACTTCCCATTTTACTTTATAAACTAAACTAGGTCGAAATACTTTTTAAACATCACACTTTAATTAAAACAACCCTTTCACATATTTTAAATAATTTTCATGTCAAGTTCCACTTGAATTACTAAGTAAAGGCCTTAATCCAATTGAAAGACTCACTCAAAACTTTATACAAATCAATTAAAACCATATTATATAACCATAATTAATAAAATAAAACATTTAGAAACATAAATGATAAAAAAATATGACAATTTAAATAATTTACCAAAAATACCTACTAAGGTTCAATGAAAATCAAGCCATATGTTGTCACTTATGATGATATATACTTCAATAATCCTTAAGGGATATCAAATAAGTCATAACAAGAAAACAACCCATGAATAAATCACCTTAAACCCTATAATTGAACCTTGTATCCCTTAGTGTTTGAAAAAGAGAGAGAAACCAAGGGAGGAAAGGAAAGAGTGATATGGAAGAGGATAGAAGAAGATATTGACTTGAGAAATCAGAATAAATGTGGTAGAGGAAGATTGAAATATTAAAGGATAGGGAGATAGAGACACCCCCATGTGCACTTAGATTGTCTGAGGAGGAGGGGGGGGGGATAGGGAAAACTATCTGAAAATAGAGCAAGGGAAAATTGTGGAAAACCCAAAAATTAAACACATAGATATATCATATGGTTTGAAAAACCATGATCCAACTGTAAATAATTCACTAGATAGAAAAAATGGCTATAAATGATTTGGAAGAATAGTTTACTAACAGTGCCCCAACCATGAAAAATAGATTTATCAAATTGTAAACAACTCTTGTATTCTTATCGCATGGTTTACACTAACTATGCACAAGTTGTGAACCCTTACCCCTATACAACCAAGGAACCATATGGTTTCTTCTGAGCCTCACATGGTTTAGACTCAACCCTGGGATACTTGTGTAAGACAACCCATGCATGTTCAAAATGAGTGGGGGAAGACCCCATACTGAGGCCATCACATAGTTTATTTTAAAACATGTGGGAAAACCATGAATGAAAGGAAAATTTATAGAAAAAATTTTTATTCCCAAAACTTATAAAAATTTAAAATTCCCCAAAATTAATAAAAAAAATTAATATAAATAAATGTTATAGTGACACGGGGTGTGATAAACTCCCCACCATTCCATTTTATACCCCCAAAAAGTCCTTATAAGAAATGGAAGTACCAAATAATAAAACAAAAAACACACCCTATAGAACAAAGTGAGTTTAATAGAGAAAAACAAGGGTATAGATTCTAAATAAGAAACTACCAAATTAAAAAAAACCCCTCAACCCCATTGTAAATGTCCAAAAATTTCAACCAAAGTCCTTAAACATAATTCCATACAATTACAAAGAAAGATCAAAAGAAAAATGGAGACCAGACATAGGTCTCTAAAGTACTTAAAAGTTCTCTAAATGGAATAACAAAAAGGGGACATACTATAAGACCAAATCATAAACCATAAAATAACATCCCCAATAATTTTCCCAAAATCATCCAAATATATCAAACATGAGAAACACAAAATAAATTAGTTCTAAATCACATTGAAACCATGTTCTAGAGGAAACTTAGAAACAAAAAAATGTGACTATTACCAAGCTCAACACACACTCAACAATAAAAATGACAAGAAACAACTCAAAATAACACCTCAATAAAAGAAACATAGGTCTAGACCCTAGGTTATAGTACTTAGTAAGTGAATTAGGACCTTAATCTTGGAACAAAATCCCATGAAAACCCCAATAAATCTAGCACCACCAGGTACCCAACATCCTAAAGGAAAAATCCATCCTAGTTACCCCAACACTGATCAAAATGCCACCCATTCTCATATTATCAAAAAAATGACCACAATTAAAAAAAGGTTTAACACCGGTCCATAATTCATTTTCATCCAAAAAAGAACAACCAAGAGATCCCCAATTCCAAATAAGAATAAATCTCCCAAAATAAGAAACCACCTAAGGTTAATACATGATATCCCAAGAAAACACTCACTCAAATTTCCACCAAGAGTAAATCCCAATTCTTTATATCTAAAACACTACTTCACTAAAGCCTAGATTATCATGAAGAATAAGAGGGACATCAAATGGAAAGTCCCACAGTGAAGAGTATCAGGTCCACCACTCGACTTGGAGTTTGGGAAGAGCTGTTAATTAAGAGGACCACACCTAGGAACAAGAAGAACACCCTATTATTTATTAATATATTTTTGGGTGTTATATAATAACTAACACATAATATGAGCCTAGAAAATCATGACATTAAATTAAATCAATCAGTACCAAGACCCATGGGAAAAATAAAGCACCCATTTTCCTTAAATGGACACATTTAAAATATTCCCATTATCCCAAAACCCTAAAAATTTGGTTTTATATAAAAAACCATTTAAAACAATCCAAACTTTTAAAAAAACCTTCTTTAACTTTATTTTTAGATATTTTCCAACCAAATCATTTCATAAAAAGTCAATTATTAGAAAAAACTTTCCAAATTCATTTTAAAAAACCCCTTTTCATCCCAACATATGTTCAAAATTAAGTTTTGAAATCTATTTTTTAAAGGAAATTTAAATAATAAATTTTAAAATATCCCATTTTAAATCTCAATATTTCAAAAATTATACTTTTAAACTATTTTTTTCACCCAAAAAAATCCCTTAACCTCATTTTTAAACAAAATACATTTCAAATTACAAACTAATTTTTATAATACAACCAAATTTTAAGAGCCAAAATCAAGTCTTCTTCACTGGCCATTATAAAAAAAGTTTCAAAACAAAATGCCTCACAAAACCAAGTATCCAAGAAAAATTCTTAATAAAACCAAATTGGATCTCATCTAAAGCTCCATTAATTAACATCACATCAATAGTAGAAACTATTGGGATCAATATGGAAAACAAGGGAGAAAAAAAGCTTCCATATGATAAATAATATTGTTCACAATTTGGATACACAGGATAGTAAACCATTTTTGGAACTTGTGATAGGCTCTGTCATGGTTCTAGAACCACTCACATAGGCACCATACATTTTACCAAACCGTGTGGGATAACCATGTAATCTGGGTTTGTTCACCACTTCCACCTCTAAAACTCAAAATGATCCCCAAAATATTTGATGTACTCCATAGGGACCAAATTATCATCACGACATATCAAAATTCATAAAATATATCCAAAATAAAACTAAAAATCAATAATTAAATCCCAAAAACCTATGAAAACTTGAGGTTTAAGGTGAAGAAGAGCTAACTAATCACTTTCTCACACCCTCCACCTAAGTACCATTTATTATCCTAGTCTCCAAACCACACAAACACACCTAAAATATCCTTAGGGCAAGCTCTGATACCAATTTTTCATGAACCAACCTAGTTCAACCATCCACCAGATCCCCTAACCGGCCCGTGACATACATGAATCATATTCCTGATCACCCTAGGCTAGAAACTAGTGCTAGGGTATAAAAAAACCATTGGGAATTATTTCACACTCTATATAAACATATAAAAACATATAATTAGAGTATATAGTAATATAAAAGAGACATTCCATAAAGTGATGGGAAAAGAAAAAAAAAGAATCACAAACTCAAACTGAAGAATAAATACATAAAAAAACCAAATAAGATCCTAACCAATATAAATATATCAAAAGGAAATTAAAAACAAATACCAAAGTAAAATGATACCATGCACATGTGACCCTTATTCACTCTTCATATCCCAAGACACTATCAACCTAGAAAACCCCATTGAAAGAAGATAAATTTAAGGCACCTAAAAATAAATAATAACAACTACATACACTGAATGGAGTATGTAGAGTGTGATGGAAACTAATCCCATTAAGTAATCACTATAATGTTTGTGAAATTTCTTACAAATGAAATTTTCATTTTATGATAGTTTTAAATGTAATACAAAACTAGGTTTTTCATTTCATATTTAAAGACAAAGTCACATACCATTTTTTTTTATAAAATTACCTTCTATTTTTATTATTAAATGAAAAAAATAATTAAAAAAGCAGGGCTCATCCCCTTTTTAATCAAAAAACCCATTTAAAAATACACTTTTGAAAATAATTTATCAATGCATCTTCCAAAAATCATTTAGAAACATTTTCAAAGAGATATTCCTAATGTAAGAAAAAACTAATAAAACAACATGAAACCACGTCACAAGGGAAGGAACAAGAAAGGGAAAGACATAGTTCCATGCGTTTACTAATCAGGTATGAGAACAAAAAAGGAAGGTTGTTACAAAATTAAACCTTTCAAGTAAACATAATAAATTCCTAAAAATATCAAGAGGTGACCCTAGACATATTAGTTCATAACCATTTTTAGTCCTATCAATTAATTTCCTATGTCTATAACCAACTTAGTTTCTATCAACTGGATTCACTAGTGGCACAAAGCCATATGGTATTTGACACCATAAGGGATGTATTCCATCTCATCAGGACTAGATACAGATGTCTCTCATCTCTTTGTAAGATTTCTAATATCCCCATGCATGTCAATCAAAGGAGTTGATCAATCACATGCAACAATGAATTAAAAATTAGTAAATATCATCTCACCTCCTACACCCTCAAAATAAAAAAAACTAATTATATATCATCCATATCATAAGAAATAAAAATAAAAAACATTCCCCTTGGTCTAGAACCAACATAGCATAAATAAACAACACCCCCTCAGGGGTTACAATTCAACTTAGGTCTCAAGAGGGCCTCACACACATCCAAAACATTTTGAAACAATACAAAAGTGAAAAACAGGGCTTCATTGGAAAGGTATTGGAATTCTAATCCATTCATAAATGGTTGGAAATTTCATTTCAAACCATTCTTTTAAATTGAATATTTGAAATCCATTTCCAAAGTATATTTCAAAACAATTTACCAAAACCATTTGAAAATCCAATTGAATAACTAATTCAAACCTTTTCATTAACACCCCCAAAATACTTAAAACCCTAATTATTATTTTAGATCATGACATAAATGATGTCAAAACACTTTTAAAGCATTAGAATTTAATTAAAACAACTCTTTCAGATCTTTTAAATATCTGGAATTTCAAGTACCAATTGAAATTCCAAGTGAAGTACTTAAGAGAATATAAAGACTCACTCAAAAATTTATAAAAATCAATTCAAACCATATTAAATAAGAATAATTAATCACATAAAACATTTAAAAACATAAGAAAAAAATACATGACAATTTAAAGAATTACCTAGAAAATCCTACCTCGATTCAATAACAATAAAGTTGAAAGTTATAACCTATAATTTCAAATTATCCAACAAGCCTTAAGGGACCTCGAACAAGACTAGATAAGAAAAACCCTTATGAATCAATCACCTCAAACCCTAAAACCATACACAGAATCCCATAGGGATTATGAGATAAAGATAGAGATATCAAGGGAGGAAAGGAAAGGGGAATAAGGAAGAGGAAACCAGTGGAGTAGAGAAGAGATTACCTTGAGAAATAAGAATAAACAAGGTGGAGGAGGATTGAAACATTTAAGGAGAGGGGGGGAGTGAAACCCCTAAGTGTTCTCGGATTGGATAAGAATGAGGAGGGGGGAAAATAGTGGAAACCTTATTAAAACCAAGTAAGGTTAAAAATAGAATAACTTAAAAATTAAACATTTAGATAGGCCCATATGCCAACCATGTGAGCTTCATTGGATAGAAAAAAACTATGTACGGTTTGGACACATGGTTTAAATATCATGTACTAACTATGAAAATACCTCTATCATATTGTAGAGCACTATCACATGCTTATCACACGGTATAAACTAACTATGCATAATCCGTATGCCCTTATCACTATGAAACTAGGGACTAAAATGGTTTCTACTAGGCCTCACATGGTTTAAGTTCAACTGTGAGCTACCCATGCAATAAAACCTATGTGCGTTCAAAATTAATTGAGGAAGATCACACCTAGGGATATCACATGATTTCTCATAAATCATGTGGGAAAAATTATGCTCAAAATGTAAATTTATAGAAAAACAAAAAATCAAGACTTAAACTTATAAAAATTTAAATTACCCTAAAATTAATAAAAATAATTAATAGAAATAAATGATACAATCACATGGAGTGTGACATCATGAGTCTGGTACTTTGATATGTTGTTATAAACCATGATAATATATGTACATGGTGAAGTTGGGTATGTTTGTTATCTCACGACCAATATTGTATTAATGAATAATTTAAGGAACAATTTATCCATTATTTTATTTAATGAAAGTTGATATCCTATACCCTTTGATGGGAATGGAAATTCCTAATTAATTCCATAATCATGGTGTTCTATTGAAAAGTTCATTTCTAGAAATTCAAAGAAAGATATGTAGAGCACATACGTTGATAACACTAATGTTCAACATACTTGATTAGAGATACCATGATAAAGATACTATATTACATAGTGAATATTTATATGTGGTTATTGTTATTGTGATATTTAAATTCTTTATTTATGGGTGAATTGGAATATTGTGAGATGATAAACTTTTACTTTAGGCAATATTTCCTAATTCCATAGAGAAGGGGTCTAGAGGGCCACACACAAAGTGTATTAATAACCTTAGTTAAATTCTATATGAATTTAACATGTTGAATAAAATATGATTACCATATGTAGTTTAATTATTATTCATGTTGATTTGATAGAAAATATTCAATCACTAATTATTCAAGATTCTATTATGTGAGTTGAATAATTAATAAATATTTATTTTCTAGGTAATTATTCATTTAATTAGGTGAATATATAATATTTTTTAATTATACTTTATTCACAAGGTAACAAATATTTCCTTTATTTGGTAATGTTAATATTTAGAAAATATTTATTAATTGGTTTTATAAATATAATATTTATTTAATTATTAGTTGATAATGTAGTGATATTTATTTATTTAAATAAATTGTTATTATTCAAGGTTTGATAAATATTGTAGATTATTGGAGAACTGATTTTAATGGTCCAATGATAAATTATATATCAAATATTATTTGAATAAATAATAATTAATTTATTCATGTAAATAATATTTATTTAATTAGTGAGTTTAGAACATGTCAAGTAAGTAATAATAATAATATTATTATTTAGAGATGGGGTGTAATGGGGATTAATAGAATAATAATGGATCATGTGAAATTATTTATTCTCTAACCCCAGATCTATATAAACCCAATTATATCATTCTCATCCTTAGTGGATATTGTGCATAATAAATTATACCAAGTCATCTTAATCTCTAGAGAGCTCCTCTCCTAGAACGCTCTCAAGAATAGAGACTAATACTCCAATCTCACCATCTCAAGTCTAGATAGAACCATAGAAATTACTTCTTTCTTCAAATATATTTATTAAGATCAATGACAATCAATGAAAGTATCATAACATCCATGTTAGCACCCAGAGAATTCTATGATGACAATTAGAGGCTCATGGAGCATGTGTGGATCACTACTAAAGGAATTCTATCCTTGAATCCTCTCACCATAGCAATGGTTAACCAAGAAGTGGTTAAAATCTTCAGTAATGAAGAAATAATTCAAACGATAGATAATTATTATTTTAGATAAATTAGTTATAAATTATATATGATGATCCACTCTCTTGGTTCTAGCATTCTTTGTCAAACATATTCAGATTTTAATTCACTAGTTATGACATTTATCATCATGTAAATTGTATAATATTCCTTGAAAATAGATAAAATAAAAGTTTTCTATGAATAAATAGGCGATTTCACTATTTTTTGAACCTTTATGTATAAATATACGATGGAATAAAATTCAATACATATGGGGCATAAGACCAAGGTAAAACCAAGAATAACAGGTGAAGTCCTAAATAATATCTTCGATCATCTCTAGTAGCCCCATATATGATGTGGGAATTGGGTCACTTCAAAAAAAAAACCATGAACAACCCACTAATGTGATCTAACAACAACTAGTACCTATAAGTACTAGAAAAGTAACAGAAGAGAGGTTTCATGTCCACTGAGGTTTCCATGAAGAACGTGATCATAAAATACGAATTAGGGAACCACTAATAGTGTATCATAATAGAAATGATATAATATGTGTATTCATAAATATGAATACACATTTATATACATATATTATAAAATAATTCAGTAATCAATATACAATATATATCAGTAGGTCAATAACAAGGTAATTATAAGATAAATACTATCTTGTTGGCACTAAAATTTGTTCAAAGGAAAAATTATACTGATTTATCAAGGGATTAAATAATTTTCAGAGGAGTTGAAAATGGTTGGGCACCTACACATCATTCTTAAGGCCATCATACCTTATTCTCCTAGATCCCATGTGGAATACTTTCTTATCTCATACTCATAGTGGATCAACGCCCTATCCCACCACACCGTGTATTTAGTGTATATCATGACCACGCCATGCACATTGATCCAAGGAAGTGTGATCCCAAATAGTTAAAGATGGTTATTTGGGTTCCAAACTTATAATTCCTATATAAGTACCACTAATCCTTCCATTCAATAGAATAGAAATCCTGAAAACATCCAAGCACACAAATCATGAACCTAGGTCTTCCAAGCTTCCCCTTAAAATGATTTTTAAATCTAAACTAAGGGGGGAATATAGATAAATAGTATTAGTATCCTTCAATGATTAAAATCATTGAAGGAGACCATTATGCCTAGGTAATAATCAATACTAGGGGAAGAAAAACTTTTTAAAAGGTTCTTCTAGGCGATTAGAGCATGAAATCCTGATGCCCAATTTGTTCCTAAAGGGTTGTACTAAGTGTGTCATTAAGGTAATCGTGCCCAGTTACTATTTTAAAAACTAACAATCACACCTTCAATTTGGAATCCAATTCATAATGGTGTTAAAAATTTCAAGTTTTCTCCACACGGTGACTAGGTCTTCACCATTGGAGTCATGCCTTATTCACCACACTAGGTGCCTATCCACCTAGTCATCCCAACCAAGAACCCACTCGACTAACTCACCAAACTGGGTGCCTCTTTTCCCAAGTACTCAATTATGGTTCACACCTAATTCCCAATTATTAACCATCATGAAATACACATGGACACCCCATTTTCTATAGTATTATACTCAGGCTAAATAAATTTCCCAAAAGACCTTGATAACACTCTTTAGCCCAAACAAAACACTATAGAGTCTCATCTACCTAGGCCCTCTCCATGACCACCTGAGATATATGTTTAATGTGAACTAAAATGGTTATAACCATGTCATGGTGGTGATTTAGGATGTTATGGTCAACAACCAACATCACTATTTTCATGCATACAATGCATGTGCCTTCCACATCCACTCGTACTCAATTTTCATTAGTTAAAAATCCATTATGAATGTATTCAATATAGATTTCTCATTTATTGAATGAATTTAATGGATTTTTCTAATGGAAAGAAACATATGCTAACACATTTCATATGGCCGACACATTTCATTAAGATAAAATGTGTCATGGATGGATATATAAGGGATACAATATAACGGCTTGAAAATTCCCTCTACTAGTAAAATAATTCATGATAAATTATGAATGTTTCATTATTTTTTATAATAGATACATAGATATTAACTTTTAAATTTCATAGGAACATTACACATCATGAAATAATTTTTTCTACAATAGATTTTAATAGTACATGTAGATAAATAAAAAAGAATAATTTCACACTAATATAAACTACAGAGGATTAGATTCTCCCATGAAGATCACTCTTTTCGTAAAGACTGTAAAAAGAAAGAGAAGCGTAATGAATATTATAGACATCATTAAGGTAAGTATAGAACTTTATAAGTAAAGTAATGAATGACGACGTATGAGAATGGTGGATTATATATAGGGTGTAAAGGGAAACATGACTATTAGGATTTGAACATTACCTGATAGTTGCAATGTGACTTTTATATGATTGTTAGAATAATAATCTTACTATTAAGAACAGAAAACTTACTAGTATAAGAGTAAAATAATATTTAGTAAATAATATAATGATTTTTATCCTAGTAAAATTAAATAAAAGTGTTAAATATGATAAAATAAATGTTTGAAATAGGGAAATAATAATTATATTTTTGATAAATATATATGATTTACCTTCATTAAAATAAATTTTCATGATAAATTTAAAAGGTTTAAATAAAATTTCATTTTAATAAAATGATTTCATATGATAATATAATTCTATGAAACCATAAGTAAATTTTCTAAACGTTATAAATTTGATCTTTTCATAAAAACTATTTTTAATAATTAAGGATTTTATTTAAATATTAAATTTTCCATATATAGAAAAATATTTTGATAAAATGGATATAATTTTTAGAATCATCATGTTGAAATCATATTAGGGTTAATTTTTGTTGAATAGTAATATATGACAAAATATGGTATTTTACATTATAAGTTAAATTCATGATTAATTACCTAAAGGGTGATGTAAGAAACCATTATCTTGTTATAAAATGAATTAGTTACTATATTTATTCACAAAATTCATCACTATTGATAGTCTTGAGAAGAAATAATAAACTAATGAATATTATATTCAAAAACACCCCTCTCCTCCCCTTATAAGTACCACCCTCACCACCCATTCTTCTTACACCTTATAAGCCTTGAGACTAGCCTAATATGTAACAACCCAATGTTTTTCAATGGAAAATTCCCTTCTTATATTTATGTCATAAAAACACAAAATAATGAACTAATAAGTGATAAGTGACCTTTAAACATAATTTTGTCACTCCTATGTTTGGAATTTTGAAAATCTGACATACACGGTTGTGTTCAAGATGATTTTTGGAGTCTAATGAAACAAAAATAATTTTTTTGTGAATAGTAACGTACCATTAGGAATAGTAACATACCCTTATGAATAGTAATATGACCCTTATGAATATTAAATCATCCAACATAAGAGTAACATTACCTATGAATAATGAAATAAAATTTAGACATCTTAGAAAGTGAAAAATTGACCTTAGTAAACGTTTTGGTATTTTGTAAGTCATAAATCAATAATTATAATGAATTAATTAATTTAAAAGAATATTTATTTCCCTAAAAGGTATTCATAAATTATTTAATCAATGTATTATAGTTTTTAGATAATTTTATAAGAACCTACGTAATTTTTGAAAGCACTATAAAATCAGTTTTAATCTTAAAAACTATTTTTTAAGTAAATTATGATTTTAATTAAATATTAAATTAATAATATTTATAAAATTATTTTTGAAAAATGGAATTAATTTTTGGATTCTAAAAATAGAAAAATGGTTGGGGAAATTTTTTGGGATTTTTCTGAGATATTTGAATTTTTGATGAATAGTGAAATACCGTAATTTACAAAAGAAACTAAATAAGCTAAGTATAGGGTCATGTGTGATGTTCTGATGACGTAATCCCACTTGGTTCAGGATTAAATTATAAAATTACTATTCTTGGTCATTCAAGACTCACCATTCCTTGTCTTGTGGGGAAATAATAAACTAATGAATTTTATATTAAGGAAACCCCTCTCCCCTCCACTATAAAAGCCACCGTTCACACCCTCATTTACTCACACCTCTAAAGCTCCAAGAATTCTATAAACTCTTCCCAAACACCTTCCCTAGACCCTCCCCCACATCCAGGAGATTCTGGTCTCATCAAAAGACCAAGCTTAGTCCCTTAAGGAGGTTCTCAAGAGAAGGATTCAAGAGGTAATTTCCTTCCCTCTTCTCCTTTAATTTCCTATCAAGTTCAAGTTAATTTCTTGATCTCTCTCCACCTATATACTAGAATTTTATGATGATAATGGGATATTATATCATCCAACCCCCTTTCTCTCTTCCTTTTATTTTATTAAAGAGAACGTTGTTCGTGAGGTGTTAATTTATCACCTTCAAGAACGACATGCATTCTTCTTCCATTTCTACCTTCAGATCTGGTCATGAAACCATTTTTATGGTTGAACCAAAATATTTTATATGTATTATGTTATATTTAAAGTTATGGAACTAACTTATGATCACATTTCTAAGTGATAAAATAAAACAAGTTCATTATGATGGAAAAACCACCAAAATTAACCCAAATAATCATCATTTAATTCTCATCTAATGATTCATCCACATGGATCTAATTTGATTCATTATAAGATCATCCAAACTCCTATAATATCAATAATAACATGTAATATCTGTTCTGGATGTTTTCCCATGTTCTACCCAAACATCAATTTATGAATACAAGTGAACCACCCATGAAAAACCATAAAAACGAACATCCCCGAACAATGTTTTTAAACTCTATAAGTCATAAAAAGGAAAATAATATGACATAATGAAACCAGAATTAACCATATTAATGTAAAAATGGTTCTGTATTTCTAATTAATGAATATAATGTCATTATACAGGACATTAAAGAAAAGGAAGCATTCGGGTACAAGGTAAGGGGAAATCTCAAACCCAATTTTCTTCCTTCAGGTTCTCCCTCTTTCACTCCATTTTTGATATGGTTACTCCTCAAAGACCATTTTTTCATCATTGAATTTACTTTTCTGGGATATACATGTTTTTCAATGGTTTTTATGTCCAAATTTGTTTTTCCAAAAGAACTCTTCTTTTAAGAACACCCCTTTTACTTCTCACTCAAGGTGGACAGTTCTTGTAACATGTATGTTATTCCCTCTTTCTTTTGGGAACCCAAAGTTTATGAATGTGTTATTGTGAGATGAAACCCATTCCTTTTCATGGGTTCATTATGTTAATTTATGTTATATTTTCATTGTGGAAATCATGATAAATGATAATGTTATGATGTGACGGGTGCACCCAGAATTATATAGTGCAATATGAATGTTTAAATGTGACGAGTGCGCCCAAAATTATACAGTGATCTAATGAATTGGGTAAAGTGATGAATCTCATGAGTAAATGTGAAATGATGTGTGAAAAAGATGCTATATTGGTTCACAAGTATGTGTGGTAGTTAACCACTAAGACATGATGTTTCGTTTTTATGCATTGCCACATTTCAAGTCTTTTATTTATGCTCCTCTCATGTTCATGATATTTTGCCTATGTTATGATTATGCTCACCCCATGATATATTGTTCTTATCTATCCTATTACTGGTATTCTAGCTCACCCCTTTTGATCTATATCCTCAGGTGGCTACATGTACTAAGGAGAGGACAAGTGCCAATAAGAAGCAAGAGAAGAAGAAATTAAATAAATGTTTATGCTAGATGTTGTATTTGTTATGTGTGGTCCTAGTTTTCCCAAGACACTAAGCCTTTGGATACTCTTTGTGTAATACTATTATGTTGTTTATCTTTGAAATAATGTAATAGTAATGTAAGAAAAGTCCGGGTTTCTATAGTTGGTAGCCGAGGCAAGGTTTTGTTAATTTGGGAATTAGGATTAGTGAACCCTAGAGAAAACCTCTAGTATGAGACTAAGTAAAAATATGCACACAAGAATATTTACCTAGGGATCCCATATGTTATGTTTCTGGTATAATTGTATAAATGAATAAGTTATTCATGACTTGTTTAGTTATGTTTTGTTCTATCGTTTTCTCTTTTAGAAAATGGTGGGAACCAGGAGAAATATGGCCAACAACTCATGCGAGGGCCAATGCAACGATTGCCCGAACGACATCCCTAATGATTTGGGAGGTGGAGTTCAAAACTTCATGGCGATGCTTACCCAATTATCTCAGGTTATGAATAATAACCATAATAATGGGGAACATCCTCCTTCACCAAAGAGGGAGAAACTGGTTATTGACTGTTTTATCCAAAAACGACCACTGACGTTTTGTGGATCTTACGATCCACTAGTTGCGGAATAGTGGTTCAACTCCATAGAGAAGATATTTTTTTGTGCTTCACTGTTCTGAGATGGAGAAGGTTAATCTAGCCGTTTATTGTCTTGATGGAGAAGCTGATCAATGGTGTGCTTTGATTAAGAACACTAAGCCAAGGGAGGAAATTGAAGAGATGGAATGGGAAGAATTTAAGATAATGTTTCTTAATAAGTATTTCCCAAGAACTCTTTGCACGAAGATGGAGATAGAATTCATAGAGATCAAGAAAAAAGAAGAAGAATCTATCACAACCTATGAAGCGAATTTCACAAGGCTCGCAAGGTATGCTTCGGGTTTTGTTATCAACAATGCTAGAAAAATTGATAGATTCTTTAGTGGATTAAAACCACATCTTCGAAAGGCTCTTGAAATTAGATACTTTGGGAGTTATGAAGAAGTTGTACGTTGTGATATCAAAGTGGAGATGGAGTTTGGAGAATGGTCCCATGTATATGGTGATAAGAAAATAAAGATAGAGTTTCAAGCTAGAGGATCTAATGATAAAGGTGGGAAGAAAAATCAATGACCCACATGCCAAAAATGTGAGAAGTTGCACAATGAGAACTGCCTCAAAGGGACCGAGAAATGATTTAAGTGTGGAAAAGAAGGACACCATGCTCATGAGTGTCAAAAAGACATGAAAAGGAAGGAGAATGTAGCTGATGAAAGGAGATAACCACCCACGGTTCAATGCTACAACTGTAGGGAGCTAGGGCACTATGCAAACCAGTGCACTAAACCTCGAGCTCTCGAGGGTAATCTACGTCAGCAACCACCAAAGCCAAAGGAACAAGGGAAGTCTTATGCCATCACTACTATGGAGGTAGAGCATGAAAATGAAGTCGTACATGGTACACTTCCTATTCACTCAAAAATGGAAAAATTCTTATTTGATTATGGTTCTACACATTCCTTTATATCTTGCAAGTTTACTAGAACTATAGAATCGAAGCCCAGAAACCTTAAAGTAGAGATATCTGTAAAAACACAAAGTGGTTCAATCATTGCAACCCAAGTGTTTGACTCTTCTCCTATTGGTGTATTTGGGAAGATTCTTCTAGCAAATCTCGTAATACTTCTCTTGGTGGAATTTGATGCTATAATGGGAATGGATTGGATCTCATTATATAGAGCGCATATCAACTATCGGGAAAAGGAAATATCTTTTCATATTCCGAACCATCCCATGATCCTCTACAAATGCAAGAAAGATAATGAATCTCCTTTTAAAAATCCTTCAATGGTGTGGGTGTTGATTCCCTATGAAGAAGCATACCTCTCCCAATTGGTTGAGTCGAAGGAAAGTGCCAATCTTGACGAAATTCCCACCGTGAGGGAATACTGCGATGTATTTCCCGAAGAGTTACCCGAAATTCCCTCGGATCATGAGGTAGAGTTCTCAAGTGAACTCATACCCGGAGCTACTCCTATCTCAAAGTTCCCCTATAGGATGGCTCTTATCAAACTGGAGGAGTTAAAGAAGCAGCTGCAAGAGCATCTGGACAAAGGGTTCATACACCCTAGTGCATCACCTTGGGGTGCGCCAGTGCTCTTTGTGAAGAAGAAGGATGGAACCATGCGACTATGTATCGATTATCGGGAACTCAACAAGATCACCATAAAGAACAAGTATCCTCTCCCAAGGATTGATGACTTGTTCGACAAGTTAAGAGGAGCTCAATACTTCTCAAATGTGGATCTTCGTTTTGGATATCATCAGGTAAAGGTGAAGAAGGAAGATATTCAGAAGACTGCCTTTCGTACAAGGTTTGGGCACTATGAGTTTTTGGTGATTCCCTTTGGACTTACTAATTCCCCTGCAATCTTCATGGATTTGATGAATATAGTCTTTATACATTACCTCGACAAATTTGTGGTAGTGTTTATCGACAATATTCTCATCTACTCGAAGAGTAAGGAGGAACATGAAGAACATCTAAGACTTGTGTTGGCGACATTGAGAAAGGAGAAGTTGTACGCCAAGTTTAGAAAGTGTGACTTTTGGATGAATCAAGTCACGTTCTTGGGACATGTGATCACAAGTGAGGTAATTTCTATGGATCCTTCAAAGAAAAAGGCGATTGAGGAATGGACCAGGACCTCTAGTGTCACAGAAATTTGTAGTTTTCTTGGATTAGTTGGGTACTACCGACATTTTGTGAGAAAATTCTCACGATTTTCAATCCCACTAACTAAGTTAACAAGGAAAGGGGTAAAGTATGTTTGGATGGAAGAATGTGAGGGAAGCTTCAAGGATCTAAAGAGAAGGCTGATCACTGCACCTGTACTCACACTACCGAAAAGTGGAGAAAGTTTTGTGATATACATTGATTCTTAAAAGAAAGGCTTGGGTTGTGTACTCATGCAAAATGATAATGTGATAGCCTACACCTCAAGAAAGTTGAAGATCCATGAGCAGAACTACCCGACGCATGATCTAGAGCTGGCAGCTGTGATTTTTGCCTTGAAAATCTGGTGACACTACCTTTATGGTGAGAAGTGTGACATATACACCGACCACAAGAGCCAAAAGTATATATTCACACAAAAGGAGCTCAACATGCGTCAAAGGAGATGGTTAGAGTTAATCAAGGATTAAGATTTATCTATTCACTATCATCTTAGAAAGGATAACAAGGTAGCTGATGCTTTAAGTAGAAAAGAACCTTCTACTCTATCCATGCTGTGGATTGAGAAAGACCCTATCTTCTTGGATATGCAAAGAATAGATTTTGAAATCATAAGGGCAGGGGATACATCCTACCTTTACCAAATTATTGCGCAACCATACATACAGGATAAGATTAAGGAAGCGCAAAGGGATGATGTGGAGATACAAAATAGGGTGAATGCAGTAAAGGAAGGGAAGCTGCAAGAGTTACATATCGATGATGATGGTGTGATTAGGTTTGGAACGCGACTTTGTGTGCCTTCATCACCCGGGATAAAGAAGGAGCTATTGGATAATGCACATAGCTCAACTTTCTCTATCCATCCTGGGAGTACCAAGATTTATCGTGATCTACGAGAACACTTCTGGTGGGATAACATGAATAAGGAGGTTTCAGAATATATATCAATGTGCTTGGTATGTCATCAAGTTAAAGTTGAGATAAAAAATTCCAAAGGTATAATGCATCCATTGCCTATACCCATGTGGAAATGGGAAAATGTTACTATGGACTTTGTCACAGGTCTCCTGAAGACGTCAAAGGGAAATAATGTGATATGGGTTATGGTTGAACAACTCACAAAGACTTCCCATTTTATCGCTATTTGGGAAGACCTCTCTCATGAACAACTTACAAAGATATATGTGAAGGAAGTGGTGAGACTGCACGGTGTTCCACTCTCAATTGTCTCTGACCGTGATCCAAGGTTCACATCTAAATTCTGGAGGAGACTTCAACATGCTTTGAGTACTGAATTAAATTTCAGCACGGCCTATCACCCCCAAACCGATGGCCAGTCTGAAAGGACTATTCAGATGCTTGAAGATATGCTAAGAGCCTGCTCTCTTGAATTCAAAGGTGGTTGGGATTAGCATCTCCCATTGGTTGAGTTCTCATACAACAATAGCTTCTACTCAAGTATTCAAATGTCTCCATATGAAGCTCTATATGGAAAGCGATGTAGAACTCCAACCTATTGGGATGAAGTTGGAGAAAGAAAGCTACTTGGACCTGATCTTGTTCAAGAGATGACAGAGAAGGTTCAAGTCATCCAAAAACACATCAAAGATGCTCAATGTCGGCAAAAGAGCTATGCTGACAACTGTCAAAGGGATTTGGAGTTCGACATTGGAGATAAAGTCTTCCTTCGAATATCTCCATGGAAGAGAGTCATGCGATTCGAGAAGAAAGGGAAGCTAAGCCCAAGGTATATTGGCCCCTTTGAGATCCTTGACCGTATAGGAGTCGTGGCCTATCGTCTTGCACTTCCACCGAATATGGCTCAAGTTCATGATGTGTTTCATGTATCACTACTGAGGAAGTACATACCAAACCTCTCACATGTACTAAACTCAGAGGTGGTGCAAATGGAAGATGATCTCTCCTATGAGGAGCAACCAGTAAAGATTCTGGATCGGAGAGATAAGGTTCTACGCAACAAGAAAACCCATCTTGTAAAATTGTTGTGGAGGAACCATAAGTTTGAGGAAGCAACTTAGGAACCAGAAGAGGCAATGAAGGAGAAGTACCTTCACCTATTTGTGTAAAGTGAAATTTCGGGGGCGAAATTCCTTAAGGGGGGAAGAATGTAACGACCCAATATTTTTCAATGGAAAATTACCTTCTTATATTTATGTCATAAAAACACAAAATAATGAACTACTAAGTGATAAGTGACCTTTAAACATAAGTTTGTCACTCCTATGTTTGGAATTTTGAAAATCCAATATACACAGTTGTGTTCAAGATGATTTTTGGAGTCTAATGAAATAAAAATAATTTTTGGTGAATAGTAACGTACCCTTAGGAATAGTAACATACCCTTATGAATAGTAATATGACCCTTATGAATAGTAAATCATCCAACATAAGAGTAACATTACCTATGAATAATAAAATAAAATTTATACATCTTAGAAAGTGACAATTTGACCTTAGTAAACGTTTTGGTATTTTGTAAGTCATAAATAATTAATTATAATTAATTAATTAATTTAAAAGAATATTTATTTCCCTAAAAGGTATTCATAAATTATTTAATCAATGTCTTATAGTTTTTAGATAATTTTATAAGAACCTACATAATTTTTGAAAGCACTATAAAATCAGGTTTAATCTTAAAAACTGTTTTTTTAAGTAAATTATGATTTTAATTAAATATTAAATTAATAATATTTAGAAAATTATTTTTGAAAAACGGACTTCATTTTTGGATTCTAAACGTTGAAAAATGGTTGGGGTAAATTTTTGGGATTTTTCTGAGATACTAGAATTTTTGATGAATAGTGAAATACCGTAATTTACGAAATAAGCTAAATAAGCTAATTATAGGGTCATGTGTGATGTTATAATGATGTAATACCACTTGGTTCGGGATTAAATTATAAAATTACTATTATTGTTTTTTCATGACTCACTATTCCTTGTCTTGTGGGGAAATAATAAACAAATGAATTTTATATTAAGGAAACCCCTCTCCCCTCCACTATAAAAGCCACCCTTCACCCCCTCATTTCCTCACACCTCTCAATCTCCAAGACTTCTCTAAACTCTGCCCAAACACATTACCTATCCCCTCCCCCACGTCCAAGAGCTTCTGTTCTCATCAAAAGACCAAGCTTTAGCCCTTAAGGAGGTTCTCACGATAAGGATTCAAGAGGTAATTTCCTTCTCTCTTCTCCTTTAATTTCCTTTCAAGTTCAAGTTCATTTCTTGATCTATCTCCACCTATCTTAATATAAATTGTATTGTAACTCTATTATTATACATATACTGGAATTTTATGATGCTAATGGGATTTTATATCATCCAACCCCCTTTCCCTGTTCTTTTTATTTTATTAAAGAGAACGTTGTTCGTGAGGTGTTAATTTATCACCTTCAAGAACGACATGCTTTCTTCTTCCATTTCTACCTTCAGATCTGGTCATGAAACCATTTTTATGGTTGAACCAGAATATTTTATATGTATTATGTTATATTTAAAGTTCTGTAACTAAGTTATGATCACATTTCTAAGTGATAAAATAAAACAAGTTCATTATGATCGAAAAACCGCCCAAATTAACCCAAATAATCATCATTTAATTCTCATCTAATGATTCATCCACATTGATCTAATTTGATTCATTATAAGATTATACAAACTCTTGTAATATCATTAATAACATGTAATATCAGTTCTGGATGTTTACCCATGTTCTACCCAAACATCAATTTATGAATACAAGTGAACCACCCAAGAAAAACCATAAAAACGAACATCCCTGAACAATGTTTTTAAACTCTATAAGTCATCCAAAGGAAAATAATATGACATAATGAAACCAGAATTAACCCTATTAATGTAAACATGGTTCTAGATTTCTAATTATTTAATATATTTTCATTATACAGGACATTAAAGAGAAGGAAGCATTCAGGTACAAGGTAAGGGGAAATCTCGAACCCAAATTTCTTCCTTTGGGTTCTCCCACTTTCACTCCATTTTTGATATTGTTACTCCTAAAATTCCATTTTTTCATCATTTAATTTACTTTTTTAGGATATAAATGTTTTTCACTAGTTTTTATGTCCAACAATTTTTTTTTCCAAAAGAACTCTTCTTTTAAGAACACCCCTTTTACTTCTCACTCAAGGTGGACGGTTCTTGTAACATGTATGTTATTCCCTCTTTCTTTTGGGAACCCAAAGATTATGAATGTGTTATTATGAGATGAAACCAATTCCTTTTAATGGGTTAATTATGTTAATTTATGTTATATTTTCATTATGTAAAGCATGATAAATGATAATGTTATGATGTGACAGGTGCGCCCGGAATTATATAGTGCAATATGAATGTTTAAATGTGATGGGTGCACCCGAAATTATACAGTGCTCCAATGCATTGGGTAAAGTGATGAATCTCATGAGTAAATCTAAAATGATGTGTGAAAAAGATTCTAGCTTGGTTCACAAGTATGTGTGGTAGTTAACCACTAAGACATGATGTTTCATTTTTATGCATTGCCACATTTCAAGTCTTTTATTTATGCTCCTATCATGTTCATGATATTTTGCCTATGTTATGATTATGCTCACCCCATGATATATTGTTCTTATCTATCCTCTTACTGGGCTTCTAGCTCACCCCTTTTGATGTATATCCTCAGGTGGCTACATATACTAAGGAGAGTACAAGTGCCAATAAGAAGCTAGAGAAGAAGAAATTAAATAAATGTTTATGATAGATGTTGTATTTGTTATGTGTGGTATTAGTTTTCCCAAGACACTAAGCCTTTGGATCCTCTTTGTGTAATACTATTATGTTGTTTATCTTTGAAATGATGTAATAGTAATGTATGAAAAGGCCGGGTCTTTATACAATATATACCCATTTATCTCTAAAAAAATTCTCCTTATGTTCAAATAGTATTTTTCTTACCAAAAGGCCACCCCAAGGAGCCTTAAAGGGCATCCTATAGGAGACTCCCAAAGGAAGAGGTAAAATTCTCAACCGAGTATATTTTGATCATTTTATTCTTATACTTCACACATATGAATTCCATACATCTTGAACATAAGTATCATAAATAAGTTGATATATTATTATTATAGTGGAATATCTATTTTTACCCTCCCTTGAAACAATTCTAAAATGAAAAATTTGTTCATATTATGATTGGTTTACTGCCCCCATGACTGATGAATTTCATTTTCCACCACCAACTTAATGACTGGTTTAAATTAAATTGTTATGGTTAAAACTAATATTAATAAGTATATTTTTTTTCTTATTTTGGAATGGTCAAATAATCTTAAAATTAAATAAAACCAAGTAAGATCATCATGGTCAGAAAACCAACCTAAATGAACTAACCATATAACAATAAAACCTATACTATATAAATCATGATAATTAATGAATAATTTTTGATACTAAAAACCTTATTATGTAAAAAACCAAGTTTTTATTAATTATTATTATTTTAATAAATTAAAATTCTTTGATATCTTGCATTTAACACTACACTAAGTTAAGATTTCTTTATATGTAACACCAAGTTAAACTTACGCTACACATAACACTGAATTTATATTTTGGTACATAAAAAACTAAGTTTTGATTATTTTAAACACAATAATAAGTTTATATTGTGTTACACATAATAACAAATTTATATTTAATTACACACGACACCGAGCTTTTCTTGAGTTACACGCAACACTAAGTTTAAAGAAAACACGACATATTATTAAAATAATACAGTTATTACCTAGCCGTTGGAATAATGTGTATGAAAAGGATTAAATAAATTATAAAAATATGGTTTAAAAATGTTTATATAATTGATAATTTAGTGAAAAATTAATTATAAATTAAAATAAAACCATTTTGAAAATAAAGGGAAATCTTTTCCTGAAAAACTATATTTATGCGCACAAGTGTGTTTTATATGAATAAATTAACAAAATAAATTTTGGTTAATGATTTTAATAAAATTTATATATTATATATTAAATAAAAATTTTAAAATTAATCTTATAAGTTATATATATATATAAGATAATAATAAATCCATTTTTATGCTTAAAAACTGTATTTTTTTCTTCTAAAAAGCAGTTTTGTCGCCTTTTATTGGCGCACTCATTTTAAAACTAATTTTTGAAACTTTTAGAAAATTAATTTGATAAAATAAAATTAATTTTTTAAATTTTAATATAAAATTTAGCTTAGTATGATTTTTTGGTATTTTTATGAAAAGTTTCATTTTTTGATGAATAGTGAAAAATATTGAATTTTAATTAAAAAATGCCTTTTTGTTTAATTTATTTATTAAGTTAAATCATATTTAAAATTGGATTTAAAGTATAATTAGTTAAATTATAAATTAATTAATACAATTTAGGTCATTGGAATGAATTTCACATTGAAATTAGATATAAAAACATTTCAAACTTTCTAACTTTTCTCTTTAAAAACCAGCTTTCTCATTGCGTCTACAGGATTTATTTTAAATTATTTTTTTCCAATTAAGTGACTTTAATTTTTAAAAATGGATTTAATATTTGGAATAATAAAAATTTATAATGTTTAATAAGGAAAAAAATTAATTTTTACAAAAATTATTAGTGAAAAAAATTAAAATTAATCACGAAGATTAAGAGAAAAACAAGTTTTACAAGGGACTAAAATTTAAACTTATTGAGAAAAATGGCCTATAAACTTTTCAAAACAGAATTGTATAGATAAATTTAGACCTTAAAAATTAATTACTCTAATTATTTTCATTATTTGAGCCTTTTTTTGGTAAAAATGTTGGTTTACCTAACTTTATTTTGAAAAATACCAAGTGTGCCCTCTCCCCCACTTATAAAAGGACATACCCTCTTCTCTCTTATTAACACATATAAATAATTTTTTCTTGAACAAAACATTAAAAAATAACTTCCAAACTTACCTCATTTCATCCTATAATCATTAATTTGGGCATAAATCTAACAAAGGAAGTCCTTCAGTGCAAACCAAAAGGAGACACCCATAGAAGAGGCAACATTCATCAATGAATGTTTTTGTTTTATTTGTTCCTCAAACCCCTTAATTTATTTTCATATTATAATTATATAATAAAATAATTGTATTAAATATAAATATATGTTGTTACTTTAATATTACAACCTAAAAAAACACACACTTTCATCAAATGGATTACGAAATCATCATTCATGTGTACAATGGACTACCACATTATAAACTATTGTCATTCATTTTTCCATTACCACCTTTCAAGGTTGGGTATAATTATAAAAATTCAATTTATATATGATATATATGATATTTATGATGTATTTAAGCTTCTAAAATTATTATATGACACATAAATTCATGATTTATATTTTGTGGGAATATGATAATGTCGTTTGTGTGTACAACATATTACCACCTTGCAAAATGATGTGATTCGTTCATGCTTTACATGGAATGTATTAATGATGGGTTTAATAAAAATATGTGATATATATGATATAATAATTCATATATAATTATAATATATATATATATATATATATATCATTTATCTTTCTTTCTTTCAATATGACAAAAAAATGGAAACAACGTTCATGCGCACGTACAACCTACCATCTCTATAAGCAGTGTATTCTATTTCCTATCACAAAATTTTATAGATTAATATTAATACATATATAATAAATATATATTGTATTTATTTCATGTTTTACATTATGGATATTATTAAACCAAGATCTAAGTAATATGACCAAAAATGACAAGTCAAAACATATACGAAAAACAAAGCAGTTGTTACCAAAAACATAACTTTAACATGAAATTGTTAATAAATAGGTAATAAAATGTCATAATAAAATAATATATGGTATGATATATATATTAATATGGTTTTTAATATATTTATAATAAAATTATATTTATTATTCAGGAGATTTGAATAAGTACGACAGAAGTCAACACTTAAGGTAAGAGATTTCTTTCTCACTTTTTTACTTTTGTGAGACACATGATATATTCACCACCTATTTATTATATGTTATTTATATAAAAACCATCAATTTATTTTATTAATATTATAATAAAATTTATTGGTATTTAAATATCCATTTTAGGATCTCTCTTTCATGGGGTTTACATTTTAAAATTTAACAAATCAGTAAGAGATTTTTGTCTCAATTCGTGTTCTTGGAGACACACATTATGTTATGCACCTATATTCCTTTATGAGGTGTATATACAGCCCATTTGACATGTAATATCATGATTTTATTTATACTCATGATATTTTAAGTTCCATTTTATGTTATTTTTTCTTATGGCCTATAATTAAATGTTACCAAAGTGGTAAAGATTTTATATTACAATCACATCATATATCGGGATTATTTATGATTAAGTATCCAATGTTGAATTATCATGACATACCTCTCAATAATTCTCATGAATTTTATTATTATTTTGTTATTCGTGATATCTTCAAGTAATGGTACATCTTTTCCACTCATTGGTACTTAATATAATTAAGAAAATGTTTTTATGAAAATATAAATTTATTTATCTATTCAGTCAGAAATCTATTTTATTCAAAAACCATATTTTATAAAAATGTTTTCAATTTTCTTAAAATAAATTTTAAGATAATTTTCAAGGGAAAAGGTTTTAATTTTTTTTTATGTTTTAAAAATTGTTTTAAATGATTTTCAAAGCTTCATTTGTAAGATTACAAGGTTATTTTCACAGAAAAATGTTTTTAAAAGGTTTTACATTCTAAAAAGAGTTTTAAAAGTGGAAAGGATATTTTCCTCAAGAAATTATTTAAATTAAGTTTAAAAGTTTATTTATAAGTTTTCTATGTTATTTTCAATGAAAGTATTTTTAAAACTTTTTATGAAAGTGACTTTCAATGAAATGTTATTTTACTTAAGAAATATTCCAAGTGATATTTAAAAATCATTCTCCATCTAAGATACCATCCTTTGATATAGTTTATGATTTATTGGGGATATGCTCCAAGGACACCATTCTTATTATTTATTTAGATGGTTTATTTTTAAGGTGACAAGTTGTTTATGAAACCCATTTCTCTTTCATAGGTTATACCATGATAAAGCACTTATGAAAACAACTTATTTTCATGGGTAATGATATGATGAAATGATTATTAAACCTATAAATTTTCCATAGATTATGGTACGATATAATTTTCAAGATACTAATTTAATTTTATGGGTTATATTATGATAATTTTTTATGATACTGTGTCACATATATGTATGATTTTATTATGTGATGGGTGGGACCTATATCTCCCTACAATGTATTGGGTAAATATTTATATCTCATGAGATAAAACTGGATGGAATGGGAGGTGAACCTGGCCCTATAAAGGACTTTTTACACTAATATGGTATTGGGAGTGAACCTTTACTACTAATATGGTTTTAGAAGTGAACCCATTCCACTAAAATAGCCTTTGTAGTGAGACTTTAATCTAATGATGTTTTGAATGAACCTGATTACATGTTCATAATGTTATGTGTAGACCTAGTTTCATGTCCCTAAGTTTATCTAAGGTCTTTATTTCATGTTCTAAACTTAATAAGTGAACCTATTTCTATTTATACATGTTAAAAATGTTATAATATGATGTTTATTATACAAATTTCATGCCTTATGCCAATTTTATTCTCCCATGGATCATGTTATTTGATTTCCTTATGATTCATGTCTTATGAACTACCGATCTTCATTCCATGATTCAATATTGTGATCTTTGATATGAAATATATTCTTTTAAAATGTCATTCTAATGTATTAATACTTTTATTCTCATGTTATACTTACGTATCTACCTTGTTTACCCTTACTGAGCATCCAATATCACCCTTTCTTATGTTTCATTTCCCCATGTTATGAAGAACGGTTTTTAGTGGGGTATGTTTGTGAATATTACAAAGAGGAAGATATTTATGGGTGATATTGAATATATTTTACCAAGTTATAATATTGTGTTCCAAGCTTCAAAATGAACTAAAATGTTATGGCCCCCAGGAATGTACATTTGTAATGTGTTTAATATTCATCTAAAAAGACGTAATATACATGTATGAAAATATACAGTCGCTATAGTTGGTATCAAAGGAAAGGCTTAGTTAACCTTTGGAAACTAGGATGAGAAAAATTTAGTTAAATCCTTAGGTATAATTATAAGGATTTTTTTAGATGTATCTAATGATAAGTATAAGGATGAGTCAAAGTTTAGGAAAATGTCTAGGAATTTTGGTAAAAGATTGAGAGAGTGGTTTACAAGAAATTACATCCTTGGAAAGATACTGAAAGTGGATGTGGATCTAGAATAGATATACATAGGGGTAAAAACCCTAAAAACACTATATTGAGTTTGACTTGATTAGTAAATAGTGCACGACAATGGGCCTTGTAACACACCTAGTTTGACTCTCCTAGGGAATATGCTTTGTAAATTCACATACTCTTTATGAACCATCATAAAGGATTTAAATATATAATTATCATGGATGACCTATATTAATCCTAAGGTTTCATTAATTTAAAATAATGTGTCATGATTTATACATCCTATAAGTGGTTTTTCATGATTATGTGGTTCTCCACTATGATTAGTGTTTCTCAGACTATGTTCTTAGTTTTAGTCAACGATGAGAACCAGAAGGAACTTGATTAACATTGAATGGTATAGAAAATTTTATAATGATAATCCAAAGGGGATGATTACTAGAGTAAAGGATATTGTGATTATGCCTAATTAGTTATCAAGTAACATGATTAACAATGTGAACCTTAACCAACTATCATTCTCACCAAATAAGAGAATGATGGTGTTCACTGAGAGTTTGGGTAGTGTAGACCAAGGAGTAAAGAATATTCATTTTCCTATATGTTAATAATGTGGGAAGAATCACTTAAGGTAATATCTCAAAGTAATGACAAGATTTCCTATGCACGGTGAAGAAGGCCACAAAGTAAGAAACAACTAAGAAACAATGAATAGTTTTGTTAATGCAATAGATGGGAATATTGGTCTCTCTAAGGTATTATCAATAGTTGAATGTTTTAAGTGTGTAAAGTATGAGTATTATGAAAATTGATGTCTTAAGGGGAAAGCTCATGAAGAGAATCAGCAAGGTGTATGAGTAATGGTTATACTACGGATGATTAAGAGTCTACAAATGAAATATGAAAAAAAAAGGTATTAAGGAAGAGGATGGGGAATCCTAGTTAATGTATTAAGGATGAGGTGGAACAATCAAAGTGTTTATGTATTTGTATTCAATAATTATGTTATATGAATTGTGAAATATATAAATATTATTTAGTATAATTTTTTTGTTAAGGACAAGAAAGAATATGTTGAATAATATTGATTTAAAGGCAAGGCTATATTTTATAAAAAACACACGATTAAGGGAAGGTAACCCTTAATATGTTTTCATTGTTGAGGAAATGGTGTCTAGTTTGGATAAATAGATGATGTATAATAATAAAGTAAATTGGAAAGTACTGATTACCTCAGAACAAATTAATTATTTATTTTATGCTATCATAGATGGAGTTTACATCATTTTTTGATTTAAGGAATATATCCAATAATCTATGTTATATGTAAGGAATAAAGAAGAATACATGTTTTCAATATGGTTTTATGTTAATTCAAGTTATTATAATATTTCAAGATAATACATAATGAGGGTATTCACATGTTTGGTATGTAAAACTCAAGAGCTACTTTATGATATACAAGGGATAAATGTTAAATTGATTTGGAGAAATTTAGTACCCTTATTTCTAAAGTTTTGGATTTTAATATTTCATAAGGTTAATAAGGTTAACCATATATGAAATGGTTTATGTTGAACTTTGAATGATATTTTAGATATTAATGTATTATTTCAAAATATAAATACTTTTTCATAACTTGTGCTAACCATTTTTTTTATGATAACTAGAGATCAAAGGTATGACTTATAATTCTATTATGAATCTTATGATATATTATAAGTGAATTTTAGTGCCTCAGGTATAAATATTCATTTTTTTGGATATCCATTTCTTGGAGTAAGCGATGAATCTGAAATTTATTGAAGCACATCATGAAATTTTACTTATAAAATAGAAACATATCAAGTAAGTATATTTTCTTATATTTTTAGATAGTAAAAGAATTACTAAACTCTAGGAAAAGAATATTTAAACAAAATTTTATCATAATACCTTCATTATTTTTGAACCTATGGTATTATAAATCATCATAGGTTTTGAGGCCCTTAAATTTTTCTTGATCATTCACTTTCTTGTGATCAGTGATCTTTATCACCCTCTTTAATTATTTACTATTTTATTCTATGTAAAAATCTTCAGTTTACACCTATGTTCTCCTATCTGGAAGCCTAGTTATGAGTAACTTTGGGTAACTGTTATGTTTAAATATTTCCCTTTTTTTAAAGTAAGTTTTTTATTCATTTTACATAACACCCCGACCCCAGTTACCCAGATTCAGTGCATTATTACATAACATTGGCATGATAAAAAAAGATAAAGTCATGAAAGACCGATTAGTTTAGTAGCCTTGGAATCACTAGATACATTAATAAAGTTTACATTACATCATAAAGTGAAAAACTACAACAACATCTTATTTCCATAGACCACACTCATATCCACTCATATTATCCCTGCAGGTCATTCATAAAATACTTCTTCACATCCTGGAAAAAATAAAACATAGAAAGGGGTGAGCTCAGATGCCCAGTAAGGATAACAATATAGCGGAAACTTTATTAAATAAGCATAAACATTTAAGGCAATGTATAACTAAAACAAAAGCCCTTTAAACTTGAACTTCAACATAATATGGCAGAAATAAAATGAAATAATTCCATTTACTTATTCACATGAATATTCAACTAATCGAATAATCACATGCAATATCAATAACCACTTTCATAATGATAGAATGCATAATACCAGACTATCATAACCACATAGTCAAGGCCTTGTGCTAGGACTACAAATAAGATTTTGTCAAGGCCTTGTGCCAAGACACCAGTTTGTCTCATGAAACCTACCGATGCATCGAGGACCTATAGTGGGCTCCACCCGTCACTTATTAAGTCCAATGCATTCCTCATATGAGCAGGTTTAAACAAAACATAAACATTCGTATTAAAACTAGCATATGAAATGTCAATAATTTCTCCATAAACCATGAATGGTATAAAAATAACACATCCACAGTCAAACATATCACAAAACCTTCAATACTATATAGAAGTTTTGTATCATAATAAATCAACTTCAAATAAGCTTAAAATCCATCAAAGGATGTTGACATAAATGAAATCAAAACGATTTGAGAGAAATATCTCTTTTTTTGAAATAATTTAAAATCCACATAATTAAAATATTTACTTTTAAAATATTCTTATAAGCCTTTAAGGGATGATTCGAAGATTTTATAATGGCAGAAAATAGCCACACTCTCCATATAAGTTAAAAAAAGACATTATTACCTTAATTTTGTCGAAAAGGTTAAAAAGGACCTTGTTTGGAAAATGACGAAAATATTCCTTTATAAACCTCTTATAAAAAGTCAAACAAGGGTATAAATGAATTTAACCCATATTCTATAAAATAGTAAGAATTTTTTGAAATACATTTTTAAGAAACATCGATGTGGATGATAAAGAGGTCCCAGTAGATAATTACATATAAACAATCTCGGATAATGAAGAGATTGTGAAATAAACCCTTACCTTGTAATTTTTCTTGGTTGAGGGTAGGTTAACCTCCTGTATAATGGTTAAATATTTTTTATTAAATTATACAAGAATTATATACATTAATATGATATCATATATGATCTTTTAACATTGCTTTGTTAATAATATCTTAGTATTATCGTCGTTTCGGGTGTTAACTTACTCGTTTTATTTTATATGTTTTCTTACATAAGTCGTGTTTGTTATAGATAGGTTGTATATTATTCATATACAGAATGATATCAAGTCCTTAAACATTATTTTTAATCATCAAATGAGAATTATACTTGAATGGATACGATGGGGAATGAATCTCATCGTGTTCGTGGAGACGATAGTCCATACGTACGCACAAGTGACAATATCACTCTTGATATTAAAATAATATATAATTGGATAGTATATAATATATACAGAATCATTATCATGTTATATTTATTATTTATATGAATTAAACATCATTATTATACCCATAAAAATAATAATGTTTTGAATAACAATTACACCACGACGTGGAGACGGTAAGCCGTACGCACACACGTATGGTAACATGTCATTCAAAGGATGGATAGAATAATGAATATGGTTGTAACATATTTATAATAACATCAAAATATATATAAGATACTGGATTTATTATTTTATAATGGAAATAACAAAGAAATAAGAAGTTGAAGAAGAAAGGAACTTGAAAGAGGGTGGTGAAAACATTACCTCTTCTTTGGGTTCTTCCTTTTGATTTGATCAAAAAGGCTTCTTAAGTTGGCTTTCTGGATAAAGTAAGGACTTTAGAATGAAGTGAGGGAAGTTTAGAGGATATTTGGGCAGGGGTTGGCCGAGCCAAAAGGCTTTGAAGTTGTGAATTAGAGAGAAGGGGGAGTGCCCTTTTATAAGAGGGGTGAGGGGTACCTTAGGAAAAGCTAGAAATATTATTTTATAATAAATTAATATTCGGTTTATAATGGCTCCAAAGTGACTTGTTTCTAGGATAAGGTGGGCATGGGTCTAAAACCACCCAACCAATAGGTTTTAGACAGTTTTGGGTCACTATATTAACCTTATATTTTAGTTTTAATTCTTAGTTAATTAGTTTCACATTTACCATGTCTCTTTGTATTTTTATATTAAATGGTTAATAAAATTACTATATACATCCAATAGAACACCAAGTGGTTCATTAATGATACAAATAATAATTATATAAGTCTCTTGGATGAACCTTATATTTTTAGGAATTGAATATCAATTAATAATATAATATTTGTTCTAAAAACTCTGTTATGTCAATTTTGACACTATTTGGTATTTGATTTTTGTGAAACTCATAACAGCATGATTACTTCTAAAAAACTTAATTAAATCAATAATAACATATCATATTAACCTATAAAATTAGTGTAATTCATAAAAAGTCTCAAATTACATTTATTTTGATATTTATAATATCAATTATTTTATTATTTCATTAATTAGGTAATTACTGCATCACCATTGTGTCATAAATAAATTAAATTATTTAATCTAAAAATTATAAATAAAATACCATTATGTAGGAAATATTTTTATCTTTCTAATGAATATTTATAATCGAATATATCTTATGTATAAACCTATATTAAAAATGTTTTAGTAATTAAACTTTGATTTTAACTCTTTTAACTCTTCTTTGAATTAAATAATAATAAATGTCCTAATCTAATCCAAGTAGACCTAGATGATAATATTTTATTCCTAAGGTTGTTTTTGGTTGAGATACACTTGTTCAATATAATTAGGACATGTGTTAGGGTAATATTAATATCATTTTTACCCTTAATTACCCTATTTACTTTTAACCGTGGTAAATAAAAGTAAAAAGTTACTATTCACCAAAAATAATTTTTATCTTATTGAAACAAATTTTACTCCTTAATATTAACTAGGTCTCTCGGATTTTTGAAATTCCACTCACAGAAGCTGTAAAATTAAGTTTTATGTGAATTTCCAAATTATCCTAGGAGGTGGGTAAAAGACTGTGAAAAGTTCAATAAAATTTTTATATATCTAAAATTATTCTAAACTAACTCCAATTAATTAAATTGAAATTATATAGGTATTATGTATCTATTTTGACCTTAATTAAATTTAAATAAAATAAATAATTATTTAAATAAAAATTCATTTTTAAACTATAACTCAGTGTTTTCACTATTCATCAAAAATTGAATGTTTTCAGAAAAATACCAAAACTTCACCCTAGGCTAATTTCGACATTCCTAATCCAAATATGAATTCCATTTTGAAAGATAAAATTTATAAAATTTTAAAAAGTGGGTTTTACTATTCATAATGACTATTTTGATTGGTTGTGGTGTGTGTTAGAACTCGAAGTTGTGTACAACACCCACTATTGTATTATTTAAAGTGAAGCGTACCGTAGAAGCTCGGGGTGTTACATTCTCTCCTCCTTCAAATAATTTCATCCTCAAAATTTCTAGAATATTACTGCATAAAAAGACTTGGTTGATTCTTCATCATAAGTTCCTTGGGTTCCCACGTCGCCTCTTCCATTTTATAGTTTCTCCATAGGGATTTTACCATACGAGTTGTCCGATTTCTCAACACTTGTTCTCTGGTATCAAGAATCCTAATGATGTCTTCGCAATAAGATAGATCGGGTTCCAGTTCTAATTCCTCACAGGTGAGTACATGCGTTGGTTCAGGCATGTATTTTCTCAATAGTGATACGTGGAACACATCGTGAACTTTGGAGAGATTTGGTAGCATTGCCAAATGGTAAGCTACAACCCCAATTCGTTATAGAATTTCGAAAGGTCCGATGTACGTGGGACTCAATTTACCTTTCTTACCAAAAAGTATGACTTCCTTCCATGAATATACCTTCAATAAAACATGATCTCATACCTGAAATTCCAAATCCTTCCTTCAGTTATCGGCATAGCTCTTATGCCTACTTTGAGCTGCTTTGATGTGGTTTTGGATTACCTTCACCTTTTTCATCATTTCCTCCACCAGTTCTGGGCATATGAGAATTCTTTCACCAATGTCATCCCAACAGGTTGGTGTGAGACATCTCTTTCTGTATAACCCTTCATATGGTGCCATCTGAATACTTGGATGAAAGATATTGTTATAGGAAAATTCTACCAGAGGTAAATATTGATCCCACATACCCTGAAAGTCAAGTGAGAAAGATCTCAACATGTATTCTAAGGTTTGAATAGTCCATTCTGATTTTCCATCTGTTTGAGGGTGGTAGGCAGTGCTCAAACGAAGTTCTGTATCCAAGGCCTTCTGAAGACTCTTCCAGAATATTGATATAAAACATGGATCAAAATCAGAAAAAATCGATAGGGGTACTCCATGAAGTCTTAAAACTTCATTAATATATATTATTGCTAGACGTTCAAGTGGTAGATCTTCCCTTATAGTAAGAAAATGTGGTGACTTGGTAAGACGATCAACAATGAACCATATTGCATTGTTATTTCTAGGAGTCTTTGGTAGTCCCATGAAAAAGTCCATCATAATATTATCCCATTTCCACTCAGGTATGGGAAGAGGTTTCATGACTTTTCTAGGTTGTTTCCTTCCATCTTTCACTTGTTGACAAACCATACATCTTGACACAAAATCAGCAATCTCTCTCTTCATGTTGTCCCACCAAAAATGTTCCTTCAAATCCCTATACATTTTGGTGCTCCCAGGGTGTATAGAGAAGTTGGAACTATGAGCATAGTCCAAAAATTACCTTTTTAGATCATGTATATTGGGAACACAAAGTCTCTTCCCAAATTTCAAAATTTCATCTTCATACACAAAGTCACTCAATCTCGCATCATTCACAGCTTTAATCTTCTTTTGAAATTCTTCATCATCGGTCTGAGAACTCTTAATCCTTTATAGTAAAGATGGTTTGAAAACCATTTGAAAACGTATTGATGTTTCACCTTCCATGGTGATTCCCATATCCATCTTTACTAGATCTATGAAAACAGGATCCCTCTCAACTCTCATCTTGTTCAAAACTCCATGATATTTTCTACTCAAAGCATCTACAACCTTATGTGCCTTCCCTGGGTGATAGTGTATCATGAAATCATAATCCTTGAGTAGTTCAACCCATATCCTTTGCCTCATGTTGAGTTATTTCTATGAGAAGATATACTTCAAACTCTTGTGATCAGTATAAATATCACATTTCTCACCATAGAGATAGTGTCTCCAAATCTTCAAAGAAAATATTACAGCTGCTAACTCAAGATCATGAGTAGGATTGTTCTGCTCATGAATTTTTAGCTTTCATGATGCATAGGCAATAACCCTATCATTCTGTATAAGGACACAACCAAGTCCTTTCTTTAAATAATCACTATAAATAACAAACCCATCATTCCCCGATGGTAGAGTCAATATAGGAGCATTGAATAATCTTCTCTTCAGTTCTTCGAAACATTCTTCACACTCTTTTTTCCAAACAAATTTAACCCCTTTACGTGTGAGATTTGTTAATGGGTTAGCCAACCAGGAAAAATTCTGGACGAAACATCGATAATAACCTACTAAACCAATAAAACTACGTACCTCAGTTATACTAGTCAGTGCTGGCCATTCGTGTATTTCATTGGTCTTAGAAGGATCAACAGGGATTCCATCCTTAGAGACAATATGGCCAAGAAAAGAAATCTCCTGAATCCATAATTCACACTTGCTAAACTTCCCATATAATTCATGTCTTCTCAGAGTCTTCAGGATAATGCGTAAGTGATTTTCATGATCTTCATGGATTTTTGAGTATACCAAGATATCATCAATAAATACCACTACAAAGTCATCAAGATATTCCTTGAAAACTCTATTCATTAGATCCATGAAAATAGAGGGTGAATTAGTCATCCCAAAAGGCCTTACTGTAAACTCATAATGCCCGTACCTGGTTCGAAATGCTGTCTTTGGAATGTCTTCCTTCTTCACACACAACTGATGATATCCAGATCAAAGTTCAATCTTTGAAAAGTATTGATCTCCATGCAGTTGGCCAAATAAATCATCAATGCAAGGTAGGGGATACTTGTACTTTATTGTTATAGAATTAATCTCCCTGTAGTCGATACATAACCTCATAGATCCATCTTTCTTCTTAACAAAAAGGACAGGGGATCCCTGTGGAGAAAAACTAGGGCGAATAAATCCCTTATTAATCAATTCCTCTAGTTGTTTCTTTAGTTCCACTAATTCCACAGTTTCCATTCTATAAGGGGTCTTTGATATGGGCCTTGATCCAGGAATTAAATCAATGTAAAACTCAATTTCTTGTTCTGGAGGATGTCCAGGTAAATCCTCCGGAAAAACATCAACATATTCTTTCACAATAGGTACATCCTCTATTTGGACATTCCTTTCCTCACCCACAATTATTTCATTCTCTTCCTCTCCAATAATTGAATTTAGTTAAACTACTGGGGGTGGATCTAGATAAGAATTAGGTGGTGATGATTCTACTCTAAAGATAAGGTGTTCATTGTCATCATCATCAAAAATCGTAACCTCCTTCTTCTTACAATAAATCTTCGCATCATAGTCCGAAATCCAATACATACCAAGGATTATATCAAACTAAATCATAGGTATGATGATGAGATCAGTAGATAAAGAACATTTATGTGCTCTAATGGGAACTGATTCACAGAACTTTGTAGCAATGATACTTCCCTTAGGAGTTTTAACTGACAACTGCCTTGTTAAATCAAATTGGAAATATCTAATTTTCTTAGAAAACTGGGATGATATGAAACAATGCGATGATCCATAATCAAATAATTCATTTTCTAAACTTGAGGACACCATTAAATTACCTTCCACCACATCTTTCGTAGCTTCTACCTTAGTAGTAGTGATAACATAAGCTTGGCCTTGATCCCTTGGCCTTTTCTAAGGTAAGTTCCCTTGATTCTTAGGACATTCATTTGCATAATGTCCCATCTACCTGCAATTGTAGCATTGAACATCAGTAGCTTCTTTATTGCCCTTGAAATCACGATTTTGGTGGCCTTTTTCACCACACTTGTAACAGACTCCCATTCCCTTAAATAAAGTACCAGGTTGTTTCTTCCCACATTTATTGTAGGATAGATATTCAACTTTTACCTTCTTCCCCTTATTTCCATTCCCAAAGTGATCAACAGATCTCTTCTTCTCTTGCTTTGCTTTAAAGTTGTAAGACTTAGAGAATTACTTTTCTGTCTTGATAGCACATGAGACAATGTCTTCGTATGAAGAGAAGGATTGTGAGACTAATTCTCGACAAATAAATAATTTTAACCCATAAAAAACAATCAATATTACTCCTTGGGTTATGTATATAATCTGATACATGCCTCGCTAACCTTGTAAAGTTAGCTTCATACTTTTCGACATTCTCATCCTCCTTTTATCTCAGACTCAAAAATTTCCTTTCCATATCTTCTTGATGGTCACGAGGAAAGTATTTTTCTAAGAAAATATCTTTAAACTCCCTCCATTCTATATTTGATACTTCATCATCTTACTTCTTATTTTGAATCAATGACCACCATTGATCAACATCTCCAGTGAGGTGGTAAACTTCCAGGACAACTTTCCCCCTTTAACTACTCCCCAAGGCCTGAAATATTTTCTCTAGGGAACTTATCCATTGCTCGGATACCAATGTATTTATACTCCCATTGAATGTTGGTGGTTGTTTCCTCATGAAGAGATCTTACATTGATCCTCCACGCTGTGGATCAGTGTGATCCATACGGGTAAGGTTATTATTCATAACCTGAGTGAGTTGTCCCAGTATGGTGATTAGCTGATCAACACCAGTTTTATCACCAGCTCCACTATAATTATCTTGAACAGGAGGGAAATCCCTACATGAAGTGCATGCATTGATAAAATTTCCATTTCTTCCACTAGGTGCCATTTCTAAACAATGGCATAAACTAGACCAGTTTATGAATCAAAATACATAATTTCATACTTGTAAAACACCTAACATAAATTGAACTATTTATGGATATAATCCATAATCATAAAAAAAATTTCTTTGAGGAAGTATATACTAATAAACCCATCATAATGGTTTGTAAAGAAAATGAGAATTATCATAAGCATATCCCCCAAGAGTGTCATAACCAAGAGTGCAGCAAGGCCCGTTGTCATGCACCAGTTCCCGTTCGAGTCTAGCTCAAAGCAGTGTTTTTGGGTTTTACCTCTAGGTACATATGTGCCAGAGCCACCTCTACATGTTCGTATCCAGATAGGGATGTATTGCTTGGAAAACTCAGAAAATCTCTACAATACCAAAATTCTAGGAATTTCTTATATACTAATCCTCAAAGTGTATCTTAGGGATATGTGCTCTAATCAGAGTTTATCTAAATATAGCTTACAAGGTTTGTACTAAACTTTCTCTGATACCAACTGTAACACCCCGACCCCAGTTACCCAGAGTTGGTGCATTATTACCTAACATTGGCATGATCACAAAAGATCAAGTCTCGAAAGACCAATTAGTTTAGTAGCCTTGGAATCACTAGATACATTCATAAAGTTTACATTACATCATAAAGTGAAAAACTACAACAACATCTTGTGTCCATAGAACACACTCATATCCACTCATATTATCCCTATAGGTCATTCATAAAATACTTCTTCACATCCTGGAAAAAATAAAACATAGAAAGGGGTGAGCTCAGATTCCCAGTAAGGATAAAAATATAGCAGAAACTTTATTAAATAATCATAAACATTTAAGGTAATGTATAACTAAAAAAAGCCTTTTAAACTTGAACTTCAGCATAATATGGCAGAAATAAAATGAAATAATTCCATTTACTTATTCACATAGATATTCTACTAATCAAATAATCACATGCAATATCAATAACCAATTTCATAATGATAGAATGCATAATGCCAGACTATCATAACCACATAGTCAAGGACTTGTTCCAAGACTACAAATAAGATTTTGTCAAGGCCTTGTTCCAAGACACTAGTTTGTCTCATGAGACCTACCGATGCATCAAGGAGCTATAGCGGGCTCCACCCATCACTTATTAAGTCCAATGCATTCCTCATATGAACAGGTTTAAACATAATATAAACATTCGTATTAAAACTAGCATACGAAATGTCAATAATTTCTCCATAAACCATGAGTGGTATAAAAATAACACATCCATAGTAAAACATATCAAAAAACCTTCAATACTATATGGAAGTTTTGTATCATAATAAATCAACTTCAAATAAGCTTAAAATCCATCAAAGGATGTTGACATAGATGAAATCAAAACTATTTGAGAGAAATATCTCTTTTTTGGAAATAATTTAAAAGCCACATAATTAAAACATTTACTTTGAAAATATTCTTATAATATTGTAAGTTAATCTTCTACGATTTTATAATGGCAGAAAATAGCCGCACTCACCGTATAAGTTAAAAAAAATACATTCTTACTTTAATTTTGTCGAAAAGGTTAAAAAGGACCTTGTTTGGAAAACGACGGAAAGATTCCTTTATAAACCTCTTATAAAAATTCAAACAAGGGTATAAATGACTTTAACCCATATTCTATAAAATATTAAGAATTTTTTGAAATACATTTTTAAGAAACATCTATGTGGATGATAAAGAGGTCCCTGTAGATAATTACGTATAAACAACCTCGGATAAAGAAGAGATTGTGAAATAAGACCTTACCTTGTATTTTTTCTTGGTTGAGGGTAGTTTAACCTCCTGTATAATGGTTAAATAATTGTTATTAAATTATAAAATAATTATATACATTAATATGATATCATATATGATCTTTTAACATTGCTTTGTTAATAATATCTTAGTATTATTGTCGTTTTGGGTGTTAACTTACTCGTTTTCTTTTATATGTTTTGTTACATAAGTCATGTTTGTTATGGATAGGTTGTATCTTATTCATATCCAGAATGATATAAAGTCCTTAAACATTATTTTTAATCATCAAATGATAATTATAATTGAATGGATACGATGGGGAATGAATCTCATTGCGTTCGTGGAGACGGTAGTCCGTACGTACGCACGAGTGACAATATCACTCTTTTGATATTAAAATAATATATAATTGGATATTATATCATATATAAAGAATCATTATCATGTTATATTTATTATTTATATGAATTACACATCATTATTATTCTCATCCAAATAATAATGTTTTGAATAACAATTACACCACGACGTGGAGACAGTAAGCCGTACGTACGCACGTATGGTGACATGTCATTCAAAGGATGGATAGAATAATGAATATGGTTGTACCATATTTATAATAAAATAAAATTATATATAAGATACTTGATTTATTATTTTAGAATGGAAATAACAAAGAAATAAGAAGTTGAAGAAGAAAGGAACTTGAAAAAGGGTGGTGAAAACATTACCTCTTCTTCGGGTTCTTCCTTTTGATTTGATCAAAAGGGCTTCTTAATTTGGATTTATGACTAAATAAAGGACTTTATGATGCAGTGAGGTAATTTTATAGGATATTTGGTCAGGGGTTGGCCGATCCAAAAGGCTTTGAAGGTGTGAATTAGAGAGAAGGGGGAGTTCCCTTTTATAAGAGGGGTGAGGCGTACCTTAGGAAAAGCTAGAAATATTATTTTATAATAAATTCATATTAGGTTTATAATGGCTCCAAAGTGACTTATTTCTAGTATAAGGTGGGGATGGTTCTAAAACCACCCAACAAATAGGTTTTAGAGTGGTTTGGGTCACTATATTAACCTTATATTTTAGTTTTAACTCTTAGTTAATTAGTTTCACATTTACCATGTCTCTTTGTATTTTTATATTATATGGTTAATAAACATACTATATACATCCAAGATAACCCCAAGTGGTTAATTAATGATAAAAATATCATTATATAAGTCTCTTGGCCGAACCTTATATTTTTAGGAATTGAATATCAATTAATAATATAATATTTGTTCTAAAAACGCTTTTATGTCAATTTTGACACTATTTGGTATTTGATTTTTGTGAAAGTTATAACATCATGATTAATTCTAAAAAACTTAATTAAATAAATAATAACATGTCATATTAACTTATAAAATTATTTTAATTCATAAAAAGTCTCAAATTACATTTATTTTGATATTTATAATATGAATTATTTTATTATTTTATTAATTAGGTAATTACTACATCACCATTGTGTCATAAATAAATTAAATTATTTAATGTCTAAAAATTATAAATAAAATACAATTTTGTAGGAAATATTTTTATCTTTGTAATTAATATTTATAATCGAATTTATCTTATGTATAAACCCATATTAAAAATGTTTTAGTAATTAAACTTTGATTTTAACTCTTTTAACTCTTCTTTGAATTAAATAATAATAAATGTCCTAATATAATACAAGTGGACCAAAATGATAATATTTTATTACTAAGGTTGTTTTTGGTTGAGATAAACTTGTTAAATATAATTAGTACATGTGTTAGGGTAATATTAATATCATTTTTACCCTTAATTACCCTATTTACTTTTAACCGTGGTAAATAAAAGTAAAAAGTTATTATTCACCAAAAATAATTTTTATCTTATTGAACCAAATTTTACTCCTTGATATTAACCGTGTCTATCAGATTTTCTAAATTTCACTCAAAGAAGTGGTAAATTAAGTTTTACGTGAATTTCCAAATTCTCTTAGGAGGTGGGTAAGAGACGGTGAAAAGTTCAATAAAATTTTTATATATCTAAAATTATTCTCAACTTACTCCAATGAATTATATTGAACTTATATAGGTATTATGTATCTATTTTTACATTAATTAAATTTAAATAAAATAAATAATTATTTAAATAAAAATTGATTTTTAAACTATAACTCAGTGTTTTTTACTATTCATAAAAAATTGAACGTTTTCAGAAAAATACCAAAAATTCAACCTAGGCTAATTTTGATATTCTAAATTCAAATATGAATCCCATTTTGAAAGTTAAAATTTATAAAATTTCAAAAAGTGGGTATTAATATTCATAATAGCTAGTTTGATTGGTTGTGGTGTGTGTTAGAACTCGAAGTTTCGTACAACAGACGCTATTGTATTATTCAAAGAGAAGCGTACTATAGAAGCTTGGGGTGTTACATTTTACGATGTGGGTTTCTATGAAAAGAACTTTCAAGTTTTAAAACAATGATAACCCAAAATAATTTTAAGCATAAAATTCATTTTAAGGGGGGTATAATATAACAAACTAAGTTATTATGAATTAGTATTTTTCAAATAAATTAAAATTATTTGATATATTTCACTGTAAGCTACACCCTGTTAAGGTTTCTTTATGCGCAACACCAAGTTAATCTTATGATACATGTAACACTGAGTTTATATTTTGGTAAACACAACACTGAGTTTGGATTGTGTTACACACAACACCAAGTTTGGATTTTGTTACACACAACACTGATCTTAGATTATGTTACATGCAACATTGAGCTTAGCTTGTGTTACATGAAATGCTGAGTTTAAATGAAATGTGACATATTATTAAAATATTATAGTTATCACATAGTTTTTGGAATGGTGGGCATGAAAAGTATTAACTAAATTATGAAAATATGGTTTAAAAATGTTTATATAATTAATTATTTGTGACTAGTTAATTATAAATGGAAATAAAACCCTTTTGAAAACAAGGAGAAATATTTTCCTGAAAAACTATTTTTATACGCACAAGTATGTTTTATATCAATAAATTAAACAGATAATTTTTTTAATTAAATATATATATTATATATTCAATAAATTTTTTAAAATTCATCTAATATTTTTTTCTATAAAATAGATAATAATAAATCCAATTTTATGCTTAAAAACTGTATTTTTTTTTCCAAAAAGCGGTTTTGTCACCTTTTCTGGGTGCACTCATTTTAAAACTAATTTTTGAAACTTTTTTAAAATTAATTTTATAAAATAAAATTCATTTTTTAAATCATAATATATAATTTATCTTATTATGAATTTTTTGAATTTTTCTGAAATGTTTCATTTTTTTGATGAATAGTGAAAATACAGAATTTTAATTGAAAACTGCCTTTTCCTTTAATTTATCTATAAATTTAAATTATATTTTAAATTGGGTTTTATGTATAATTAGTTTAATTACACATAAATTAATCCAATTTAGGTCATTTTAATCAATTTCACATTTAAATTTGATATAAAAACATTTCAAACATTTGAAATTGTCTCTTTAAAAACCCACTTTCTCATCATGTTTGGGGGATTAATTTTAAATTAATTTTTTCCGGTTATGTGAATTAAATTTAGAAAAATAGATTAATTATTTGTAATAATAATAATTTATAATTAATAATAAGGATATATTAATTTTTTACCAAAATGATTAGTGAAAATCGTTAAAACTAATTACGACGATTAAGTGAAAAATGAGTTTACCAAGGGACTGAAATTTAAATTTAAGGGAAATAATGACCTATAAACTTTTAAAACACCCATTTTATAGAAATATTTAGCCCATATAAATTTTAGTATTTCTATTTCATGGGTTTTATAGTTCAGAAGCTAACAAATCTATAAGAAATTTTTGACTCAATTTTCCTTCTTTGAGACACACTTTATGTTATACACCTATATTCCTTTACGTGGTGTATATATAGACCCTTTGACATATAATATCATGAATTTATTTATCCTAATGATATTTTATGTTCTATTTTATGTTATTACTTCATGGGGACTATGATTCAATGTTACCAAAGCATTAAAGATTTTATCATTCAATCTCATCATTTATCAGGATTGTTTATGATTAAGTCTCCAATGTTGAAAAATCATGATCTAACTCTCAATAATTATCATGAATTTTATTATTATCTAGTTATTAAAGATATATTAAATTAATTTTATATATTTCCACTATTTTTTACTTAATATAATTAAGAATTTTTTTTAAGAAAATCCAACCCTATTTCTCTCTTCGGTCAGAAATCTGTTTTATTCAAAAACCACATTTTCTAAAAATGTTTTTAAATGATTTTTAAGCTAATTTTCAAGGAAAAAATTTTTAAAAAAGTTTTTTTTTAAAACAAATTTTAAAATATATTTAAAGCATTCTTTATAAGTTTTCAAGGTTATTTTCAAAGAAAAATATTTTTAAAAGGTTTACATTTTAAAAAGAGTTTTCAAATAAGAATGGATATTTTCTTCAAGAAATGTTTTAAATGAATTTTAAAATCTTTATTTATAATTTTATTATGTTATTTTTAATGAAAAGTATTTTGAAATTTTTTTATGAAAGTGATTTTCAATGAAAGGTTATTTTCCTTAAGAAATGTTCTAAGTAATCTTTCAAAATAATTATCCATATATGATGAAATAATTTAAAATAGTTTATGATTTTATTGGGGATATGATCCAAGGACACCATTCTTATTCTTTATTTTAACAGTTTACTTTTAATATGAATTTTTTTAAACCCATTTCTCTTCCACAGGTTATATCACAATAAAACGCTTATGAAACCTGATTCTTTTCATGGGTTATGATATGATGAAATGATTATGAAACCTATATCCTTTCCACAGATTATGATAAAATGATATGTTTAGGATACCCATTTTATTTCACGGGTTATGTTATGATTAATATTTATGATCTTATGTCACACATATATATGATTTCATTATGTGATAAGTGGGACATATACCTCTCTCCAATGCATTGGATAGATATTTATATATTTAGAGATAGAAATGGATGGAATGGTAAGTGAACCTAGTTTAATAATGGACTTTTTTTACTAAGATGGTGTTAGTATTAAACCTTGACTACTAAGATGGTTTGGGGAGTGAACCCATTCCACTAAGATAACCTTGGTAGTGAGCCTTGACTACTATGATATTATGAGTGAACCTGATTATATATTCACAATGTTATGTGTGGATCTGGTTGTATGTCTCTAAGTTTATTTGAGAGACTTATTTCAGGTCCTCAACTTAACAAGTTATCCAATTTCTATTTATACAAGTTTACAATGTCATAAGATGATGTGTATAGCACCAATTTCATGCCTGATGCCAATGTTATACCCCCATGGATCATATTCTTTGATTTCCTTATGATTCATGTATTAAGAACTACCTATATTTATGTCATGATTCAAGATTGTGATCTTTGATATGCAGGGTATGATTTTAAAATGTTATGATCATGTTATCATATCTTTATGCACATGTTATGCGTATGTAACTCCCTTGTTTACCCTTACTAAGCTTCTAAGATCACACTTTCTTATGTTTTCTTTCCCTAGTTATGAAGAAAAGTTTTAAGTAGGGTATGTTTGTGAAGAGTAAAAAAGAGGAATATATTTGTAGTATATGTTGAAGATCTTTCACCAAGTTAGAATATTATGTTATAAGTTTCCAAAGGCACTAAACTATTATAGTCCTTGGGCATGTACATTTGTAATGTGTTGAATATTCATATAAAAAAAATGTAATATCCATGTATGAAAATCTTAGTTTTATATATATTAACTTATTCAAACCCATTAAATCCATTTCATCACATCCCAAGAGTTATGGAATCAAACCATATGAACTCTCATAATTACCTAAAACTAATATTACCTTGGATGCATGACACAAAGGACCTTAGAGTAGTGAATATATATTTGGTATCTCAATTAAATGTCTCTAAAATAACATAAAATATTAATAATAAATCAAATATATTTGAATTAGTCACTCAATTAAGTGTTTAGTAAACCTACTTTTACCATTCAGGATGTTAAGTGAAAGTGTAGAATGAATCCAGATCTAAGGTAAGGGAACTCTTGGAATCACCCTCTTTTATTTAGGCTATGCCTCTTTTATCTATATATCACTTTATATCTCTATTTAAAATTATTAAATACTTATAAATTATTTATATATGTCTCCTACATATATAACTATTTTATTCCCCCTGTCTTTGTTGGGGTTATACATGTATTGTGTTCATATCTTAATACCTTCTTTATAATCAAACGTAATTAAGGGGAACCCTCCTATCCTTTAATTATTTCATGTAACACTATTTTAAAGTATTTTACCCATTAATGATTTCATAAAATGATAAATATTTTAGGGATAATCATTTTTTACCTCTAGTTTCAAATAAAATTATATATTCTCACCTTATTTAAAATCTATTTACCGATTCCTTAAAACATCGTTTTAAAGGTCCATTTATATACCCAATTCTCTACCCTTTATCATGATTTTTTACAAATTAAATCTACATTTGAGTTCTATTATAAATGATTCAAATATTTACATCCATAGTATTTAATTCCTTCTTCTCATTGGAATATTTATGAAATATATTTGATTATTCATTGAGATAAGATTTTGTAATATATTACATCCCATGGGTATTTCTTATGCTTGTTCCCTATATTTGATTCACTTATGTGGAACACATATTCATGTACATGTTATGATGGGTGCTATCAAACTATAAAATATTTATCTTTTTTCAATATGGGTATATCTTTTGAAAAAATACATTTTATGTTGTTAAAGAATTTTACCAAAAAAATATTTCCCTATCACTAAATTGTTGGTAAAAACTCTGGTGCTAAATGTTATTTCAATAGATAAAATGGTTATATTGAAATTATAATGATACCAACAGACAATATATTTATTGGTCAAAACATTCACCAACAGATTTATTTTTTAAAAATATTATTACCAACAGATTATTTTTGTTGATAATATCATTAACAATATCAATTTATTTTTTATTTTAAGAAACACCAATTATTTTATCTATTTATAATGTATTTTTTTCTTAAAAACATTTATGTTTTATAATATGTGTTAGTAAAACATTATATTATATCTATTAATATAATTATATAAATTACATGTCATAAAATTATTATTTAGAAATTTAAGAAATTATTTTTAATGATCCAAAATAAATATTACCATTTTTTAACCATATTATCTATAAACATTTACATTAACTTGTATTTGGGAAACAATAAAAATGGCCAAAAAATTTAAAAAAATAAATTAAAAAAAGGTTCGCATCCCACTATCTAAAACAAGTTCAAGATGAAAAATAAAAATATGATGTTAAAATCTTTTGACACAATATATATTAGGGTGAAATCTTGACACAACATGTAGTAGCGTGGACAAGATGGTAATAGAATATTTGGTAAGTCTGTACAAACAGGAGTCCCACACATAGAAATCATCATTTCAATTGGATTTATGGCCAACAACACATTATTTATCCAACCCAACTAATAAGAGGGTGTATTTATTAATGTGATAGTTTAGATAGTGAATGATCCAGTAGTAATGAATACATCAAAAAAATTACCTATAAAACAAATGTTTTCCAAGGGATTTATCAAAAATGGTTTTTTGAAAAACTATATATAATTACTTCTATGGTTTCTTAAAAAAATAGAATTTACTAATATATAATTTTTTTTATACATAGACTAATTACCAAATAGAAATAAATATAATGAAACATAAAAAATCGCATTATTTAATGAAACACATGAAATCCAATTATCAAATAGAAATAAATCTAATGAAATATATGTAGGCCAATTATAAAAAAATAAGATAATGAAACATATTCAAAAAAATTATCAAAGAAAAATTTGGGATCTTAACTTTTTGACTCCAATTTGCACAATAAATGACATTGAGATAAAATAACACCCTATCAAATAGAAATAAATATAAATAAACATAACACAACTAATTAGTTTGAATTAGCCTTTTTCTTACTTGAATGAAAAAAATACGGCATCTAATGTTCTTATCATTTTTTTCTCACCCATTGAAGGATTGATAAAATGAAAGATAAAATTTAGAAAAATATACCTTCTTGTTGGATCCAATATTTCAAAAAACAATTATTTATACCCAAAACAATGCATCACTCATCAAGTTCACACAAATCATACATACCATAAAAACAATGAAGTGAATATATAAAATAAGGCACAGTTGGTTGAAAAAAAATACATTTTTCATTTTCATTTTATAGTGAGACCCTTTAAATGAAGGGAGTAGTGCATGAGGGGAAGATTTTGGAGAAATATATTCAAAACCAAATGGTAAATAAAAATGGATAGTAAAATAAGTAATAATAAACCTACATAGGCACCCCATAACCTAGTAAAAATGGATTTAACTAGAAAAAATGGCATGGATTACCTATAAAATGTAATTAATTCAAATAAATTCAATATAAATTTATATCAATAAACCAATGATTTAAAATCATATTATTCACCAATACCTAGGTGGTTAATAAATTTACAGTTTTTAAATAACAGGTAAGTTCTATAAGAAATTATCATTAAGTGTTGTCAATCACTAAGTAGATCTGAAACTTAATAAATAAAAAATTATTTTTCAATAAATAATTATGGAAGAAAGGAAACACCATTCGCTTATTTATAACAACCTAAAATTTACCCTAAACCAAGTGGGGACTAATATTTAAAAAATTGACCCAAAATCAGTAGATTAGAAAGGCAATTCTCTCTATTATAAAAATGAACTACATCAAAGAGCTTAACTAAGTTCAAGTACAAATTACAATAACCACATAAATACAAAAAATTATTAAAAAATCATTAATAGGTGTCATAAAAACTTTCCATGTGTACTATAATTTCAAAATATTAGAAGCTATTGAATCAAAAAGGTAGAATTCAACACTCTTTTCCCATGCATAATAGCCCTAAATTCACTATGCACTATTAGTTCAAGATCCATGGTTCTAGAAAATGATATCAATTAACGTAGGATTAAGTATAGAGGAAGTACTATATAACATATCAAACCATATTACACTAAACTATTTCTTTGAACCGATTCACCATAAGGCCTCTAGCGCACATCTCCATTCACTAGAGGCTATCGAATAACAAAAAGAGATTGTGGTGTGTTTGTGGAGATACTAGGCCCTCATATTAGAGTGAAAATAGTAGAAATAACTAGATATAATCTAGTGAAGTAAATAAAAAAGGTAGGAAGGATTAAATAAACCGAAATAATATCATTTTTTAATAATAAATGAAATGATATAGAATCCTGAAAAACCATGTTATACATACAACACAAGTCACCCACTAGGATGAACATACAAGCTGAAGTAAATTAAAGAAATTGAAATAAAGTACATGGCTCTACTGCTAACTAAAATCTAAACCACATACCTAATATATATATATAAGATCCATCCTGCTTGATCAGTCTTGGGCCATGATCCTACCCGTGCCAACAACCAAGTGAACATCTTCTCGGGTACCCCAGTGAAATGGAGGCCCAAGTATGGTGTGAGTAAAAAACTCAATAGGGCACCACCAATGCAGTACCGTACATAGCTAGTAATATGTAGTGTATGTAAAAGTGATCTACTCATTAGGATAATTATAATAATAATGATAGCTATTGGAAATAAACTAACATACAAGTCATACATGACATGCTCAAGAAAAGTGCTCAAACAAGATGAGACACAATTGAAAAATAAATAAATAAAACAAATAATGTGAAACCACAGTCGATCCATGGGTTTTTAATCCAAGTCAACTAGGTAATGTTTCATCATGTATATATATATATATATATTTATGTATGTATATATATATATTCCAATAAATAAATAAATATACATATATATATATATACATACATGAGTAAGGTGAAAATAACATAAATAATAGCAATCTATTCTTGGGTCCATAATCCCAATCATCTGGATATCCTATAAAAAGGGAATTGATATGGATGTCATACCACTCAAGCTATGTATAATCAAGTTTATATATGGGTCTGTAATCCCAATCAACAATACCTAATTCATCCAGCACTGAAAATGTCTCTGAGAAGGCTATGTCACCACAAGGGGATACATGTCCTAACCCTAGGTTTACCCGTACTCACCTACAATCACTATAATAAAGGATACCACATCACGAAGGATAATCCTATAAATGTGGAATTTGGGATGAATGTTATACTACTCAATCTATGTGTAATCTAGTCTGATGATTGATTCCTAAGTCCCGGTCTATAGGAAATCACGACATTTCAACTCGGATAATCCCTAAGGGGATCACCATTAGGAAATATATAAGTAATGATCTTTAGATCTAAGTATATTCTCAACATCCATTCATATAAATGGCTCAACATACCCATCCCTAGGAAGTACCTCTGAGTGATGTAGTAATGTTGTGTCCACCCGACCCTAGGGAACATCCTAGGTGCCACTCAAGGAGAGGATAATCATACATTGAGTATATCTAAAAAAGGGTGTGGAGAATCATTTACAAAAATAACAATAATGATGATGAGTTCTATTTCTAACATCCGGTCATGTAATTCTCAAAAGACAAATCTTGGGAAGTACCTCTGGGAATTTATGAGAATGTAAAAGTCAAACATGTAGGCTCAACAATTGGATCCCAGGAAGCATGTCCAGGAATCACTGATAATGTAACATTCAAACATGTAGGCTCAATATTTGGATCCAAGGAAGCACATTTGGGCATCCCTAATTAACAGTGAATCACATCAGGCTCATCATCCACCAACCAAGAAGCATTCTTAGTCATCATTACTATATCAACAGTAAATAGGTGAATTCATAATTGAAAGAGTGAGGGTGTCTGAATACCTAACCCACCAATACTTCCATAGTCTCATGAAATAAAAGTTTGGTATAGGTTATAAGGTGAAACCCTCTACCATATCTACCCAAACCCATAACACACTAGCTTAGGGTTGGTCAAGCACGAGGGCCCCCACTGGGTCCCATAAGTCATAACACTATAGAGGAATCCTACTAGAGACCCTCGAGGTCCATGGTAAATAAAGGAATCCCTATTGGGGTCCTATAAGTAATTATATAAGAAAGGAATCCCTCTTAGGATCCTAGAAATGAATTATTAAAGGCATCCCATAGGAGATCCTTGATTGAGGTCACAAACTCAAGACATGGGATGAAGCTAGCGCACTGGGGTTGTTAGTGACCCTGAGAATTCATCCAATATCATCTACCAATTTTATTTAAATAAATAATTCAACAAAATGAATTTATAAAAGGGGATAATCTCCCTCAAGGATGATCCCAAGCATACATATAATACCATAAACATGCATAAATACTAAAGGGATTGGTACGACATACCACCTACCTTTTGGTAGCTTTACATTTATTTTCCAAGGACAGAAAGATACTGCCAAGGCCTGTCCAAGCTCAACTGAGTCGTATTAAACCTATCTCACAAATAGACCAACAAAATAAATTAATTATAAAAACATTATAATAAATTAATAAAACAGAATAATTATAAACAAAGGAAACCACTTTATTCTAAAAGGGAATAAAGCTCAAAAGCTCACTGGCCAATCTCGTCACACCAGAATGATGACCTAACACTCACCAATAACAAGCGGTACAAAAAAAAACTGAAATAGGGTAAAATATGCAAGCAAAAGTGTAAAAAAAACCATTTAACAGTTCTAATTAAAATAATTAATGCTTCAAAAATTCACCATAATGATGTACCTCAACAAAACTACCTGCGGAAAAGTGCAAATGATATATCGGGCTATCCTCTTCCTAAGTAGAGAAAACCCCCAAAATTGGCATCCAATTCTACAATACTTCTATGGAATCAAAACCAAAATCCCTAACCAAAGAAAACTAGGTTAGAGAAAGAAGAAAAATAATACAATGGAGGGTAAGTTATTTATAGTATTACCACATGGGTTTCAAAACACCTAATGACATCCAATTCTGACCACAAACAGAGGAGAAATCCTATAGAGGAAGGTAGGAAGAAAGGTGCATGTAAGGGGGAATATAAAGGAGAAAAAGAGGGAATTAAATCTTAAATATTGCAGTAAAAAAGTCATTTCCCACCTTTTTAATGGGATTTATAGTTTGGACACATGGTTGGCCAAACCGTGTAGTTGGCATTGTCCAAGCACCAAACCCACGCATGAGTATGACACATGGTTTAACAAACAATGTGACAAACTTGTGACATGTATGTAATAAATTTAAAATGACCACATGGTTTTACCTGACCTACCACATGGTTTCCCCAGCCCATTTTCTTTTATAAACTAGGCCACATGGTTTGGTTTAATGGTTAACACTATCCGTGCGCCAACCGTGTGCCCTCTATTTCACTTTTTCCAAAACTCTAATTTTGGGTCCCAAACTATTGGTATGCTTCTAAAACCTCCAAGATATAAATCAAGACTCATTCCACATCTAAAAACATCATTTAGAGGCATTAAAACATTAATAATTTCATTTCGAATCTCTGATCAATATTTAAACCATCTAGTAGACCAAAAATTTAAATTCTTTCTAAAATTTATAGCTCAAAAAATATGTGATCTTATAGTCTCCCCACCATATAAATTCTCATCCCTGATAATCCTAGAAAGAAAATGAAAACATCACCCGATCAAAAAAAATAGACATGCTATAACACCAGCACAGATGGAAACCTGATCCAGCATCCATGGATCTTCAAAGCTACACCAGGCTAAACACCCACATATAGATTTCACCAATTCATAATCAAACCTACACCTTTAATTTGCTGAGATTTCTAGCAATACAAGTTTTTTTTATCAAATGGCATATGAGTGCCTAAATATCCATCATAATATTGGTCTCATGGACCAATGATCCTTTCAACATGAGGGACTCCCTCCTATGACTGACTTCCCGCTACCTACCTTAGGAGCATCCATGTTGTCACATCAATGAAACGAAGCCCAATCATCATATCCCATGCCCCATCCACTCCTAGATATATCAACCAACTTGGATATAAACCCTCCCATACTTGAGCATCAACTTGATACATCCAAGAATCACCCATTACCACTTCTCAAGAATGATTTCCATGAAAATCACTGAATTTCAACTCATAATGAGGTTCACCACCCTAAAAAAACCAATGGTGTTCTCTCCACCACAAGGTTTACCTTATGACACTCCTCAATAACAACCTCAATAGGTTCCATCACCGACCATTAAAGGTATTTTAAAGGATAAGAAGCTTGGTGTTGAGATAACACTCTCTCAGTGTACTCAAGATGATGTCAAGATAGAGCATGATCATCTCTAATAAGGTGTACACTAAGATATTATCGATAGTCATTTATCACTCTACTGATACCATATTCACATCAAATAGGCTATACTTTCCTTTAACCAACTTCTGACACCACATATTCTGAAAACACATGTCTAGGTCCAACCATGGGTCAACTTCCTCCTGACACCCAATTCACTGTCGATGTCTCATCTACAACGAAGATAAATTTATCATTTTTATTGAAAAACCTGAGAAACTATGCTCACATAATCTATTTGAAACCATTGATCCCTGGCTTACACACAATAACTATATGATTTATGATTTAAATGGCACCATGGGTAACTAATACATACCATTATCACCAGATTCATACTCTAGAAAGTCATCTATCATAAGGAAAGATGACCGTGATACATGGAACAACAGTCTCATTAATACCAAAGCTCCCATTGAACTCATCTTCAAAATTGGTCACCTTACATGTGCTATGATTTTTTCCATGATCTCCTATCACACAACACTATTTTATGAAATATAACCATCAAATGTGCAACTGTTGGTTAACATGGCCAGGTACCTGAACATTTTTACCCATCGAAACCAGTCTCAAAACACCAGAAACCTCGTTACTCTATCAAAAACCAAAGGAATTACCATGCCTATATCTCAATAAACCTAATAACCTACCCTACATCAGTCTTAAATGATTGTACCACTAAGCTCACTACCTAAAAAGGCATCCATAAACCCGAGGCAAACTTACTTTCATGTTTCCCTCAAACAACAAAACATCAACCTACAAGGGTATGATTCAAAACTAAGGGCCCCTAGGTTTATTACCTATCCCTACTGATCAAGTCTCATAAAAGGGGAACTATTTCTAACACCTAGTCCATAGGCTAAACCTCTCCAAAGGAGGTATAAATAAAACTGACCTACAAGGGTCAAAATTTACCATATAGACCATAAGGGACCGATTCTCTTTGGGAATACTCATAAGGAACTACTCTCTATAGGTCACGATACTAATATAAAGAGATAAAAACTGACACTCACTAGGAATCTACGTAAGGTAATACCCCCTCGAGGCCCGGTTCACTAGAAATGAAAAGTTACCCATTATCATGATATTGAGAGATCCAACTAGATAACCATAAATGAAGATTATTTAAGTATAATTCCATTCCAAGATATGAAGGAAAACAATGTATAGGTTATTACTGACAGTTTAAATAACTGAACCTAAGAAATAACACCCTACAAGGGGTCCAAAACATGGGAATCATGTTCCTTATCGACCTACGAGGGTCACTGCACCTCCTATGCACGTGGACTGATTCATCAGCCTCACCATAAAATTTCTTAACATAGATCAACCTTACCTTTCATCATAAGGAAATATATATTTTCAATTCATCCCAATTGAGTATAATTTCACCAAAAATCTAAATGGGAAAAAACTATTTAGGGTTTTTTGACACTTTGAACAATTGTCCTCTATAATCAATAATAATCCCACATTAATGTACCTATAACATTTGAATCCTATTTTCCGAATATAATGCATGATATTCCTCTTTATAATGGAATAGGAGCCAAAAAATCTATAATAAATCATAACATCTATACAACATGTGTGTCGATAAAATAAAAAATCCTATAAAATCATAACATCACAGATCAGAAAAACAATATTATACCCCCAATAAATAGTAATTCTCACTGGAATAGGTGTTCTTGATGCACCAGTATAATATACATCATAGGTTATGACACATTACTAATAATAATGTCTACCATATCCCAAATAGTAATATAATAAGAAGTGATACATCTCTAATACCACTTTGTAACGTCCTAACCCAGATGCCACTAAACTAGTACCCTGATCCAGTTCTCCACAAGGCCTCAAGAATGACTCTCTATACACCAAAGGCTGATGACTAGCAGGGATGGACTAGGTTCTGTCTGTAGAGAGACTATTCCATCATATCCATGTGAACACAATGGAAATAACTATATATCATCCAAGGTAGTAAATAAACAGAGGAAAGAAGTATTAAATAAACTAAAACAAGAGCATGATGTAATAATAAATAAAATTCTACAGTATCCCGAACAACCATGTTATACATACAACATCAGTCATCCACTGGGCTAACCGTACAAGAAGGAGTACATAAAATAAGTTAAAATTAAGTACATGGATCTACTGCTAACTCCAAGCCATACCACATACCCGGTATCCACATACATATCTAAGCCATCCCACTTGATCATTCCCTAGCCTCAACCCTAACTATACCTATAACCAAGTAAATGTATTCTCAGGTACCCTAGTGTAATGGTATCCTGAGAAAGGTGTGAGTATAAAACTAAACAGGGCATCACCAATGTAGTCCTGTACATATACAATAATAAGAAGTGTATTTAAAAGTGATATAATTATCAGTATAATGATTATAATAATGAAATATTCTTGAAATAAACTAAAAAACAAGCCATAAATACCATACTCATGGAAAGTTATTAACCGAGATGAGACACAACTGAAAAAAATAAAACAAATAATGGGAAACCACAGTTGATCCCTGGGTGCATAATCCTGATCAACTGGGTAATGTTTCATCATGTATATATATATATATGTATATATATATATATATTTATGTGTATATATATATTATCATATATATATATACACATAAATATGCATATACACGAGTAATGTGAGAATAACATAAAAAACAATAGTTGATCCCTAGGTTCGTAATCCCGATTTTATGGACATCCTATAAAAGGGAATTAATATGGATGTCTTACCACTCAAGATGTGTATAATTAAGTCGATCTATGGGTCCATAATCCCAATCGGTAATGCCTAATTTGACTAGTGTGAGAAATGCCTCTAAGCAAGCTACGTCACAATAGGGGGATACATTTCCTAACACTAGGTTCACCTATACTCACTTCCAATCACTATAATAAAGGATACTATATACCAAAAGACAATCTTATAAATGTGGCATTGAGAAATGTAACAACCAGGCCCCAGTGAAATCACACACCCCGCCTTAACATGGTCGTCGGGTCCTAGCCCACCAGGTACCACCGATTGCCCCGCAGACACGTGGTCCCCACCCTAGGGACCACCCACATGCCCGAACGGGTCATGTGACTAATGACTAGGTTCACTTGTACTCACCTCCAGTCACTATAATAAAGGATACTATATAAAAAAAGACAATACTATAAATGTGGCATTGAGCAATGTAACAACCGAGCCCCAATGACAGAACAGACACCCCGCCTTAACATAACTGTAGGGTCCTGGCCCACTAGGTACCACCGATTGCTCTACAGACACGTGATCCCCACCCTAGGGCCCACCCACATGTCCGAACGGGTCATGTGACTAATGACTATCCCCACAGGACAACACATGTCCTTTCCAGTGTGCTTTTTCCTCACTCACACACACCCTGAGAAACTTCCCAAAAGGTCACCCATCCTGATCACTACTTTAGGACAAGCACACTTAACTGTGGAGTTCTAACCAGACAAGCTCCTGAAAAGGATGGTGTACCTTATTGACATGAGTCATATCATTTAGTCATTTAACCCTTTATCATTCAGGGGTGTTACAATCACCCCCCTTTAGAGCACAACGTCCTTGTTGTGGGCCCTACATCTCAACCCAAGAAGTGCACCGCACTTAAGGTTGGGTACCAACTCTGATACAAAATGTAACAACCGGGCCCCAGTGACAGCACAGACACCCCACCTTAAAATGGCCGTCAGGTCCGGGCCCACAAGGTACCACCGATTTCCCCGCAGACACATGGTCCCCACCCTAGGGCCCACCCACATGCTCAAACAGGTCATGTGACTAATGACTATCCCCACAATCCAACACATGTCTTTTCCAGTGTGCTTTGTCCTCACTCACAGACACACTGGGAAACTTCCTAGAAGGTCACCCATCCTGATCACTACTCGACCAAGCACACTTAACTGTGGAGTTCTAATCAGACAGGCTCCCGAAAAAGAAGATGCACCTTGTTGACACGAGTCATATCATTTAGTTATTTAACCCTTTATCATTCGGGTGACCGGTTCAGGGTTGAATCGGGTTGGTTTGTGACAAGCAAGATGTCATACTACTCAATCAACATGTAATCCAGTCCGATATCTAATTCATAGGTCCCGATCCATAGAAAATCATGACATTGCAACTTGGATAATCCCTAAGGGGATCACCATTAGGTGATCTATAAGAAATGATCTTTCTATCCAAGTATATTCTCAAAATCTATTTATATAAATGGATCAACATCCCCATCCATAGAAAGTACCCATGGGTGATTTAGTAATGGTTCATTCACCCGACCCTAGGGAGCATCTTAGGTGTCATTCGAGGAGAACGTAATCATCCATCAAGTATATATTAAAAATGGTGTTAATAATCTTGTACAATTATCCCAATGACTATGATGAGTATTGTTTCCAACATACAATAATATAAGGCTCAAAATTTAGATCCCAGTAAGTACCTCTAAGTATCCCTAATAATGTAACAGTCAAAGATATGCTCAATAAGAAGATCCTAGGAAGAACGTTTTGGCATCCCAAATAATGTAATAGTAAAACACGTAGGATCAACAACCAGATCTCAAGAAGAAAATCTAGGTATCCCTGATAAACAATGCATTGCGTCTGGCTCATCAGCCACCAACCAGGAAGAATCTTTGAAAATCATTACTACATCAGTATTAAATAGGTGAATTCATAATTAAAAGAGTGATGGTGGCCAAATGCCTAAAACAACACTACTTCCATAGATTCATAGCTTACATGTTTGGTATGGGTTTGACACCTGCTACCATATCTACCCAAACCCATAATGCACTATATTAGGATCAATTAAGAACTGGGGAACCCACTAGGTTCCCTAAGTCATAACATTATAGAGGCATCCTACTTGAGATCCTTAAGGTTCACGGTAAACATATACATTCATATTGGGGTCCTCTAGTTTAGTATATAAGTAATACCTCCCTCTTAGGATCCTAGAAAGGAATAAGAAGAGGCATCCCATAGGGGATCCTCGATCAAGGTCAAAGCCTCAAGTAGTGGGATGATTCTAGCACACTGGGGTTGTTAGTGACCCTGGGCATTCATCCAATACCATATACCCTTTATTTTAATTAAACAATTCATCAAAATGAATTTATAAAAGGTGAATCACCATCAGGGATGAGTTCAAGATCCATATAATATCATAAACATGAATAAATACTAAAGGGAAAGGTATGAAAAAACATCTACCTTTAGGTATATTTCAATTTATTTTCCAAGGGATGACAGCTACTGCCAAGGATTTTCCAAGCTCAATCGAGTCATACTAGGCATGTCTCAAAAACATACCATCATAATTAATTAATTATAACAATATTATAATTAATTAATAAAACCAAACAACTATAAACATTAAAAACTACTTTATTATAAAGGGCATAAAGCTCAAAATCTCACCGGTCGATCTCGTCACATTAGAACGACGACCTAACACTCACCAATAACAAGCGGTACACAATCAACCTCAAATAGGGCAAAAATATCTAAGAAATAGTGTCAAAAATATAATTTAAAATTCTTAATTAAAATAATAGAAGCTTTAAAAATTCACTATAGTGATGTACCTTGAAAAAACAACATGAAACAAAGTGCAGATGATATCTTATGTTATCCTCTTCCTAAGAAAAGTGAAAACCCCAACATCAGCATCTGATTACACTATGATCCTATGGATCTAGGACCAAATCACTAACTAGAGAAACCTAGGCTATAAGAATAATAAATAAAATAAAATGGAGGGTAAAAAAGTCATAGTCTTACCTTAAGGGTTCTAATTCACCTGGGGACATCTGATTCTAGCCATAAATGAAGGAGAACTCCCATAGAGGAAGGGAGGAAGAAAGGAGAATACATGGGGGAGGATAAATGAGAAAAATATGGGCTTACCACTTAAAGTATGTTGGGTAAAAAGGTCACTTTATAACTTTTTAATGGGATATATAGTTTGGCTGTACGATTTCCTAAACCGTGCGCCAACCATATGGTTGGAACTATCCAAGAACCAACCCCATGTACATGCATGAAACATAGTTTAAAAAACTGTGCAATAACTATGAGACATGTCTGCAATATGTTGTAGATAGCTAAAAAGTTTTCCCTATCTTTCCACATGGTTTCCCTAACCTGTGCACCCATATAAACTAGACAACATGATTTGATTTCACGGTTTACACTAACCATGAACCGACCATGAACCGTCTATTTCACTTTTCCCAAAACTTTGATTTTAGGTACTGAACCCTTAAGATTCTCCCAAAACCTATAAGATACAAACCAAACCTCTTTTCACATCTAAAAAACCATTTATAGGCATTATAACATTCAAAATTTCATTTTGAATCACTAATCATGATTTGAACCATCCAGTAAACCAAAAATTCAAATTCTTTCTAAAATTTCCACTTAATAAAAACATGGGATCTTATATCCTATACACCCAAATATCACAAACTTAACCAATTAAAGGAGTAACAACAAATAAACTCTCATTAACTTCACATATTATTACCACAATATTTTGATATTTGTTTCCTTCAAGAGTCCTAATACCTAAAAAATAGTAAAGGGAGAGATATGATCAGAGGGAGGAACAAAATGGATAACACCCTAAATTACATTTAATACAATAAGTATTAAGGAATTTAATTAAATAAGATAAAGAATATAACTTTTTCTCTTAAATAAATTCAAAATTAAACAATAAAACAATACTAATACTCCTAAAAAAAATTTAATAATAAAAAATTGACAAAATTTTCTTTATTATCTTGAATCTTACTATGATAAAGGAATAATGAAAAAAATTAAAATAAGAAATAAACATATGTTTTTTATGTTTTTTTCTAAAATAATTACATGAAATAAGATTAAAATTCAGTGAGTATGAATTTTTTTGGAATCCTTGAAAAAATAATAAAAACATCACAATCAATAATTTCCTTCCCTTGCACTCAAATAAAATTATTTCAATAACTAGATATGGATGAAAGAAAGGATAAAACCATGAAATTGAAGGTAAAAAATCAGAAAATTTGGAACTCTCCACTCACCCAGACAACTATTATTTGTTTTTCACATGATCCTCATTTCTAGAAAATCTTGAGAACATGAAGGAAGTTCTCTACACCCAAATAGTACCTCCTTAACCCATGATACGAGTGATAGTGAAGCAATTACCATTGACTTCACACTTGTATATATTAACATGTTTGCGTTGTTTTCTTCTTGAGACCTGGTAATTAAGTAAAAAGTAGAGGATAAAATTAGATCAGAGGGTAGACACGAGATGGGTGAAACCCAAATTCACTTTTAATACAATGATACTTAAAGTATTTAATCACAAAATATTATAAAATAGAACTTGTGCTCTAAAATATTTTCTAGAATTAAACATGAATATAATACTATAATAATATAGAATAAAAAAATATTTCAAAGAATTATTTAATATATTGTTCTCATTTTAATATTTGTGAATGTATTCTTAAAATCATGCTATTTCACAACATCAAAAAATTATTTTTTTATTGATCCAAAAAAAAAACTCATCAATCATGAAAAAAGGTCTAATAATGTCAAAATTGAGATGTTAAATGCAATATGATCATTGAATAAAAAGTAAATACATTCAAGGTTTGACTATAGGGAAGCAGGTTAAAGTGAACAAGATTCAAGAAAGTTTATGTTATAGTAGGTTTTACAAAAAATCAATTTCTCATTAGGAGAGAGATATTAATTTACCTACACATTAAAGAATAAAAAATATTAATAAATGATCAAAATAAATCATTAATGTTATTTTAGATAAAACTTATAAGCCATAAATGATGCTAAACCTTTCTAATAGAAAAATTTATTTGACACAAATATCATATGTACATGCTTTAATATTAAAATAATTACAGTACTCATAATTTTTTGGGGTTTTTTCAAATTGGAAATAAATTGTGTAATCTTATCTCGTGGAGGATAATTTCTAGGATTAAAGAAAATCTCTACCAATATTTTCACCTATTTTAGTTTTTTTTTAATATTTTGTTAGGATATGCATTTAAATTTGTAATAGTATAGAAAAAAATCCATAAGGAAACCATATAATAACATTTAAACTTGAATTAATAAAGAAATAAACCATCTTACATGATCAAATATTTTCTTCTTAGGAATTCACTTAAAAACTTCAAAACATAACATAACAAAAACTATTCAAAAAACTATTTGGAAAATAAAAGAAGATAGAGTGGAAAAATATTATTGAAAATAAGAGAAAATAGTTTTAAAAACAATCATTCCATGACCTTGATCCAAGGATATCACATAAGCCCTGACTATTCAACACACTTCATAACTTGATGCTGATAAAATAACACTTATCATATTTTTATAATACAAATTATTTAGTAATAAATATGGAAAGAGGATGTGAGTCCCACATAACAAAATTGAATGTTTCATGTCCTTATAAGAATATTTGATAACATTATTCTTTTCATATGAAACTATATGTAAAAACACAAGTAAAAAGACCATCATCCCTATATCATTATTTTCATTACTAGACACATTGAATAGAGTATTAATAAAACCATAATTTTTTTCCATGTACAGAGAATCCTCCTCCTCATTTTATTGTTAAAATTTGAATTGAATTAAAATTAAAGTAGGGGAAATAATTTTAGTGGCTCGGTCCTTGATAAGAATATCATCCATAGAACATGATAAGAAATTTAATAATCTACCCATATCCTCATCGTTCAAGTTTAACTCAACCATGATTTATAAGTAAATCTACCTGAGGCATTGAATAACATTAGAGTAGATGACTATAAAATAAATTACATTTTCAAACCAGGGAAAATTTAACAAAAATAAAACATTCTATAAAAATATGAGTAGATTACCCATCAAGTGGTCACAATATTCTCTATAGTTTTTTTTAATTACCTAATAATTTTACAAGTGATGAGTGAGTAACCCAATTTCATTTTCTTATTTTTTATTTTTTATGAAATTCCCTAAAAAATTCCATGCAATTGACATATATTAAAAAAACCAGTAATTGTAGAAGAAAATATCATCATCTAGTTTTTCCTCCATTTTTACATTAAAAAATTCTTTTGAAACTTATCAATTATAATAAATTTCAATTAATATAGATATATTTTACAAATCTTAATGAAAAATATTTATAAATACTTGTCACATATAATAAATGTTTATAAAAAATTATTAGTGTGATGAAACATAAAGAAAACTTATTATAGCACTTATCAATTTCAATAAGAGAATATTATAGACATTTTTAGGTTTCTCACTAATAAAAAAATTCAAGGTCATGAAATGATAAAAACCTAATCCTATACTACTTTCCATAGGCTAAATAGAATCATAAAATCATTGAATTAGAAGTAGCATAGGAAAATCAAAAATTAGGATTCTTGATTATCAATAAGATATTTGTTTTTTACATGTGATATTTCAATAAATACCAAAAATTACATGTCTGAATGAAATAAAATGCATCAAAAAATTACATTATTCATTTAGTCTTGGGAATCTTAGAATTTTTTTTTTATTTACAACTCTACTTACATATATTTTGAGGAATAAAGGTAATTTTCCCATGACTAATTTAAATTGGAAACCAGAGTTCTCTATATTGTTTTTCCTATTTTCCCTTGATGCACTATACAAATCACCACTAGAATATATTGTATAAATTTGACTATTATCTATTCCACTGATGGTGATGTCATAATCCTAATTTTATCTGTTTTATGACCATTTTTGTTAGTATGATTCAAGTATCTAAAAAAAAGAACCATTTATCATATCATTTACTATGTTTCACTATCCATTAATTCTCTATTTATCCAAATTACTTATTGAATAAGGTATTTTATGCAACTTAATTAAGTGATTTTTATTTGGAATTTAAATCATTTCATCAAAAATGAAACTGAGACCACTAATTTTTTAGCGTACTCATTATGAGAAATATGTGATCTATCTTATGGGTAGTTATATATAGGATGATCATCAATGTACAAAAAAATATATACGAGTAGACATGAGTTTTAGTGAGTAGGTTAGTGTAAAAAAGAAATTAGTTTTCTTGTGAAATAGTAGGTTTTGAAAAAACCTACCTCTTATCAAGAGAAAATTGACATCATCAAATAATATTTCTTCTTGATGATTAAATGGACTTATAAATGAAGATAATTACATATAGATATTATAAAAAAAATAACAATCTGATATTTTTCAAATTTTCTCCATGAATCTTGTGATATATACATTGAATTTGTGTATTTGATGGACTAGCTAGTGGTTTAACAAATTTTGGTGTAATATTTTTTCATGGGAATATGGGTAAAAGAAATATATAGTTTTCTGTTATCAAATTGTATTCTCTTGTAACAACACCTTTGTCTAATAATGGATCCTAATTTAACATTTGATAAATCATTTAGTATAAATAGATCCTTAGGTGTTTAAGATAGAGTTGAGAATCAAGTCTTAAAGGACCATTAAATATTGTATAAATATAATTGAGAACTTATTGTGAAGGATAATTGTTAGATACTTTTATATTCTATTTTTGATTTCAAATAATAAGAGAGTTGAAACTAGAAAACTAGATGTTATGGGGAATTTTGGTTCCAACCTTATCTCTAAAAGATCACATTTTGGAAATACAGATGACCATATTCAATCAAAGTCACTTAAATCAAGATTTATTAATTGTTTATAAGATGTGAAAATTGATTCTTAGTTGATAGATCATCACATTAAAATAATACACACAATTCTATATCATGGTATGTATCCAAATTTGAAGTAAGTGAAGTTAAATGGACTATAAAATTCACCTAGTTCGATTAATTATCTGCAAGATCCATTATATTTAAATAAAAATAGGTCCTTTTAAAAGACCAGTGACATACTAAAGGGTTCAAAAAATGTTAATTTTTATTATTATATGAAATTGGTTCTATTTACTCGACTAAATTTTTTTATATCCCACAAAATAAAATCTACCAAAATGCATATTTACCTTTCACTTTAGCATGTTTTGGTGATGAATATTGATTAAAAAGTTGTAATAGAGATTTTATTTCATTTACAATTCATTTTGAATGTGCACATGAAATGAGAAATTAATTTTATTACACTCAATAAGTTTTTTTGAGAGAATCATTCCCAATAGATTGTTTTTCTACGAGTCAAAGACCAAAAAACTCTCATTAATTCTATTTTTAAAACTAATTATTGGAGTGAAATTATGAGGAAAAAGTTCCTAGACCATTAAAGGGATACCTAGTGAGAAAATTTATTTATGAGTGTTGTAGAAAGTGTGGATGAAACATGCAATATGAAAATCAAGTCATGAAGAGGGACATCACATACAATTTCTAGGTGTTCCTCACAAAGTAAAGGGACAAGGTTATAACGAACACAAAAATTTTCAATATTTTAAATGGAAAAAGTTAAATTATTGAAAATATTAGTTTGAATATATATTTATACTAATAATGAGGTTTAGAGTTCCAAAAAAAAACATCATCTGCTGCAAAAATTCAGACATAAAACCATATAAATACCAACAAAAAAATTAGTAACAAAATGTATAAATTTAATTGGTTTTTTCAAATTGAAATAAAATAATATAAAAATATAAATCTAAATGGTTTTTTTGGATCAATGGTTGAATATTTTTAAATGTTCTTAAAATATTAATCTCCATGAATAAAACATCCAAAATCTTAACCAAATCTCCTATAAGATAATGCATTATATTAATTTTTATTTTTTATATATTAAAAACCCATGACTCACACTAACCAATATATTTTGTGGAAATGGAAATAATAATGAAAATGATGCAATAGATCATGGTACTATGCCATATATTAAGTTATTTATCTATATAGATATATTTTTATGATTAGTTAGACCGTATAAATGAAATAGGTCCTATATAATAAACTAAAAAAATAGGACATCCTAATATAAAATTTGATAACTTGGATCATGGGATTAATATGGTGATGTACATTCTTGAATCATATAATTCAACACTATATTTCTATAACAAGTTAATAAAATGTAAAATTATTCAAATAGAATTTATGGGTACAATTGTAGAGGCTTTGATCAAATAACTAGAGTGGGTTTAAAGAGCCATGAAATTATAAAAATAAAATTACTACAAAAAAAATATAAATGAATGAAGGTGTTATGATTTATTCAAAGAGTGTGATTTTAAATCAAGAGGAAATAACCAAACATGTCACCAATACCTTTGAGGATGAATGAGTTTTCAGAGGGAAGCACTAGTTTGAGAAGATAAATCCAAACCACTGCACACTTTCAATCACGACCTCTACCGAAATTGATCATCCAACAAAGGAGAAAGATTTTTTCATTTCCAAATTGGTGTGACTCTGATGAACATGCATAGGAGAAATAATCATTTTCTAAGAGATAAATTTTTTGATTCCTGTGATCTATAATCCCCACATTCACTACTAAAATTCATCCCTAATTTGAATTAAAAACCCCTTAAATAGTTCCTCCAAAAGGTTGATTTGAACCAAAATTATCCATGAGGGTCCAAATATGGATGGAAGTAGCATCTTTAAAATTTAATGTAGAAAGAAAAATATCTAGTGATCCCTTGAATGAGGTTGTCCCCTTTAGAAAGATACGAATTAGTGAAAAAATTGGATAATGGATAGAGCAGGTTTAAAGGGTCCTCAGTTGATCTAAATTAGGGTAAAATCATAGGTTTCTCAGCCTAACCTTTGACGGGGTGTGGTGGTGGGTGTGGGGGATGTCAATCAATTGATTTTGTGAATGATGGTAGTTATTGACTATCTAGGGGGTGGAGGGAGATGAATTCTTAAGGATAGGTGGGGGTGTAGGGGAAATAATATGACCAGGGAGGGATTTTCCCCCACAAATATAGAGCTTATTTACAATTTTTTATTTATCTTTTACCATTATATATTTATTTTTTATTTCAAAAATCCAATTTAGATACATATTTCATCCAAAATGAATTTAATTTAAAATATAATTTAATTATATTTTAAATCTAATATATATTAGATCAAATTTTCATTTTATTCCTAATATTCTCAATATATTATTGTTAATAACAACATGAATTTTTGAAATTATGTTATAAATTGATCTCTTAATAATTTATATTTTTATTAATAACAATTAAAATTTGTATAAATAGTTAAATAATAGATAAAAAAGTTTTTTTCCAGTAAATTATTTAATTATATTGAATAAATAATAGAAAAAAAATTATATATTGAAGAAAATTGTTGGTAATAATGATTATAATAACATATTGGTTTATTGGTAATTTTTTTTGGTATTAATATGATAACATAAATTTTTTTATTATAGGTAAAGTATTAGTTTATATTAATCAATTATTAATAAAAAAATATATATTGGTAAAAAGGAATATTGGTTTTTAAATTTAATACCAACAAAACATAATATACGAAGGAATTTTTCTTTTTCACCAACATATATATTATCTATCACTAAATTTCTATTGGTACAAGTCACTTTTTTGTAGTTACAGGTATCGATCCAATGCATTGGGTAATTTTTATATCTCTTGAGATGATATGTACGAGATTATGGAGTAAACCTATTCCATTATGGGACTCTGTACACCATGTTATGATGTCTCAACAGTGATCCTTTACTTATACTTATGATGTATTGTATTACAATGATGAAACATTTATATGATTCCCTGATTTTATGATTCTATATTCTTTATTTCATGTTTCCATATGATTATTCACGAGCCTTATCTTTTATGATATCATGTTATGAAATTTAAATCATGGGTTATGCTTTGTTATCATACTTATTCCCTTAATGGAATTTATAACTCACCCTTTTTGTTTATCTATTATCCAGGTCATCCTATATAGTTTTAGAATCACAAATGTATCTAGGAGAACATGATGGATTTTAAATTAAATATGTTGTATTTTAGAATTAGGGTGATGTTTTACAAACCTAATCTCCCAAATAAATTAATCTTTTGATCCTTGTCATGTGTTTATTGTATATTTATCTTACAAATCATGTAATAAAATGTGTAAGAGTCTTGGGCCATTATATATGATCCCTCATATTGGTCCATGAAGAAATAAAACCCTTATTTATTTCCAATCTCACTGAAGCTCTCTTATAACTCAGTGCATTGTTTAATAATAACTGCGAAGGTGGGGGAACCCCTCAAAGTATGAGGATACTTAAGAAAAATTCTTGGATCCAAAGGCTAATGTAATACCCTCAATGTTAGGAATATTTTTTTCTTATAAGATTGTTGTTAAATGTACTCCATCAAAGAAGAAATATGGAGGTTTCTTAAAATACATTCCATGTATGATTTATTCTTCATTTACTTTACATGTTTGATTTCTTGAATACATATTAGGTTGTGCTTGGGTTTTCTTCCATTACAAAGGATCATTTGATGATCCATAAAATCCATAACTGGTATCAAAGAAAAGATATTTGAGGATAGGCATGTTTAATTCATGGTTTTTTGTAGAATAATACATGTCACCATTGCATGAAAATGCCCTTGGTGTCTCCATGTTTACTAAAAGATATACTAATCACTATCAAGATGATGTAGTGAATTTCATGGTGGTTATTCACTGTAAATTTTCTAGGAACCATGACATACACTATAGTATGGCCTCTCCATGGTGAAAAGTGTGGCGCTTCTCTCATTTGTAGGAATTCTAATAACCATGATTTGAACCATGTTGAAGTATTCCATATTATCCTCCTCATGGTCTAGATAAAACAAGAATCATAGTGAATGGAATATGACATGATCTATACTGTGGAGCTTCCCATGGTCTAGATAAAATTCCAATTATTTTGAACCATGGTGTTTTAAGGATCAATTATTAATGTTGCACCCCAACTCATACCACCATGAAGGATTCCCTATAGTCTTATTAAAATGAACATGAAATTTACACCATGACATGGTGACAAGCCATGGTGGTGCTTAATATGTTAAAAATGTTTTTGAAATTTTAACTTATGGTTTATAAATTGTTTATAAATGATAAGTGTTAGAATTAGTAAGATGAGTTTTTTCAAGTATACAATAAAATATGAAAAGTTCGTATTTGTTACTCATGTTTTAAAAAACAAATAAAATGATTATTTATTTGTTAAATTCCTTTGATATTAATGTTTAGTAAATTGATTAAGAAATATGAACATTATGTATGGTTAAATTTATAAGATAAATTGATTCTAGGAAATAGATCATTATATTTAATTTTAGGTATGACTCTATCAAACTTAGTTTTTTATCTACATTGAACTTAGTTTGTTTTTATAGTTATGAGCTTGATAATGACTATTGAATATAATTTGTGTATATTAAGTATTATAGATATCACGAATTAAATTATTTCTTGATTAAAGTCTCCATAGGGAGAGGGAATTGGGTCCAAACTATTCACCGACATGAATGCTTATGATTTGTTCAAAAAAAGTGTGGGGTTGACTATCTATCACTCTAGGATTAAACATTTGGAGATTTTCAATCTCATATAACTATATTACTTTGCATGAAAAGTTCATGTATATTATTCATGATATGCATTTAGATATGTATAAATATACTCAAATTCTGTTTTTGTGTGAATAATACAAAATTGTGGGTTGTGTAAAATATTACACATTAATATGGTGTGAAAAATATTAATTTGGTGGATGGAATAGTGATTCCAAAACTAGACCAAATAGCCTGAAGGCCTTCTTTTTATTTTATTATGGATAATCCCCCTTTTAAGGGTTGAAGGGGAACCTGTACATGACCCATAGGCCTAAGGCACAAGGCCTGACTGACCCACAATACATGACCTGAAGGCCCATTGGCACACCATGCCTATTACATGAACCATAGGCCCAACCCACTAGAACTACCCCTCCCCAGCTTCTGATTTATTGATCACCTAACACCCCACCTTGCATTGCTGATCGGCTAACATTGCACCGTACAAAGCTGCACGATGCCTGGTCCCGATGGCGGCTGCCATACCCTCTCCTTCTTCCAATATGGTTAGCTCTACTTTTTGTGGCTGCTACTATTGTTACTTTGATCCTATTCTGGGGACTTTTCTGTGTGGACTGGGCTACTCCATGGTCTCTGTGGCCTGAAGGCCCTGTGGCCCGGATGCTTTTAATGACCCGAAGTCCCTTGAGACCCGTAGGCCAAACCAGTGGCCCGAAATCACAAATTGGGTGGATAGTTCCGGCTGTTACAGTACCGAAAAATATTTCTACATTACTGCTACAGTACCCCCCCGAAAATTCACCTCCACCTAATTTTGAACTTGGGTGTCTTGGATGCCAAGCAGGAGCCCTTACCACTCAGGTACGAGGTCGTTGGCTTCCAAAACTAAATCATTTGAAGCATGAATTCATAAAGGAATAAAACATTAGAAGATAAAGATTTCATAAGATGAAATTGTTATGAATTTAATATTAATATAATTTATATTAAAACGTTGAGATTTTTATAAATGAAAACCCCTCAAATACTAAGTGAGAGATTCCTTCCAAAGAAGCACTTATCAAGACCTCGATCATCCAAATGGGTAGTTTCATGATAAAGTTGGGTGCCCTTGAATTATTTTGTGTAAATCAAGTAAGTAATAAGGTTTTGATAATAGTTAGAGCCTTTGTTTTGGTGATTAATTTGGGTTACACTAGCTGGGAATCCCTAACAGTTAGTATAATAGAGGAATAGAGTTGATTATATCTATATAATGAATTTGTAAAGGTTTGTACTCTAAAATATCCAAGAATCATGACTATTATGATTGATATGATTCCTTACCTAAATAACTAAGTGATGAGTTTCATCATCAAATAAGACCCATTTCTTAGTAAAACATGGATATTGGTTTACTAAATGGGTAGATGTATGAGGTCATTGTTTTTAGTGGGATCACTTTCATTAAAATTCCTTGATGAAAATATATAATACATGATACTCACCCAATGATATTTCCTTTTTTTAGATTATGGAATATGTTATGATAATATTATTGAGATAAATTATTAGAGTGACCTATAAAATAGTTATATATTAGAATACATGGTTAAAAGTGTTCTCAAAGAGAATCATTAAGAGAATATAAATGTAAATGTTATAGAGATTTATTTCACTAAATCCAACTCATGGTTTTTTATACTGGTTTAGTGCCAAAAATTTTAACTTAAAAAAACTCATAGATAGAAATGAATTAAAAATGGGTGAATTAGATCTTCATTTTGATAATTTTATAGGAGTTTCTGCATTATAGGTTGGAACATACGATCTAAATTTACCAAGTGGTTTAATCATAGAATTGAAAAACTATTATTATGTTCTTACTATAAATAGAAATTTTATTTCTATATATTGTTTAGAAAAGAATGGATTTTCATTCACTATTAATAACATGAGTTTCTCTATGTATTAGAATGAAATGTTTTATGGAATCATGAATATGATAAAAGTTTTATATATTCTTGATATATATAATCATATCTAAAAAGTTTAGAATAATAAGGCCAGGGTTGATTATAATCTAAACTATCTTTGGAGTTGTCACTTAGAACATATAAATGAGAAATACATACAAATAATATATAAATATAGATTTTTGGACTCATTCAATTATCAATTGTTTGAGAATTGTAAATCTTTTTAATTTGAAAAAATGGAAAATAAACCTTTTGGGAGAAAAGGATAAAGGGTTAGTGGGCTATTGGATCTCATAAATAGTGATATATATGGACCAATGAGAAGAAAAGTGAGTGGTGGTTTTATTTATTTTGTTAATTTTAATGATGAACTTAGTTGGAATGGATATGTGTCTCTATTTAAACACTAGTATAAATCTTTTGAAAAGTTTAAAGAGTTTCAGAGTAAAGTATAGAATTAGTTGGAAAAGAGTATTAAGATTCTTCAATTAGAAAAGAGTGGTGAAACTTGATCCATAGATTGTAGAATTGTTTTAAAAATTTCTCCCCCCAAAAAACCCATAATGGAATGGTGTAAAAGTAAGGATTAATTAGACCTTGTTAGACATGGTTCAATCAATAATGAGTTCGTACAACCTTACTATTTCATTTTGGTGTTATACTCTGGAAACTACTGCATTCTTACAAAGACATGTTCTATATAAAGTAGTAATAAAGACACCATATGATATATAGAATGAGAAACATCCCAAAATGCCTTTCATGAGGATTTACGGTTGTAAATAATATGTATGAAATTTGGATTCTAACAAACTAGGCACTAAGTCAGAAAAATTATTTTTTGTCGGTTATTCTAGAGAAACCAAGGGATATTATTTCTACAAACCTACTAAACACAAACTATTTGTGGATTGAGATGATGTTTTATTTGAGATACAACACATGGATTGAGTATTAAGCGGGATTAAAGATGAACTTAGATAAGTTTAAGACAAAAAATAGGAAGTTTTCCTAATATGGAGTTGATCTGGTTTCCACAGAGTTGTGTAATAAGAACTGACTAAAGTTATACAAGAACATCGAAGGTATGATAGGATTTGTTAGGAATATGAGAGATATGGATTTATCATGGAAAATTATGATGAAATAACATTAAAGGATATGAATATACATTCTACCCCAATGCCATTGAGGCTTTTCATCCAGATAAATGGTCAAAATCCATAGTATCTGTAATGGAATCAATGTACACTAAATGAGTTTATAACATAGTGGATGCACTTGAAGGGGTGAGACACATATGGTGTAAGTGGTTTTTTCATAATAAAACTAACATTAATGGAAGATTGTCTAATTATAAAGCACACATGGTGGAAAAATGTTATAAGTAAGCCATTGTATTAACTATTAAGAAATATTTTCATCTGTAGTGATGATAAAGTTCATTTAGATTTTTCTAGCCATTGAAGCTCATTTTGATTATGAGATATATACAATAAATGTCAAAATATCATTCCTTAATAGGACTTTAATTGAGTATGTTTATATGATAAAACCTAAATGTTTTGAAGTTCCAAATGAGGTTTCTAAGGTATGAAAGTTGAAAATTTTCATTTATGAATTGAAGTAGGCCTCTCAGAGTTGAAATATCTAGTTTGATGATGCAATAAAATAGTTCAGTTAAATTAATATTATAGATGAAACCTATGTATATAAGAATATTAGTGGGAGTATAATAGTATTTATAATATTATATGTAGTTGACATACTACTAATCATAAATTGTATCCAAACTCTTCATTCTATAATGATGTGGTTGGTAAAATGCTTCTTGATGAAAGGCATAGGTGATGATATCTACATAATGGGTATTAGGATCTATAGAGACAAACCTAGAAGGCATATTTTACGTAGTCATTACACATACATTGGTAAAGTTATAAATTAGTTTAACATGGAGAACTCTAAGAAGGGGTCTTTACCAGTTTTTCATGGCATGGATCTTAATAAGATTCACAATCTTTTTAAAGGGTTAAAAATGATAGATAGAATTACCTATTGACCTACTATAAGGTATATCATACATTAAATGTTGTGTACTCAAATCAATTCCACCTATTCCCATATCATAACAAGTAGATACCAATCTAATCCTAGAAATAATAACTTAATTTCTATGAAAAATATACTAAAGTACTTTATAAGGATTAATGATATGTTATTGGACTTTAGAGGAGATGATAAACTATTTGTAAAAGGTTATAGAAATGCAGGTTCTCAATTTGAAAAAACTGGTTTGAAATATCAATATAGTTTCTTGTTTTCCTTGAATAGTGGAAATATAACTTGGAAGAGTTCCAAACTGGCTACTATAGAATAATTGAAAATATAGGAAGAGTACATCAACACATCAGATGCTACAAAGAAAGTTTTTTGGATCAAGAAGTTCATTAATAAACTTATATTGGTCCCTATCATTGAAGGATCAATTGAGATTTATTATTACAATAAAAAATCTATTGCTTAGGCTAAAGAACCACTATTTCACCAAAGGACCAAACACATCCTTAAAAAATACCATTTCATATAGGAGAACATTGATAGGGGTGATGTAAAGATCGGTTGGGTTGCTAAAAATGACAATGTATTAGATCCGTTAATGAATACATTACTACACCAACAACATAAGTATCATGTTATGTCTCTAGGTATTTGTTACTTAAGATATTGATGTAATGTTTGTAAATTTATCATGTATTTATAATAAATTTAATCTATATTTATCATCTATTCATGTGTACTACAATTTAATTTACATGAATAATAGAATGATAATATGACCCACAAAGGACAACTTTGAGTCATCCCTAATCGATGATCATCATGGAGTATTTTGGGCTGTGATAATATGTAAATATTTTAATGAATAAAATATTTTACTCATTAAAAATGTCTGTATATGAGATATGAATAATAGATTCATGAGGTAATAAGTAGACACTTATTACTTGGATTGATCCGCCATAGTATATCTCATGGAATATCATACATTCATAAATAAACTTGGGTGTGTATTCTTTTTATAAATCTCCATTACCAATGATTAGTGAGATAACTAGAATGAGAACCTTCATAATTTGATACCTTACTTACACAAGTTAAATGTGATTTAGCTAATTGGGGGGGGGGGGTTGGGTATGCTACTGATCATATCATCAGTTGGAGTGAAACCAAGATAGAATTTTCCCACTTGTATAATAAGTAAATATATCTAGACCTTGATTGAATTAGATTGGGGAAATTTATGGCCATGTTTAGTTGAGTCACATATGACGTGTTCAACTAATTGGATAAGGGGCATGCAATGTATTCATCTGTTAGACTAATGACATGTGATCTATTCATCAACTTGGTCAATCATTTTTAGAGAATCAAGAAAAGATGAGTTGGCCTATACTATATTGACATGGTCTATGTCTAATGGTCACTCTATGCCATGGAAAAAAGGATTATATAGGGTTTTATATGATTTATATGATACATATTATGGTGAACATGTTCTTATAGAGATATAAGTATGTTTGATGGAGATCAAAACAGACCCCTTAGTAGCTTGAGTAGAATTAATACTTTTCCAGAGTCTACTCTTTTATTACATCTATGAAATATGGATTTCATATTTTTTATCAATTCCACTATGGAATGAAGGAACATAAATTTAAGACTTTAGATAAAGATTAATTTTTAGGAAAAGTGTTCGCTCTAAAATGAATAGAGTTTGATAAAACCATCTATAGAAAATTTTGGATAAATTCCCAAATATTTATGAAGTTTTTTATAAATTACTTAGGGTATTTTAGTACAAGTGGTATATTTTTGGTTTCTTGCTAAAATATTTAGCACCATGCTATGGTGGTGATTTACGATGTGATGGTTGACAACCAAGATCATCGTTTTCATGCATATGATTCATGCACCCACCATGTCCACTCCTACTAAGTTTTCATCAGTTACAAATAAATTATTAATGGATTTAATATGTATTTCTCATTCATTGAATTTGTTCAATGTATTTATCCAATTGGAATCAATGTATTTCGATACGTTGCATATGTTTAACACATTTCATTAAGATGAAACATGATATGGATGTCTATATAAGGGATACGATCCTTCATATTGGTCTTTGGAGTCAGGAAGATTTTTTTCTACTCCAATGATCATTATAAAACATACTCCATATAATAATAAAGATATAGGGTGCTACAACCACATTCTAGGTATAATATTTTCTTTTTTTACTTTTCACTTTTTTTATTTCTTGAAGATAGATTAGGCTATGTTTGGGTTTTCTTACTTCCAAGGATCATATGATGATCCCTAAAACCTATCAATACATTAATAGATTTTTCATTACCCCCTACCCCCAAAGAGTACCCCTCCTAGGCCAAAAATGAGAAAAGGGAGATAGTGGCTACCCAAGTCCTGCCTCCAGTAGGCTCCAGGTTAGCAACTAGCATTGAGGGCATATCAAACAGATAGATGTTAGGCATTACCCTATAAAAGAATATGAAAGAGAGAGTGAGATAGGATAGATACACCAAGAATAAATTGCTCATAAAGATAAAATAAATCCCTAATGCATACATGTAATGTCATACATGAATAAAACAACTAGAAAGGAATGTACAAGTACCCATATGGTATATTCAACAGTGACCACAAAGCCCAAATAAATCCTAAAAAAACACAAGCTAGTAATATCCAGCCCAATATCCAACCTGCTCTTACTAACCTAAAAAATTGTTTATATATACATAGGGTGAGAATAATAGGTATACTAAGTAGGATCATACCCAGTGCCGCTTGTTTAAAAGATAAAGAAATTATTCTAAAGACTAGTAAACAATAAGTGAAACTAACTCATCACCTAAACAAGTATACTATGTTCCCATCTTCACTATATCAAACTATCACAAAGTATTTCACACAAGGGATCATATATTATAGTAATAAAATAATAAGGGTATCCCACTACCACTTACTCATTGGTTTTCCTTTCTTCCCCAACATCATATGTCTGAGGAATCTCTCTCTAAAAGTAAGACATACCGCAAACACCTAGGGTACGTATCAAAACATGGATAACAAGCATCACATCGTATCATCATCCCATATCACATATCCATATACTAACCAAGTAGTTTCTAAGAGCCACCAGATCCCATATAACTTGTATCATACATTGGGTAGTATACCTCAATCTATCACAATCCAAACATCGAGTAAGGTACCTCAAGCCATAAAAACTTATACACATAATACTTACAATAATCCTTTGGATACTATATCTGGAGATAGATGTGTGTGAAATAACCACAATCCATTATATCCCTCTTCACGCATATATAGGAAATATAAACATTGTGAATACCAGAACATAATACTACCAAGAGAAGAGAGTATGGCTATAGGGGGTAGTCATCCATCCATCCTCACCATCGGGATGTTGGGGAAAACACCCTCCCATAGTCCATTGGGTGTTAGTAGTCCTACTAACATGGGTTGGATAGTGTATAAAATCAAAAAATGCATAGGATATAATATATCTCATAAGAACACTATGGGCATATACTAGTCCTAGGATCAACTTCATGTATAATCTCTCGAGCACTCAACTACTACTACCACTACGAACTAGATATCCCATAATCAAAAAAACATTTAAGAATAATTTCATTAAATTAATTCTTTACTTTTTATCATTTATTTTTGTTAATTAATTCATTAACCATTAATCAACATTATTCCAAATTACATTCCACTAACCATTAGAGTGATGTCCATGCCCTCTATGCATAATCCAAACTGAGTCCAAGATTTCTCAAGATCACCAAATTTGCATTCCAATAACACCAACCCAATGGGTTAAACATTTATTAAACATTATTACCATTCAATAATTTCATTTAATCTAGTAAAAAAATCCTAATATACACTAAGAGAGATGAAACCAATCACAATAATTTGCATCAAGTAGTGGATAAAGGAATGAAGATACACAAGAAACCCAACCATACGACCATTTAAATAGACTAATTAACAAAAAGTATCCCATATTTTAGTAAAAAAATAGTTAATCCCAGATTCAATCTATTCTATCATCCTAGTTCAATCCCCAATACCATCACGCACATCACCTTGAATCTTGCTATCACATGTGTTAATTACTTCCACAACCTTGGGCCTCCCCACCCATATCTCACCATCCATCCCAAGATGAAGCACCCCAAGACCATCCATACCTCTATATTGTTAAATCACATAGCATGGATCACATATAAATCATATAAAAAGGTAGAAAGAAACAATACTATTCAATATGAAAACTTTTCCCCTAAAAAACCATTTAACCTTTACATTAAAAATTCTCTCACAATACCAACACAAGGAACTTATCCTTCACAAGAAACATTAAACCTTGGCCCCAGAAATTTATATTTATAAAAAAAATAGTTATTATTCCATCTTTAATTAACCAATTTAATTATCATATGTTCTAAATATGGAAAACCTAAAGCATTATCTATAAAAAGATATCAAAATTAATTAAACATGCTCTCTAGCATGAAATTCTAGTTTCAAAAAACCTAAGGAAGAACAATTTCCATTAACATAAATTTAATAATCAATATAATAAAATATAATTACAAATTCAAGTTCTTTATAAAATTCTATTAAAACATGGAATAACACATTCAATTAAACAATTATACTTTCATCAATTTGATTACCATCAAATTATAAGAAACATCAAATTTATTAAACATTACTCTTTAAATATTTATAAAAACAACCAATTATAAGCTTTATATTATTTACCAATTTCATCAAGAAAAACATGATAACCCAATAATAACAAAAATTTTAAACAACATAACATAAATATAACACTATCTAGTAAATTAAGTGGAAAACCAATATCACCGTGAAAAGGAAAAACATGTGATTGATAACCATAAATCAATTATTATTTAATATGATTTATCCTTTATTAGGTTAATTATACCACTATCTAAAGGGATACACTGTGGTCAATTTAAGATTTCATGTAAATAAATAGGAGAAGTAATGAATCCCAAACCTCAAACTTATAAGATTCTTAAAACAGATTTGGAATGCCAACATAGGTCTCCAATCACTGCTCTTGTGAGGTGACTATAATCTCCCAAGGTGGAAGTTCCATGAACACACCAAAAAAATATAAATAAAAATCCATTATAATTATGGAAATAAAACACAAAATCATGTAAATAAGAATGGGAGAAAAATAGATCAAATATAGGAGAAACCACAAGAAAGGAGAAAGAACCTACCTCAGATCATCAAAAATTGATTTATAGAATATGGGGCTTAAACCCGATTGAAAGGGGATTAAAAGGAATTTGAAAATAACTCTGAGAAAACTAGGGTTCAAGTAGATAGGATGGTAGAAAAGTGGGGTCTTATCCATTATGAGTATTTATAGGCAGATTAATATTTATAAGACTACAACATTGCCCCTAAGACCACACTGCAGAATCAGCTGACACAGGAGAACCTATAATAAAACACGGGGGACCACATCTCAACCACACTAGTAAAAACATATCCAATATCCATGTCACTTTTTACACCATTGATCCTATTTATCAGGGGGAGGTACTTCAATGCAACTTACATCCCACACCACAACCACCCTTAATTTGGAAGAAGCACCCAAAACCCCTATGCCACAACCTCCTCACTCTACACCACAAAATTTGACCACCAGGGAAGGACCTAAAACATATACAACCATCATGGTAAAGATACCCCATGATTTTTGAATTATCCTAAAAAAATCCTTCAGATCTCACCTACACCATAACATGGATACCATATCATAAACTTTGGGATTATGACGCAGCCCATGGATCCACAAAGAAACCTTTCCTAAAATGGAAGTGGCTATCCCCCTTTTACCTAAAAACTCTACAAACACCTTGTAACCTCCTCGAAGTTCCTCTAACACCAAAAATAATTAATGGGATTCTAGGATCTAGGCCCTTATAAGTTTAAGTGCATTAGGTTTATCCCTTTTGATAATGTATCCCTTTAATAATGGTAAAATAGTATATTATAATATATAACCCTTATATTTACTACCTAATTGATATGATACATGGATATATTAGATCATTTATTCTCTTGAAAATGAGGTCTCTCTATTTTGGAGGATAAATGGAATATTCTCTAGTCTAACACTCTTGGATCATCCTACTCGGTAGTTAGAGATCAAAACCATGTTCACCAAGTGTTTGGTGGATCCTTTAATTGGACTATAGAGCCTAATAAATGTTCCATGAACACTCTGGGAATTATAATAGATGTAATTACCAACCATAATATTTCTTGTTTAGTTACCAACCGAAAGGATGAAACAGAAAGGTACACTCATTCAGAAGTCTCACACCAACTATCATTAAGTCATTTCACCTAGAAATCCATTCTATATGACTTTAAACTGATTGGAAATGGTCCTAGTCATATGATCTCAAACTACATGAAACCATTAGTACCAATTACACAACCTTAAAAGAAACATCAATGGATCTAGTTTTACAGACTTAAAATTCACATCATTGGTCTTAGATGCATAACTTAATAGGAACTTCATTTTTCATGGATATAAAACCTTTAAAGGATCTATAATGGTTCTCATCACATGAAATTAATAGGTATGAGATATCTCATTAAGTGGTATAGAACTCTGTGGGTTATGATTACCCCTATAGGGATATGTAGGAATCCCTTTAATGGGATTGATCCCATGTCCACCACACCTACCATCGCCCAACATAATGATATATTTTTAAGTACCCAAATGTTTAGATTTAAAACATAATGAAACTAAATAATTAGGGGAATATGGAGAACCTCTCATATATACTAATGGATAACCTTTGATACATATATATGTTCATATCAATTAATGATTCTAATCGATTAATTTCACAACAAGGGTAACTAGTATTGTTACTAGGAAGGATTTCATGAATACATCTAGAATATATAATAGAGTCATGAACTAGGAAATAATATCCTTAATGGGATGGTCCAAAATCCCATCCTCTCTACCTAAATGCATAATTCAAATCACTATTGGTTCATTTTAATGATTGACTACCTTTGAAAAGAAGATCCATAGCCCAAAAAATGTGGATGAAAATGCACAGAGGAAAAAATGGTGAAACCAATATGAAATCCTTTACTTATGAAAGAGATCGAAAAGAACTGCACTTTCTTGTTTGAGGTTTTCTCTTTTAGGATCTCCCATAAATCCAAATGGTATCATCACTTTAAACACTAATGTGAATTAAATTCCTCAATTAGGATAGGAGAAACAACAAATCAACTTGGATTCCTGCACATTATTAGCAGATGGAACTCTAGAAATATGCCTGGACTACATTGATTGTTATGGACTTGTAGTCTTAATTCATGCTATCACCAACCTAGAATCTCCAATGGAAAGTAGCGAATGCTCCTATGCAGGATTATAAACTTAATGGTTCCATCCCAACCCTAAAGGTGACCTATGAGACCCTATATAAGATAAAGCCTTGTAGGCCATATCATAGATGATATGCCAATAGAAAATAAGTGTACCCTATTACCACATTCACCCACTTCAGGAGTCTTTCCCTAAAGTGAAAAAACACCCATATTGCCTTACTCATGGGGGTAAAGGAGGGTGTTCCAAACATCCTTACAAATAAACACAAATTTATTAGGGGAACCCCCATTAATAACTAATAATTCTAGTAGTGCATAGCCCCAAATCCATAATGACACATTTAGGAGGATACTTTAGACAATCTAACCCCAGTTGTTCAATATAGAAAACTTAGGAGAAAGGTTCGATAGGGGAAGTTGACCACTAAAGACTAGGATAAATTGGATATTTAATATCAGGAGTATGTTCACATCCTTATTTCCATCAATGCCTATGAATCACATTATTATATACTTATGATAATAGAAGAACCTCCTAGGAGGTCCTAATCATGAAGGTTGCTGCCCGCAATGTGCAACTCCAATTATAGTTGAGGACCGGGTCTCAATCTCCTAACTGAAAGAATCTAGAAGAAGGACCCACCATGGGAAATCCATGATCAAAATTCAGTTGTAGGTCCTTTCCACTATTGATATTGAAATCCCCAAGGTTTACCAGGGTACCCTGATATATCCCAATGACCATAATAAGTGTCCCACATCAAGAATGTTCAAATATTGATGAGAAAAATTATAGAGATAAAATTTTTTACATAATTATCAATAGGATAAGTAGATAATGGTGATAAAGGACCTCCTAAAAACATCATAACAAATGAATTTGGAGGCCCTCCCTAAATCAACCGTCATATAGGTCCTCCCCATGACACTAGAAGAATTGACCAAAAAGATCCTCCTCATGGTAGAAAATATGAAATAATTTTCCTTAGAGGTACTCTATATGGTAAGATAAAACCAACAAGCTCCATATGTCCTCCCCAAATACCTCTATGTAGAGATCCTCATAATAATAAGAAAATTGATCATTAAGGTCCTCCTTATAATTATAGTTGTAGTGGTCCTCCTTATAAAATAAAGATTGACCGAAAAGTAGGTTCTCCCCTCATTAACCCACCAACAATCAATAACCATGGAGGCCCTTCTCATGAATATTAATCCAATAAAATTGTAATTACTCCTCAGGATATATTTTGCAATGTTATCTCTATGATGAAGCAATTATCCAAAATGGAGGTCCTCCCCATGATATAAAACCAAGAATCAACAACCATGGAGGTCCTCCCCATGAAATTTGATGCGAAGGCCCTCCTCATGATGAAATATATACTCTATGTGAAGGTACTATCTATACCGAATATGTTTCAAAGATTCCCTCATATCAAGAGGCACTAAACAAGCCAAGTCTAGCTACACCAAGTACCTTATTTCATTTCAATTATGTTTTATCCCAATAAATGAGAAATATGAGGTAATGATAATCATTGGTACCTACCCAAAATCATACTCTCTTGGATATAATTGAGGATAGATAGAACATTCCTACTCTCCTTAATTAAATAATGGGGAATCAAACTTTATGGTTAGACTAGTTTAAAGAATCACTTACAGAGGAAGAAGAGAGCTCAATTTTTAGGTGGAATGAATTGTAAAAAGATAGAATACCAGTCATGTTTTGAACCATGAACACTCCCAAGTATGATATTCTTATGAAATTGAAGGAGGAATGAATACCTTAATTTCATTATATCTTATAGGTGACTCTTCACCAGAAGAAGTTCTAACATCTATCTTATATGGAGTATGCTAACCATCTCAAGGTGATAGATGATCTGTGTTTCCAAGTTGAATTGAATATCTTGTCAGTGGTTAGAAATACTAAACCAAAGAAATAACATGATTTTCTCTAATATTCCTACATTTATGGGTTAAATAGGATTCACTAAATGGTTGATAATGTTCCACCTAACGTGCATATCAGAGGGTATGGGTAAATATGGAGCCTCATATTTCACTCCAACTATTGACTATCAAGGATTGATAAGAAAAAAACATGAAATGTTATTTATTCAAGATAACTATTAGGTTCTAGATCTATGTATATCAGTTGGTATGTTAAAAAAATCCCATTTCTCCTAAAACTCATAAAAGGTGCAAATGATGAGATTGAACCATTGATAGGATTTTATATTATGTTATTTGGAGGGTAAAATAGGCCTCCAATTTGAGGAAATAAATGTTCACAATAAAAAATCCATCTATTATTATGGGTATTCCTAGATAATATAATATTTTGCATCCATCTCATATTAGGATAAAACCCCCAAATGCCAAGAAGGATGAAAAAACTACCAGGATGTGAAGCTTGGTTTTAGTTTACCCAAAGATCATTCACTATATTTTTTACTATATATTAGTTAGAAGAAGGTGGATAGACTCAGTGTTCTTGAAGTTCCTAGGATTGTGTAGATAACTAGGGGGGTTGAATCAGTGGGGATATTTTACAATTTCCTTTCTCAAAAAATCAACCTCTACAACTTGTTAAAGTTTTAATCCTATCAAATGTATAAATCAACCTCACTCATATAAAAATATATGTAAATAATGCAAGGATCAATGGATATTATAAATATTTCTCCCAATTTGGGTACCCAGTCCTTTCTATGTCGACTCCCATCAATCTATGTATATTTACAATAAGATATAGGTGTACCATCAATCTCCTTTTTTATCCTAAAATGAAATACTATTAGTTCCCACCAGTTACAAATTTTTCTTATTATTTTGAGAGAAAAAATAGGATCTTTGAAATATGATCACTATGAACTCTTTATGGTGTTCATATGTCCAAAAATCTACAATTCAATTACTCTTTATCCGACACCTATTCATCTTATACCTCTCCATATGATGACTATCCATCCAATTCTTCTCTATCTGATCCACTTCATTTAAAACTCTATCTAACATTACTTAGAACATATTGTTCTAATATTTTTAAACATATTCATTAAAATGGGCTCTCATAAATAATCTAGAATCTCTATCTTGAGAGAAATAGATCATAGTGAGCCTAAACCCCTTTATATACTCATATTTCATCTACAAATTATGGAAGAAGTTCATGCTCTAATTTTGAATTTTCCACTCAAATAAAATTTCATTTGACCACCTTCAAAGCCTTTGAAAAATTTGAAGTAAAATTTTTTTATAATACTTACCTCAAAAATCAGTTTCAATAGAAATTTCAAAAATTACTTAAATATTGGTGATAATTATGAAATTTTCTTTATGAATGTTGAGTCATTGAATATCTAGCTCAACATTGTCTTAATGAATGACTTAAATTTTTTTAATGATCCAAAAATATCCATATGATTATTATTCATAAGAATTACTCCATTTATTAATGATTTGTCTAGTAGTTCATCATAAGAACTAGTCATTTTGGTAAAGCTTCACTAGGAGCTATTTTTTTAGCTTTTCTACACATGGTTCTTCTTTTTCTAAATCCACACTAGTGTAGAAAATGTTTTTTTATGTTGGTTATTTTTTATTTTTTATGTCGGTTTTTGGATGAATTTATTATAGGAGATGTTATAAATATTGTTTTTTATGACGGTTATTTTAAAACCAACGTAAAAAACATAAATCTGAATCATTTTTCACGTCGGTTCCTAAAAAACCGATGTGGAAAACATTTTGGAGTTGTGATTTATTACATCAGTTTTTAAATATATGACATGGTATACATTTTATTACATAAATTATTACATAAACAACATAATAAATTTCACCTATGAAGCGTTTTTCACGTTGGTTATTAAAAAAATGATGTGAAAAACAAGTTTATCATGTCAGTTATTCTAATAACTAACAAGATAAACTAGCATGCAAAGTGTTTTTTCACATCGATTATTGTTTAATCAACATGAAAACATATATACTACATCGATTATAAAATAACTAACCTAAATAATTATTCCCATGAATATATATAACCGACGTAAAAACCATTTTTTTTAATAAAACCGTTCAACCATTACTATGCTCTACCAAAGAAGACCTGAAACAAGAAAAAAATAGACCAAAACCATACCAGAATACATACCATAAAAACATCGTAACTAGACCAAAACAAGAATAACTAAAGCAAAATTAAACATTACCATACATAACATTCAAAACTTACAATGTCAACTAAAAAAACCTAAAACCCTTGGATATACCCCCACCCACTGGACAACCCCCACCCCCTAGAACACCCTCTCACCACCTGGAACCCCCATAGACCTGGATAGCCCCCTATGCCATTGGACAACCCCCACCCCTGGACACCCTCCCACCCCCTAGATAGCCTCCACCCCCTAGACACCCTCCCACCCCTGGACACCCCCACCCCCTGAACACCCTCCCACCCCCTGGACACCCCCAACCCCTAGACACCCCTACCCCCTGGATAGACCCCACCCCTGAAAACCCTCCCACCCATGGAAACCCCCACCCCCTTGGATAGCCCGTCCACACCCATGGATACCCCCACCTCTGGACACCCTCCCACCCCCCTGGACACCCCCACCCTTGGACACCCCCACCCCCTGGATAGCCCCTCCACCCCCATGGACAACCCCACCCCATGGACACCCCTACCCCCTGGACAAACCCACCCCCTGGACACCCTCCCACCCCCTGGACACCCTCCCACCCCCTAGAAACCCCACCCCCTGGACATCCCCTCAACCTTTATGGACATCCCCCACCCCCGGGACACCCTCCCACCCCCCGTACACCCCACCCCTTAGACACCCCCATCCGCCATGGACATCCCCTCTACCCCCATGGACAGCCCCACCCCCTGGACACCCTCCCACCCCCATAGACACCCCACCCCCTGGACACCCCTACCCCCTGGGTAGCCCCCACCCCTGGAGACCCACCCACCCATGGAAACCCCACCCCCTGGACACCCCCACCCCTGGACACCCCCACCCCCTGGACACCCTCCACCCCCTGGACACCCTACCCCTTGAACACCCCCACCCTAGACATCCCCACCCCTGGTCCTCCCTCCCACCCCCCTGGACAGCCTCCACCCCCTAGAAACCACCCCACCCCACCCCTTGGACACCACCCCACCCCCTGAATAGCTCCCACCCCCTGGACACCCTCCCACCCCCTGGACAACCCCCACCCCCTAAACAGTTATAATTACAATATTCAAAATTACATTTTACACTAAAAAAACTAAAATCCAATAAAACCTATAAAATAATTTTACCATTCCACTTGTAAGTGTTTGAACTTTTGATAAATATAGGGTTTAGGGTCATCAAATAGCTAAAAATTAAAAGTATCGTAGTTAACATGTATAATGAATAAATCAAATGAAATATCATAGAAAATTTAATAAGTAAATCTTACCAGGTAAAACTTCACAAGTGTTCCAATTGTAATTATTTGATACATAAATATTAACATATAATATCTACATTCAACGATGGCTTGTTGTTCATTACAATTCTGTTTAAATGAGTTTCAATTCAAAATATCATTTTTATGTAATACATCGAAAAATACAAATTATAAATGGATATTTACCTTTACTTTTACATATTTTATATTGGAACTCTTTTTCTTTATGTTTTTTAAAAATTAGACCCATCCCCTATTAGAAAATAATAATAATGGGATAAATTTAAAATTGATTATAATATAAAAAACTATTAAGAAATTAAAAAATACTTTTCTAACATATTCTTAAAACTTCCCCGCACATCGCCATGGAGAGAGCATATCCAATAAAGTGTTTTCTCCCTTGGACAAAAAACACCTAGCATCCAATGATCACTGATATAAAAAAAATTTAAGGTTAGTGGTTTTTTATGTTAAAATATAATGAACACTTTTCCAGATATATGTTTCATACCTCTCACAAAAAGGCATCATCCAACACTACATGATTATATTCTGTTCAAATCGTTTAGCAATATAAAGTGTTATTTGTTCCTCATCCAATGCATGTGCTTCAGGGGAAATAAATTGTGGCTCCATAAATTCATATAAATCTATCCTCTCATTATTCTCATACATGTTATAAATATACCTAATAAAAAATAGACATAAGTATACATTTTTAATAAATATAATGATGGGGAAGGTGTTAAGACTTACATGGAAAAAATATGCACTATATTGATGCCCAACTTATCTCCAGTAACAAGCTCCATGATATCATTTTTCACAATCCCCACATTTATTTCACATAAACAAACATGATCTTCCATTGGAAACTCATAATTTTCTGACAACAAATTTGAATATCTTGACAATCTGTCAAGACTACTAGAATCTGTATCTAATGTCATAGCCATTTGTATTTGTTGTTTTCTATATATTATTTCTTTACCTTTTAAGTATTCATATAAAAATAAATAAATAAATATACTAGTTTCAATTGTTAAAACAACCTTAATAAAAAATAAAATAAAATATATAACATACATACCTCTATGGTAATGAGTCGCAGAAGTTTGGATGGCCAAACTAAAAAGTGGTTGATACTATGTGAAACCATTGTCACCTTATTTGTAGGTAATTGTACTCAAGCTGATCTATCTATAATATCCTATACAGTGACCCTATGATTCTCTACCTCTAACCGTTGATGATGAACTATATCTTCTATACAATATACCATCCCATATGCAACTATATGATGGTGAGGATCATCAACATACAACTAAAAATAAGTAGGAAGCTATAGTGGAGGAGTAGGATAAAAATGGGGTCCACAGGCTAAGGTGGGAGAGTGGGAGCTACTGGAGAAGGTGGAGGATAAATAATGGGGTCTGTAGGGGGAGGTGAAGGAGTGGGAGTTGCAGTTTGAAATTATCTTTTCATGTCTGCAAAAACAGACCGTACCAAATCTCTAATCTTTTCCTCCATTATCACATTAATATTATGAATTTCAGCCTCCAAGGATTCTATTTTTTTTGATAAACACCCTCAATGGAAGAAGTTGAAGAATGTGGCAACATTTTGATTACCAATACACCTGTTAGATATCCTCATACACGACCGAGGTGTTTGGGCGTTCCCAATGCTACAGATAAAATATCTTACCTCCTAGTAGCTGTAAATACCCCCTACGATATCTACTCCTCAAGATAATACTGTATTAATTAATTGAACATTTATATAATGATTCAAATTATATAAATAATATAATTAAATTAAATAAATAAAACAAATATCTTACAATCCTCTTAGCTATGATTATAGATTCTTTCAAAAGATATTACCCCCTTTTCCCATCTGATATCTCTTCCATTTTTCATGTCTAGATGGAGGGGATGGAGGGGAAACCTCTCCAGAGCTTGAAGACTCAGCTCTCAGTTTTTGTAAATTTTTTGCCATCATTTGTTCTTCCAATAATGTATACCCTCCCCAAGATAAACTATGAGGGTATAAATTTTTATATTGGATCTTCTGATGATATTTCCTTGTTTTCTGTAAATTAAGAATAAGAAATCATTAACTAAACATTAATAAGATCATTTATATAAGAAATATTATAAAAGTTTACATTTACCTTACAAAAAATTAATCTTTTATTATACTTTCAACAAATTGTCTCCATGTGTCTTCATCTATAAAAGGATATATATGACATGTATTATCATGATTCTTATGAGAAAAAATGAAATCAGATGTGAGGGTTGATTTGAAATTCCTCCATCTCCTAGCATCCATCGATAAACATTTACTCCTGAATCCTCTAGTGTAAGGAATATCAAATTTCATCTGATAATGAAGAGGTAAAACATATTATACTAGAAACATTTAAATATTAGTTAAACAATAGAAAAAGATATTACCAAAATCTTCTCTCACAACTGAGATATTATCGCTTTGTCCACACTTCTCCAATCACTATACAAAATGCTTACTTTTCTTTTTCCCTGAGTTGATACAAAACTCTTAAAATATTTTTCATTTAGACCTCTAGGAATATCATTCCAATAAAACTCAATGAGTATCCTCTGGTCCTGGCTACGGGCAAGTGATAATTTTGGTAAATGTGTGCAACCACATTTACCAACTCTTGAACTCTTATTTGTCATTATGGGAGCACATGAGGAATATTAGGGAACATCAAGAGGAGAATGTGAATGTTACTCCCCAGAGGTATGATCATGATGCTCATCTCTAGAATCATGTGGTTGATCAATTGATTGATCTTTCATTTCCCTTCAAATAAAAAAAAGAAAAAATTAGTTCACAAATATACAAATTTAAATATTACAATACTAATGTAAACAAAAAATGGAAAATTGAACTAAGTTATGTAATAGTAAACATGGTAGAGTAATTTTCATTCATCAAAATCAATAAATATATAAGTTACGTAAAGGTAAACTATGGTAAACTATGGTAAACATGGTAAACATGGTAAACATGGTAAACATGGTAAACATGGTAAACATGGTAAATGTGGTAAACATAGTAAACATGGTAAACATGGTAAACATGGTAAACATGGTAAACATGGTAAACATGGTAAACATGGTAAACATGGTAAACATGGTAAAGTAATTTTCATTCAACAAAATAAATAGATATATAAGTTGTGTAATGGTAAACATGATAAACTAAACTAAACAAAATTAAAATAAACAAAAATTTCTAACATTTTATGAAAATAATAAATGTAAACAAGAAATAAACATATGTTACCTGTAATATTAGGAATGTACAAATGGATTGTTTTCCAAAATTCCTTCATCATGATCTTTCTTTATGGCACAAAAAATGTCTTCAGCATGCCAATCATTATTTTTTTCTTCTGATATTTCCATAGAAGGAGGGATATCACATAAATCAGCATTTTCATCAAGTTGTTCCTCACCAACATATTATTTTTTCCCTTGTAAAACAACAGACCACTGCATATCTGATTGATCAACTACATAGAAAATCTGTTTTTCATGTGTTTCCATTATAAAAGAATCTATTGTGTCTTCTAATCTATTCATATTAACAACTATCATTAAAAATTCATCGGGTCTGACACTGTTGTTACTGATAAACCATTTGTAGTTAAAAACAAGAAATTTAATTTTAAATTAATCAACCTACCATATTTCTTTAATGAATCCATAATATTCACTTAATGCAAAAATTGGTTTTTTTCCTTTAGAACTCGAAAAATGCATTACTTCTACAAACACCAATACACTACTATTCTGAACTGCACTTCTGTTGTCCTGAGACTTCATATGAAATGTATAGCCATTAATCTCATACTTGGACAATGTTAACACATTAAAAATTGGACCACCCACTAACCATCTTAATGTCTCTAATACATCTGATCTACCAAGCAAAGTCTTTTTAAACCATGGAAAAAATGTTTTGTTGTGCTCATTCAGAATCCACATTTCTTTCTTCTTTGGTTGAAATTATTTAAACTCATTAATATGAAAGGTGATATATGGTTTAGCATCAGATATGTTATTCAAGATGTATAATTATACCTTCTTTATCTGTTTAGCTGACAACGATTTGAATTTGAATCCACGAATCCCCTTTCCCTCACTATTAACTCATTCATGGTGAGATAGAGGCAAACCTATGTGCTCCACTATAGCCAATTAGCTCGTACAAAACTCCACAACATCTTCAAAAATATACTTTTCAATAATAGAGGCTTTAGGTTGATATGGATTCTTAACACACCACTTCAATATTTTCACACATCCAACGAATATATTCAGGTCTATAAAGATTTATTTCTTTAACCAAATGAACCATTAAATGCACCATTATATCAAAAAAAGATGGAGGAAAATACATTTCCAATCGACAAAGTATATAAATTTCATCCTTTTCCAAAATGTTCAAAACATTCACATCAAAAACCGTATTACAAATTGAATTGAAAAAAATAACACAACTTCATTATAATATTTCTAAATTGGATGGACAATATTCCACGCAATGAAACTGGTAGAATTTGTTGTCTCATGACATAACAATCATGATATTTCATACCTATCAACTTCAAATACTTCAAAGAGACAAATTTTTTTACATTTGAAGTATAATCTTGAGTCAATTTGATATCATGAAGACATTGAAAAAAGATAATTTTTCTCCCTCTTGGATAATATATGAAAAACTGGGGGGAAGAAATGTTCATCTTCCATTAGTAGTGGGATCTAACTCCAAACATATTACCATTGATAGTAAGTCTAATCTTGCATTCAACCCATCTTTAGTATTTACTTTAAAATCTAACAATGTTCCAATCAAACTATCAAAGATATTCTTCTTCACCTTCATGACATCAATATTATGTTTTACTTCATGATATCTCCAATATGACAGCTTAAAAAATATTGACCTTTTTTTCCAAATATTTCTATCATTACCAGGTTTATGAATCTTTCCCAATGTCACATCAAGGTTTTTTACCCTCTCAAAATACACATCAGGGAATAAAGGTTTTGGAGAAATACCAAATTCTTGTGAACCATTGAATTCATTTTTTATTCTTCTATAAGAGTGATCCATAGGCAAAAAATTTTGACGACCCATGTATACTGTTTTCCTCCCATGATGCAATTGACAATATGAAGTCTATTGTTTGAAAATTGGACATGCTTTATTCCTGTTAACACTTCATTCGAACAAATTTCCATATGCTGGGAAGTCATTTATAGTGAACATAAGCACTACATGTAGTTGAAAATATTCTCTTTTATAAGAATCATACACCCTAATTCCATCATCACATAAAAGTTTCAAATCATCAATAAATGGTGAAAAAAAAACATCAATATCATTTCTGAGTTGCTCCGGACCAGAGATCATTATACTCAACATGACATATTTGTGATTCATACAAACTTCAGAAGATAGGTTGTAAATTACCAATAAAACAGGCCATGAACTATGTGTGATACTGAGGGTTTGGTATGGATTCATTCCATATATGCACAACCCAAGTATGAGATTTATAATTTCATTTCGAAATGTATGATAATGCTCATCAATTTTCTTCTATTGTGGACAATCAGCTGGATGGCATATTTTTCCATCATATTTCTCTCATCAGTATGCCATCTTAACCTTTTTGAAACATGTGAATTTGAAAATAAACGTTTGAAATGATGAATTATAGGAAGATACCAAAATACCTTGGTAGGGATCTCTATAATCTCTACATCAGCCTGTGATTTTTCTTTTAACTTATACTATGATGTCCCACATTTAAGAGACTCTGACTGAAATTCATATTCCTTATCATATATCATACAGTCATTCGGACATGCATGTATTTTCTTGTATCCCAATCCCATCGGGCATAATATTTTCTTGGCCTTATAATGTGAATATGGAAGATCATTGTCTTTTGGAAGAATGTCTTTCAACAATTGTACTAGCTCTGTAAAAATTCTGTCACTCCATCCATGTTTCACCTTCAGGTTAATCAATCTTAACACCACTGAAAAAATCGTAAAATCCATACTGTAACATCCCAGGTAAATAAAGAATAAAATTTTTTCATATTTATTAATATTTTCGAATTAAATATTAATTTTACTTTAAAGGGGTTTCTATGTTCGATAGCATACCCGATACGCAACAAAGAGTTTCTTTGAAATCTTACGTTTCACACTAGTAATAAAACAATATTATTTTAAATGGTAGTTAACACGTAGCCATTGTATTGGAGGGAATGAAGAGAAATAACTAAAATATGATTATATATGTTTGTTAAATGGTTTTACATTTGTCCAATAAAAGATAAAGGCTTAAAATAAGAAAAGAATTCAATTTTAGGCATAGATACTCTAATATTCACTAAAGGTTGACTTATCGCCTTTTCATGGCGAACCTTCTTTAAATATAGTTTTGGTCACTCTTATACTTTCTATTGGACCAAATAAAACTCTTCTTTATAATCGTGACATCAAAATTTACTTTGTGTAAATTTTTGGTATTTTTCCGATAAATTTCATTTTTTAATGAATAATGAAAAATGTTGTATTTTAATTCAAAACCTTTTTTTAATATAATTTATTTATATGATTAGATTATCTTTTTAATTGGATTTAAAGTTCAATTAGAATATATTTTTACCATTTAATCCAATAGAGGTCATTGGAATTAATTCCACTTTGAAATTGGACTTAAACTAGTGTCAATCTTTTGATATATATTGTTTCATAAAAACACGCTATTTGTCATGACAACGGGAATTAATTATTAAATTAATTAATTTAACTTATATGTTTTGAATTTTTTAAAATAGACATCATTTTTGATTTCAGAATATCAAATATATGTTTGGGTGAAGTTTTGGTATTTTTCTAAAAAAAATTCAATTTTTGATGAATAGTGAAACCACTAAGTGGTACTTAAAAAACTGATTTTTTGTTTAAATGAAAATTTACCACCTCTGTGTTTTGAATTTAAAAAATCTGACATACATGGTTGTCATTAAGAAGTAAAATGTGGTTCAATGGGATTAAAATAATTTTCTGGTGAATAGTAACTTTTAAGTTTTTAATCACGATTAGAGGTAATTAGTGTAGTTTAAGGTAAAAAACATGTTTTAATAATATGAAATGACCTAGAAACATGTCCTACCCTTATTGGATGTGTCATGGCTGACCAAGACAATCCATGGGTCAACTTGGGGACCCAATGGTGCCACTTTGGTAGGAAAATGACATTAATATCTTTTTATTTAAAGTTAAAATAAAAATGTCACAAACATGAGTTGTTTTACTAAAACAATTTTTAAATGGGGTTATACAAGTCAGATTTTTGGCTATAAATATTAATTAGAAAGATAAAAATATTTCTAACATCATGATATTTTTTTTATAATTTTTAGACATTAAATAAATTAAATTATTTATGACACCATGATGATGCAGCGATTACCTCATTATTTAACGATTTAAAAAAAATGAAAAGATAATGTAAAATATAAGCCCTACACATGTAAAAAACCTATTGTATGGGTGGATTTAGAACTCTTATCACCTTTTCCTCTAAATATATAATTTTGGGACCCTTTTTATCTGAAAATTATTTTATAATAATGTAACATTTTATAACTTTCCAAGAGTGCCCCTCCTCTCCTCTTATAAAAGGCCCCCACCTCTACCACCTTACCCACACTTCCAAAGCCTTTGGCTCAGCCAAACCCTGCCCATTTTGTCTCTCCACATACCTATATTACTCCTTGAAGCGTCACTTTGGGCAGAATTCTTCCCAAGGAAGCCTTTGAGCTCAAATCAAAAAGAGTTACCCGATTTAAAGGTAGTGTCTTCTCTTGTGTTCTTATGTATTATTTTGCTTCTCCAACCCCCTAAACTTTTTTTATTCATTTCTTTTGTAACAACTCCAGTATCTTCAATATACTATGATGTTTTTATAAGAATTATTCGAGCTACACTTACACACACCTACATCTAATGGTTAAAGAACATACTGTTTCTGTGGATGATGAATTTCTGCCTCATGAAATGATGATTGTTCAATATTCTTCTAACACCTTCAAAGGTGGACATTAAGATGTCACTATATTTATATATGATATATAATATGTTTATTTTTTCCTTAATATTCTTTATTTTTCATTTATGGCATACCTTTATGGCTTCCATTATGGGTATACGCGATATCTTCATTTTAGGAAGTGCGGACTACCGCCCCCTCAAAGTGATTTGATTCGTTAATACCATATGTGGTACGTATAAAGGATATATTTAATGATATTATATATGATACCATAATATAATTATAATAATATTTTGTATCATTATGTTTTAATTCCATTAAAGTATGAGATAGAAATGAAAGTAGCGTTCATGCGTACGTACGGCTTACCGTCTCCATGAACGGTGCATTTCATTTCTTATCCCCAAATGTAATGTACTATTATAAGTAAATATATATAATTGATATATATGATTTATGTTACATATAAATGATGAATATAATTCCGAAATTAAAATATACATATCTCTCATTTATTTTTAATTCCATTAATATTACATAGAAATGAAAGTAGCGTTCATGCGTACGTACGGCTTACCGTCTCCATGAACGATGAATTTCATTTCTTACCTCTAAATGATTATGTAATATTATAAATGAATGTATATACTGGATATATATGATATATATGGCATATACATCATGAATATCATTCTTGAGATAATGGATATTTGACTACGTGAACAATTTGTAAATATAAGAAGTTCATTTTTGACTCAAGTACCAATGATCGTTAAAACGACCATTATAAACGTAAATAATAACATAGTGTTCATGACATGGTAATAAATGAAATAAAAGGAATAATGAACTTGAAAAAGGTACTTAAGCAAGTAGAAATTAACTCATGTTTATTATTCAGAAGGTTAAAGAATGATCAAGTCAAGTTGGATACGAGGTAAGGCAACTTCTTAACCCAATTTTAATTCTTTGGGTTAATCTCCTACTTTCAAATTATGTCATGATATTATTATGTTCTATCTTATATTTTTACATTCTTTTTGTGTACTTATAGTGAATACACATAATAGTTCTATTTTATTTTATAAAAATTATCTTTGTATGGGACTTCGTCTCAATCTCCTTTCATTGAGACATATTTTATTTTATACACAACCTTCTTTTATACGATGTATAAACCCCTTTGAATTTTACGTTTATCCAAAAGGAATATTTTTTATAAGTAGCGTTTTACTAAACGAAAAAAGGGAATGTTTTTGTCGTACGTATGCAGCGACAATGAATTCTCCGCCGCTGTGACCATTATTTGAGTCTCGGCTTCCTCTACAAGCCATACCTTTTTTTAAAAGAAAAATAAATACCATGTTTTACTTTTCTTTTATTTTTGTATTGAAAATGGTTTTCCTAATGTGTTTATATCAATGTGTTGTATTGATATCTTGTGATTGAAAAGTGGAAATTTTATGTTTCCTTTATGCATGTTTTATGTGAAATGATTATGTTATGGTTCTTGGGCATTAATATGAAGACAGGTGGTTCCGTGATAAACTAAGGGCGGGTGAGCCCGATATAGATCTCCAATGCATTGGGTAACACGAAGGAGTTAAACGTTAAGGTTTCTCCGAAGAGATTTATGGAATATACTGTGATGGGTATTCCAAATGTAACCAAGAGGGTTACTCCCTATGTAAGAATGATATGAATGCCTCAAGTTACCTTTATGTCTTAGGATTTCTATGACTTATTCATGATTTGATGAGGTATGTTAAAGTGCCTATGTTTTATGGGTAAAGTATGATTTCATTCTTATGTATATATGAACTCATGTTTCTTTTACATATTTTTATAACCCTTACTAAGATTTTTATGCTCATCCCATGTTTTTGAAATGTTTTTCACAGGTCAAGGGAAGGTTACATGATATGATGATAGTTTCAAGGAAGTGTCAAGAAAGAATCCATGTTTTATTTTAAATATGTTTCCGTTAATGGGAAAAAATGAATACTATCTTTTATTGTAACCACTTTTTTTAAATGTGGTATGTAATGCATGTTTTATGATCTAATTCTCTAAAACTCTAAACCTGAAAAGATCCTAAATGTGTAATCTTGTAATAACTCAAGATTAAGTAAGGTTTAAGGCTGGGGTCTTATAGTTGGTATCAGAGGTCGGTTTAGACAAATTTAGGAGTTAGGGTATTGTTAAATTAATGTCCCTAAATTAATTAATGTTAATATTGAAATCATATTGAATTTACAGATTACCATGTTTCTTTTTCTAAGATATGTCTTTGTTAAGAATGCTTCTTCGTAAAGGAAACAGTGTAACTTTTCTGGGAAGGCATACAAAGGATAATGACCTTTCGAATCAGCAACCAGAGATGGTCGGAATCAGAATTGAGTAGTTTACTGCACTGATGGCTCAGTTGAATCAGGTGATAAATGGTGGTTGTGTTTATTGATGATATTTTGGTGTTTTCTAAAAGTAAAGAGGAGCATGAATGACATTTAAGGGTTATTTTTCAAACCTTAAAAGAAAATAAATTGTATGGGAAATTCAGTAAGTGTGAGTTTTGGTTGAAACAAATTTCTTTCCTTGGTCATATTATATCTAAAGATGGAATAACTGTGGATCCTGCAAAAACAAGAGTTTTTGAAGAATAGACAAGACCCACAAATGTAACCGAGATCCGTAGTTTTCTTGGTTTGGAAGGTTACTACCAAAGGTTTGTTGAAAAATTTTCACGGTTATCTAGTCCAATGAATAAGCTAACTCGGAAGGGTGTTAAGTTTATATGGACAAAAGAATGTGATGATTGTTTTTAGGAACTGAAAAGAATATTGGTGAATGCTCCAGTTTTGGCACTACCTTCCAAGAATGGTGAGTTTGTTATATACCTTGATGCTTCATTGAAAGGACTTAGTTGCGTCCTAATGCAGAATTATCAGGTAATTTCTTATGCTTCACGACAGTTGAAAACTAATGAGGTAAATTACCCTATACATGATTTGGAATTAACTGCTGTTGTTTTCTCTTTAAAAATTTAGAGGCATCATTTGTATGGAGTAAAGTGTGAAATATATACCGATCACAAAAGTTTAAAGTATATATTCACTCAAAAATAATTGAACATGAGAAAGAGGAGATGGCTAGAATTAATCAAGGATTATGATTGTACAATTCATTACCATCCAGGAAAAGAAAATAAAGTGGCTGATGCTTTGAGTCGAAAGAGTAATGCTTCATTAACAATGTTGCATTTGGAACGTGATCCCTTGGTTAAGGATTTGATGAAATTTGACATAGAAGTTGTTGGTGCCGGATGTCCTTCTGTTTTGTTTCAGGTATCAGTGAAATCTTCCCTATTAGACAGAATCAAGCAAGCACAGAAGTAAGACAGTGAGTTGTAGAAAAAGGTAGAGCTGGTTTAGAAAGGTAAGTTGCCTGAATTCAACATTGATAATGATTGTGTTTTGAGATTTGGGAAGAGATTGTGTGTGCCTTGTGATTCACAGTTGAAGAGAGAGTTGTTATGTGAAGCTCATAGTTCTCCGTTTTCAGTTCATCATGGCAGTACTAAGATGTACAGAGATCTGCGGGAGTATTACTGGTGGGATGGAATGAAAAGAGATATTGTTGATTTTACTGTGAAGTGTTTGACATGTCAACAGGTTAAAGCAGAGTGGAAGATACCGAAAGGGATGCTTCAGCCTTTACCAGTGCCAGAGTGGAAATGGGAAAATATATCCATGGACTTCGTTGTGGGATTGCCGAAGAAATTTCAAGGTAATAATGAAATCTGGGTTATTGTTGATCGCTTGACTAAATCTGCTCATTTCCTTGCTATACGAGATACTTTTTCCCTAGATCAACTTTCCCATTTATATCTTAAAGAGATAGTCTGGTTAGATGGAGTTCCTATCTCCATTGTATCTGACCGTGATCCTAGGTTTACTTCTAACTTTTGGAAAGGCCTTCAGAAGTTGTTGGGTAATGAATTAAATTTTAGTACAGCTTTTCATCCTCAATCAGATGGGTAGTCAGAACGAACAATTCAGACTTTGGAAGATATGCTATGTGCTTGTTCGATGGATTATCAGGGAAGTTGGGACCAACATATTTCTTTGGTTGAATTTTCATATAATTACATTTTTCATTCGAGTATACAGATGGCACCATTTGAGGCATTATATGGTAAACGGTGTCGAACTCCAGCTTTTTGGGATGAAGTGGGTGAAAGGAAGATGATGGGACCAGAATTGGTAGAAGAGATGGTAGAAAAAGTTCAGTTGATTCGAAAACACATGAGAACAGCTCAGAGTAGGCAGAAGAGTTATGCGGATAACCGGAGGAAGGATCTATCTTTCGAGGTAGGTGATCATGTTTTTCTCAAAGTTTCACCATGGAAAAGTGTGATGCGATTTGGTAAGAAAGGAAATCTGAGTCCAAGGTTCATTGGACCATATGAAATTATGGAGAAAGTTGGAACAGTTGCATATATAGTGGCATTACCTCCGAGTTTATCTCAGGTACACAATGTTTTTCATGTTTTGATGTTGAGAAAGTATATGCCAGATCCATCTCATGTTTTGAGCCCAGAGGTAGTTCAGCTGGAAGAGAATCTATCTTATGAAGAACAACCAGTCCAGATTCTTGACCGTAGAGAACAAGTGTTGTGAAATAAGATAATTCACCAGGTAAAGGTTTTGTGGAAAAACCATATGGTTGAAGAGGCAACATTGGAATCTGAAAATGCTATGAGGGATAAATACCCCAACTTATTTTGATAAGTGAATAAAATTGTGAGGACGCAATTCCCAAAAGGGGGGAATGATGTAACATCCCAGGTAAATAAAGAATAAAACATTTTCATATTTATTAATATTTTCTTATTAAATATTAATTTTACTTTAAAGGGGTTTCTATGTTCGATAGCGTACCCGATACGCAACAAAGAGTTTCTTTGAAATCTTACGTTGCACACTAGTAATAAAACAATATTATTTTAAATGGTAGTTAACACGTAGCCATTGTATTGGCAGGAATGAATAGAAATAACTAAAATATGATTATATATGTTTGTTAAATGGTTTTACATTTGTCCAATAAAATATAAAGGCTTAAAATAAGAAAATAATTCAATTTTAGTCATAGATACTCTAATATTCACTAAAGGCCGACTTATCACCTTTTCATGGTGAACCTTCTTTAAATATAGTTTTTTTCACTCTTATACTTTCTATTGGACCAAATAAAACTCTTCTTTAGAATCGTGACATCAAAATTTACTTTCTATAAATTTTTGGTATTTTTGCGATAAAGTTCATTTTTAATGAATAGTGAAAAATGTTGTATTTTAATTCAAAACCTCTTTTTAATCTAATTTATTTATATGATTATATTATCTTTTGAATTGGTTTGAAAGTTCAATTAGAATATATTTTTACCATTTAATCCAATAGTGGTTGTTGGAATTAATTCCACTTTGAAATTGGACTTAAACTAGTGTCAATCTTTTGATATATATTATTTCATAAAAACACGCTATTTGTCATGACAGCGGGAATTAATTATTAAATTAATTAATTTAACTTATATGTTTTGAATTTTTTAAAATAGACATCATTTTTGAATTCGGAATATCAAATATATCTTAGGGTGATGTTTTGGTATTTTTCTAAAAAACTTCAATTTTTGATGAATAGTGAAACCACTAAGTGGTACTTAAAAAACTGATTTTTCGTTTAAATGAAATTTTAACTCCTATGTGTTTTGAATTTCAAAAATCCGACATACATGGTTTTCAATAAGAAGTAAAATGTGGTTCAATGGGATTAAAATAATTTTTTGGTGAATAGTAACTTTTAAGTTTTTAATCGCGATTAGAGGTAATTAGTGTAGTTTAAGGTAAAAATAATGTTTTAATAATATGAAATGAACTAGAAACATTTCCTACTCTTATTTGATGTGTCATGGCCGACCAATACAATCCATGGGTCAACTTGGGGACCCCATGGAGCCACTTTGGTGGGAAAATGACATTAATATATTTTTATTTAAAGTTAAAATAAAAATGTCACAAACATGAGTTATTTTACTAAAACAATTTTTAAATGGGGTTATACAAGTCCTATTTTTTACTATAAATATTAATTAGAAATCTAAAAAGATTTACTACATCATGATATTTTTTTTATAATTTTTAGACATTAAATAAATTAAATTATTTATGACACCATGATGATGCAGCGATTACCTCATTATTTAACGATTTAAATAAAATGAAAAGATAATGTAAACTCTAAGACCTACACATGTAAAAAACCTATTGGATGGATGGATTTCTAACTCTTATCACCTTATCCTCTAAATATATAATTATGGGACCCTTTTTATCTGAAAATCATTTTATAATAAAGTAACCTTTTATAACTTTCCAAGAGTGCCCCTCCTCTCCTCTTATAAAAGGCCCCCACCTATACCACCTTACCCACACTTCCAAAGCCTTTGGATCATCCAAACCCTACGCATTTTGTCTCTCCACATCCCTATCTTACTCCTTGAATCCTCAGTTTGGGCATAAGTCTTCCCAAGGAATCCTTTGAGCTCAAATCAAAAAGAGTTACCCGATTTAAAGGTAGTGTCTTCTCTTGTGTTCTTATGTTTTATTTTGCTTCTCCAACCCCCAAAACTATTTTTATTAATTTATTTTGTAACAACTAAAGTATCTTCAATATACGAGGATGTTGTTATAATAATTATTCAAGCTACACTTACACACACCTACATCTAATGGTTAAAGAACATACTATTTCTGTGGATGGCGAATTTCTGCCTCACAAAACGATGATTGTTCAATATTCTTCTAACAACTTCAAAGGTGGACATTAATATGTCATTATATTTATATATGATATATAATATGTTTATGTTTTCCTTAAGAATCTTTATTTTTCATTTATGGCATACCTTTATGTCTTCCATTATGGGTATACACGATATCTTCATTTTAGGAAGTGCAGACTACCGCCCCCTCAAAGTGATTTGATTCGTTAATACCATATGTGGTATGTATAAAGGATAGATTTAATGATATTATATATGATAACATACTGGAATTATAATACTATTATGTATCATTATGTTTTAATTCCATTAAATTATGAGATATAAATGAAAGTAGCGTTCATGCGTACGTACGGCTTACCGTCTCCATGAACGGTGCATTTCATTTCTTATCCCCAAATATAATGTACTATTATAAGTACATAAATATAATGGATATATATGATTTATGTTACACATAAATGATGAATATAATTCTGGAATTAAAATATACATATCTCTCATTTAGTTTTAATTCCATTAATATGACATAGAAATGAAAGTAGCGTTCATGCGTACGTACGGCTTACCATCTCCATGAACGGTGCATTTAATTTATTACCTCTAAATGATCATGTAATATTATAAATGCATGTTTATACTAGATATATATGATATATATGGCATATAAATCATGAATATCATTCTTGAGATAATGGATATTTGACTACGTGAACAACTTGTAAATATAAGAAGTTCATTTTTGACTCAAGTACCAATGATCGTTAAAATGACCGTTATAAAATTAAATAATAACATAGTGTTCATGACATGGTAATAAATGAAATAAAAGGAATAATGAACTTGAAAAAGGTTCTTAAGCAAGTAGAAATTAACTCAAGTTTATTATCCAGGAGGTTAAAGAACGATCGAGTCAAGTCGGATACGAGGTAAGGGAACTTCTTAACCCAATTTTCGTTCTTTGGGTTAATCTCCTACTTTCAAATTATGTCATGATATTATTATGTTCTATATTATATTTGTACATTCTTTTTGTGTACTTATAGTGAATACACATAATAGTTCTATTTTATTTTTAAAAAATTATCTTTATATGGGACTTCGTCTTAATCTCCTTTCATTGAGGCATATTTTTTTTATACACAACCTTCTTTTATACGGTGTATAAACCCCTTTGACTTTTACATTTATCCAAAAGGAATATTTTTTATACGAAGCATTTTAATAAATGACAAAAGATAATGTTTTTGTCGTACGTATGCGGCGACAACGACTTCTCCGCCGCTGTGACTATTATTTGAGTTTCAGCTTCCTCTACAAGCCATACCTTTTTTTAAAAGAAAAATAAATACCATGTTTTACTTTTATTTTATTTTGGTATTGAAAATGGTTTTCATAATGTTTTTATATCAATGTGTTGTATTGATATCTTGTGATTGAAAAGTGGAAATTTTATGTTTCCTTTATGCATGGTTTATGTGATACGATTATGTTATGGTTCTTGGACATTATTATGAAGAAGGGTGGTTCCGTGATAAACTAAGGGCGGGTGAGCCCGATATAGCTCTCCAATGCATTGGGTTACGCGAAGGAGTTAAATGTTAAGGTTTCTCCGAAGAGATTTAGGGAATATACTGTGATGGGTATTCCAAATGTAACCAAGAGGGTTACTCCCTACGTAAGAATGTTATGAATGCCTCAAGTTACGTTTATATCTTATGATTTCTATGATTTATTCATGATTTGATGAGGTATGTTAAAGTGCCTATGTTTTATGGGTAAAGTATGATTTCATTCTTATGTATATATGAACTCAGGTTTCCTTTCCATATTTTTATAACCCTTACTGAGATTTTTATGCTCATCCCAAGTTTTTGAAATATTTTTCACAGGTCAAGGGAAGGGTACATGATATGATGATAGTGTCAAGGAAGTGTCAATAAGGAATCCATGTTTTATTTTAAATATGTTTCCGTTGATGGGAAAAAATTAATACTATCTTTTATTGTAACTACTTTGTTTAAATGTGGGATGTAATGCATGTTTTATGATCTGATTCTCTAAAACTCTAAACCTGAAAAGATCCTCAATGTGTAGTCTTGTAATAACTCAAGATTAAGTAAGGTTTAAGTCTGGGGCCTTATACATACAACTAGGATGCAATGGTTTTTTAGAATCACTATATAGATGCGCAAATATCAGTTTTGTCTCAATTTGTTTTGCTGCAATATCATGAATCATTTCTTCAGTTCCATCAGAGTTACCATCTTGAAAATCGTCATCATTAGTAGATCTGAAATTCTGTCTAGATTCACCATGCCAAATTTAAGGGCTGTAACTTGGATTAAAACCATGACAAATCATATGATCTTTGATCTCTATAATTTTAAACTTCTTCATATTCAAACATTTCAGGCATGGATAAAAAAATGTCGTTGCTTGGAACATTTCATTTAGAAAATTACAAAAATGAATCAACACCTTCCTCATATTGATTAATCATTCAATGTGTAATAATCCAACTTCTAATAATTATTACCTATAACAAATATCAAAATTATACATATTGATAAAATATTCCAATTTTATATTTATATGAAAAATATCATAATTTGAATGTAATAAAATTTTGAAATATAAAACAAATCTATGTGTATTTGAAAAAGATATGCATGAAAATGATTTTAAAAAGAAAATATAGTTAGATATAACAATTTTATATTTATATGAAAATCATTTTAGGATTACATATCTCTCATATGGATCATGATATAACGGTATAAATTCATCTTGGATCCTTTTTTCTTAAGGTACACAAAGAATACATCTTGGTGCAACTATATACCAAATAAAACCTTTCATAAACAACAAATATGAAGTATAAATATTAAAATATGTATACATTCACTAATGAAAATTAAAACTATCCCAATGATTTGAAACCATTGGGATATACCCTGAAATCATTGGGATATAATATCCCAACGGTCTCACACACCGTTGGCATGATTGTCGTTGCAATAGCCCTATACCAAAGGTTCTACAAGAACCATTGGTATAGACCGCCTGAACAAGGGGGTAGGGTGTGTCCAGGGGGAGGGGGTGGTGGTGGGGGTGGGGGTGGGGGTGTCCAGGGGGTGAAGGGGCTGTCCAACCCCCTACCCCCTTAGAAATCCCCCCAACCCCTGGACACCCCCACCCCCTGGACAACCCCCCCAACCCCCTGGACAACACCCACCCCCAGACACCCCACCCCTAGACACCCCTACCCCCTTGGATATCCCACTCACCCCCATGGACACCACCCACACCCCTGGACACCCCTACCCCCTTGGACAAACCCCTCACCCCCTAGACACCACCCCCACCCCCTTAGACACCCTTGGAAACCCCCACCCCCTGGACAACCCCCACACCCTAGAAACCCCACCCCCTGGACACCACCCCACCCCCTTGGACACCCCTGGCCATCCCCACCCACTTAGAACCCCCCTCACTAGACACCCCCACCCCCTGGACAGCCCCACCCCCTGGACACCCACCCCCATGAACAACCCCCATACCCTTGGACCCCCACCCCCTGTACACCCCTACCCCCTTGGACAGCCCCTCGCCCCCCCTAAACACCCCCAACCCCCTGGATACCCCCTACCCCCTTGGACAACCCCTCACCCCCTGGAGACCACCCCACCCCCTAGACACCCCTACCCCCTTGGGTAGCCCCCTCAACCCCTTGGACATGACCCCCACCCCCTTGGACACCCCCACCACAATGGAAAGCCCCCCAAACCTCCTGGATATCCCCCATCCCCAGACACACCCACCCCCTAGACACCTCTACCCCCTTGGACAACCCCCTCACCCCCTGGACACCACCCCCACCCCCTGGACATCCCTACCCCCTTGGAAAGTCCCCTCACCCCCTGGACACCACCCCCACCCTGTTAGACACCCCTAGACACCACCACCCCATTGGAAAGCCCCCCACCCCTTGGACACCCCCACCCCTGGACAACCCCACCCCTTGGACACCCCCTACTCCCTTGGACACCCCTGGAGCCACCCCACCCCTCGACACCCCCACCCCCTTGGACAACCCCCTCACCCCCCTAGACACCACCCCCACCCCTTGGACACCCCTGGGAACTCCCACCCCATTGGAAATCCCCCCACCCCTAGACACCCACCCCCTAGACAACCCCCACCCCTAAACACCCCCACCCCACCTGGACACCCCCACCCCCTAGACAACCCCCACCCCCTGGATACCCCCACCCCCTTGGACAGTCCCCTTACCCCCTGGACACCACCCCCAAATCTCTTGACACCCCCTACCCCCTTGGACAGCCTCCTCACCCCCTTGGACACCACCCCCACCCCCTAGACACCCCAATCCCCTTGGATATCCCCCACCCCCTGTACACCACCCCACCCCCTTGGACACCCTTTGGACACCCTCACCACAATGGAAAGCCCCCCAACCCCTTGTATAGCCCCCACCCCCGGATACCCCCACCCCTAGACACCCCCTACCCCCTTGGATAGCCCCCTCACCCCCTGGACACCACCCCACCCCCCTCGACACCCCCTATCCCCTTGTAAATCCCCCTCACCCCCTGAACACCACCCTACCTCCTTGGAAACCCCTGGACACCACCACCTCCTTGGGCAACCCCCACTCCCTGGACAACCCCCACCCCCATGGACACCCCCACCCCCTAGACACCCCCACCCCTAGACACCCCTACCCATTGAACATATCCATCACCCCCTGGACACCACCCCTACCCCCTGGTCACCCCTACCCACTTGGATAGCCCCCTAACCCCCTGGACACCACCCCACCCCCTTGGACACCCTTGGACACCCCCACCCCCTTGGACAACCCCCCACCCCCTAGACACCCCACCCCTGGACATCCCCCCACACCCTGGACACCCCCACCCTACCTGGACGCCCCCAAACCCCTAGAAAACCCCACCCCTGGAAACCCCCACCCCTTGAATACCCCCTACCCCTTTGGACATCCCCTCACCCCCCTGGACACTACCCCCACCCCTGGACACCCCCGACCCCTTGGACACCCCCTCACCCCCTGGACACCCCTACCCCCTTGGATAGCCCCCTCACCCCCCTGGACATCACCCACACCCCCATGGACACCCCCTGGACACCCCCACCCCCTTGGATAGCCACCAACCCCCAAGACACCCCACCTCGGACCACCCCCACCCTCTAGACACCCCACCCCCTAGACACCCCCACCGCCATAGACAGTCCCCAACCCCCATGAATAGCCCCCACCCCTCAGACGCCCCCACCCCTTGAACACCCCACCTCCCTGAACACCCCTACCCCTTTAGACAACCCCTCACCCTGGACACAACCCCCCACCCCCTGGGAACCCCCTACCGCCTTGGAAAGCCCCCTCACCTCCTGGACACCACCCCCACCCCCTTGGACATCCCCTAGACACCAACAAACCCTTGGAAAACCCCCAACCCCTAGACATCCCCCCACCCCCTGGATACCCCCACCCCCTGGACACCCCCCATACACATGAAAGTACACTCATACACACATGATAGAACACACATGGTATCAACAAAAATCATTGAACTTGCATGATTTCACTCCTATAGTTTATTTTACCAAAAAATAATTTGGAATGGTATAAAATAACACTATGACACTTAACATGATAACAATAAAAAATATAGAAAAATAACATCTCAAAACATAAGTTTAGGGGATCATGAGAAATAAAAAATGAAACCGAGGTGTGTGAGGCTTACTTGAGTGTTGCAAGTTGACCTGATAGATCTGGTGACAATAAAGGTGATGATTGATATTGAAAAAATGAGGTTGGAGGGAACAAATTCTAATAATCCTTTCTAGGTTTTCCACGTGAGAGAGACAAGTCACAGGTTGCCCGATCGAAGAAAACAGAATGACATAATACAGGGTGCAATAAATCATTTAAAAGCTTTATCACATCGGTTATTTAATAACCAAAGTGATAAACTATTTTTTTATGTTTATAATGTCAATTATTTAATAACCGACATAGAAAATCCTTTATCACGTTGGTCATTTTATAACCTATGTGAGGATGGCATTTTATCATGTTAGTTATTTTATAACTTATGTGATAAATCACCAAGATTTGATTTATCATGTCGGTTATTGTATAACCGACATGATAAAGTGACCATATTCGATCTATCACGTAGTTTATAAGATAACCGATGTGATAAATCTAATATTGGTATTTTTTATGTCAGTTATTTTATAACCGACGTAAAAAATTGATTCTTGTCCATTTATCACTTCTGTTATAAAATAAACAACGTTATAATCTAATTTTTCCAACTTTCCACGTCGGTTATATAGAACCGCCATGAAAAATGCCGACGTGTTATTTTTTTTTCACTAGTGCCACTCTATATAAAAAACTCTGTATGATAAAATCAATATTGTATATTTGGTAATATCATAAGATTTCTTCCATCTAGTTTTCTCTATATTATGGATTCAAAAATGTTTTTCTGGTAAAATAATATTTCTAGGTTCGGTGATCTTAGGCTTTCTCCATCTGGTGCTCTACATAGGTTTTTTGTATGCTTCTTGTCTATCTGATGATCTTTAAAAAGTTCATCTAGTGGAATCAAAAATATTAACTTTGTCTGGTGTAACTCCATCTAGTGATCGTCAACATTCTATATCTAGTAGTCTTTATATTTTCCTCTCCATCCATTACAACTTCATCTGGAGATCTCCATCTTTATCTATCTAGAGAGCTTTAAAAAAGTTTATGTGGTTAAATGGTTTTATCTTTATAGTACATTCACAAGATTGCATCCATACAATTATCTTTTATGATCATATTGATTCACTAAATTCAGTCTATAAATTTTTTTTAGGGTCCTCCATCTGATGAATTTATAAAAGTTCTATATCTGATGGGCTGACAAGATCCACTTTTTCTAGAGTTATAGTGTCTCTATCTGATTATTCTATTCAAAATCACAAATTTCGAGATCAAACTTCATATATCTTCATCTCTATGACATCATAACATCAAAGTTTGAACATTAAAAACTTCATCATTTTACAACTATAACTTTGTTTAAAATTTCTCTATCTATAAACTTCATGAATGAACTTAGCTTGAACCGTGATAACTTTTAATAATCATGATGTTAGAAACTTTTAATATTATCAAATAATCATATAACTTAATAAGTGAAGTTACCCAAACTTATTCTAATAATAAATAACTCATTTCACATCAAACAAAAAAAAAATAGAAAAAATGTTGACAAAAAATATAAAAATCATTACAAAATCCAACTAAAGGATATTTAATTTTCCCATTTGGATTTGTTGGAAATATTATCAATAACACTTTTCTCCAATTTTATAAAACCATATCCTTTTTCAAAGGTAGGTGTCCTGACACCACATGACTGGATTAAGTAATTTTTTTAATGAATTATATCCCTTAGTGACAAGAAATTTTGTGGACATGATATTGATAAACTCCCCCTAAATCATCTCAACCTTTGAAATTATAAATTTAAAACCTTTTACCCCCCTTTATATTATAACACCATATTTAGATTCACACAAGATATTGTATAGAGTTGTAATTATTCTCTCCCTTTGAAAAAAAATACAAATTAATATGTGGGTTAACTCAAGAACTTTCTTAAGTCAGTAGTGGAGGATGAATATATTGTTTCATCATTAATTTCTAAAATCTTTCCCTTGGAAAATATTTGGTAAAAACATCATCAATTTAATCATTTATAGAAATATTCTCAAGAATTACATCCACACTAGTAACCCCCTATTTGATGAAATTATATTTAAATAAATGTATTTATATCTATAATGTTACATAGGTTTTTTAGATAGATCAATGGCTCTCTGATTATCACAATTAATCTTCAATTGTTTTTCAAAATTCACACTCACATATTCCAATTGAATTTTCATCCATATCATTTGCATACATTCTTGAGTGGATACAATATATTCCACTTCTATTTTAATCTAAGTAACATTACTTAATTTCTTAATATACTATTTGAAAAAACATTCTTCTAAGAATAAATTTGATCTTATTGTTAATTTTTTATCATTAAATTCTCTTACCCAATCAATATTAGTGAAACCAAGAAAGGTCAACTCAATACTCTGTTTATACATTATAACATAACTTGATGTTTCTTTAACACACTTGAGGATTATTTTTACTACCAACATGTATGATTACTTTGGATAAATTTGATATATTCAATACAAAGTGATAAGATATGAAATTTTTGGTCTTGAAGTAGTAAGATAGAGTAATCTTTTTCGAAAATTTTATAAGTCCATCTAATTCACACATTGGCCATCTTCATCTTTACTCATTTCATACCATCAAAAATTTTGGTTAAAAAACATCCTTTGAATCTTACATGGAAAAATTTTATAATAATTACTTGGTATAATTTTATTATGAGATGAAGTTATATATTTATTTATGTTGAAATTATAATCCTAGAAAGAAATTCAAATATTCAAGCATTTAAATATCAAAGTTACTCTTCATTTGTTCAAAAAATTATTCACAAGCATTATCCCTATAACTATTATAAATTATATCATCAATGTAAACAATGACTATTAGGGTATATATACTCATCAATTTCAAAAAAAAGTTTTTATAAAATTTCACTTTATAAAATTTTAACCACTTCAGGAAACTGTGAAGTTTTGAATATGAGGTACAAGAGTTTTGTTTTAATTCACACAAGGATTTATTCAGTTTACAAACCATGGATCCATCATTATAAATTATAAAACCATTAGGTTGATCAATATAAACTTATTCTTAAATTTCTACACTCAAGTACGCTAACTTTACATCAATTTAAAAAACTATATAATTTTTAAGAGCAAAAATAGTCAAGAACATTATGATAGTATCAAGTCTTACAATAAGTGAAAAAGTTTCTTTACAATCAACACCTTCAACTTATGAATAAAATTTTAAAACTATACATTCTTTATTGATTTAAATTTATCCCTATTAATTGATCTTATTTATAAATACCCATTTTCCCCTATAATATTATTTCCTTTATGTCAAAGAACAATATCCTATGTATTATTTTTCTAAATTTGATCCAGCTCTTCATTCATCATATTTAACCATTTTTATGCTCAACTACTTACAAAATAGATTGTGGTTCCACTTGTGAGATAAGTGATGTTTGATTTTTTAAGCTCAATTTCTAGCCGGTTTGAACTAGGGCTTCTTGATTTCTAATAATATTATCATATTAAACTTGTTTTTGTAAAGTAATTTTTTAGTCTAATCTTACTTTCCTCATCAATGAACTGATCAAGATCAACTTATATTATATTAGGCTCATAATCATCTTCCTTCTTGTTAAATTAAATATAATTCATCATTCTATCTTCTATTATACCATCCACATTATCTTCAACATCTTCCATTAAGGTGGAATGGTTTTCAATAAACTTCACATAAAATGGATCAACTAACTTATGCAGAAATTTATTCAAGCACTCATATCTTCTTATGTTGGATGAATATCTCATGAAAACACCATCTTCTTCTTTTTAATTAAGCATTCCAAAATCTAAATTTGTAATATTTAGTAAGAAATTAATCCCCAAAACATTAAATTAATTTATTTTTTGATTTTCTTATACCACATCTCATAAGGAGTCATTTTTTATTTTGTAAAAATAAAACATCTATTTTGAACATGTATAATTGTACTTATATCATCTCTCTAGAAGAACTTTTAAAGTTTATATTCAGGGAGCATGCTTATTCCCATATCAACTAGACTTATATTTTTTTCTTTTAAACTACTAAATTTTGTTGATGAGTGTATAAATCACTATGTTGGGGATTAATTCTATGTTTCTTCTAGTATGAATTAAAAGAGTTACTTGTGAAATCCTTTCCATCATCTATTCTCAACTTCAATATATATACAGAAAACTATTTAACTTCCCTTCTGAAAATTTTGAATAACTCTAAAATCTTTGATTTATGCTTCATGAATATTATATTGGTTATCTGAGTGAAATCATATATGAAATTAATAAAGTACAAATCAACCTTTTTTGATTGATGTTTCATCAACCCACATAGATTGGAGTGTATGATCTCAAGTGGTTTGGTAGATTGAATTTCAACTTTCTTATGACTTATACTAACTATATTTCCTTTCTAAAATGATATCCAAATAGAATCATCTTTCCTATTCAGTTGTTTTAAATCTGTTACAACATCTTCTTTTGAAATTTTACTCATACTCTTCTATCCAGTATTCCCAAGTCTTCAATGCCACAACTTGTTTTCATCCTTAGAACTCAAATAAAAGGACTTAATAGTATCTCTAATATAGAATAGATTGATGCTGGTTATTTCTCCCTTAGTAACAACATTTCCATATTTCAAACATCATATGATAAAAAATTATTCTATAAAGAAAACTTCCTTCCCATAATCAAAAAGCTGACTAACACTCAGTAATTTGTGTTTAAGTTTTTCTAAAAATAGAAATTCCTTTTACTTTATATTTTTAGATTAAATCTTATCCATACCAATTCCTCTTATTTTAAAGAAACCATCATTTACCAAAGTTATTGCTCCTCTATTATTTTATTCAATGTTTTTTAAATTTTTTACATCACTTTTCATATGTTAGAAAAACCACTGTCAAGAATCCATGGTTTATTATTTTTTTATATTTTAGAGAAATCTCAACAACAATAACTTTGTTTTAAATATTCTTTTCCATACATTACTTTTATTTTTTCATACAACTATCTTTCCTTAGAAGTGTTTTCATATAATCTTCAGTATAGTGAATTGGTTGGTCAAACCTTCCAAAAATTTACTCTAAGAAGTGAATTCTAGTTTTCCTTGATATATTTTTATGTTTTGATAAATTTTATTTTATTTATTCCTTTAAATTTATAAACATACTTTATTTTCTTATAATATTTCTCCCCCTCAGTTCTTTCCTACTCACAGGGAGAGACATGTTGTTCTAAAAATTATATTCCTCCTATATATATGTATCCTAAAACACCAAAAACATCTATTAAATCTTGATATTATATAAATGTTTGGTTTTCCTTGGGATAATTTTGTTGATATTCAATATATGTTGCAACATCTAATTTCCCTTTTTGTGAGGAATCATTCTTCTAAAAGTAATTCTTAAATTCTATTGATGTAATTAATTTCTCACATCCTTTCTCAACCCAATATCTTGCATTATTTATTCTTAAATCTACATGGTTAGTGCAATCATATAAACCTTTATGTTAATTGTTTATAGATTTCACCTAATTGTTTGAATGATCTAATCTAGTAGATTAATTTTTTTATCCTTTACCTCTGAAGCTTTATTGAAATTATTGTTCATTTTATTCAAGGTATTTTCATCCTATAAAAATATTTATTATTTATTATATATCTGTTTTTTCTATAGTAGTAAGTCATTAATCAAGATCTTTCACTATTTTACCTTGTTACGTAACTTTTAGTTTGGAGTTTTTAATTTATTCTATGCATGCATCTTCCTTTTTGAGAAATTACTCTTTTCCTCCATTCTTATTTTTCACTTTACTTCTTTAAAACTATGTCTTATTTTTTGAGTTTTGTATTTTTTTCATGAGATAACTCAAGTTATAATCTTAAAATATGTTCCATATACATTTCTCAACCTTCTTCTTCTTAACTATTTGAAGTATATTCTTCTATTTCAATGTGTTCCATGAAGGTTCTGAAATTTTACTGAAATTAATCTTCCAATGAACTATTACCAGTGGATTTATACAATTAACTTTTACTAAACATACTTATTTTTTTTTCATTTTGGTGAACTTTTTCTAAATTCCGGTGGATTGATTAATTTCCTTATAAGTTTTTCTCCACTTATTATTTTGAGTCTTTTTTTAGAATCATCTTTATCATATTATTCATATTTATTCTTTGGGAAGTTAATTAAAAAAATTTCTAATTCCCCCAAAATCAAAACATTCAAGTGGGAGTTTTCCTTTGTACAAGCCTCTAACTTTTTTATAATTACAGGATAAAAAATACATAATTATATTATCCTTAACAACATCATCTTCTGTATATTCTGATTCAATTTGATCAATTACCTTTTGTTCTGGTTCTCAGATTTTCAATTTCCTCATATCTTTAAAAGCCTCCCTCAATTTAATCTTCTTTTTGAATGCTAGAGATTTATTTATTTCATATAAAAAAATAATTTTATATAATTCATCATGGGATAAATTATCTCTATCCTATAATACATAAACTTCAGGATCAAACTTGTTTGGAAAGTTCCTTATCAATTTTTAATAATAGTTGAATATTCTTGGATACCTCAGGATCTTCTGATGTTGCTAGAAATTTCATTTACTCTAGTGAATTAGTCATTAATAGTTTAATCTCACTACATCTTGATTTCTTCAAACTTTATTCTCTAAATTTGAAGCTTTTTTCCTTTACTTTTAAACTTCCCTCAATGAATCTTTCAAGTTTGTCTCAATTTTCCTTCACTATTTTGAGACCCATCACCTTTATATAAAAATTTTCACATAAGGACATTAAAAAAAATTATGAACTTTTCCATCAACCAAGATATTAATTTTATCAGTAAATGACATAAGTGAATCTTTCTCCATGGGTGTAAACCCTATAATAGTTAAATCAATCACCTATAGGCTAAGATATAGAAGATAGTGTATCATTATTTTTTTTTTCTATCCATGATTATTTTTTTTCGAAGTTAGGAATAATTATTCTATTGAATAAGCTGGGATTATCTATGATAAATAATATATGTGTCTTATTTAGGTAACTTGTAGCTCTAATACTAATTGAACTTCCTTGGACTATGTAGACCAATGGGGGGGGGGGGGTTGAATTAATAGTGATCATTTAGAATTTCATTTCTCCTAAAATTAACCTTTGTAACTTATTAATGTTTTAATCCTCTCAATTTTATAACTCAACCTCACCCAAATGTAAACATAAATAAATAATGAAAGGAACACATGTTTTTATAAGGTTCAATACCAATTTGGGTACCTGTTCCTTTCCAAGTTGAATCCCATTAATCCACATATATTCGCTATATGATGTAGGTGAATACCGTTAAGCCAGATCCCATAAATCTCCTTCTGTCTCTGATAGAAAATATTACAGGTTCCCACCAATTACAAAGTTTACTTCTTATTTAAAGTAAAAAAAATAAGAACTTTGAAAACTAATCACTATTAAATCTATATGAAATTTCTCAATTTGGTGCTTCTTAGTCTTGAAATAATCCATCCAGTTACACTTTATCTAGTACCTCTTCATCCGATACCTCTCTATATGGAACCTATATATATGGTTCTTCTCTATCTAGTCCAATTTATTTATAACTCTCTATAAATTTCCTTAAAACCATTTATTCTTTTGTTTTCATGCTTCTGGACTCAAATGGGATCTCACAAATGATAAAAAAATATCTATCTCACCAGAAGTGGATTGCAATGATCCCATACCCCTTTATATACTCATACTTACTCCACATATCTAGAAATAAGTGTGGTATCTATTTTGTAATTTCTTACTCATATCAAATTTCATTTGATTTCCTTCAAAAACTTCAAAAAACATAGATTCAACAAAATTCATAAGACTTTCCTCAAAACTTGGAATCATGAACATTTCAAACCTTCCTCAAATCTTGGTAAAAATCACGATTGTTTTGTGAATATTGAGTCACTAAACATCTAGAACAAAATTTTCTCAATGAATGGATTTAAATTGTTTTGTAAAGATCCTAAAATTTTTGTACAATTATTCTTTGTAATAATTACTCTATCAATTAATTCTCTATCTTATAGTTCATCATAATAACTACTCTTCATGGTAAATATTTTTCAGAAGATATTTTGTTAAGATTTTCTACATATAATTCTTCGTTTTCCAAATCCACTATGTCTAGAAACCTATATTTGATGTACTCAAAACTGTCTTCTCAGTAATATTATAATATTTTTTCCTTCTAGTTTTCTTTGTATAATGGATTCACAAATTTTAATCTATCAAACTCAAATTTCATGGTCTGGTGATCTAAGGATTTCTCTATCTAATACTCTGAATAGTTTTCCTTTATTGAATTCTTTTATATCCAATGATATTTCAAATTTTTTTGGTGGACTTGAAAATACTCACTATGTCTGGTTCAACTCTATTTAGTGATCATTATATTTCTCCATTTATTATACTTTATATCATACTGTCTATAAATTACAAATTTATCTTGTGATATTTATCTTTCTCCATCCAATGAGATTTATAAAATTTCATATAGTAAAATTATTTTCTTTATTCAGTATATTCAAAAGATTTAATTCGATCAATATAATTTTTTCAATCAAGTTGATCCAATAAAATCATTATAGTAAACTTTTATAGGTTCTTATATTTGATGTATTTATGAAAGTTCTTCATCTAGTGGGCCAACAAACTCTTCTTATACTGGAGTTACAAAGTCTCTATCTGATCATTCTATGTCTGATCACAAATTTAGAAATAAAAATTCATATAGTTGTATATCTATGAATTAATAACATTGAACTTTGTACAATTTTAAAGTTAATCATTGTATAAATTCATATCTGTATATACTCTCTCTGTTTTGAAAATTCATGAATGGACCTAGCTTAAACCATAATAATATTTTGTAATCATGATGTTATAAACTTTGAAGACTAGAAAATCATTATATACATTAATAATATAATTAGCTCAAAATTATTCTGATAAGAAACAACTCATTTTCACCAAAAAATAGAAATGTTCATAGAAAAAATATCAAAAGAAACAAAACAATCCCTAAAAAATCAAACAAATGGATATTTAGTGCTGATAGTGATAGTTCAATATCTCCAATAGGTAGTAGGACCATCAAAATTGTTTCTCTTCCATTAGATTAAAAACAGTCTAGAATTTTTAGAAAACATGATAAGACTCTAAAATTATGTTTCTAGATATGTTTATAGATGAATGATCTTGAGGTCAATTTAGCGACAAGACATAACCAATCAAATTCCAATTGGAGGTATCTCTATGAAAGTGGGAAGGTTATGTTACCTAGATGACTGGATAGAGTTTTCTATAAAAGAAAGTGGGAAACTTCTACATAGTATATTGTATATACAAATAGTATATATTGATTACGAACAATGTAATAATGAATTACATTGTGAATCAGTAAATTTATAGGTATTTAATCATGTATTTTGAAATATTTTTTATGGTTTTTTCATTTAAATGTAATATTTTACTTTTGGTGAATATAAAGAAGTTGTAGTGTTTCTCACATGTATATAGGATAAATCATACAAAGAAATTTAATACCTTTCATCATTTCCTTGCTTTATATACTTATTTTTTTTATAATTAAATTATCTTAGATGCTTATGTGTACCACTTTAGGTGTGTGTAAGTTTGTATTTTTGTAGTGGGTGGGGTGATTTGACTTCTTACTTTCAGTACACTAGGTCAAGGGAGGAAAATTCTAGAGGTTTGGTTTTACACTATATTGATCTTCTGGTGGAATGTCATGTGAATTTACGGTGGATCAAGGTTTGTGATTCTGGTGATCATATTCTTAGAGACCCTGACCTACCAACAAGTGTTATTAAATGTTGTGGTTTAGTGCTCAACACACTAAAAAAATATAAGGTTTTGTTCTATCTTCCATTTGATAAAATTTCATTCTTTAGTGGGAGTTTACTATTAGTGTAGGTTATTATTTTTGTTGAAGGAAATATTCATATAGATAAATTTGATGGAAAGGATTTTAGATTCTATAGAATTCATTTTGAGGACCATCTGATTCAAAATAACCTAGATATTTTGATATCAGGTGTACATAAAAAAAGGATAAGGAAGAGTGATAATGGTGTGATAGTGAGGCACTAGTGTGAGTGAGGATGTATTTGAAAATGAATGTTTCCTTCAATATCATACAAAATAAAAATATAGTTGAATTAATGAAATAATTGATAGATATATACATGAAAAACCCATGGATCTCAACAAGGTTTTCATGATGTAATGATTGTTCAACATAAGGTTGTCGGAAGAAAGACAATGAGAAATCATGTGAATGACTTCAACATGATCCATGGGTAGCTCAAATCAGTAAATGTAATATTCATGGATAATATATGGGTGCTACTACTATTATCTTCACTTCTATAAAGATGGTTGATTAGTCACTGAAAGTGGCTAATATTAATTTTTAATATCTTTATATTCATTTTTACAAAGTCCATAAACATTGTTTTTAGTGTATTACATAAATAGAACTTCATTTCTCATCAAAAATGCAATTCATGTTTAAAATGAAAATTTGGGCCCAATCATTCATTTGTTTGTTGAGAATATTATATTCATTTTCTGAATTTTAAATTTTGGGATATTATTTATCACTTTGTTTGGAACATTTTATCTTTTAGGTCCGCTGGATGAATCCCAATGGAAGATGGAGAATTTTGCGCCTGAAGGCAGAAACTTGCTGGAAAAAGCATAATGGGCCTAAGGCCCATCAAACAAATGTGGGGCCCAGAAACCAAGCCCAATTAAGCTCAAATTTATAAATTAGAAAGATAAAAATATGAGTATCATTTTATTCAACTGTGGCCGAAGCTAATTCTGATTTTTTCATGATTATAAAGGGATCTGAAGTTGATATTTAAATGGTGGACTCGACATTAATGCACAGAAATCCGTCCCACCATTTCAACCATAACTTCCAAATGGATGATCCAAATTTCTTGAACATTTTAGAGATTCTAGAAGACACATGGAAGAAAATATTTCTCTTCTACAACCCTCCGGATTCTGCCTTCTTCAATTTCTAATTCACACGTCAATATGGTGGACGAATCTGGACAGTTTTCCGGGTCAAATTCAAAACATCAATTTCTTTTTGATTATTCACCCTCCATTTGACTCTATTAATTGTTGGGGGGTGAATTAATTGTTGGGGGATGTACCTAAGGCTCCTAATATGCCTATATAAGGATCTATTGGTGAAAGAAATAGGGGTGGATATTTTTCATATCATCTTTTGTTGCTTGTTTCATTGTAAAGTTATGCTTCCAAATTTCCTTTGTAATGTTTTCCATTTCCATGTAATTTTCTTTTTTTGTATCTTTATGTTCTTAATAAACTTCATTAACTTCTATATTTTCCATTTATTTTATTAAAACTTTATTATCACAAAGCACAGTGATATCTCTGTGTTGTTGTGAATTAGTTCACACATAGGTGTGAATTTCATTCACACACACGGAGGAGTGCTCGTTATTTCTGCGGTTTTAATTTTTTCAGTCCAATTCTTGTTAGCCATCTTCCGCCCACCATTGAGAGTATACCATCAATGGAGGGCTAAACCCTTAATGGGATGATCTTTGGAGGATGCAAAGGCTAGATTGAATGTTATTTTATGAACGAATTGTTGTTAATTGGATAATTAATTTAAGACATCCATTCTACAATTATTTCTACTCTTCATCTTTACTGTGTTTGAGTAAACTAAATTCAATTACTAAATGACCATATACCTCGGGGAGATCATGAATTTGGTTCTCTAAGTGTATACGGGATTAGTAATTGTGTTTAGTAAGCACCAAACCAGAAAATGATGAATGTAATGTTATTTTTGAAGAATGGATTCATCAAAAATTAATAAAACCAAAATTTTCTAATGAAGTAAAATTCATTCAATCCACCAAGAGAATAATCCTAAGATCAACCCATTTTCTTTGAATTGAATTCACTTAGGTTTCTTAGTTTTCTTTTAACCATCCAAAATCAAACCCAAAGTTGGCTACTTCATAGCCCATCCTTCACCAAATCATAGCGTCTCAAGGTTACTTCTTCGGTCCCTGTGGATTCGACCCCTACATGTACTACATCGACCGCTTTTACCAGTAGGGTAAATTTGGGCACAACCAAATTTTGGCACCGTTGCCGGGGACCAAGTAAGTTCCTTAGACCAAAAACCTTTTTTTCTTACCCCCATTCTTCTATTCTCATCCCAATTCTCTTATCTTTTCCCTTTCTCGCTTTTTTTTTATTTTGGCGCATGTCCGCCTACACCCGCGATAACTCAAACAGATTAGTTAGGGTGGATACTCCTAGGGCTGGGGAGTCAAGCACTAAAAGAGGTCTATTTCCTTTAGATCCAAATCTTCCTAATACTCCAAATTCAGACATTGAGTTCGATACAATGGAGAATCTCCCACAAAACCAAATCATAAACCGGGGAGGGAACCAAAATAACGGGCAAAACCCTAACTTGGGAATTGTTGCAGACCCGACCATGAATGACTACCTCACACCAACCTGGACCAATTCACCCTCTTGCATTAGGCATGATAACATAGGATATGCCCAATATGTTTTCAAACCCCATCTCCTGAACCACCTTCCAACCTTTCATGGGATGGAGTCTGAGATGCCTTAAATTCATGTTAAAGAATTTAATGACATTGTCGAAACCATGTGCCCACCAAATCAAATTGAATCTGCTAAAATGAGACTTTTCCCTTTTTCCCTTAAGGACTGAGAAAAGAATTGGTTAAACAATTTGAGACCAACATCCATTCACTCTTGGGACCAACTTCAAAGAGAATTTTATAAAAAATACTTCCCCCATCACAAAACAATTGCACTTAAAAAAAGCATACAAAACTTTTTTGAAAGACAGGGAGAAACATTCTATGAAACATGGGAAAGGTTCAAGGACACATTAAACATGGTACCATACCATGGTTTCTTAATCCTAGAACAAGTGAGAATTTTCTATGAAGGGTTGGGTCCTGGAAACAAACAATTCATTGATATGATGTGTAATGGAACCTTCAAAAACAAAGCCCCAAATGATGCTTACGAGTATCTAGAAAATCTTGTTGAACAAAACCAAACATGGGGAACATCACCATACTATGAGAAGACATCCAAATATGGTGGAAAGTACAATCTTGGAGAAGAAGAAAACCTTAGAGCAAAACTTTCTGCACTCACTAGGAAAGTTGAGGAGATTGATCTTAGGAAGGTCCACAAAACCCAACATGTTGAGCTTGTTTGTACAATTTGTGACAAGAATGAACACAAGAATAATAATTGCCCAACCATTCCTTCCATCAAGGATGTTCTTTTAGGAGGACCACCAGAAGAAGTTAATGCAATGAACTTTCAAAAGCCACAATTCACGAACACCTTCAATCCAAGGTATAATGACCATCCGATCTTTCGTTGGAAGGACAATCAACAACCAACACAACAACAATGTATCAACTCATACCCTCAACAAAACTTTCAACCTCATAATCAGTTCCAACCACAACCAGTCCAATTCCAACATCCTCATGTCCAATATCAACAAACTATCCAACAACCCATTCAACAACCTATCCAACAACCAAAGTATCCTCTTGGGATAAACCCACAAGCTCAATCACCAACCCAAAATGTTCCACAAAGCCTACTAGAACAACTGTGCAAAAAAAATGGACAAAATGAACTCATAATTCTTATCCATTAAACAAGAACTTCAAACCATAAAAACTAGAAAGGCACCCATGCCCACACAGGCCATTCCACAACAAACATCAAGGGGAGAGACAAGTTTCACTCAAACAACTCACGAACAACTAAAGGCTGTGACATTTTTAAGAAGTGGGAAATCAATTGAAAAACCTGAACAGATAAGTCAGAAACCATGTGAAACTTCAAACTCTAATGAAATTTCAAATGAACTACAAGATCAAACTGAAGAAACTGATAATAATGTGAATGAAACAACACTTAAACAAACAACTCCACAATCTGCACCATTTCCTCAATGCATGAGGGGGAAAACCAAGCCTGAATTGAGTGAAACATTGAGGGAAATCTTCTCACAAGTCAAGTTGAACATTCCTCTTCTTGATGCCATCCAAACCATACCTTCCTACTCAAAATACCTTTAGGACTTGTGCACTTTTAAAAGAAAATTTTCACATAAAAACCAAGTCCTTTTGGCTGCTAATGTGAGTACCACCATTCAAGGGACCATTCCTCCTAAGATGAAAGACCCAGGATGCCCTTACATAAATGTTGAACTAGGAGAAAACAATGTTGTCAAAGCCTTGTGTGATCTAGGTGCTAGTGTGAACGTCATTCCTTATGCCATGTACTGTCAGTTAGGGCTCGAAGAACTCCAACCCACATCTGTCACTCTTCAACTTGCTGATCGTAGTGTTCGAGTGCCAAAGGGGATCTTAAAAGATGTTTTGGTGAAAGTTGAAAATTTCATTTACCCAGCTGAATTCATTGTTCTAGAAAATCACCCAAGCTTAGGTTCTAGGGAGCAAACCCCAATCATACTTGGTCGTCCCTTCCTTGCAACAATCAACTCTATAATCCGAGTCCGAAATGGGAACATGACCATCACCTTTGGGAACATGAGTCTAGACTTGAACATCTATAATGAAAACTCTCAAATTGGGGATGATGAAGAGATCCATGAGGTTAATTGGATTGGTAGTGTTGATAATGAACTCAATGAACATCAAGGAGTTACCGAAGGATGGTTAAGTCAAGAAGAGATTGATTTTCTTTATTCACATGAGGGAAATTTTCCTCCTTGGATTGAATCTCTTTCAGACAGCTCTATTGATGAATTTATAGAATCACCAATAAATGATACCATGGTTGAAATAAATAACATTGAGTCCATATCCATTCATGACACTACTCTGGAAAATTTAGTGTATGAAAATTCTGTTCACAAGGAACCAATTTTGTCAAGAAATCTGAACAAAGAAACTAAGTTCAATACAAAGTCTCATCCATTCTTGGAAAGTCATGACCAATCTGATCTTGAATTTAAAGTCTTACCTTCATCACTAAAGTATGCTTTCTTAGGGGACAATCAATCCTTTCCTATTGTCATTTCTTCCTCCCTTGAAGCCGATCATGAGAGGATGCTTCTAGATGTTCTTAGGAGACACAAGAAAGCCATTGGATGGACCCTATATGATATCCCTGGGATTATACCACTTATCGGGACTCATAGAATTATTCTTGAATCTGAGTCAAATCCATGTCGTCAACCTCAGCGGCGACTCAATCCTAATCTCATGGAAGTAGTGAGAAAAGAACTTTTGAAATGGTTAAAAGCTGGTATCATCTATCCTATAGCTGAGAGTGAGTGGGTTAGCCCAATCCATGTGGTTCTAAAGAAGGCTGGAATCACAGTAATAACCATCAAGGATGGAGAGATGCTTCCAACAAGGGTCATTAGTGGATGGAGAGTTTGTATTGACTATAGGAATCTCAACTCTTGTACCAATAAAGACCATTTCCCCTTACCCTTTATTGATCAAGTCCTCGAGCGAGTGGTGGGTCATCAATTTTATTGCTTCCTAGATGGATTCTCAGGGTATAATCAAATCGAAGTCTCCTTAGCGGATCAAGGAAAAACAACCTTCCCTTGTCCATTTGGCACTTTTGCCTTCAAGCGCATGCCCTTTGGGTTATGTAATGCCCCTGGTACCTTCCAGCGGTGCATGTTGGGAATATTCTTGGATATGGTGGGGGATTTTTTAGAGTACTTCATGGATGACTTCTCCATCTTTGGGGATACTTTTGAGGGATGCCTTATAAATGTTGAAAAGGTTTTGTCAAGGTGCGAGGATAAGAATCTCATACTAAATTGGGAAAAATTCCATTTCATAGTAAGGGAAGGACTTGTTCTAGGCCATCTAGTATCTGGTAGAGGGATTGAAGTTGATAAAGCTAAGGTTGACATCATTCGTCACCTTCCCTCTCCTAAAACTGTTAAGGAAGTGAGGTCCTTCTTAGGAAATGTTGGTTTTTATAGAAGGTTCATTAGGAATTTCAGCTCTATTTCTCGACCACTTTGTGCTCTATTGGCAAAAGATGCTCCATTTTTATGGACAGAAAGCTATGAGGAATCATTCTCTACACTCAAGTCAACTCTTATATCTCCACCTATCATGCAATCTCCAAATTGGAAACTTCCTTTCGAGCTCATGTGTGATGCAAGTGATTTCTCTGTAGGATCAGACTTAGGACAACAGTGTGAGAAAACTCCACATGTCATTTCTTATGCAAGAAAATATTTAAATGATGCACAAATAAACTACACCACCACTGAGAAAGAGTTTCTTGCTGTTGTCTTTCCCTTAGAGAAATTCAGGTTTTATCTCTTATGATCACCCATCATTGTCTTCACTGATCATTCATCCCTAAAATACCTTTTCCAAAAACAAGATGCCAAGGCTAGATTGATTAGGTGGGTCCTTCTTCTTAAAGAGTTCGATTTAACCATTAAGGATAAAAATGGTGTTGAAAATATTGTAGCTGATCACCTCTCTAGGATGGAATAAAAAGACAACTCACACCACCTCTCTGTGTCTGATTCATTTGCCGATGAGCAACTCTATTCAGTGAGTGATTGCCCTTGGTATGCTGACATAGCAAACCATTTGGTGACGGGTGACATTCCAAAATTCATGGGGACCCAAGCTAAGAGGAAATTCCTTTCTGATGTAAAACATTATGTGTTTGATGATCCTTACCTCTTCAAGTTCTGTCCTGATCAAATCATCAGGAGATGTATTCCCGAGTCTGAGCAAGAGTCCATTCTAAAATTTTGTCATGGGGAGGCATGTGGAGGCCACTTTTCTACAAAGAAAACCACTACAAAGGTCCTCCAAAGTGGTTTCTACTGGCCGAACCTCACTAAGGATTCCTTCCAATTTTGCAAAAGTTGTCCTCAGTGTCAGAAATTAGGATCCATTACCAAAAGGAATCAAATGCCCCTCACTCCCATTCTGGTGGTTGAAATCTTTGATTGTTGGGGAATTGATTTCATGGGACCCTTTACAAACTCTAAGGGATACCTCTACATCCTCTTAGCTATTGATTATGTCTCAAAATGGGTTGAAGCCATTCCCACCAAGTCTAATGACCACCATGTTGTGATCTGATTTCTGAAAGAGCATATATTTTCTCGATTTGGAATTCCTAGGGCTATAATCAGTGATCGTGGAACCCATTTCTTCAACCGCCCATTCTCTTCACTCATGTCTAAGTATGGTATTACTCATAAAGTTTCCACTGCATACCATCCTCAAACCAACGGTCAAGCTAAGTTGGAAAATAGAGAAATTAAGAAAATTCTCGAAAAAACTATCAATCCCTCTAGGAAATATTGGTCTGAGAAACTCTTAGATGCCCTTTGGGAATATTGAACTGCTTTCAAAACTATCCTAGGTATGTCACCATATAGATTGGTTTATGGAAAAGCATGTCATTTACCTGTTTAAATTGAGCATAAGGCCTTTTGGGCAATAAAAAAAATGAACTTTGACATTTCTTTGGCTGAAAAAAAAGGAAATTGGATCTTAATGAACTAGAGGAACTTAGGATGGAGGCTTATGAAAATTCAAGGATCAATAAATCTAAAGTTCAAGCCTACCAATCTAGGAATCTCAAAGTCAAACACTTTGAACTGGGAAAATTTGTGCTATTGTATAGTTCAAAACTTCATCTACACCTAGGAAAGCTAAGGTCCAGATGGTCTGGTCCATACCTAGTGAATCATGTGTACCCTCATGGGGCAATAGAAATTCAGGATCCCACAAGTGGTCATGTCTTCAAAGTCAATGGTCATAGGTTAAAACCATTCATTGAATCATTCAATAAACAAGAAACCAAGGAGGAGTTAACTGAGCCAACATATGAACCAGAGAAAAATTGATTGATTTAGGGTACAAGTCGGGCTAACGACATTAAACAAAAGCGCTGCAAGGGAGGCAACCCGTGGTTTTCATGTTTCCAATCACTGTGAATCATCTTTTGTTTCCTTCTGCTTAATTTTTCTATTTTTTTATATATAGACTGTTGACCTGTTCTTCTTTTATGAGTAAGGATGGGTATGAAAAGGGAGCACCGTATTCATCCGTGTCACGCGGTGTGATCCCTGAGTAATACCTTACCCATAAATTTAAAGAAGACAATGTATCATCAGTTTTTTTATTTATGTTTTTGTAGGTTAAAAAAAATTAGACTCTTGACCTGTTCTTCTTTTATGAGTATGGATGGGTATGAAAGGGGAGCACCGTATTCATCTGTGTCACGCGGTGTGATCCCTGAGTAATACCTTACCCAGAAATTTAAAAGAAGACAATGTATCATTAGTTTGATTTAAAAAAACATGAAAATGATGGAACTTGGAATTAAATAAATCATTGTGTTGTTTGTTTTGTCTGCTTTGTCCTTCTTTTTATGGTTCAGGAACTATTTTTGGTGATACATGTTCAATCAAGGAGGTTTCTACATCCCCAAAGATATCAAAGGAGTAATTTGGAGCATCATGAACCTCAACTTTAAAAACCAGGTGAATTTGTTCCATGTTTATAATTCTCAATTTCATCTTTGAACTCCTCTCCTACCCACTTCTAACTTTTCTTTTCTTTAAACACTGGGGACAATGTCATTCTAAGTTGGGGGGAGATAAAAAATGTTTTTTTTAAAAAAACATGCATGAAAAGAAAAATTCCATTAACCATAAACATGATAAACACACATTGCAAACTCTAAAATTAGATATCAAATAAATTTTGCATGCCTTGATTCTGATTTTAATGCAAGTTTAAGTTCATGAGCATAGTTTTTGGAAAGTGTGGTTGTACGATGTGATTTTTCAATGTTTACAATTTCATTCTCTTAATAAAAATGCCACAATGCATGTCGACTGGATCGTGTGTGTAGATTTGAGTTCTTGGGTCCCTTTCATTATAGCATAGGGTTCTGGGGTCACTTTTAGTTTAATTTGAGTATACAAAAAAAAACAAAAACAAAAACAAAAAAAAAACAAAAAAAAGACCACATAGAGCAATGTTTTGTACAAATGTGTGGCGTCCGGCACTTGGGGATCGTGACTCCATAGTTTTCTTGCCCATAGTTAGGCTTTATATCTCTATTTTAGAGCATGAAATTTACAATATGTGTGGCATCCGGCACTTGGGAATCGTGACTCCATAGTTGTCTTGCCCAGAGTTAGTCTTTTCATATCTATTGTGGTTAAAAAAATAAAATCAAAAAAAAAATAAAAAATAAAAAAAGGATACTCATCTTAAGGTTTAATGTGATTCCCACCGAGCGCTTCCATTTTTTCCCCTTGAACAATAAAATGGACCCCATATCTTTTATGATGCACAACACTTTATCATGCTTAATTGGAATTGGATGAAATGTGGCGATGAATTTGAACAAAGGAATGGGCTTGGGCTTGGGATATGCTTATGGACCTAGCTTTTTTTTTAATGATTTTGATGGGTTTTCATAATTTTTTTTGGTATTAGATATTTGGGTGAGCAATGTGTATTAAAATGTTTTTGGAAAAGGGGATTTGAATTTCATATTTGTAATGTATTTTGCTCGAGACTAGAAAAACTCATGTTGGGGGTGTGATTAGTCACTGAAAGTGGCTAATATTAATTGTTAATATCTTTATATTCATTTTTCCAAAGTCCATAAACATTGTTTTTAGTGAATTACATAAATAGAACTTCATTTCTCATCAAAAACGAAATTCATGTTTAAAATGCAAATTTGGGCCCAATAATTCATTTGTTTGTTGACAATATTATATTCATTTTATGAATTTTAAATTTTGGGATATTATTGATCAATTTTTTTGGAACATTTTATCTTTTAGGTCCGCTGGATGAATCCCAAATGAAGATGGAGAATTTTGCGCCTGAAGGCAGAAACTTGCTGGAAAAAGCATAATGGGCCTAAGGCCCATCAAACAAATGTGGGGCCCAGAAACCAAGCCCAATGAAGCTCAAATTTATACAGTAGAAAGATAAAAATATTAGGATCATTTTATTAAACTGTGGTCGGAGCTAATTCTGATGTTTTCATGATGATAAAGGGATCTAAAGTTTAGATTTAAATGGTGGACTCGACATTAATGCACAGAAATCCGTCCCACCATTTCGACCATAACGTCCAAACGGATGATCCAAATTTCCTGAAATTTTGATATCTTCTATAAGACACATGGATGAAAATATTTCTCTTCTACAACCCCTCCGGATTCGGCCTTCTTCAATTTCGAATTCACACGTCAATATGGTGGACGAATCTGGACAGTTTTCCGGGTCAAATTCAAAACATCAATTTCCTTTTGATTATTCACCCTCCATTTGACTCTATTAATTGTTGGGGGGTGAATTAATTGTTTGAGGATGTACCTAAGGCTCCTAATATGCCTATATAAGGAGCTATTGGTGAAGGTAATAGGGGTGGATATTTTTCATATCATCTTTTGTTTCATGTTTCATTGTAAGGTTATGCTTCCAAATTTCTTTTGTAATGTTTTCCATTTCCATGTAATTTTCTTTTTTTGTATCTTTATGTTCTTAATCAACTTCATTCACTTATATATTTTCCATTTCTTTTATTAAAACTTTATTATCACAAAGCACAGTGATATCTCTGTGTTGTTGTGAATTAGTTCACACATAGGTGTGAATTTCATTCACACACACGGAGGAGTGCTCGTTATTTCCGCGGTTTTAATTTTTTCAATCCAATTCTTGTTAGCCATCTTCCGCCCACCATTGAGAGTATACCATCAATGGAGGGCTAAACCCTTAATGGGATGATCCTAGGAGGATGCAAAGGCTGTATTGAATGTTATTTTATGAACGAATTGTTGTTAATTGGATAATTAATTTAAGACATCCATTCTTCAATTATTTCTACTCTTCATCTTTACTGTGTTTGAGCAAACTAAATTCAATTATTAAATGACCATATACCTCGGGGAGATCATGAATTTGGTTCTATAAGTGTATACGGGATTAGTAATTGTGTTTAGTAAGCACCAAACCAGAAAATGATGAATGTAATGTTATTTTTGAAGAATGGATTCATCAAAAATTAATAAAACCAAAATTGTCTAATGAAGTAAAATTCATTCAATCCACCCAGAGCATAATCCTAAGATCAAAACATTTTCTTTGAATTGAATTCACTTATGTTTCTTAGTTTTCTTTAAACCATCCAAAATCAAACCCAAATTTGGCTACTTCATAGCCCATCCTTCACCAAATCATAGCGTCTTAAGGTTACTTCTTTGGTCCCTGTGGATTCGACCCCTACATGTACTACATCGACCGCTTTTACCAGTAGGGTAAATTTGGGCGCAACCAATGGTATGTAATAGTGATTTTGGTTAGTAATTATAGGTGAAAAATTGATTTAGTGTTTAAAGATATTCTGAATCTGATCTTGAATGAGGATCTATAGAGGAGGGAAGTTAAAGCACTATTTGTTAATAAAATTAATTCCAACATAATAGGATGGTCACTCTAGATGAAATATCATAAGAAAACATTATATGATAACTCTCATAATAAAATTTAGAGTAATTCGGTTGGCTCAGGTCTTACTTTTTTGGAATTTTGGTGAAAAAGGGAATATCAAAAAGAATTTAAAGAGTCAAAAGGAGAACAATAGAAGGTAATCAACATATGTTAGTTCAATTTTTTTTATATAGTGTAATTGAACAACCAACTATTACTGAGTCTCAATAATCTAGTCGAATCTTAGATGATTAACTCTAGAGAATCCTTTCATTCAACTAATGATCAAATATGCATGGTTAATTATGTATATGAGAAGTTTATAAAATCTCATTTTGTGAATTATAAATCCCTATAATTTTTTATAAAATGATATTTCAACATCGAAATGAATAACATAATATTCTTAGAGCTTATGAAAGTAAGGAATATCCCCAGTCTATAAAAAATCTTATTTTTGTTGGATAACATGATGAGGTAGGTTTTAGAACAACCTTTGTCAATGGAGTATGTAAAGTTACCTAAGGGTCCATGGTTGTTGAAAGAGGTGTAAAGTATGTAAATATTTACTTTATAGGGAGTTCATATGGAATTTTAGTTGTTGGAAGTATAACTTTTGGTGATTTTTAGGTTTGATAATGCAGACTCGATCACCTTAGTGAGAAGAAAATAAAAGTTGAAATTGATAAAGTTATAATAAATATTGATCAAATTTAAATAGTAATATGTGAAATTTTGTGCTAGGGAAGTAGATTTTTTTGGATTTTAACTAAAATGGATGGAATATTAGAGATCATAAGTTAGAACTAGTTCATAAGATTTTTTGGGGGCCTAACCCTATCTAGTATCATAACGGTTATCTCCACTTTGAAACTTTTATTGATGATGATACTAGAAAATAATGTATTTAATTTTTTAAGAATAAATATTATGTATTTAAGGAACTTATTTAATGGAAATAATTTATGGAAAGGGAATGTGGATGGAAGTTCAAGTGCACCTGTTCAAACATTAGTGTTGAGTACACCAAATACAACTTCTAGAATTTATATAAGAAGAAAGAGATAAGAGAAGGGAATATAGTACCTAGGATGGCATAAAATATTGGAGTGGTGAAAAGGATGAATCATACATTGATATATAAATATCAAAACATGAGTTTTCACTCAATAATACCTAGGGGATTTTGGTAAGAGGAACTCAACAAAATGACATATCTCATCAACAGGTGTCGAACATCAGCGGTAGGGTAGTAACTTCCAGAGGATTTATGGACCAGTAACTGATTAGAAGTTTACCACCTTAAAATATTTATAATATTTGTGTATGTTCATGTTGACACTAAGGATTGACACAAGCTCAAGGAAAAATAGAAAATGAATTTTTTCATTGGATATAGAGATTATAATTTTGGATATTAATTTTGGGTTGATGACAAAATACAATTAATTAGTAGTAAAGAAGTTATATTTAATGAGAATGTAACAAAATGAGTTTTTATAATATATATTTCTTTTTTTAAGTGTTCAACAAATTTATTTATATAAAAATTTGTGCTTAAATGAACAATGATATAATATTGAAATATTATTATTTAATGTGATTATTATCACATAACCATTGGATTAGAGTGTATTAATAGGACTAAATAAATTATAAAAAATATGTATAAAGTTTCTACTAAATGAAAAATTATTTATTAACTCTTAGTAAATAAGTACTCAATTTTAAATGTTAAAAGTAATACCATTTTAGTATAAAAGATATTTTTTTAAAAGTACTATATTTTTCTATATATTAAGTATCATGATCACTAATGAACTTGGATTTTGATGCAATTTATTGGTATTTAATGTAAATAAATGAATAAATATTCATAAATTTATTATCAATTGGTTATAAGTGAATATAAAATCATTTTAAGGTAAAAAGAGTTATTTTTTAGAAAATTGTTTTTTTGTGAACAATGTATTTTATATTAGAAAATTAAATTAATCAATATTTATGAATTATTTTAATATAATTTTTAGATAATTCTTCATATAATTTTTTTACTCTGCAATTATTGATAATAAAATCATTCTTATGCTTAAAAATACATTTTCTCTAAAAATGGGTTTTATGCATTTTGTGTGCGGATATTATAATTATTTTTTTACTAATTTTAGTAATTGAATAATGTAAAATAGATTAAAATTTTGAAATCAATATAAATAATATTAGGTAATTATTTAAACTTAATTTCTTTCCATAATGAATAGTGATCATGGTAAAAATATTATTATGACGATAAGGGTTAAAAGCGTTAAAAAAGGGGTTGTCCTAAGAGATACAATTTAAAATATCAAAAAACATTAGATTTAATTTTATTGGTTGATTGAATTTATACCTTAATATTATTATCTTTGAATATTTTTAATTTTTTTTCCACCTAACTTGACTTATATATATATTATATAACAAAGTTTCAAGTATTTACAAGTTTTCCATCTAACTCACTTATAAAAGGGAACCCCCTTTTCTCACTTATCCATATAAATTGAGCTATTTATCTTGAAAAATATTCCAATATTAATTCCAAAACTTACTCCCCATGATCTATAGTATCTTTTTTTTTACCAAAAGGACAACCTATAAGGCTTAAGGTGTAAGCCAAAATAAGTTTTCCAAATAAGATGTATAAATCTTAACCAAGATCTTTCACGCTTTTTGCTTCTTCTACTTCATTAAAACATAAAAGAAACATGATGGTATAATAAAATAAGTATCTAAAATATAATTAAATGTTATTATATTTATGGTACACAATTTTTTCATATCCTTTTCCATCCTATGGGAAATTAAAACATCTCTTGTGCGTACGTGTGCACTACCACCTTCACGAAGCAATGTGTTTTGTTTTTTATCCCTGCCTCTCACAGATGGTTATATAGAGGGATTTAATTAATATACATGATATTTATGATATAATAATGATTCTATAAATTTTAATTATTATTTAACTATATTTTTTTCCAACCATTGAAAAATGGAAACATTACTCGTGCGTACGTACAAACTACCGTCACCACAAAGTGATATAAATAAAATTTCATCACCAAACTATATGGGTGGTTATAAAAGTGTATATAATGAATAAATATAATATTTATGACATTATTTATACTATATATATGATTAAAATATGATAAAGGTTCAAGTAATGAAATCTTCAAACCAAAACATAGAAGGAAAACAAACCAGTTTTCACCAGAATAATGATTTTAATAAAGAATTATTAATAAAATGGTAATTGGAAATTATAAGAGAATTATATATAGTAATATATATATATATATCAATATAGTAATGTAATATATTTATAATAAATATATATTTATTATATATGAGGTTTTAATGCATACAAATCAAGACGGGACTTGAGGTAAACGTTTATGTTGTAATCTCATTTTTTGGGATTATCAATGTTAAATTTCCATTGAGGGAAATTATATAATAATTATATTTTAAAACACATATATTTTATTCCAATATTTTAATTTATATTCATTTAATTATTTATTTACATTTTCATCTCTTTTATACTTAAAATGATTGAGAAAATGTTTTTAAGAAAAGTTGTCCTTATTACTTCTTTTTGGGTCGAGAATCTTTCTCTTCCATGTACATATTATTTAAATTTTTTTATATAAGTTATTATCTATAAATAAATTTTTGTGGAATTTTTTTAATAACACTAAAATTTTCTAAAAATTACTAATATTAATATTTTAAATTTTTTTCTTTATGACTCACTTTTTGAATTGTTACAATAGTGTGAAATGAAAGTTTTATTTTAACTTATATGATATGAATATATTTTCACAAAATCATGTATTTTATTCACCATGAAGATTATTTTACAAGTTTACATGTGTTTTTAAATAAAAATATATTTCTATTATTGTGTAATTTTTTAGTTTTAAAAGTTACCAAAACAAAAGGAATGTTTTCTCTTAATTTTCAAAGTGTATTTTAAATGATTTTATAAAAGATTTTTTCATCTATGTAAATATCCTTTAAGGATTTTTATAATTTAATAAAGTTATGATATTATGATAACATATAATTTCTTTATCTGGATGACTTATGATAATGATGTCTTAAGGATGATTCCATGAAACCTGTTACATTTCCACTTGTTAATTAATTTATGAGAAAATATTTATGAAACCTATTTATTTTCAAAGGTTATTCTATGATGAATGTATTGTATGATATTTTGGTACAATTATGTATGGTTTTAATTATATAATGTTTTGGACCAAAATTATATATACCACTAAATCATTGAGTAAATAATGTTATCTAATGGGACCATATGAACTAGTATGGGGAGTGAACCAAGTTTAGTAAGAGACTCTACCCACTATGATATTCTTGGTAGTAATCATTGACTATTTAAATTATAAGAATGTGGAGTGAACCCAATCCACTATGAGACTCTATCCACTATGATAGTATTTTTTGTGAAAATTTACTAATGAAATGATTTTATATGCTTATGTGTATTCCAAAAACTAATGTTTTATGCTTATGATATGCTCTCATGGATCATGATTGATTGTTGATGATTACACACTCTTATGACTTATGTATTTTTTCATGATAATTATTTATACTATAACTTATGATTAATTATATTTGAATGATTGTGTATGACTCTTTTAAGTAATGATTATGTTATCATACACGTATGCTTATCTTATTCTAACTTATGACCATTGATTGATAACTTATATGTTTAAATTTATTGAGATTACAATATCATTATTTCTTATTTTTATGATTATATTTCATTTAATATACAATTTTTTAAACCTAAAATCTAATTACCTAATGGTGGATAGTGCATCTAATATTAGTGAAGGTAATTGTGAGTGTGTACCTATAAAATAGACTAAAAAAAAATAAAAACAACAAAAACATGCACAAGTGGTCAATGGTGATGAAATTTTTTTTATGGAAAAAATATGATATGGAGAATATAATTTGAAAGAGATGAAATCACACAAATATGTATTAATAAAAACAATCATAAAATGAGAAATAATGAAATAATAGAGGAATTTTTATTGTCCAGTTAAAATATGTCTTTTTTTGTGAAAATATAATCAAATAAACAATAAAAAACACACAACCAACAACCTTTGTCAAGTATATTGACTAGAAATTGGATGAGTTTGTAGTTCTTCACATAAAAATTCAATCAATTATGAATAAAAATAATTTAATTAAATTTAAAAATGAAATAAAAAATTTGTATAAAGAAATGAACCAAAACGATCTTATTCCCCCACTCAAAGTTTATTTAGAAATAAATTACAATACAAACAATAAAAATAAATTTGAATTAATAAAAAAATTAAATAAAGAAAAAAATATGAGGAGTGTTCCCTCGATCTTATGCTCCTGATCGAGTTCCATCCATGGCCTATAGTATCTTCCTTATATTTCCTCCAGCTTCACTCTGGAAGTATCTCTCTAGAAAAATACATAAGTCCCCATGGAATCATCCCCACCTCATAATGTTTTAGAATTTTTAGTCTCTAGGATTTTGGGATTTCCTCACAGTAATTGTTTTCCTGGTGGAAGTAGCCGGTATGTCTTTCAACACTTTTTTTTTGTTCTGGTCATGTTATAATTATTTTTCCCATCAAACCAATTAATGACCACATGTGATTCTGAATCATCACAAATTTGGAATCCCTATCTATCCACATTCCCTTACTAAACCTCATTATTCATTAGTCTTCCATGAATTATTTGAGCATCATGAATCAAAAATCCCTTCAGTTTTAGATCAACACTCACAGAGAAGATGAATATTTTAATGTAAAATGTTTTTCAAATATCAAGAACCTTCAAAGTAGTGTCTTGGATAGATTCAATGTAATGACCCAATTTTTTTGAATAATATCTGTTTCTTGAAATTGTGTGTTATATTATTTTGTACTCCACATAAATTGATCTCTTTAATAATGAAGTGAGAATAATTATAAATGTGACCATAGGGTTTTGGAAATTATATGAACGTTAATAAATCATGACTATTGGTCAATATGACCAATGGAAACTGTAATCTTAATAATTATTTTAACATTAAAATTAGTTTTATAAGTATAAATGATAATGGTTAATTAATGTAGAAGGAAGAGTTGATGACCTCATCCAGAAGAGTCATGATGTATGAATCCCATTTTTTGGAGATTGGGAAGGAGTTATAATCACTGGGCTTCACTCTTGATCAATCCCAATATAATCTTCAACATGTTATTATTTAACTAAATCGCATATGGGAGAAGTTCAAGTTAGTGGGAATTACCACTCGGGTGATGTTATCCGAGCCACCCCACGAACCTGTCACCATTACACACCTCACCAATAGGTCATATGTGGGTGTTATAATGGGTTATTTTTTGAAGCCTTAGCTATTTAATGTGTAATCCCTTTTTATAAATAAACTTGTTATTCCATTAATTTTGTTTTGAGCATAGTTTTTCTTAAAAATATGACAAATTTGATATATTGTTTTTTCGGAAAAAAATTGTTCTTTTCGGAAAAGATATAAATATTTATAATAAAATAATATATTATGGATAATAATTATTTTAATTAAATATTATGATTAAAAAACTCTTATTTAAATTTAAATGGAAAAATAATTTTATTTTTCTCAAGTGTCAAAGATTTTACTATGCATTTTCTATTCTCTATTATTAATAATAAAAAAGGATTTTTATATTTAAAAGTTAAATTTCTCATAATTAGTGAATTAGTATGATAAAATAAATATCATTTCTGAAATTATCATGTTGACTTTATTTTAGGGTGTATTTATGATAATTTTATAAAATGTTTTGTTTTTTAGTGAATTGTAAAAATACAGATTGTAGTTTTTGGTATGTTTAATGAAAATATAATGATTTAATAAGTAATATAAAATTATGGTAGACTCTTATGGATTATTATAACATAATAGGTGTCCCATTTGGCCAATAACATGGGAAAATATCATGCTAAAGCCTATGATTTTGAATTTACCACTACCTAGGTGTCCAAGGAAGTTATTAAACAAATCCTCCTATTTTTATTTAAATAACCACCCATTTCTCCATTTATTTTCACTAAAATTTATCCTACATGAATATATTATAGTTTTACCTCCCAAGGAGTCCTCCCAAGGTGTAATAAAGTCCCCAAGGTCCCAATCTTTGAGTATTAAAAGCTACTCTCCAATGTAAGGGAAATCTCAACTTCACTTTTCCTTCCAAGTTCCCTTTTTCATGTCATATATATTTAAAATTTACATAATATTTTCTTCTATACATTTTATTATATCCCTTTACTATATTAATAGTATTTTATTAATGGTATACACTTTTCCCCTCTATTTTTAATGTTTTCTAAAACCATGTTTCATACCGATTATGCTGTGAGATTTTCTTCTCAAAATTTTCCTATTTTTCTCAAGAAATTATTTTATTTTATTTATGTGAATACCCAAAAATATTTATTTTCAAGGATTATTAAAAAATATTTAAAAAATATTTATTTTATTCTGTAATTCACATACATAAAACTCTCATTCTTTTTATGTGCGTTATAAATGACATAGTGATCATGTTTTTAAGAACTTTTTAAAACGCAATGATTTTGATACGAAACACATTTATTTTTTCCACATAGGTTATTTATGAGATGTTTGATTATGATATATGTGAATAACATGAAAATTATTATATACTAAAGTTATTCCCAGATAGTTCTCTATTTCATTGTGTAAAGAATTTAATCTCTAGAGACGATATGTTTTATGATACCTTGGTAAATAACCTCAACAATTTTTATGACACCTTAGTGAAAAACCTTGGTGGTATTATTATGAATATATAAAATAAATGTTTTATACACATTTACAAGTTAGTATTCATGTTATTTTATTTATTATATTCCTCATATTCTCTTTCTCATTCCTTTATGATATTCCTCAAGTTCTTGTCAATATTTCTCAGATCATATGTTAATTATTTCTCTTGTTATCCCTTACTAGGCCTTATTATCACCCTTTTCTTTGATGTATATCCCTAGGTTATAAGATACATTAAATAAACTTATTATTAACCTATTATTAAGCCTTTTAATTGGGTTATAAGAATTATTTATTATTTCATGTATTATGTACCTTTTTTTCCAAGAAACTAAACTTTAAAAGATCCTCTATTTTGTAAAATGTAATAAAAAGTTTATATATTAAAAATATGGGATTCAATAGTTAGTATAAAATAATGTTTTAATTATTTGGGGAAATTAGGATTTGGAAACAAAAGGAATAACCCTATAAGAACGTTTAAATATAGGAAAAAATCCTTGTATTTTAGTGAAATATTAAGTAAGTGGTTTCTGAGAAAAGAAATCCATTTTTGGATATGAAAAAGTGGATGTGGATTTGGAACAGATGTAACTAGGGGTCAAAACTCTAACAAGGTGTGTAATTTCTAACTCGGTGTAACCTGGTACACGACAACGGGCCTTGATGCACTCCTCGTTTGACACTCTCGGGGGATCTGTTTGGTTAATCATAATCTTTTTTGAACCATTATAAAGGATTTATAGAAAATGTAATCAATTATCTATACTAAACTTGGCTTATTTTCTGCCTACGTTTCACCTTCCAATCATTCCACGTCACCAAAATGATCGATTTCTACCTCCAAAACAAAAAAAATTCTCACGACCTGCTTCCACCCCGATCAGGATTTCCTCCCATTTCTGCTAGGGTTCCCGCTCCCAGTCCCCGACTCCCCTATCCTGCTCCCATTCCCAACTCTCCCCTATAGTCCCCGACTCCCCGATCAGGATTTTCCTCTATATTCCATGATTCCCAACCCCGACCATCCCGCGTATCCTCTCCTGGACGTCTAGGGTTTCATCTCATCTAGATCTCGAGTTTCCTCTGCCTCTACGGTTTCAGCTGTATTATATCCCATCGATTCTGATCCTCCTCTTCTACGACTAATCCAAATCCCTGCCAATGATAGTCATCAGCTCCTCCATACCTCGTCTCTCCTCTACATCTTCTTCATGACTACATAACTCCTCCCCATCGCGAATTTTCTATTCTGATTCATCGGTTCAAAAACCTCAAATGTTTTGGCTTCATCGTCATCCGACGTATTCACCGCGATCATTATATAAAATCTACGGCCACCACAGAATGTTGACACAATGCCTTCACCTCTTCAAATATCTATAAACTAGGGTTTCTAAAGCTGCTCTATTTAGTGTCTGAAATATAGGGTTTCAAGTCCATCTTAGTCATCCATCAGTTTATTCGTCTAACTCTAATACCGTCACACCGAAATCATCCACTGCCAACTGACCCTTTGATTTTGTCTAAAATCCACATATTTATACTATTCCAGTAAACTCGGGGTCTCCTTCATTCTGCTTCAACAATACCTTCTGAAACATGTATGATTGACTACTATACTACGATACTTTTCCCTTGTGTTCATAGTTATATTCTTTGTATATTCACACAAGGTATTGAAAATTTCATTATAATTTATCCATATTCAATAATCCAAGTATTATTTGTCTTCAGCATTTACCTTAATTAATTTGATGAGTTTTAGTCATTTTTGGATCTTCAGTTTGATACGGTATAATATTTTAATAGTTTCATTTGTGATTTGTAGCCACTCAAATGGGGGGTTTATCTTGTATTGCTAGTTCTGAGATCCCATCAGCTACGGATGTCTTCGACAGTTCTCTCTCTACCTTTAGAATACCCTCTTCTTCTTTTGAAATGCATCATTATTCCATGGTAAGCACTCTGCATTTGTTTTCTCATTATTTCTCATAACTTATTTTCTTTTCAGTTTATCTTTGGCTACGGTTTATTTCAATAACCACCACTATTTATAGCTAAAACATTTTTTATTGAATGCATCTACATCACATCTGTTCACATATGTTCTATATGAGATGTTTTTTGGTGATGTTTACATATGTTCTATTCACATCTGTTCACATATGTTCCGTACAATTTGGATCAGTTTCCAATATAAATAACACAGTTTATTTGACCATCATAGGTATGATTTTTATTTATTTGACTCTTTCTAAATCACTACTTCATATAATAGAATCCTATTATTTTATTTCTTCTTCATTTAGATCTGGGAAGGGGTTAAGCATGGAGTTCTTCCCAGGTATGACGGTGGCTAATAAATATTGTTTTAAATGACTAGATTTGTTCATAGATTCTTCTATTAAAGCATAGTGGTTGTAGGATTTAAATTTTTTTTGGACTTCCATATTCTTAATATAATGATCTTCTATTCCATATTCAATATGGATTGACAGATATGTTTTTCATCTCAAATGATTTCTAGAAGAGGAAACTATCTTTTAGATCCCATAGGGGATGGGAGTATGTTCTTATGGGAGATTATGATGTGAAGGTAGGTAGATCAAGACACAACATCATTCATATTGGAGTAATTATAATGCATATGGAATGTAAGGCTATTTCCATGGATCCTGTCATAATTATATTTTCTTCCCCCAAGAGGTGGACCATTTTCAGTATGCTTTCCTATATGTATTATGTGTAGAAATAAATCTAACATGTCATGCATACATTTTTATTTTTAAATTTCATTAGTACATACCCTATTTTTTAAAAATTATCTTTATAGTTTTTTCAATTTTTATCTATATAAGTTCCTGACTATTTTAGATGATATTGAGGTTGAAGATTTAGTAAAAATGTACAATGAAATTATCCGGTATTCTTTCTACTCTCTTGATTGTCTTTATATTTGTAGTCTAATTTTATTTCTAGATTTTGTACCACTAATTACAGCTTTCAATATATTCAATATATTCTATTAATGTGGGTTTTCAAACATGCATACAATGTTACATGGTTTACTATAACATAATTTTTGAGAAATAAAACATCATGGAACATAGAACCATTGACATATTTTTTAATCCCCGTAATTTTGTATAATTAAAATGGATGGACCTTACAATCTAAGCCATATATTTCATTCTATTATCTGGTATTTAATCACCAATTCACTCTTTGATGCACGTTTTTCCAAATTCAATATTATTCAGGATCTCTGCTTTGATTCTACACTGCATGATAATTGAAACGATGTCGAATTACTTTACATGTCTACTTTGATTCAGGTATAATTATCACCACCTCCTTCCTTTCAGTGTAATGATATCAACGATTCAAGGTAATTTTTTATCACTGTTATTTCTATTTCCATTTTCATAATGTTTCGTTTGTTATTTTGTTGTTTGACATCAGTATTTATTTTATACATTATTCTGTTGCATCTTCTGAGAATGCAGTGTGTCATGTACATTTTAAAATTTATATTTGATTCAACTGTTGTCTGTTTTCATCACCGTCAATAGTTGTGGTGGAAACCCATCAACCTCTTCGTGAACCACATTACCATCATCGATACCTTCTCTAGAGGGCCTATAGATCGAGATCTATTAAATGGGTATGTTCTTCTAATATCATGGAAATAGTAAATCTTTCTTTTTCTTTGAAGATCTCACCAATGGGTCTATATATGACCAAACTGAAGATTCAACCTGTTACAGATGGATCCCGCATACGGTAGTATTTCATTCATAAAATATATAACATGTTCCTCCATTATAATGTTTCACATTTCACATTATTTATACCAATTTAAATGTTGAAATATGATACATCTACATTCTCATATTAGGAAATATGCATCCACGATGTTCGTTCTTCCCCCATTTTTATATGATTGTGTGTCTTCTGAGACCCTACAAATCCAAAGCTAAGCCAAAGGTGTGTTCATCCCAATTTCTAGAAATTTTTTCCCTTCTCTCTAACATTTATTAATTTCATTATAATAGTACATTTTTCAATAATATTTTTATACAACACCTATTCCCATACCATTTATGGAATGTGATTCTTCTGCTTGTCCAAGCTTACATCATCTAAATTTTTTTCCACGGTTGATATTAATTTCATCTGACACATCAAATCATCCTACATTTTTGTAATGTCTAAATTATATCATTCAATATAATTTTTTCCAGTTTCATTCATGAAGATTCCATTTTCTGTTCATTGATGTTTTTAAAATGTCTTAGACTAAATGCATAATGGACTAACTGTTTGCTTCACTCTAAATTTGTTTATTTCAGTATATTCATACAAATTTTCACTACTATAATATAATACATCTGCATTCAAAAATCATAAATTAAAAATCCACTTCATTCGGTCTACAACCATTACTATAAAACTTTGTGTCCTCACTAACCGTATAGATCCAGAGCTTGAAAAAATGTGTGTTCTCCCCAATCCCATTGTTAGTGTTCCAGTGTTTATAATTTCTATAAACAATGTGTTTCCTATTGGAATATTTCCCTATGTTTTTTATTTTATGCGATTGTATACTAAAAACTGTAATAGTTTATACTTTGATAGTTTTTCCCCAAACAAAGGTTACAACCATAATCTCTAGACTGACGCCTTGAGTGTCAGGTACATTAATTATCTTGCATGTTCCTGAGCTATAAAAAAAATCATATAAATTTTTTTATTTAGTTTTTTTCCACCACATATCATTCAATAATCTCATCTCACATCTTCCTTTTGTTGAAAGGTACACTAAATTTTGAGGGGTTGTGCCTTTACATCCTGCTGAAGACTTGTCAGCTCAAAATATATCAAATAAAAAAATTAAGAAGATGAGAGAAAATATAAAGAGATCTCAACCCGAGACTGAAGGGTTGTGAAAGGGAGCTTATAAGGTGTTCCATTTGATGACTGCTTGATTTTTATCAATGAAATATCATCAACTAATGTTTTCCAAATATTTTAAGGTACGTGTCAACTAAGAGAATTACATTTTCTAAAACAGAGGAATCATTTGTTGTATTAGAAGGAATAGGGAAATTTTTTGGTTATGCACAGTAACATACAATCGAGTTTACCCAACATTTATTCCATTGTTTTTTTCACAATTTTTTAGTTTGGAATGTGTATTTTATATCCATCCACTATACACATTCCAATTTACCCAGATTTTATTTTAATAGTTACTATGTACATGAAAACTAAAAATATTCGGTAATGTATATAATATATATTCATTCAGGAATCTGAAATTACAGATCCACTTTACTTGTTCTACCACCATTACTATACAACATTGTGTCCACACTAACCCTATAGATCCAAATCTCGAAAAAAGGTGTGTTCCCCCCAATCCAATTGTTAGTGTTCCAGTGTTTATGATTTTATAAACACTGTGTTTCCTAATGGAATATTTCACTATGTTTTTTTATTTTATGTGACTGCAGACTAACAATTGCATTGGTCTATACTATGATAGTTTTTCCCCAAACAAAGGTTAAAACCCTAATCTCTGGACTGATGCCTTGAGTGGTAGGTTCATTAATTATCTTGCATGTTCTTGAGCTAAGAAAATATTAATATAAATTGTTTTATTTATTTTTTTCCATCATATCTCTTCCAATGATCTCACCCCATATATTCCTTTGGTTGAAAGGTACACTAAATTTTGAGGGGTTGTGCCTTTCCAGCCTGCTGAAGACTTGTCAGCTCGGAATATATCAGGTTAACAGATCAAGGTGATGATAGAAAACATAAAGCAATATCAATGTGAGACTAAAGGATTGCACATGGGAGCTTATAATGTGTTCCATTCTATAACTACTTGTTTTTAGCAATTAAAAATAATCAACTAATGTTTTCTATATATTTTAAGGTATGTTTCAACTAAGAGAATTAGTTTTTCTAAAAACGAGGAATCATTTTTTCAGATTATAAGGAATAGCCATTTTTTTGGTTACACATAATAACATACATTCGAGTTTACCTAACTTTTATTCTATTGGTTTTTTAATAGTTATTTAGTTTGTCATGTGTATTTCATATCCATCAACTATACACATTCCAGTTTACTTATATTTTATTTTAATATTTACTATGTACATGAAAACAAAAAATATTTTGTAGTGTATAAGTTCAGATACATGAATCACTTTTTAGAACATGTATTTACCAGTTCACTGCTTGCAGACCAGCCACCCATATGAATTTGTCTTACATATTTCTGAAAAAGGGGACATATTTAAGTATTATACACCACAATTTAGTACATTTCCTTTCATAAACTGGTTGAATCTTATAATTTCACTCTGCATCAACCATTCTTCACATTGATCATCCATTTTTCATAACATGTAATTGCTTACCTGCTTTTATTCTTCATTCATTTAAATAGAATTTCATTGAAATCATTATTTTGGGTGGAATATATAAAAATCAATGAGAATTTTATAGTTATATCTATACTAGGTATTCCATGAACAAAAATACATTTTTGGTTTTTGACCACTTTATCCTTCCATAAAAATGTTTCTTTGTTTAAAATTTCTTAGAGTATCTCCACATTCCATGAGATCCCACTTTAGCATACAACGAACATATTCCATCATATTGGTAAATTTAGAATGGCTATTTAACAATATTTTTTTTCCAAATCATACAACATCTTTTGTGCAAACACATACAATATATTGCACCTCCATTTTTCTTCATATTATAACAAATATTGGATTTTCATTCTATTTTATGTCTCTTTTGTTTCATTGATAAGGTCCCCAAGTAATTTATATTCACAAAATTTTCTTTCTATAAATGTATTCTGTACAAAAAAACCAGCTTAATTTTTATAATAGTAATTGTATTAACATAACAGTTGCTGATTACTCTGAGGAGCATGTGTAATAAAGATCTATAGATTTTTATTTCCCTTTTATATCATCATTTACTTATTAACCCTATACATGGACATACATTGAAATGAATCATTGATCTTCTCAACTAATGATGGTTTTTTTCTACTCAATTGAACATAGTTCTGATTTATACTAAAATGATCTTGAAGCCATTGAACCTGAAGCTCACTTCTGAAACTATGGAAATCCACTAGTAGGAAGCCTTCATCTTCCATATGATGCTACAAATCCACTTGAAAACCAAGTCTGCAACATTGGGTGCAACAACCTCCCAAACATGAAACATCATCGAGCAATGTTAACCATGAAGATGATACACCACTAAAGATGTTTTATGGGGAGTCCATGTCACATCAGTTGATACCAATCGATTGCCAGGGTTGGAGCCTTTGGATTGGGATCAATCCATTACATGAGAAGTTCTTGACTTATGGTCATGGTGAGGTAAATTCCTTCAGCCCTATTAAGTTTAAAAAATGGTATGATATTATTGAAAATACGATTTCTTTTTCTTAATTGTTACATTCGATGATTATAAATATGTTTTATGATATTCTACAGTTTATTCTATTTCAGGAATTATTAAATGAATTATTCTCTATTATTTTTATGAATATCATTATTATGTATCCTGAATGTACCTATTTTCTCATTTTATGTCCACTTATGTTCTTTCATGGCTATTAATTATCTTAATCATTACTCATTTTTTTTTCTCACCATCTTCATATAATTACAATACCCCATTTTATGAAGAGAACTATTATATAAAGTCCTTCACCTCTATTAAGTTTGAAAAATGGTATTATATTATTGAATGCAATGAAATATTTTCTACAATATCATGTAATTTTAATTTTCAAATCCTTGGGTAAATTTTTATTTAATGCATTTTTTCAATGTTTTATTACTACCACATATACAAAACAGATTTCATAGTTTATTTTACCACCTATACTAAATGTAATAGGGATCTTCAACGCTACAAACCCAACATTTTAAAATATGACACACTATATAAATGACTCACACCTATACTATTAGGATTTTACAGGAAAATATGTCCAAAAAATTACTAAGAAGGATGTGGATGAAACTATCTCATCGAATAAAACACCAAAAAACTGTTAAAAAGGTTACAGAACTCAACCATATGTTCATACAGTCTTTTTTGTAAACATTTAGATATTTTTACATTATTTCATACTAAATCTTTTATGTTGACATTCAAAATTGAATGTCCATATTTTCATATTCAATAATATTTATTTCTTTTCATAAATTTAGGTTACTTCATGTTTTTTATTTCTCTACCTCTCCTATTTCATCATGTTCCATATCCTTCACCATTAGTATTTACTCTATTTCATAATGTCATGAGGAGCTCACTCACTTTATTATCATCTTTTTATTTTGAACATTATATTGATTAAAACGACATTTCAATTTTTTTAATGATGTTGAACCATATGATTTGAAAGAAAATTTAGTAGTTTCATGAATTTGCATGGGCGGAGTACTAGTTATTATTAAATAATAACATATTTAAGAATTATTTTTTAAGATATAAAATTTCATTATTATTATAAGATTATTAAATGAAACACATTTCTCACTAAGGCTTTTTTCTTTTAGAAAATGATGAGAAATAGGAGAAACTGTGTAAATGGAAAGCACAACAGACTAAGTGATGATGAATTTATGATGGAATATGGAATGATAAACTTTATAAGAATGGCGAATCAACTAACTCGAGTTATGAATTATAACATGAATCAAGCTGAGAGACCGAATTCATCTCAAATGGAACAAATTTACATTGATTCCTTTACGGGTCAACGACCACCTCTATTCAGTGAATCTACCGACCCATTGATTTATAAAAAATGGATAAGATCTATAGAAAATATCTTTCATGTACTCCATTGCTCGGAATAAGAGAATGTCATCTTTTATAAGTACCTCTTAGAGGGAGAAGCTGATTAGTAGTGGACACTAGTTAAAAACATGAAGATAAGAGGGGAGATTGAAACTATGGAGTGGGAAGAGTTCATGGAACTTTTTTCAAAAAATATTTCCCCCATTCAATGAAAATGAAAATAGAGAAGGAATTCCTAGAGCTAAAGAAGAAGTAAAATGAATTTGTAGGAATCTATGAGATGAACTTCACAAGAATTTCCCATTACACCTCTAGATTTTTCATGTATCATAATGGGAAGGTTGATAGATTATTTGGTGGATTAATACCCCATCTATGGAAGAATCTATCCAAATGAGACTATGATAACTATGAGTAGATAGTGAGGAGGTCTATGAAGGTTGATCTAGAGTTCATAGACACACATTGGTTCCATAGATAGAATGGAAATAAGAGATATTTGGATCCAAATTTGGGGCATATCTTTGATCACGGAAGAGGAGAAAACCAAGTGAAACTTTCCACATGAAACAAATGTGTGAAGAAGCATTCGAAGAACTACTTGTCTTGGAGAGGACAATGTTAAAAGTGTGGAATAGATTTCCAAATTTCTCAGAACTATCTTAGTGAGGTGATGCCTCAACTTCTCAACACTAATGATAGAGGGAAGATGGTTCATGAACTACATGAAGTTCAATACTTCAAGTGTGGAAATCTTGGGAACTTTTCCAATAACTGTCCAAATCCAAAGTTAATGGAGTGAAATAATTATCAACCTCAGTATAGGCCATGGAAGAAAGGTCGTGATTTTTATCACAATGGAAAAATTTGAATATCCAAATGATGTGGTGGAAGGTACTCCTATTATTCTCTCAAATATAGAAAGTACTTTGTTTGATTCTGATTCTACACATTACTTTATTTCTTCTACGTTTGAAAAGAATATAGAATAAATCCTTGAACTTATGAAATTAGAGTTATTATTCAAGACACCAGGAGGTATTATCCAAGAATAAATAGTGTATAGAAACTATAGTATCCACTTTGGAGAGCACAATCTCATCAAAAATATAGTAGTCATTCCCATATTGGAATTTGAAATTATAATAGGGATGAAATGTATCTCAAAGTATAATGCTAATATCAACCGCAGAAGTAAGGAAATCCTATTAGTCTTGAATATAAGACCTTCAGTTGTTTTCAAAGGGGAGATATCTCTACTTGAGCTTTGTCTAGAAGCACCACCTATAGCCTTATTTATGGAGATGATAAGTGAATATGAATAAGGAAATAGACATATATGAATAGAAAATGCCCCCATTATTCAGGAATAAATTTATTTATTTCTTGAGGAGTTACCTAAACCTCCCCAAAAAGATAGATAGAGTTATCCATTGAACTCATTCTTGGATCCAAAAAGATATCAAAGACCCTGTATAGAATGAAAAATGTGGAGATGGTTGAATTAAAGAAGCAACTCCAATATCTTTTGGATAAGTGGTTTATCTAACCAAGTGTGTCTTCTTGGGGAGCACCTATTCTATTTGTGAAGAAGAGGGATAGATAAATGCAGATATGCATTTATTATAGAGAACTTAATGGGATCACTGTGAAGAACAAGTACCCTCTTTCAATAATTGATGATTTATTTGACTATATTTGTGGGGATCAATTCTTCTCTAATATTGATATTTTATTTTATTATCATCAACTGAGGGTGAAGAAAGAAGATATTTCAAAGACCGACTTCTGATAAATATATGGGCATTATGAGTTTGTTTTTATGCCCCTCATATTTACTAATTCTTCTACTATTTTTATGGATTTGATGAATAGATTCTTTAAGGACTACCTTGATAAATTTGTGGTAGTTTTTATTGATGATATTTTGATATATTTTAAAAGTTTCAAGAAGCACGAGGATCATCTAAGGGATATATTGAAAACTCTAAAGAATGAGAGGCTATTTGGAAAATTAAAAAATGTGAATTTTTTTACAATAAGTTTATTTCTTAGGGAACATTATAAAAAATGAAGGAATCTCAGTTGATCCTACCAAGAAGAAGGTTATAGAGGATTGGCCTTATCTTACAATAATAACTGGGATTTGTAGTTTCCTTGGATTAGTGGGATATTATAAGAGGTTTTTGAAAAACTTTTCATGAATTTATAATCCAATAACCAAGTTAACTAAAAAATGGGACAAGTTCATCTAGACTAAGGAGTGTAGATAAAGTTCCCAAAATCTGAAGAAGAGATTGGTTACTGCACCCATGTTAACTCTACCCATTATTGGTGAAGGATTCGTTATTTTTAGTGATTCATATCTGAAAGGTCTTGGGTGCATCCTCTTGAAAAACGAAAAGGTGATGATTACTTATGAATCTTGAGAGTTTAAGCCTCATGAGAAGAACTATCCTATTCATGACCTAGAGATGGCTGTGGTTTTTTTCTATGAATATATGGAGGCACTATATTTATAGGGATAAATGTGATATATATGCAGACCATCAATGTTTGAATTGTATTTTAATGCAAAAGGAATTGAAAATGGAGATGTTTGGAAATTCTTAAAGACCATGATTGTTCAATTAATTATCATCCTGGAAGAGAAAACAAAGTCATTGATGCAATAAGTAGGAAAGGACCTGTTGTTATAAAAATGACGAGGATTCAAGGATATAATTTGATCAAAGACCTAGTAGAATTGGACATGGGAATTGTAAGGTAAGGCACACAATAAAACCCATTCAAAATTATTTGTCAACCATAATTACTAGAAAATATCAAGAAATATCAAATGTATGATCCTTTTTTGTAAAAGAAGATAGAGGCTGTGAAGGTTGGAATGTTTCTTGAGTTCAATATTGATCAAGAAGGTGTACTAAAATTTCATATAATGCTATGTGTTCCATCTATTCTAGAAATATAGAAGGATCTAATTAATAAAGCTCATATCTTTACTTTCTCTATACATACTAGAAGAACTAAAATGTATAGGGACATTTGTGATCATTATTGGTGGTATAACATGAAAATGGAGATTTCCGACTACACTATAGGGTGCATGGGGTGTTAACAAGTAAAGGCAGAGAGAAAAATTCCTAAAGGGGTATTACAACCACTGCCCATACCAGCATGGAAGTGGTACAATATTACTATAGACTTTTTCACTGGTCTCCCAAATACATTAAAAGGAAATATTGTGATATGGGTTATAGTGGACCGTATCACCAAGACTGCCAATTTTATCTCTATTCAATAATATTTCTCTCTTGAATAAATTGCTAAGATTTATGTAAAGGAAGTGATATGGATTCATGGAGCACCACTCTCCATCATATCTGATCATGATCAAAGGTTCACATCAAGATTCTGGAGAAGTTTTCAACATTCTCTTAGTATCGAATTGAATTTCAGTACGACCCATCACCCCCAAACTGATGGTCAATCTAAAAGAAATATTTAGACGATTGAGGAAATTATGAGAATATTATAAATGGAATTTAATGGTGGATGGGATCAACATATCTCCTTAATTGAGTTCTCATACAAATAAAAATTCCATTTGAGTATTCAAATGGAACCATATGAAGATCTATATGGGAAGCGATGTAGAACTCCTAGTTGTTGGGATGAAGCTAGTGAGAGAAAGATTTTTTGGTCCTGATCTTGTAAAAGAGGTGATTGAAAGGTTTAATTGCATCAAATAATACATAAAGGCTGATCATAGATGGTAGAAGGCCTATACTGACAACTTTCGAAGGGACATGGATTTTGATTTTGGTGTTAAATTCTTCCTTCAAATTTCACCTTGGAAGAGAGTCATGTGGTTTGGGAAGAAAGGGAAGATCATCCCCAAGTACATTAGAACCTATAAAATCATTGATCTCATAGGAGTATTGGCCTAGCGGCTTGCACTTCCTCCAAATATAGATCAGGTTCATGATGTATTCCACTTATCTATCTTGAGGAAGTACATACTTGACCCTTCACATGTACTGAATTTTGAAGTGGTATAACTAGAACATGACTTCTCTTATGAGGAGTAACTAGTGGAGATATTGGACCATAGAGACAAGGTTATACACAACAAAACTTCCCACCTCATTAAATTGTTTTGAAGTAACAAAAAATATGAAGAATCCACATGGGAAAAAGAGGAGACAATTAGGCAAAAGTATCCACACCTTTTTCCGACCAAGGGAACAAGTTGAAATTTTGGGGATGAAATTTCTTATGGGGGGAAGAATATAATGACCCTAACTTTTTGAATAATATTTGTTTCTTGAAAATTTGTGTTATATTATTTTTTACTCATCATAAATATATATTGTTAATAATTATGTGAGAATAATTTGAAATATGACCATCGGGTTTCGACTGTTATATGACCTTTGGTCAATATGACTATTTGAAAAAATATATTAATAATTATTTGAATGTTATATTTAGTGTTATAAATAGAAATGATAATGGTTAATTAGTTCAGAAATAAGAGTCGATGGCCTTATGCAGTAGAGTTGTGCCATACAAATCCAATTTATTAGATATTGGGAAGGTGGTAGCATAATTGGGATTTACTCTTGACCAAGCCCAAGCTGAGATTAAACATGTTAATCTTGAACTAAATCAAATATGGGAGAAGTTCAAGTTATTGGAAATTACCACTCGGGTGATGTTAACTGAGTTACCCCAAGAATCTAACACTATCACACACCTCACCCTTAGGTATTATAAAGGTGTTATAAGGGGTTATGTTTCAAGTCATTAGTTACTTAATGTGTAATACATTTGTATAAATAAAACTTTTTATTCCATAAAATTGGTTTTGAGAATAGTTTTTCTTAAAAATATGACGGATTTGATAAATTGATTTTTCGGACAGAAATTGTAATTTTCAGAAAATATATAAATACTTATAATAAAATAATATATTATTAATAAAAAATATTCTAATGAAATAGTATGATTAAAATAATCTTATTTAAATTTAAATTATATAATAATTTATTTTCTTCAAGTGTCATAAATTTTACTATACATTTTCTATCCAATATTTTTTTTAATAAATAAGGATTTTTATATTTAAAAGTAAAATTTATCATAGATATATAATTATTATGATAAAATAAACATCATTTTTGAAATCATCACATTTAATTTAGGTTAGGTTGAATTTATGAGAATTTTCTAAAATATTTTGTTTTTTGGTGAATAATAAAAATACAATTTTGAGTTTTCAGTATGTTTAATGACATATTAATGATGTAATAAGTAATATAAATTACTGAATGAATATTGTGTATTAAAATAACATAATAGACATCCAAATTGACCAATAACATGGTCAAATACCATGGTAAAGCCCATGGTTTTTAATTTCCCACTACCTAGGAATCTAATGAAATTATTAAACAAATCCTCCCCTTTTATTTAAATACCCACCCATTTATCCATTTAATTTAACTCCTAATTCATCCTCCATGAATCTATTATATTTTTAACTCCAAAGGAGTCCTAAAAAGTTTTTATCATGCCTATTAAGTTCCCAATATTCACTTTTTAGGAGTTACTCTTCAAGGTAAGGGAAATCTCAACTTCTATTTCCTTTCAATTTCCCTTTTTATGTGGTATATCTTTCAAATTTCCATACTATATTCGTCTATAAATTTTATTATATCCCATTACTGTATTAAGATTATTTTATTTATAGTATACCATTTTACCCACTATTTTTAATGTTTTCTAAAACCATGTTTCATACTCGTTATGCTGTTGGATTTTCTTCTCAAATTTTTTCTCTTTTTCTCAAGAAATTATTTTATTTTATTTATGTGAATTCCTAAAACTCTTAATTTTATAGATTTACTCAACAAGATGTAAAAATTATTTAATTTATTATATAATTTAAATACATAAAATCCTTATTCCCTTTCTGTGGGTTATAAATGAAATAATGATCATGTTTTTAAGAACTTTTTAAAACACCATGATTTTGATATGAAACCCATTTATTTTTTTACCCATGGGTTATTTATGAGATGTTTGATTATGATATATGTGGATCACATGAAAATTAAGAAATATAAATGGTGTTCCCTGATAATGCTTTAATGACTTGGGTAAATAATATAATCTTTAGAGATGGCATGTTTTATGATACCTTGGTGAATAACCTTGGTAATCTTTATGAAACCTCAGTGAAAAACCTTGGTGATATGAATATGAATGGATAAAATAAATATTTTATCCAAATTTCCAAGTTATTTTTCATGTTATTTAATTTATTATATGACTCATTTTCTCTTTGTCATTACTTTATGAAATTCCTCAAGTTCTTGTCAATATTTCTCAGATCACATGTAAACTGTTTCTCCTGTTTTTCCTTACTGGGCCTTAGTCTCACCCTTTCCTTTGATGAATATACCCAGGTTACAATATGAAGTAAATATACATAGGACGAACCTATTATGAAGCCTTTCAAGTTTATTAGAATAATTTTTTATGATTTCATGAATTATGTACCTTTTTTTCCAAGAAACTAAACTTTAAAAGATCCTCTATTTTGTACAATGTAATGAAAAGTTTATGTATTAAAAAGGTGGTATACCATGTTAAAAATTCCTTGTAATTGAGTCCTCGACTTTTGTAATAACTATTTGAACTGAAGTTCATTATTTAAACTCATAAATGATCCAAAATTATTATATGGTTGAACGTAATCACCTTCATGCATCTTTACTAAAAATTATCTTACTCCTCATATTCACAAATACAAATGATAAAACACATGATGTGAACCCACTTATGATTATGAAACCATAAAATTTGAGCATAAGGAAGCCTTTAAATCATTTTCATCTCCACCCGCATAAGGAAATAATGTCATGTGATATAATTCTTCTCTTTGAATTCACTAAAATCGAGTCATCTTTAACTCGTTACATCAATACTGAGACCCTTCATACAAATTCAGAGGTCAATAAAGCTTAATTGAGTTAATATTCCTATTATTCATCATTAAAATTCCATTTTATTGATTAAAGTAGGATTCATACCAGGTTATTTGGCCTTGTAACTTTATTTCACATAAATTCGGTATCCCTTAGTTTATCAACAACCATTAATTCATCAGAAGATGATCTTCTCGGTGCTTAACTGATTGTCTATTTCTTTATTTAAATCATCCCATCTTAATCCATATCTACTTTATATGGATTCTAAAGCACTACCATATTATTTGGTTTGAGTTTTCTTCCTCAATTCTCATTATCAAAGTTCCAATTCAATGGCTCAGTATAGATGAGCTTCACTTTGGTCTTTAGTTCTCCTCAATGACTCACATTGGGTTTAAATGTTTCAAATTAAAATCAATTTTAATGTTGGAACACATATTGGCCTTCGATCCACCTTTTAATCGACAACATGATAATCACTCCTCCCCTTTAGTACAACTCATCTTGGTGTAATTTGGCTTCAACTTCATCATTTTTAGTTCATCACTAGAATAAAAATCCACTATGTATAAGTTTGAGTGTAGGCTATTCATAGAGCTTAGATTAGAACCAGGTTTACCCTATTAAACTACCCTCACTCATGATTTTTTTGGTTTTGGTTGTGCACTGTAGAGGAGAAATTATCTTACGGATGGGGTGATAAAAAATTCTCTTATAAAAGGATGAAAAAATATATTATGGTTTCCCCATGAAAATTATCTCACGCAACACACTTAAAATTATCGAACATAAGGATTATCATATAAGAAAATATCAAACACATTTCCAACTTCAAGTTATCTAATGGTTTCCAATGGATGTTCAATTATATTTTTAGACACTTATAATTTATCATATGCTACTTACATAATTTATAATATGAAGCTAGCCAAAAAATTTCCTACAAGTAAAACTTCCAAATATCAAATGGGGATACAAAAAAAGAAAAAAATCACAAAATATCACAAAGTGAAAAAAAAATGATTTCAAAAATCAAAATAAAACCCTTCAATAAAATAATCATTGAGTTTTCATGTTCAAAATAATTTTCAAATTTTTCCCATCAAAGTATATTAAAATAAAAATTATAGAACATGAAAAATTATTTCCAACACATGAAATATATCAATTAAAACTCCTCCATATTCAATCAAAATATTTGAACATAAAAATAATAAAATAAAAGAAATATCATTCGAAAAATAAACACTCAAAAACAATTTTTTTTGTGAAATTATTAAATGAATTATTATCTCAACACAAGATCACTAATTATTTAATATCCAAATTTAAAAGTTCATTTAGGAATATAATATCATCTAAATATCATTAAAAGTATGTGTAAAACAAGTATAAAATATATCCATATCAAATGACCCCATACTTAAGATATTTATTATCCTAAATTAATATTTTTTTAAATCCAATAGAAAATAATAAATATCAAGGATGAAAAATTAAAATGCCATAAATAATTACTTTTTAAATTAATTTACCCTATGGACTCTATCAAGTTGAAAAAATGCAGTTGTCCTCCTAAAATTGAATGGTTTTAGTGCAAAGTTTATAGCCTATTTTACAATAATGATTGAAATTGATTATTTTAAAATAATTTAACACACTCCAATTTTCATCCAACTAGAACTTATAAACTTATCTATACCTCCAGGTGAACTAATGCACATAATTAATAGTGATTAAATAGATGCAACTGAATGGATGGGTGAGAATAATAATTTAAAATAAATAATAATTAATCCATCCATCTGCAAAAGAATAAATAATAAAGAATGAAATGTACAACATGTATTAATATTTTTATTTCATAGCCTATTTGGATTCATATATTATAAGGTTAATTCAAATGAAAAAGGTTAAAGCTAATGAAAATTATAAGACATAATTCCAAAATTTTAAAAAAAATATTTCAAGAGGAAAATAAAATGATGTACTCAACTAAATACATGGATTAATAGAAATTATCCTCCTCAAAGTGGCATCATAACCATCAATCTTAAGAATTTATTTTCCCAATATAAAATAAAAATTAATGCTTAAAAAACAACCAATTTAAAAAAAAAATCATGGGTTTTGATGTATAAATTAATTAATATATCTTAGAATATTTAAGACTCTTACCTCACACTTGAAACCCAACATTGTCCCAAATATTGAATTTCAAGGTCGGGGAAACATCTGACAAAAATTAAATCTCAAAAACATTTTCAATTAAGTAATTCTAATGTATGTTAAATGACTGAAATGAAACTCGCACAACATAATCACACAATTCCTAATTAGTTATTAAAATAGAATTGAAAAAGTATATTCATTTTTACCTTTTTTAATAGATTCATAAATTTTCAATTAAGCTCAAGATACATCACATAGGACATTATTTATAGAAGAAAACAACATCTTAACACATATTTTAGCCTTAATAAAATTCCCACAGAGAGTAAATTTCCCCCACACTTAGTATAAAGAAATAGCAATACTTAAACTATCTAACAATATTAAGGAAGTATTCAGGAAGATCTATAAAAAAAATATTTTAAGAATAATGAAAAATAAAACTCCCCTAATTGTGAAACAATAACCACTTAATTTTATGAAAACACTCTCCTAATTTTTCCTCAAAGTAAAGTGATATGGTTAAAAGTTTTCAACACCTATATAATGAAAAAGGGAACATGATATTCAAGAATCTCAAGTTCATGAAAAAAAAACTAAATATAAGGTTTATGGAAGTTTAATCTTGAAATCTCAAACTTGTATCTCCTCTTACAATAAGAATTATTATAATTACACTCAAGGTGTTCAAAAGTTATGCTCATGAGGTAATTATACAAAAACTATTATCCTTCCTCTTTAAAATAAAGGAAACATATAAAACCCAAGAATATACATCAGTATATTTATTATTATTCAAAAATAATAATAAAACAAAAAATGACCAGAGGTTGACTCCCATGAATCACTGAGTCTATAGTCCTCGGTAAGACTCAATGGATATTCAATTTTCAAAGAAATATATGACATAAAATCCCCTTGAATTCCCCTAAAAGTAATGATTAATTATTTTAACATTAACTAGGAATGGTCTATTCGATTCTCTTACAAGCTCCACAACTCCATTTAATATAACTCTAACGATAGTGGAGGTCCATGCCACTTGGATTTAAGGTTATTAGGAAAAATTATAAGTTTGGAATTAAAAAGTAGCAGTTTTTTACCATATTTAAAATCACTGTTTTTAATGATAGAATAATTAAAAAGCTTTATTAAAGTAACAACATGATGTTTTATCAATGGAAATTCCATTCTTATAATTATATCATATAATCACATGAAATCACAACACAATGAACTATAAAGTTCTATGTGACCTTTAAACATAATATTATCTCCTCTATGATCTGAATTTCGAAAATTTGACATAGACAGTTGCGATCAGTAAGCTGTTTGGAGTCTAATGGAACAAACTTATTTTTTAGTAAATAATAACCTACCTTTATGAATAGTAACATTACCTTATGAATAGTAATATGACCCTTATGTATAGTAAATCAACCAAAATAATAGTAACCTCATCCATGAATGTATAAATAAAATTTAGGCATCTTATAAGTTATAATATAACTATAGTAAAATTATTGGTATTTTTGTAAGTCATAAATAAATAATTACAATTAATTAATTAATTTAAGAGAAAATTTATTTTTCTAAAAGGTTTTCATATATTAAAATTTTTATGTCATCTGGTTTTAAGATAATTTTATAAGAACTTATGTAATTTTTGAAAGCATTATAAAATCAGGTATAGTTTTAAAATCAATATTTTTCATGTAAATTATGATTTTAATTAAAAATTAAATTAGTCATATTTTAAAAATTATTTTCGAAAAATAGAGTTTATTTTTGGAATTTACACATCAAAAAATGGTTATGGTGAATTTTTGGGATTTTTTTTAAATACATGAATTTTTAGTGAATAGTAAAATACATTAATTTACCGTATAAATACATTATAATTTAAATCCACTATTAATGATATCATAAGTGATGTAAGAACCCAAATCTAGAACTCAAATTCTCTTATTACTATTTTTGATCATGGAATCATCACTATTACTTGTCTTATGGAAAAATAATAAACTAATGATTAAAATATTAAGAAAACCCTCCTCCCCTCCACTATAAAAACCACCCACACATCCCTCTTCTCTTCAGTACTATTAAGCATTGTTCCTAGCATATTTTTTTCCCAAATAACTCCCCAAGATCATTCTACCTGTCCAAAATCCCTTGTTATCTTCAAAATACTAAATCTTATCTGCTTAAGAGGTTCTCAAAGGTGATAAACTCAAGAGGTAAATTCCTCTTTCTGATTCATTTATTTCCTTTCAAGTTCTTTTGTTTTCTTGTTTCTTTACTCACCTCCCTTAAATAAAATGGTATTATGACTCTAGTAACAAACATGTACTATAATTATATTATTATAATGGGATATTTTATCACAATCTCTCCCTCCCCCTCATTTTATTCTATAAATGAAAATATCGTCCGAGATGTGTTGATTTATCATATTTAAGGATGACAAGTTTTCAAGTTGCATTATCATCTTATATAGAGAAGGGTTTTATATGCCTGATTGATTCCCTATGGGGTGCATCAGTCCTCTTTTTCAAGAAGAAGGATAGATAAATACGTCTCTGCATTGATTATCATGAGCTCAATAAAATCATGATAAAGAACAAGTATCCCCTACCATAGATAGATGACTTCTTTGATCAGATTTGTGGGGCCAGTTATTTCTCTAAGGTGGACCTTCATTAGGGATATCACCAATTAAAGGTGAGGAAGGAATATATTCCCAATAATGCCTTTAGAATGTGGTATGGACACTATGAGTTCATAGTGATGCCCTTCAGACTCACTAATTCTCGATCAATTTTCATTGATTTAATGAATTGATTCTTGAGATATTACCTTGACAAATTTGTGGCAGTATTTATCCATGATATTCTAATATACTCCAAGATAAAGGAGGAACATGAAGAGAATTTGAATACTATATGAAAGAATTTGAGAAGGGAGAAGTTGTATGAAATGTATAGTAAATGTGGGTTCTAGATGAAGGAAGTATCATTCTTGTGGCATTTTTACACCAGCAAAGGGATATTTTTAGACCCTTCCAAGATAACAGTGATTGAAGAGTGGCCCAGAACAACATCTATAATAGAGATCCACAACTTTCTGGGTCTATCTAGGTATTATCAATGATTTGTGAAGAACTTCTCATGATTGTAAAACCTAATGACCAAGTTGACATATAAGGGGGTAAAGTTTTTCTAGACTCAAGAATGTGAAGACTATTTTAAGGAGTTGAAAAAGAGGCTAATAAATGCACCAGTACTCACACTCCTAACAAGTGAATAAATCTTTTTGGTGTAAAATTATGCTTCAAAGAAGGGATTAGGTTGTGTGCTGATGAAAAATAATAAAGTGATAGCCTACGCCTCAAGGCAGTTGAAAATTCATGAGAAAAACTACCCTACACATGATATGGAGTTGGAGGCTGTGATCTTTGCATTAAAAATATGGAAGAATTATCTCTATGGGGAGAAGTGTGAGATATATAGTGATCACAAGAGTCTAAAATATATATTCACACAAAAATAGCTTAATATGAACCAATGAATATTGATAGAGATTATCAAGGATTATGACTTCTCAATCCACTACCATCCCAATAAGGCAAATAAGGTGGTAGATTCTCTAAGTAGAAAAGATCCTCCATATTTATCAATGAAGAGAATTTAAAAGGATCCAATTTTCTTAGATTTGTAGAGTATGGACATGGGAATCATTAAGTTAGAAACATCATCAATAATTTCCCAAATTATTTCTAAACTATCCCTTATGGAGAAAATAAAGGATGCTCAAAGAAAAGATGTGGAAATTCTAAAAAGGGCGAAAGCTATCAGAAATGGTAAATCCTTTGAGTTAAAGATTGAAAAGGATGAATTCATAAGGTTTGGGTCAAGATTATGTGTACCATCTGATCTAGAGATAAAGAAGGATATTTTTAATGACCCACAAATGTGAACCTTCTCTATTCCTCTAGGGAGCACAAATATGTATCGAGATATATGAGAGAACTTTTGGTGGGACAACATGAAGAAGGAGATTGCTGAGTATACATCAAAGTTCCTAGTATGTCAACAAGTGATGGATGAAAGAAAAAAGTCTAAGAGAATGATGAAACCACTACACATACCAACATGGATGTGGTTGAACATCACCATGGAATTTGTCACTAGACTTCCAAGGACATTGAGAGGAAACAATGCTATATGGGTCGTTGTGGATCGTATTACCAAGACATCTCACTTTATCGCGATACAATAGGACTTCTCATTAGATAAAATTTCACGAATATATATCAAAGAGGTGGTAAGGATGCATGGATTACCACTATATATTGTATTCAATCGAGAATCGATATTCACCTTGATGTTCTAGAAAAGTCTCCAACATGATCTGAACACTGAACTGAGCTTTAGTATGGCCTATTATCCTCAAACTAATAGCCAATCTGAGTGAACTATTCATACATTAAAAGATATTTTGAGATCATGTTCTATAGACTTTAAAGGAGGATGGGACCAATATATTCCACTGGTTGAATTCTCCTACAACAACAGTTTACACTCGAGGATCTGAATGGCACCATACGAATCCCTTTATGGGAAAAGGTGCAGAACAACAACATGTTGGGATGAAGTTGGTTAGTGTAAGCTACTAGGACCTCAAATGGTTAATGAAATGGTGGAGAAGGTGAAAACCATTCAACAACACATCAAGGCAGCCCAAAGTTGACAAAAGGGTTATGTAGACAATCTTCGATGATACCTTGAGTTCAAAGTTGGAGACATGATGTTTTTACACACATCTACATGGAAGAAGTTCATGAGGTTTGGGAAGAAAGGAAAGCGAAGTCCCAGGAACATTTCCCCCTTTGATATTCTTGATCATGTCGGGGCCATGGCATATCGACTAACACTTCCACCTACCATGTCTAAAGTGCACAATGTCTTTCATGTATTCTTCCTAAAGAAGTACATACCAGACCCTTTACATGTACTCTATTTAGAGGTGGTATAGTTGGAGAATGATCTATCTTATGAGGAGAAGCCAGTGATGATCTTGGATCACAGAGATAAAGTTCTACGTAACATGACTACTCACCTGGTCAAAGTACTATGGTGGAACCATAAATATGAAGAGGCAACATGGAAATTGGTGGAGGCAATGAAAGAAAAGTACACGCACCTATTTATGGTTTATAATGAAAAATGAAATTTTTAGAGCAAAATTTCATATGGGGGAATAAAGTAACGACCCAATTTTTTATCAATGGAAATTACCTTCTTATAATTATGTCATATAATCACATGAAATCACAACCCAATGAACTACTAAGTGCGATGTGACCTATAAACACAATATTTTCACCTATGTGATTTGATTTTTGAAAATCTAACATACATAGTTGCGATCAGTAAGTTGTTTAAATTCTAATGGAAAAAACTTAATTTTTTGTGAATAGAAACCTACCCTTATGAATAGTAACATTTCCTTATGAAGAGTAATATGACCCGTATAAATAGTAAATCTTCCAAAAGAATATTAACCTCATCCGTGAATGTATAAATAAAATTTTGGCATCATATAAGTGATAATATGACCATAGTAAAAGTATTAGTATTTTTGTAAGTCATAAATAAATAATTAAAATTGATTAATTAATTTAAGAGAAAATGTATTTTCCTAAAATGTGTTCATAGATTAATAATTTTACGACTTCTAGTTTTAATATAATTTTATAAGACCTTATGTTATTTTTGAAAGCATTATAAAATCAGTTATTATTTTAAAATCTGTATTTTTCATATAAATTATGATTTTAATTAAAAATTAAATTAATCATATTTAGAAAATTATTTTTGAAAAATGGAGTTTATTTTTCGATTCTACACATCGAAAAATGGTTAGGGTTAATTTTTATGATTTTTCTAAAATACATGAATTTTTGGTGAATAGTAAAATACATTAATTTGCCGTATAAATATATTATAATTTAAATCCACAATTCCTGACATCATAAGTGATGTAAGAATCCAAATCTCGAACTCATATGCACTTATTATGATTTTTGTTCATGGAATCATCCTTATTACATTTCTTATAGAAAAATAATAAACTAACGATTAAAATATTAAGAAAACCCTCCTCCCCTCCACTATAAAAACCACCCACACTCCCCTCTTCTATTTACTCCTCTAAAGACTTGTTACTTGCCTAAGTTCTTCCCAAATCACTGCCCATAATCATCCCCCATGTCCAAACAACCTTGGTCTCCTAAAATGAACAAATCCTCTCCCCTTAAGAGGCTCTCAAAGGAGATAAACTCAAGAGGTAAATTCCTGTTTTTGATTCTGTTATTTTCTTTCAAGTTATTTCCTTTTCTTGTTTCTTTACTCACATCCATGTAGGATCGAAATATGAATTTATATGATCAATTAAAAGAGGGGGGGGGGGGGTAAACTGTATGTTTAAAAACTTTCATTTTTAACCTTAAGGAAAACTATGTTTAACAAAGTTAAACAAGGTAAATTCACAAGACCTATTTTAGTTCTACAAACTTGCTAGGTTCCAGAAATATGGTTATGGAAATGAAACTTAAGAAAAGTTTACAAGAAAAATATTTTACCTTAAATCATTTAGAATCTTAATTATCAGAGTATACAAAATAACAAGAAAATATAAGAAGGTTATACTTTCTTCCTTTATCAAAATGAAGTGGAAATAAACCTGAAACAAAACAAGTAACAAGTATGAAATATTTTAACCCAAAGAGAAGGGTATCCAACAACCTTGGATAAAGGTCACTTGATTAATACTTTCAAGAAAGTCTATCTTACCCACACCATGTTAAGCCCACAATAGGAATATCAGAATCTGTCTTTCTATCCCCGCAGGCCCTCAAACTTTAAGGTAGTCAACACCTCTATCTTCCTATCCCCATAAGTCCTTGATTGTACATAGCAAAAATTAGAGTCACACAAAGAAAGATGAAAAAGTTGTTCAGTACGCACAAGGAACGAGAGTTTCTCTATCTATAAATCACTTCAGCATCATGGAATCTTTAGAGTGATGAACTGATATTTATCTAGTTCAAATGAGCTCCTATTTATAGGAACTTCTCCAATAGTCGACTCCCTCCTCCAACAGTCATATTTTTCCTTGAATTTCAGATGTACTTGTACACATGTCACTCAAACAATAGTTATTTAGAAACATAATGTATGACATAATTTCATAATTATAACAAGTGTAAGAAAAATATGGTTTCTCAACAAAATATATTTTTTAGAGTCTAAGGAAAAATAAAGTTTGGAGTCTAAGTAAATAATAATTTGGAGACTATAAATTATGGATATTTGGATTCTGTTTTCCAAAGAATTTGGAAACTGAATACTATAGATTATAGAATATAAATTCCAATGAATTTAGAGTTTGGATTCTAAGGAATTTGGAGTCTGAATTACGAGGAATTCATATTATTATTTATGAGGAATTCAGAGTCTGTATTCTAAGGAATTCAGAGTCCGAATTCTGAGGAATTCAGAGTCTGAATTCTGAAGAATTCAGAGTTAGAATTTTAGAGAATTCAGAGTCAGAATTTTAGATAATCCGGAGTCTAGATTCTGAGGAATTCGGAGTCTGAATTCTGAAGAATTCAGAGTCATAATTTCAGAGAATCCAGAGTCGGAATTTCAGAGAATTTAGAGTCTAAATTCGGATCCTGAAAATAGAATACTCTATATCCAAGGATTTATAGGATTCTGAGATTTTAAATGAGAAACTGATTTTTAGACATAGGAATAAAATGAGTTAGATGTAGAGAAAATATAAAATGAACAATGAAAACATATGTAAGAATAAATTTCCTTGGGGAAGGAAAATTTTTCTTATTAAGGTAATTCTTATGGAAAAATAATTTGTCTTAAGATAGAGTGTGTGATTTTCAAAACATAGAGGAATGGAAAAGTCATAAGGAAATCTTATTGACTCAAAAATCTCTCCCTTTTGGAAAGCACAAACATCCTTATGAAAAAGAATATAAGGACTTAAACTTGAAAATAAAAACTTATCTCCCTTTACTTATGAATCATGGTGAATACGACTAACTCCCCATTAGGTTATGAAATCCATAAGGATCATATTCTTGATTTCCTAAATGAGATTTTACATTTTATTTCATACAAAAATATTATTTGATAAGAAATACCCCTTAGATGAACTCCTCCTTACTTCGGGAAATCTCTTCTTTACTTAGAATTCTTTTTATCATTCCTTCTCCCCCCCTTTGTGATTTTCAAAAAGGAATAAAGAGAATGAAAAAATTATAGTACCTGAAAAAATTAGTACTAAACAGCCAAAAATATGAAGAACAACCCAAATTCCATTACGATTAAAAGAATTTGTACAAAGAAGAAAATTCAACAAAATATCAGAATGGGGTAGAATTATCCTTCTTTATCCTTCGAAATTAACTTCTTTGAAATAGTTTTCAGCTTCTTTATCTAATTGTGATCTTCTTCCACATGCTTGAGTAACCGATCTTAATCTTTATTTTTCTTTTCTAAGGTTTTGATCTTTTCTTCCCGAGCCATAAGAATATATGCCTGAGTCTTTAGGATTTCTTCTTCAGATTGATAGTTTCTCAGAAGGATTATGCTTCTTATGATATTCCTCTACTTTCCCTATCATGTCTTCGGTATCACCACTTCCTTCTTCTTATTCTTCTTCCACTTTTCCTCTGGAACTATTTCTTCTTCTTGTTTTGGTTCCAAAATCACCAAATTCTTTCCTAAAGTCATAGGAAGTGGTTCTTTCAAAAACTATTCTGGTACCTGGTCTTTTTTAGAGGCTTTCTCAGTAGCCTTGAGAAGGGATTGAACGATTTTAGCCTCAGAAATTTTCTTTCTCTGCTTCTTTTCTTTCTCTTGTTTCTCAAGATCTTCAGCAACCTTCAACTTCAAGGATTTTATCTCAGTAGGGTCCAAGCCAAAAGTAGGCCCCCTTCCTTCCTGTTCCTTTTGTCTTCTCTCCACTTAGCAACCACTTCATCAGGGTAAGTCTTTTGCTTCTTTGGTTTTGGGGGTGCTGATTGAGTTTCCTTATCTTCAAGAAGTTTTCCTTTCTCTTCTGGTTCCTTTGCCTTAATCTTTTTTCCACACTTCTTAGAAGTTTCATCCACTTCCTATTTCTTTGATAGAGCTTTAATTTAAGCTTCAAACAAGTTATAAAATTTTCCGGATTTCCTAGAAAAACCAACTTTCATTCTCTTTAGAGTATCATCACTCAACCACATCACTTTGAAATTCCTTGGCTTAGAAATACAAGGAATTTTGAAAGACTAAAGACAAAGAACTATAATCTTCAAGAGAATATCCAGATACATTATTATTTGAGACTTCAAATTTACATTCTTGATATTCTCAATTGTGACCAAGATATACTTGAACAAGTTTATCTTCTTGAGGTTCACCAAGAAATCCAAAATATAGATGTCACTTTTCTTCAGGGAATCCTCATCCCGTTTTCTTAGAATAATAATGCCTTAAACCCATAATTCAAGAATCCAGAAGTTTTTAGATAGATGAACAATCATTGAAGTCTGCACTTCTTTTAGGCCAAGGCACTTTAAATCATTTTCTTTCTCAAACGAACCCGATACATCCAGTAATTTATGGGTGCAAAATTCATCTTCACCTTCATAAGTAATTCCAATAAGACTTGCAGCCTTAGTGTAAGAAATAGAGTAGGTCTTTTCATAACACTTAAAGGAAAAATTTTCTCTCCCTTATTCATTAATGAAAGTTACTGACTCATAGAATTTGATCAACAACTCTGGATAAACCAGATCCTATGCCTTCTATTTTGATACACATAGGCTCTCCCAACAATTCATCTTGATATTCTTTTAGATGATAAAATCATACCTATCAAAGAATTTCGGATCAACTAACCTCTCTCTGTATATTTTCCATTCAGGGATTTATTTTATAGAAGACATTTCTTTCTAAGGAGAAGCTTGCACATACATTCGGAATTAAGAAAACCCTAAAGATTAAGAATAACCTTAAGTAGAGGAGCATGGATTTAGAACACTAGAGCTTTGAATATCGATGTGGGACAATCATCATGGGGTCTTTATATAAGAGTTTGAGGTGATAGTTCACCTTCCTTGATTGATCTAATGGTCGAAATAATCTATATCAGATCTGACAGTTGAGATGATAGCCTAAGAAGGAATTTTGTAGGTTCTGATATTTTGAGGTTTTAAAGATAAAAATTCGGATTTAAGAAAAAGTGAATAATTTTTTTTCTATAAAATGAAAATAACAACATGTAAAAAGATGATTATGAAAGTTTAATAAAGGAAACATACCTTCCTGATTTCTAGGAAAATTATTCATAATAAGGTAAATTCTTCTTGAAGAACTTTAGTTAAAAAAATGAAAAATTTTGATTAAAAAAATTTTGATTATGAAAATTTTGATTACAAAAATTTTGATTACGAAAATATTGATTAACATGAAAATATACTCCCCTATGAAAAGGAGTTTCTTACTATAAGGAGATAGGTTTAAAAAAGAAGTTAATATGGAAGATTACCTCAAAGTTATCTGGAACATACCAAGTAAGTAATGAATAATAGATATTTTTATCTATGTGTATTAATGAATTAGATAGTGTTTTAGAGGCTTAAAATGAGAATAAATACAATCTTAAGCATGGAATACACTAATATTTTTAAAAGATTGTTTTACTGCCTTTTGATGGAAAACCATCTTTTAAATCTATCTTTTGACAATTTTATAAGTTATATTTGTCAAAATAAACTTATTATTTATTATTGGGACATCAAAATTTACTTTGTATGAATTTTTGGTATTTTTCCGATAAAGTTCATTTTTTAATGAATAGTGAAAAATGTTGTATTTTAATTCAAAACCTCTTTTTAAACTAATTTATTTATATGATTATATTATATTTTGAATTGGTTTTAAAGTTCAATTAGAATATATTTTTACCATTTAATCCAATAGTGTTCGTTGGAATTAATTTCACTTTGAAATTGGACTTAAACTAGTGTCAATCTTTTGATACTTATTGTTTCATAAAAACACGCTATTTGCTCTGACATCGTGAATTAATTATTAAAATAATTAACGTAACTTATATGTTTTGAATTTTGTAAAATAGAAATCATTTTTGAATTCGGAATATCAAATATATTTTAGGGTGAAGTTTTGGTATTTTTCTGAAAAACTTCAATTTTTAATGAATAGTGAAACCACTAAGTGGTACTTATAAAAACTGATTTTTTGTTTAAATGGAAATTTACCACCCCTGTGGTTTGAATTTCAAAAATCCGACATACATGGTTGTTATTAAGAAGTAAAATGTGGTTCAATGGGATTAAAATAATTTTTTGGTGAATAGTAACTTATTAAGTTTTTAATCGTGATTAGAGGTAATTAGTGTGATTTAAGGTAAGAATAATGTTTTAATAATATGAGATGAGCTTGAAACATGTCCTAACATTATTGTATGTGTCATGGAAGACCAAGGAAATCCATGGGTCAACTTGGGGACCCCATGGAGCCACTTTGGTAGGAAAGTGACATTAATATCTTTTTATTTAATGTTAAAATAAAAATGACACAAACACGAGTTGTTTTACTAAAACAATTTTTACATGGGGTTATACAAGTCAGATGTTTTACTATAAATATTCATTGGAAATATAAAAAGATTTAATATATCATAGTATTTTTTTTATAATTTTTCGACATTAAATAAATTAATTTATTTATGACACCATGATGATGCAGCGATTACCTCATTATTTAACGATTTAAATAAAATGAAAAGATAATGTAAAATCTATAACCTAAACATGTCCAAAACCTATTGGATGGGTGGATTTAGACCCCTTATCACCTTATCCTCTAATTATATCAATGTGGGACCTTTTAAATCCGAAACTCATTTTAAAATAAAGTAACATTTCTTTACTTTCCAAGAGTGCCCCTCCTCTCCTCTTATAAAAGGCCCCCCAACTCTACCTCCTTACCCACACTTCCAAAGCCTTTGTATCGGAAAACCCCTGCCCATATTGTCTCTACACATCCCTCTATAACTCCTAGAATCCTCACTTTGGGAAGAGGTCTTCCCAAGGAATCCTTTGAGCTCAAATCAAAAAGAGTTACCCGATTTAAAGGTAGTGTCTTCTCTTGTGTTCTTATGTTTTATTTTGTTTCTCCAACCCCCTAAACTATTTTTATTCATTTCTTTTGTAACAACACCAGTATCTTCCATATACTAGTATGTTTTTATAAGAAGTATTCGAGCTACACTTACACACACACCTACATCTAATGGTTAAAGAACATACTGTTTCTGTGGATGGCGAATTTCTGCCTCACGAAACGATGATTGTTCAACACCCATATATCACCTTCAAAGGTGGACATTAAGATCCCACTGTATTTATATATTATATATAATATGTTTATGTTTTATTTAAGCTTGTTTATTTTTCATTTATGGCATATATTTATGGTTACCATTATGAGTAAACGCGATATCTTCATTTTAGGAAGTGCGGACTACCGCCCCCTCAAAGTGATTTGATTCGTTAATACCATATGTGGTACGTATAAAGGATATATTTAATGATTTTATATATAATACCATAATGGAATTAAAATAATATTATGTATCATTATGTTTTAATTCCATAAAATACGAAATAGAAATAAAAGTAGCGTTCATGCGTACGTACGACTTACCGTCTCCATGAACGGTGCATTTCATTTCTTAACTCTAAAAATTGTGTAATATTATAAATGCATGTATATACTGGATATATATGATATATATGATATATACATCATGAGTATAACTCTGGATATAATGAATACATGAACAAATTGTAATTATAAAGAGCATATTTTGAATCAAGTACCAATGATTGTTAAAATGACCGTTATTAACTAAAATAATTACATAGTGTTCATGACATGGTAATAAGTGATATAAAAGGAATAATGAACTTGAAAAAGGTTCTTAAGCAAGTAGAAATTAACTCAAGTTTATTATTCAGGAGATTAAATAACGATCAAGTCAAGTCGGATACGAGGTAAGGGAACTTCTTAACCCAATTTCCATTCTTTGGGTTAATCTCCTACTTTCAAATTATGTAATGATATTAATATGTCCTATCTTGTATTTATATTTTCTTTATGTTTACATATAGTGAATACACATAATAGATATATTTTATTTAAAAATAATATTTTTACGGGACTTCGTCTCAATCTCCATTCATTGAGGAATATTTTGTTTTATACGCAAATTTCTTTTATACGGTGTATAAACCCCTTTGACTTTTACATTTATTCAAAAGGAATATTTTTTATATGAAGCATTTACTAAACAAAAAAAGGGAATGTTTTTGTCGTACATATGCGGCGACAATGACTTCTCTGCCGCTGTGACCATTATTTGAGTTTCAGCTTCCTCTACAAGCCATACAGTTTTTTTAAAAGAAAAATAAATACCATGTTTTACTTTTGTTTTATTTTGGTATTGAAAATGGTTTTCATAATTTTTTTTATATCAATGTGTTGTATTGATATCTTGTGATTGAAATGTGGAAATGTTATGTTTCCTTTATGCATGTATTATGTGGTACTATTATGTTATGGTTCTTGGGCATTGTTATGAAGACGGGTGGTTCCGTGATAAACTAAGGGCGGGTGAGCCCGATATAGCTCTTCAATGCATTGGGTAACACGAAGGAGTGAAACGTTAAGGTTTCTCCGAAGAGATTTAGGGAATATACTGTGATTGGTATTCCAAACGTAACCAAGAGAGTTACTCCCTATGTAAGAATGTTATGAATGCCTCAAGTTACCTTTATGTATTATGATTTCTATGATTTATTCATGATTTGATGAGGTATGTTAAAGTGCCTATGTTTTATGGGTAAAGTATGATTTCATTCTTATGTATATATGAACTCATGTTTCCTTTCCATATTTTTATAACCCTTACTGAGCTTTTTATTATCATCCCAAGTTTTTGAAATGTTTTTCACAGGTCAAGGGAAAGGTACATGATATGATGATAGTGTTAATGAAGTGTCAAGAAAGAATCCATGTTTTATTTTGAATATGTTTCCATTGATGGAAAAAAATAATACTATCTTTTATGTAACCACTTTACTTAAATGTGGAATGTAATACATGTTTTATGATCTAATTATCTACAACTTTAAACCTGAAAAGATCCTCAATGTGAATTATTCATTTAATTCATTATTAAGTAAGGTTTTGGGATGGGGCCTTATAGTTGGTATCAAAGGCCAGTTTAGATAACTTTAGGAGTTAGAATTTTATTAAATGATTATCAAAATATTTTTTTTATGGTCAAATTGAAATGATATAGCATTTGAAGATTACCATGTTTCTTCATCTAAGACATGTTTGTTCAGAATGGTTTTCCGTAGAGGAAACAGAGAAGCAGTGCTAGGAAGGCATACAAAAGGAAATAACCTTCCGAATCAGTATCCTGAGATGGTCGGAATTGGAACTGAACAGTTTGTTGCAGTAATGGTGCAGTTGACTGAAGCGATAAATGGTGGCGGTATCCATGCACGAGATTAGCCAGATCAACCGCAGAGGAACATGTCAGTGGTGGAACATTTCATGAGGCAACATCCCCCATCATTCAGAGGATCATCTGACCCTGTGCTAGCTGAAGGGTGGATTAAAGCACTAGAGAAGATTTTCGATGTTATGGGGTGTTCAAACAATCAAAAGGTTAGTCTTGCTATTTACCATTTGGAGGGTGAAGCAGATCAGTGGTGGTCGATGGTTAGAAATATCAGGGACGTTGATGAGATTGATACTCTCGACTGGGATGAATTTAAAGGTATATTTCTTGAGAAGTATTTTCCTAAGTATGCTCGACATAGGATGGAAAAGCAATTCTTGGAATTGAGGCAAGAGGAAGAATCGGTGGCTGCCTATGAAGAAAGGTTCACTCGATTGGCAAGGTATGCTCTAAATTTTATCTGAGACCTTGATAGTAAAATCAATCATTTTTACTCAGGATTAAATCCAAAATATTGAAGGGCTATAGCTTCTTGTGATTTCAAAAGTTATGAAAAGCTTGTTCGATGTCCTGAGAAGGTGGAAATGGAGTTTTTTGATGATCAAGTGTTCTATAACAACCAGCAGAAGAAGAGATCGAGGAGGCAGGAGAAAGGGAAGAATTCTTCAAAAAGGTCTGATGGTAAGAAAACTAAGTTTCTAGTTTGTGATAAATGTGGGAAAAGGAATGCTGAGGAATGTCTTCTGAATTCTGTAAAGTGCTACCAATGTGGTAAGATGGGACATAAGGCTCGTGATTGCACTGAAAAAGATCAGGGTGATGGTAAGACCAAATTTGATTTACAGTTAGTGAAATGTTTTAAGTGAAATGAGATGGGTCACTATTCAAACGAGTGTCCGACAAAGAGCTTGAGTGATGGGAAGCAGTTAGACTAAAAGAAGAAAGAGGTGGTGAAATCCTTTGCTACTACTTCACCAGATTTCGGGCCATCAAATGAAGTTGTATCAGGTACTTTGTTTGTTTTTTCAGATTATGCCAGTGTGTTGTTTGATTCGGGGTCTACACATTCTTTCATCTCTGAAACCTTTTCTAGTAAAATGGGAATACCATATCAAGAAATGACTCCTGAACTTGTGGTAAAAACACCTGGGGGAAATTTTGAGGCAAAAATAATTTATAAGAATATTCCTATCCTTATCCGTGGAAAGAACCTACTTGAGAACCTTATTGTTTTACCTCTAGTATAGTTTGATGTTATCCTGGGTATGGATTGGATCTCTATTTACCATTCTAAGATTGATTGTAGAGCTAAAGAAGTTTCTTTTCAGAAAGACTTTCAGTTTGTGTACAAGAATGAACCCTTACTGTTGATAACATATCAAGAGGCTGAGAAACTTGTAAAAAATGGAAATGAATGTTACCTTGCACATATTGTTGAAAACAAGGGAACTGTTCAGATTAATGATGTGCCAGTGATAAATGAGTATCCTGATGTTTTTCCTGATGAGTTGCCTGGAATAATACCAGATCGAGAAGTTGAGTTTACTGTTGACTTAGTTCCTGACACTAAGCCAATTTCAAAACCCCCTTATCGAATGGCTCAAATTGAACTTTTAGAGTTGAAGGAGCAATTGCATGATTTATTAGAGAAAGGTTTCATTCGACCTAGCACATCACCATGGGGTGATCCTGTTTTATTTTTCAAAAAGAAAAATGGTTCTATGAGACTTTGCATTGATTATAGAGCCTTGAATAACATCACTATTAAGAATAAATATCCTTTGCCTCATATCGATGATTTGTTTGATCAACTCCAGGGAGCTCAGTATTTTTCGAAGATTGACCTGAGATCGAGGTACCATCAGCTGAATTTAAAGGAAGAAGATGTTCTGAAGACTTCATTTCGTACAAGATATGGCCATTATGAATTTTTAGTAATTCCTTTTGGGATAACCAATGCACCTACTGTATTCATGGACTTAATGAATAGAATTTTCCATGAGTTCTTGGATAAGTTTTTGGTGGTTTTCATTGATGATATTTTGGTGTTTTCTAAAAGTAAAGAGGATCATGAAAGATATTTAAGGGTTATTTTGGAAACCTTAAAAGAAAAGAAATTGTATGGGAAATTCAGAAAGTGTGAGTTTTGGTTGAAAGAAATTTCTTTCCTTGGTCATATTGTTTCTAAAGATGGGATAAATGTTGATCCTGCAAAAAGAAAGGTTGTTGAAGAATGTCCAAGACGCACAAATATAACTGAGATTCGTAGCTTCCTTGGTTTGGCAGGCTATTACCGAAGGTTAGTTAGAAATTTTTCACGGTTATCTCTTCCAATGACGAAGCTAACTCGGAAGGGTGTAAAGTTTATCTAGACAAAATAATGTGATGATTTTTTTCAGGAACTGAAAAGAATATTGGTGAATACTACAGTTTTGGCACTACCTTCTAGGAATGGTGAGTTTGTTATATACAGTGATGATTCATTGAAAGGACTTGGTTGTTTCCTAATACAGAATGATCAGGTAATTGATTATGCTTCACGACAGTTGAAAACTCATGAGGTAAATTACCCTACACATGATTTGGAATTAGCTGCTGTTGTTTTCGCTTTAAAAATTTGGAGGCATCATTTTTATAGAGTAAAGTGTGAAATATATACTGATCACAAAAGTTTAAAGTATATATTCACTCATAAAAAGTTGAACATGAGACAGAGGAGATGGCTGGAATTAATCAAGGATTATGATTGTACAATTCATTACCATCCGGGAAAAGAAAATAAAGTGGCTGATGCTTTGAGTCTGAAAAGTAATGCTTCATTAACCATGATACGTTTGGAATGAGATCCTTTGGTTTTTGATTTGATGAACTTTGGAATAGAAGTTGTTGGTGCAAGAAGTTCTTCTGTTTTGTTTTAGGTATAAGTGAGATCATATCTATCGGATAGAATCAAGCAAGCACAGAAGCAAGACAATGAGTTGTAGAAAAAGGTAGATCTGGTTCAGAAGATTAAGTTGCCTGAATTCAACATTGATAATGATTGTGTTTTGATATTTGGGAAGAGATTGTGTGTTCCTTGTGATTCATAGTTTAAGAGAGAGTTGTTATGTGAATCTCATAGTTCTCCGTTTTCATTTCATCCTGGCAGTACTAAGATGTATAGAGATCTTCGGGAATATTACTGGTGGGACGGAATGAAAAGAGATATTGCTGATTTTACTGTGAAGTGTTTGACTTTTCAACAGGTTAAAGCAGAGCAGCAGTTACTGAAAGGGATGCTTCATCCTTTACCAGTTCTAGAGTGGAAATGAGAGAATATATCCATGGACTTTGTTGTAGGATTACAGAAGACATCTCAAGGTAATAATGCAATCTGGGTCATTGTTAATCGCTTGACCAAATCTTCTCATTTCCTTGCTATATGAGATAAGTTTTCCATAGATCAACTTTCCCGTTTGTATCTTAAAGAGATAGTCAGGTTACATGGAGTTCCTCTCTCCATTGTATCTGACCGTGATCCCAGGTTCACTTCTAACTTTTGGAAAGGCCTTCAGAAGTCGTTGGGTACTGAATTAAATTTTAGTACAGCTTTTCATCCTCAATCAGATGGGTAGTCAGAATGAATGATCCAGACTTCGGAGGATATGCTACGTGCTTGTTCGATGGATTATCAGGGAAGTTGGGACCAACATCTTTCTTTGGTTGAATTTTCTTATAATAACAGTTTTCATTCCAGTATACAGATGGCACCATTTCAGGCATTATATGGGAAGCGGTGTCGAACTCCAGCTTTATGGGATGAAGTGGGTGAAAGGAAGTTGATGGGACTAGAATTGGAAGAAGAGTTGATAGAAAAAGTTCAGCTGATATAGAAACACATGAGAACAGCTCAGAGCAGGCAGATGATTTATGCAGACAATAGGATGAAGGATCTCTCTTTTGAGGTAGGTGATCATGTTTTTCTCAAAGTATCACCATGGAAAAGTGTGATGTGATTTGGTAAGAAAGGAAAGCTGAGTCCAAGGTTCATTGGACCATATGAAATTCTGGAGAGAGTTGGATCAGTTGCTTACTGATTGGCTTTACCTCCGAGTTTATCTCAGGTACACAATGTTTTTCATGTTTCGATGTTGAGAAAGTATATGCCAGATCCATCTCATGTTTTGAGTCCAGAGGTAGTTTAGCTGGAAGAGAACCTATCTTATGAGGAACAACCGGTCCAGATTCTTGACCACATGGAGAAAGTGTTACGGAATAAGGTGATTCATCAGGTAAAGGTTTTGTGGAAAAACCGCATGATTGAAGAGGCAACATGAAAATCTGAAAATGAAATGAGGGATAAATACCCCCACTTATTCGATAAGTAAATGAATTGCGGGGACGCAATTTTCTAAAGGGGGGAAGGATGTAACATCCCAATTAAGTAATGAATAATAGATATTTTTATCTATGTCTATTAATGAATTAGATAGTGTTTTAGAGTCTTAAAATGAGAATAAATCCAATCTTAAGCATGGAATACACTAATATTTTTAAAAGATTGTTTTACTGCCTTTTGATGGAAAAACATATTTTAAATCTATCTTTTGAAAATTTTATAATCTCTATTTGTCAAAAATAAACTTATTCTTTATGATTGGGACATCAAAATTTACTTTTGTGAAATTTTGTTATTTTTCCGATAAAGTTCATTTTTTTAATGAATAGTGAAAAATGTTGTATTTTAATTCAAAACCTCTTTTTAATCTAATTTATTTATATGATTAGATTATATTTTGAATTGGTTTTAAAGTTAAATTAGAATATATTTTTACCATTTAATCCAATAGTGGTCGTTGAATTAATTTCACTTTGAAATTGGACTTAAACTAGTGTCAATCTTTTGATACTTATTGTTTCATAAAAACACGCTATTTTCTCTGACAATGAAAATTAATCATTAAATTAATTAATGTAACTTATATGTTTTTAATTTTTTAAAATATAAATCATTTTTGAATTTGGAATATCAAATATAGCTTAGGGTGAAGTTTTGGTATTTTTCTAAAAAACTTCAATTTTTTATGAATAATGAAACCACTAAGTGGTACTTATAAAAACTAATTTTTCGTTTAAATGAAAATTTACCACCTCTGTGGTTTTAATTTCAAAAAACCGACATACATGGTTGTCATTAAGAAGTAAAATGTGGTTCAATGGGATTAATATAAGTTTTTGGTTAATAGTAACTTATTAAGTTTTTAATCATGATTAGAGGTAATTAGTGTAATTTAAGGTAAGAATAATGTTTTAATAATATGAGATGAGCTTGAAACATGTCCTAACCTTATTGGATGTGTCATGTAAGACCAAGAAAATCCATGGGTCAACTTGGGGATCCCATGGAGCCACTTTGGTAGGAAAGTGACATTAATATCTTTTTATTTAATGTTAAAATAAAAACAACACAAACATGAGTTGTTTTACTAAAACAATTTTTACATGGGGTTATACAAGTCATATTTTTGACTATAAATAGTAATTGGAAATCTAAAAATATTTCCTACATCATAGTATTTTTTTTATAATTTTTAGACATCAAATAAATATAATTATTTATGACACCATGATGATGCAGTGATTACCTCATTATTTAACGATTTAAATAAAATGAAAAGATAATGTAAAATCTATGACCTACGCATGTCCAAAACCTATTGGATGGGTGGATTTAAAACCCTTATAACCTTATCCTCGAATTATATCAATGTGGGACCTTTTAAATCCGAAACTAATTTTAAAATAAAGTAACATTTCTTTACTTTCCAAGAGTGCCCCTCCTCTCCTCTTATAAAAGGCCCCCACCTCTACCTCCTTACCCACACTTCCAAAGCCTTTGGAATGGAAAAAACCTACCCATTTTGTCTCTCCACATACCTCTATAACTCCTAGAATCCTAACTTTTGGATTAAGTCTTTCCAAGGAAGCCTTTGAGCTCAAATCAAAAAGAGTTACCCGATTTAAAGGTAGTGTCTTCTCTTGTGTTCTTATGTTTTATTTTGCTTCTCCAACCCCCTAAACTCTTTTTATTCATTTCTTTTGCAACAAAACAAGTATCTTACATATACTAGGATGTTTTTTTAAGAATTATTCATGCTAAAATTACACACACCTACATCTAATGGTTAAAGAACATACAGTTTCCGTGGATGGCGAATTTCTGCCTCACTAAACGATGATTGTTCAACACTCATATATCACCTTAAAAGGTGGCCATTAAGATGTCACTATATTTATATATTATATATAATATGTTTATGTTTTACTTAAGCTTCTTTATTTTTCATTTATGACATATCTTTATGGTTACCATTATGAGTAAACGCGATATCTTCATTTTTGGATGTGCGGACTACCGCCCCCTCAAAGTGATTTGATTCGTTAATACCATATGTGGTACATATAAAGGATATATTTAATGATATTATATATGATACCATACTGGAATTAAAATAATATTATGTATCATTATGTTTTAATTCCATAAAATACGAAATATAAATGAAAGTAGCATTCATGTGTACATACGGCTTACCGTCTCCATGAACGGTGCATTTCATTTCTTACCTCTAAACGTTATGTAATATTATAAATGCATGTATATACTGGATATATATGATATATATGATATATAAATCATGAGTATAACTCTGGATATAATGGATACATGAACAAATTTTAATTATAAAGAGCATATTTTGACTCAAGTACCAATGATCGTTAAAACGACCGTTATTAACTAAAATAATTACATAGTGTTCATGGCATGGTAATAAGTGATATAAAAGGAATAATGAACTTGAAAAATTTTCTTAATAAAGTATAAATTAACTCAAGTTTATTATTCAGGAGATTAAAGAACGATCAACTCAAGTCGGATACGAGGTAAGGGAACTTCTTAACCCAATTTCCATTCTTTGGGTTAATCTCCTACTTTCAAATTATGTCATGATATTAATATGTCCTATCTTGTATTTATACTTTCATTATGTGTACATATAGTGAATACACATAATAGATATATTTTATTTAAAAATAATCTTTTTATGGGACTTCGTCTCAATCTCCATTCATTGAGGAATATTTTGTTTTATACACAAATTTCTTTTATATAGTGTATAAACCCCATTGAATTTTACATTTATTCAAAAGGAATCTTTTTTATACGAAGCATTTACTAAACTAAAAAAGGGAATTTTTTTGTCATATGTATACGGCGACAACGAATTCTCTGCCGCCGTGACCATTATTGGAGTTTCGGCTTCCTCTACAAGCCATACCGTTTTTTAAAAGAAAAATAAATACCATGTTTTACTTTTCTTTTATTTTGGTATTGAAAATGGTTATTATAATTTTTTTATATCAATGTGTTGTATTGATATCTTGTGATTGAAATGTGTAAATGTTATGTTTCCTTTATGCATGTATTATGTGGTACGATTATGTTATGGTTCTTGGGCATTGTTATGAAGACGGGTGGTTCCGTGATAAACTAAGGGCGAGTGAGCCCGATATAGCTCTCCAATGCATTGGGTAACGCGAAGGATTGAAACGTTAAGGTTTCTCCGAAGATATTTAGGGAATACACTGTGATGGGTATTCCAAATGTAACCAAGAGGGTTACTCCCTACGTAAGAATGTTATGAATGCCTCAAGTCACCTTTATGTCTTATGATTTCTATGATTTATTCATGTTTTGATGAGTTATGTTAAAGTGCCTATGTTTTATGGGTAAAGTATGATTTCATTCTTATGTATATATGAACTCATGTTTCCTTTCCATATTTTTATAACCCTTACTGAGTTTTTTATGCTCATCCCAAGTTTTTGAAATGTTTTTCACAGGTCAAGGGAAAGGTACATGATATGATGATAGTGTCAAGGAATTGTCAAGAAAGAATCCATGTTTTATTTTGAATATGTTTCCATTGATGGGAAAAATGAATACTATATTTTATGTAACCACTTTGCTTAAATGTGGAATATAATACATGTTTTATGATCTAATTTTCTAAAAATCTAAACTTGAAAAGATCCTCATTGTGAATTATTCATTTAATTCAATATTAAGTAAGGTTTAAGGCTGGGTCCTTATATTATCATTCCTAACTTCTATTTAATGTATTCAAATCTATAGGAGGGTAAAGATTTTGTGAAAATATCAGCTAGTTGATCTTGCATTCTGATAAATTAAAGAATGTTATCTCCTTTCTGTGTGTGATCCTTTAGAAAGTGATTCCTAATATCTATGTGTTTTTTCATGTGAGTGATGTGAAAGGTTTTTACTTTGGGTAATGGCACTAGTATTATCATACAATATCTATGTTTTGGTAAAACTCATGCCATAGTCTTTGAGTGTTTGTTGCATCCACAACACTTGGGCAGAACAACTTCTAGCTGCTACATATTCAGCTTCAGTAGTGGAAAGTGCTACTAAGTTTTGATTTTTTCATGACCAAGAAACTAATGAATCTTCTAAGAAATGACAAGTTCTGAATGTACTTTTCCTATCCATTCTACATCCACCAAAGTCAGCATCCAAAAATCTTTTTAAAACAAAATCATTTCTAGAAGTATAAAAGAGTCCTAAATCTATGGTTCCCTTTAAGTAGTAAAAAATTATTTTCACTACCTTTAAATGAGATTCCCTAGGATTGGATTCATATCTTGCACATAAGAATACTGAAAACATTAAGTCTGGATGACTAGCTATTAATTATAGTTGACTTCCTACCATACCTCTAAACGATGTTTGATCTACTAGTTTCCCAGCTTCATCGAGATCAAGTGAATTTGAGGTACCAATGGGAGTAATTATACTTTTGGTGTTGTAATATCCATACTTTTTTAGAAGATATTTAATATAATTATGTTGATATATATAAGTTCCTTCTATTTTTTGAGAAATTTTAAAACCTAGGTAAAATGTTAACTCACCCATAATACTCATTTCAAACTCAAATTTCATTATATTTGTAAATGAATCAATTAAATATTGCCTAGTTGAACCAAATATAATGTCATTAACATAAATTTGAACAATCAAAACATTTTTATTATCTTTCTTTATAAAGAGTGTTGGATCAGCATTTCCATTAATGTGATTGTTTTGTAACAAAAATCCTGTAAGTCTATCATACCAGGCACTAGGGGATTGTTTAAGTCCATATAAAGCTTTGGTAAGTTTGAAAACATGTTCTGGATATTTTGTATCTTCAAAAACAGGAGTTTTTTCACCAAAAACTTCCTCTTGAACATATCCATTAAGGAAATAACTTTTAACATCCATTTGAAAAAGTTTAAATTTAAAGAATTCTACAAAGGCAAGTAGAATACAGATAGATTCAATTCTAGCTACTGGAGAATAAGTTTCTTCATATTCTATTTCTTCTTGTTGATTATAGCCTTTAGAAACTAATCTAGCTTTATTTTTTACTATGATTCCATTTTCATCACACTTATTTCTGAAAACCCATTTTACTCTAATAACAGAAGTTTCCTTAGGTCTTTTAACCAAAGTCCAAAATTTATTCCTTTTGAATTCATTTAGCTCATGCTACATGGATTATATCCAATCATCATCACATAAAGCTTCATCAGTGCTTTTTGGTTCTAATTGAGAAAGGAATGCTAGATGTTCTACTTCATTTCTTGAGGAACTTCTAGCCCTTACAGGTTGATTTACATCACCAATGTTACTATCATTGGGATTATTTTTATGAAACAACAGATTTGGGTTTTGTAAAACCTGTTCATCAACATATGGTAGGAAATATTCTGGGGTAAAGGCTTCAGAAAATATTTATTGAAAAATTTCCATATCAGAAGGATATTCTATCAAGGTTTGATAATTAGTCTTTGAAAACACATCCGAAGATATAAGTTGAGGTTGTTTAAAAAAAAAGACCAGTTTCATCAAATTTAACATGTACTGTTTCTTCAACAGTACAAGTATTTTTATTAAAAATATTCTAAGACTTAGAAGTTGTGGAGTAGCCTAGAAAAATTCCTTCATCAAATTTGGGTGTGAATTTATGTAAATTATCTTTATTATTCAAAATTAATACTTTGCAACCAAATACTTTGAATTAGGAAAGTCTAGGTTTTCTACCATTCCACAATTATTAAGGGGTTTTATTAAGAAAAGGTCTAATCAAAACTCGATTTATATTATAAAAAGCAGTACTTACAACTTCATCCCAAAGGTGTTTATCTGCTGAATATTTACTCAACATGGTTCTAGTTATCTCTTGAAGAATTCAATTTCTTCTTTCAACAACACCATTCAATTGAGGAGTTGTTGGTGCTGAGAAGTTATGAGTAATGCATTTTCTTCTAAAAAAGTTTCAAAATCAGAATTTTTGAAATTCTTTTCCATGATCACTATGAATAGTTATCAATGGAATATTTTTCTTATTTTTAAATTGGGCTCTAAAGCTTTTAAAATAAGAAAAATATTTGAATTTCTTTTCTAGGAAATAGACCCACGTGAATCTAGTGTAATAATCAACTAAGACAAATACATAATATTTGCCTCCAATGCTTCCAGTTTGTGTTGAACCAAAAAGATACATATGCACCGATTGTAATGCATCAATAGTTGAGACTTCAACAATTGATTTAAAACTTGATTTATGTTGCTTTCCATATTTACAAGGATTGAAAACTTTTGAATAATCATATTTATGCTTAGATGGATACTTAACAAGTATTTTCTTAGAGAGTTTACATTGGTACCTAAGGTTAAAATGTTCTAACCTTCTATGCCATAACCAAGATTGATCTTCCATTGCAGTAATTCAAGGTAGATCTTGGTTTCTAAGGTCTTATAAGTTTAGTGTGAATACATTCTCTTGCTTATGAGAAAAAAGAATAAACTCTTCCTTGGAATTGTAACTAAACATTTTTCATTCCCAAAATTCACAAGGTAACCTTCATCACATAACTCACTTATGCTAATGAGGTTTTTCTTAAGACCTTTAAAAAATAAAACATTTGAAATCAATGTTTTTCCAAGAAGAACAATGTTACCTATACCAATAATTTATCTATAAGCATTATCTCTGAAAGTTTCTTTTCCTCCTTTCATCTTGATAATCTTTTAAAAGAATTTTTTTGTTAGTAGTCATGTGTCGGGAACATCCACTATCCATGTACCATGTATTGTTGTTGGTACATTATTTATTTTCTTGAAAATAAGAGTGTTAGACTTTCAGAATCCAAATTTTCTTGGATCTAGAAATTTCAGAAAGCATGATTTTAGGAATCCACATTTTCATAGAAAAATAAGATTTATGAAAACCTAAAGACTAAGTTTTATTTAAAGAACAATTTTTCCCAATGTCCACCATAATGAAATTTAGTACAGAATATAGTACTTTGAGGAAAAAAATAGTTATTACTAAAAACTGGTTTAGAATTGGTATAACCAAAACCAAAACGATTCTTTATAGGTCGAATTTGGGAATACATCTTATCAAACTTTTCCTTACCTGAGATAATGTTTGACAAACACTTCCTCAAGGAAAATATTTCGGATTTTAGTTTAATAACCAAGGTTTTATCCTAAAAAACATTAGTTTTAGAACTAGAGTTTGTCTCTAAAATTTTTTTCTTAGAAATTACATTTTAAAGATCCTTATAAAGTTTATACTTCTCAGAATTAAATTCCTCATGGTTTTTGGAAATACTTTAAAAATAAAAAAAAAATTATGAAGATCTTTTGAAAGATATGATACTTCTTTAGTTAAAATATAAATTCTATAATTTTCTTTATCAATATTTTTCTTGAGTTTATAATTTTCATTCTCAAGAATTTTCACAAACCAAGATACTTCTTCCTAAGTAGGTAATAAATTATTTTCATCAGAAGAAGATTCTTCATCTGAATACTTATAGTATTTATCATTAGTATAATTTGTATTAAAGGATACATTTATTATAGATTTATCATTGTGTACCTTGTTTATTAGATAATGATTTTCAATGGGTAATTTTTCTAGTAGACCAAGATTCTTCTGACCAAAAGATTCATATTCTGAGGATTCATCCGAAGAGTCACCATCACTGGCACACCAAGTGTCATCAGATTTCAAAACTTTCTTATCTTTATCTTTGTATTACTTCTTTCTATTCCTCTCAGAATGATTTTCCTTTCTATCTTTTTTCTTAAGCATAGGAAAATCCATCCTGATATTCCCTTCTCTTTTGCATTCATAATAAGTGTCTTATGAGTCTTTCTTGTCTTTTATTTATTTCTTCTAAAATCTATACTGAAAGTCTTTATTCCCAACTATCTTGTTCATCCTTCAAGAAATATTAGCTAGCTCATTATTAGAATGTTCACTTTCACTTGATTCAGATAAAATAGTCAATTTTTTAGACTTGGATCTTGTAACCCTTTTAGTATTCTTGGCTTTAGTATTAGTAAACGCTACACTTCCATTTCCATTATTCTTCTTATTCATATTAGCATCTCTTTTTATTCTTTTCTCATGTTAAAGAAGAGTTCCAAAAAGCTCATCAAGAGTAATTTGAGATACTTTTCTATTCTCCTCGATAACTATTCTCTTAGATTCCCACTCATTAGGCATGATATCTATAATCTTTTCCACAAGTGCATCATCATCTAAAACTTTTTAACCCATAGATTATACACTGTTAACAATAGTCATAAACCTTTGTTGTACTTTTTACACTAGTTCTCCATAAGGAAATAGAAATCAATGATATTCTGTTCTAAGAATAGCTCTTCTAGTTTATATTACTTTAGATGTACCAAAATGTGTAACTTCTAATTTCTTCCAGATACAGTTAGAATCCTCACAAAAAGAAATATGACTATATATATTCCTGGTCATGGAACACAAAAAATGTATTACATACCTTGTAGTTTAGTTGATATTCAGACTTTTCTTGATTAGTAAAATTTCTGACTTCCTTATCAGGAATATTGTAATATCTAGTAATCATAACAAAGTTTTCCACTCCTGTATTAATGAAAAAAATTCCTCATACGATCTCTCCAATATTCATAATCATTTCCATCAAATATTGGTGGTCTAGTAGGATTTAGATTGTCAATCAAACCAACAGTCATTCCTTCCATCTAAAATAAAATATTATTTCATAGAACTTCTTAATAGTAAAAGTTTGTAAACAAGAATAAAAATCCTAATCAAGGAAAAATATTTAGAACAATGAAAACTTGAGAAAGAAAACTTATATATGAATATAAGTATTTCAGAAACCTCATTTTATACTAATTGTAGGATTGAAATATGGATGTAGATGCTCAATTACAGGTGGGGAGTGAATTTTAAGTTTAAAAACTTTCATTTTTAAACTTAAGGAAAAATATGATTAACAAAGTTAAACAAGGTAAATTCACAAGACCTATTTTAATTCTAAGAACTTTCTAGGTTCTGGAAATATGGTTCCAAAAATGAATCATAAGAATAGTTTACAAGAAAAAGATTATACCTTAAAGCGTATAGAATCTTACTTATTAAATTATAAAAAAGAACAAGAAAGTATAAGAATATTATACTTTATTAATTTATAAAAATGCAGCGGAAATAAACTTGAAACAAAAAAAGTAACCAATATGAAATATTTTAACCCAATGAAAAGGGTATCCAACATCCTTGGATAAGGGTCCCTTGATTTATACTTTCAGGAAATTCTGTCTTACCCACACCAGGTTAAGTGCTCGATAGGAATATTGAAATCTATATTGCTATCTCCACAAGCCCTTGAACTTTAAGGTAGTAGGAACCTCTATATTCCTATCCTCAGAAGTCCAAGATTGTACGTAGAAATAATCGGTGTCGCATGGAGCAAGCTGAGCAAGATGTTCAGTACGCACAAGGCATGAGAGTCTCTCCCTCTAGAAATCACTTCAACAGCATGAAATCTCTAGAGTGATCAACTGGTATTGAGCTCGTTCAAATGATCTTTATATTTATAGGCAATTCTCTAATATCTGGCTCCCTCCTCCAACCATCATATTTTTCCTTGAATTTCGGAGGGACCTGTACACGTGTCACTCAAAAAATGATTAGTTAGAAATAGAATGCATGACATCATTTCATAACTATAACAAGTGTAAGAAAAATAAGGTTTCTCAACCAAATATATTTTTTGGAGTATAAGGAACAATAATTTTCAGAGTCTATGTAAATAATAATTTGAAGACTATAAATTATGGATATTTGGATTCTGCTTTTCAAAGAATTCAGAACCTGAATTCTATAGATTCCAAAATCTGAATTCCAATGAATTTGGAGTCTGAATTATGAGGAATACAGAGTCTAAATTCTAAGGAATTTAGAGTTTGAATTATGGGAATTCAATGTCTAAATTTCAGAGAATTCATAGTCTGAATTTCAGAGAATTCAGAGTCCGAATTTCAGAGAATTTAGAGTCTAAATTTCAGAGAATTTGAAGTCTGAATTTAAGAGAATTCAGAGTCTAAATTTCAGATAATTCGGAGTCTAAATTATAAGAAATTAAGATTCTGAATTCTGAAGAATTCGGAGTTAGAATTTCAGAGAATTTGGAGTCTGAGTTTTAGAGAACTCAGAGTCTGAATTCGGATCATGAAAACAGAATACTCTATATCCAAGTATTTATAGGATTCTGAGATTTTAGATGAGAAACTAATTTTTAGACTTAGGAATTAAATGAGTTATATTTAGAGAAACTATAAAAAGAACAATGAAAACATAGGTAAGAATAAATTTCCTTGGGGAAGGAAAATTTTCCTTATTAAGTTAATTCTTAGGGAAAAATAATTTTTCTAAAGATAGAGTGTTTGGGATTTTCAAAACATAGAGGAATGGAAAAGTCATAAAGAAACCTTATTGACTCAACAATCCCTTCACCAAAATGGTATGATAACTCAAGTAACATATATGTACTGAAATTATATTATTCTAATTGGATAGTTTATCATAATATCTCCTCCCTATCTTTATTCTATAAATGAAAATACCATTTGAGATGTGTTGGTTTATCGCATTTAAGGATGACGAGTTTTCAATTTGCATTACCATATTATAGACTAGTAATAAAACCATTTTAATGGTTGAACTAGATCATAATATATGTATTTTATCTTATTTAATGGCCTTTAATCCTTTTTCATATATGATGTAAAATAATAAAACAAAACATGTTAATTATGAGAAAAATCACCAAATTAATCCAAGTGTTTATCATTAATGTTTTATATAATGATTCAACTTCACTCCAAGTAACCAAATTAAATTTACAAAGATGAAACCTTATCAATGTTCAATAATAAAATATAACTTCAATTCCAGACAACCATCCCCATTTTACATGATTCTCCATTCATGAAAATAAGTAAACCGATCGTAAAGACCAAGAAAAATAACAGATCCGAACAATGAAATTGAACCACTTAACCCATAAAACAGGTTATGAATGAACTTAAAAAGGTTATAATAAATCAATTAAATGTAAAAGAGGTTCTGGAATTATCAATTAATGAACCTAATTTTATTATTTAGGTCATTAATATCAAGTGGAGAACACAACTAGACTTAAGGTAAGGGATCCTCTCCATTTCACTTTTATTCAAGAATGCCCTCTATGTTCTACCATTTTATGTGTAATCCCTAATAATGGGGTATAATTTTTCACTTCCCCCATACTTACCTATTTATTTATAAGTGATTATAAACCACCCTCTATCTCTCATTAATCCCTATTAATTACACATGATACCATGCCGATAATCCGTAAGGGATTCTACCCAAACCTCCTTTTTTCCTTCAGGTTGCCTTAACTTCCTTTTACCAAAATGAAGTTATATTATCTTTATATATATATATATATATATTATAAATTATGTTTACATGTACCGAAATCATTTATTAAGAACCATTATTCATTCTATTTTGGGGATATACATGTTTTTAAGTGATTCCCGCCTCAATATTTCCCGATAAGCAACCTATTTTGAGGGAACTTTTCGAATTCTTACCTGATTTCAACTGCAATATATCCCCTATTTTAAGTGAACATTATATTCATAAAATCATTAATTTTTTATTAAAACCTTTTTGGTTCACTTTTATTTTTATATAAATTATTTTTTCCTTTTCTATTTTAAAGGCTTTGTAGTATTTTCCTTTAAACCACACAAAAATGTTTTAATGCTAAATTTTTTTAAATAATTTTCGTACATGTTGTCACTTATAATTTAAATCACTTACCATGATACCTGACCATTTTACCTTATGAATTTCCATGTATATTTTATTTCCTTTCTTTCATGGACACTTTTATGATATGCCCATTGGTTATGATTTATGACATGATTATGGTACCCAATTCTATGTACAAGTAACCATTATATTATGTAAGATTGATTATGTATGATTCTTTATGTGGAAAAAATATTCATGAAAAGTTAATATGGATGCACCTAGATAGTGTTCCAATGAATTGGGTAAAGTTGAGTCTCATGAGACGTTATGTGCGACGGTCTTGGCGGTTAGCCTTAGTTTGTGATACCATGTTCCACGGTCTTGGCGGTTAGCCTTGACTCGTGATAAAGTCATGTTTTATGTTTCTAAAACATTATTATGACTCAATGTTTATATTAATCGATGATTATATGATATGATTCCATATGTTACGTGACTTTTTATATCATCATGTCATGCCTTCTATCCCATGTGTTAATGCTTTGTTCTTATGGTTATTACCTTACAAGGATTTTATCTCATCCCTTTGTTTATGTTATCCTCAGGTTATCCTATGTAGATTTATGATCACAATATAAGATAAAATCACATTATAGATATTAAATAAAAAGTTGTTTTTATAATGTTCGATTATGTACCTAGTCTTCCAAGAAACTAGAATTTACGATCCTTGTCTTGTACTATGATGTATAATTATGATTAAAATCATGTAATGTTATATTTAAAAGGGCAAGTTTTCTATAGTTGGTATTAGAGGATGATATAGTTATTTTTGAAGATTAGGAATAAATAAATTTATTAAGAACTTTAAGGATGAGAATAAGTATAATAAAACAACCCTAAATTTTGTTAAGTATAGAGTAAGTGGTTTATCAAGAAAATACATCCCTGTCTGGATACGAACAGGTAGAGGTGGCTCTGGAATAGATGTATCTAGCTGTAAAATTTGAAAACACTGCTTTGAGATAGACTTAAACAGGAACCGGTGCATGAAAAAGGGCCTTGCTGCACTCTTGGTTTGAAACTCTCAGGGGATATTCTTCGATAAATTCATATGTTTGGTAAAAACCATTATTAAGGGAATAAAAAAGATCCCATAAGAATATAAGTTATGAAATAGATCAAAGATAACCTAGATTGAAACACATGGAATCAAAATATAGGATATACTTCTCATTTATAATTTTATACTCTTATGTTCAAAGTTTTCTTTTTATGCTCAATTTCTAAGTATTGAATCCCTATAATTGTATGTTATTTTTCTTAGTTAATGACAGGAAATATAAGAACATGTGCCAAAAATCAATGTGACAGGGAATGTAAATACTCCCCTAATGATATGCCTAATATGATTGAAATGGGTGCTAAAAAATTCATGACATTACTTGCTCGACTGGTTCAAGTTATGAATAATAACTTGAATCATGTGGAACACTATACTCCTCCAAGGAAAAAGCAACTTTCCATTGAATCCCTCATTTAGAAAAGGCCAACCATATTTAGTGGAACATCTGATCCCTTCCTCATGGAATAGTATATTAACTATATTGAAAAGATATTCTTTGTCCTCTAGTGCTCAGAAGAAGAGAAATTCATACCATAGGTCTATCATTTTGATGGGGAAGATAATCAGTGGTGGATACTGATAAAGAATACGAAGCACTAAGAGGAAATTGATTCCATGTATTGGGGGGAATTTAAGAGAATGTTTTTAAATAAATATTTTCCCTGAACCCTCTGTCTCAAGATGGAAAGAGAGTTCCTTGGACTCAAGCAGAAGGAAGATGATTCAATCGGGGTGTATGAAGAAAAATTTACAAGGCTTTCATGGTACGCCTATGGATTTGTCATGAACACTGAAAGTAATGTGTTTCACTTCTTTAGATGACTAAATCCAAGTCTATGAAAAGTTTTGGTGATTCAAGACTCTGATAACTATGAAGAGATTTTGTGTTATGCCCTTAAGGTTGAAATGGAAATCAGAGACTCTCAGTGGTATCATGGATCTAGAGGCAATAAGAGGAAAATGAAATCTCATGTGGGTGGTCCTGAAAATAAATTCCATGATGGGAAGAAGTTTGATCATCCCACGTACAGAAATTGTGGGAAGAAGCATCCTATGAACTGTCTAAAGGGAACCAATAATTGCTTCAAATGTGGAAAGTTGGGACATCTAGCTAAAAACTACCAATGAGATATGAAGAATCCTGCTAATGTGGAAGAAGGAAGGAAGGTTCAAATCAACACTCAGCCTGTAGTGTAGTGATACAACTGCAAGGATCATGTGAATTATGTGAACAATTTCCCTAAGCTAAGGGTTGTCGGAGGCAATAAAAACAACCACCAAGGAAACAAGGAAGGGATTATGCTATCACTACTACTGAGGTGGAGCCAGAAAATGATGTGGTGATAGGTATGCTAGTTATTTATTCAATAAAAGTAAACATACTATTTGATTCTAGTTATACACATTCTTTAATATCTTGAAAGTTTAGTTGAACTATTTAAACACCACCTCAAAATTTGGATGATAAGTTATCAGTGAGAACAACGAATGGGTAAATTATTGCATCTATAGTTTATAAATCCACCCCAGTTAATGTTTTTGGACTAAACCTACCAAAAAATCTTGTCATACTTCCATTAGTAGAGTTAGATATTATATTGGGCATGGATTGACTATCTTTATACAAATCCAACATCAACTGTTGGGAAAGGGAGATCACACTTCACATCCCGAAGCATCCTACAATTATTTAGAAGTGTAAGGAGGAAGATGAATCTCTTTTATAATCAAAATCTCAAGTGTGGATATTAATTTCTCGAGCAAGAATTTATAGCTCAGATGATTGAGACAAAGGATAGAATCTCGCTCGAAGAGATGACCATCAGGAGGGATTACAATGATGTATTCCCCAAAGAGCTTCCAAGTATTCCTCATGATTGAGAGGTTGAGTTCTCAATTTAACTTATTTCTAGATCTCTGCTTATTTCAACGACACATTATAGAATGACCATTGTAGAGTTGGATGATCTGAAGAAGATATTACATGATAATTTATTGAAGGGTTTTATATACCAGAGTGCTTCACCATGGGGTGCGCCAGTCCTCCTTTTCAAGAATAAGAATAGATCAATGCACCTCTACATTGATTATCATGTGCTCAATAAAATCACGATAAAGAACAAGTATCCCCTACCATGGATATATGACTTGTTTGATCAGCTTCGCAAGGCCAGTTATTTTTATAAGGTGGACCTTTGGTCAAGATATCACCAATTAATGGTGACTAAGGAAGATATTCCCAAGATTTCCTTTCGAACGAGGTATGTACACTATGAGTTCATAGTGATGCCCTTAAGACTCACTAATTCCCCAATAATTTTCAGGGATTTAATGAATGGATACTTTAGAGATTACCTCGACAAATTTGTGGTAATATTTACTGATTATATTATGATAGACTCCAAGAGAAATGAGGAACATAAAGAGAATTGGAATACCATGTTAAAGAATTTGTGAAAGGAGAAGCTATATGTAAAGTATAGTAAATTTGAGTTCTGTATGGAGGATGTAACGAACCAAAAATTTATTAATGAAAAATACTATTGATATATTTAAATGAATTATTATGTGAAATGGTTATATAATATATGAACTTCATTGGTTTTATGATTTTGGATTTCAAAATACCTTTAATGATTGTTATAATTGCTAATATAACTGTTGAATAGTGATCACCTGATTAGTATAAATATATGGCTTTAAAAAATCTAATTTACTCACACAAAGTAAGTGATGAACTCATATAGTAGAATTTCTCCATACAAATAACATTTAATAGAGCTCAGAAAGTAGGTAGTGTCACTAGTCTTCACTCTTGATCAATCCCAAGTCGAGCTTCAACACGTTAAGCTTGAATGGAACCACCTACGGGAGAAGTGGAAGTTGATAGAGATTACCACCTAAGCGATGTTATCCAAGCCGCCCAAAGAGTCTATCAACATCACACACCTTACCCTTAGTTCGTATGCAGTTTTTATAAAGGGTTATGTAGCAAAACCATAACACTATGATTATGTGCATTATTTTTTTATAGAATTAAGAATATACATTCATTCTATTATTGTTACTTTGAAAATAGTTTTTACATAACAAATAGTATTTTTTAGTTAATAATCAATTAAGAAATCTATTTTCATAAATTATTAAATTTTTGAATTAAATAATATTTTAATGAAATATTATTACTAAATTACTTTTTATTAAATATAAATTATAGTATAATTTTTTTATGAGTACAATTGTAATTTTTTATTAAGGTTTGAAATCCGTTTTTATCAAAGCCCATGAATTTTCGATAAATATTGGTTTTTATTTTAAAAGTAAAAATTCAAATATTTAGAAAAATATTTAGATAAAATGAATATTATTTTTGGAATCAGGTTGTCAAACTTATCCAATGGTGAATTTTTCATAATTTTCTGATACAATCGAATGTTTTGGGTAAAAATTAAATATTTTTTTAAATATATAACGTGTTTTATGACCTCATAATGACCCAATAATGATGTAATAAAATAATATAAATGGTATTTTCTGGAAATATATGTTTTACCATTAAAATAATACAATTTTATATTTATTTTACAAAGCCTTAGTGGACCCTCCAAGACTTATAAAACATTTTATCATTTTAAAATGATTTCCTTGAGAGTGTGACTCACCTCCACATAAAAAAGCCTAATATTTTAATAATTTTGTACATTGGACTTATAAATTAATTTTATACACTCCACTTTGTAAAAAACCATGTGAAAAAACCATGGGTTGGTTTGTGGTTTTGATTAGTTTAATGTGTAGTGTCCAAAACTAAAATAATAAATAATTCCCTCTCTTTTCCTATGTAAACCCACCCAATCTCCCACTTATCTTCACTCAAAACCTTTTAACCTTGACAAAACTATACCCTACTCTATCTAGAATCCTCTCAAGGAGACAAAATCACCCAATAATCTTATCTAAATCCCTTTCCAAGCCTTTGGGATCACACTTCCAAGTAAGGGGTTTCTTCCTTTCTCATTTTGTCCAAATTTAATTATGTTATTATACCCTTTTGTTTTCAATTAAAAATTTTGAGTTATGATTTATCACCTCCCCCATACTTTCATTCTTATGTTTGAATTATGATATACCTATTTCTCTCTCATTAATGCTTCCCATGTACACCTGTTACCATGATGAAATTTTGTAAGTAATTTCTCTCTTCTCATTTACATTCAAGCAATTCTTTTGTATTATGAATATAAATTCCATTAAATATGTTGGGAAATGTATCTATATGAACCAATTACTTTAAATTTCATTAAAATATTATAATACACCCCTTTTTATCTCTTCAAACATTTTTATGAATTCTTATGTTACGCCGTTATGCTGCCGAAATTGTACTGCGATTTTCCAAGCCAATGTCACTAGGTAGTGAATACCATGCTCATTTCTCTATCAAGGGTATTCAAATTTATGCACATTTACTAATTTATTATAGTGTTTCATTAATTAATTTCACATTCCTCTATCATGTAATAAATTATAATGTTTAATGAATCCATGTTATATGATCCATGTGGCACACTTATGCATGAAATGAAATGATTAAGAAGGGTGAACCCTGATAGCGCTCTAATGAATTGGGTAAAGAATAGTATCATGATAAATCAAGTGAAATGAGGGTTTACTCATGATAATTCAAGTTAAATGAGAGTTTACTCTTTCTCCATGTGAAATGAGCCTTGGCTCATGCTAATATCATGTTAAATGTCGATGCCACATTTCCATGTTATGATCATGCTATATCACGACTTTATGTTCATATTTCTATTATGATCCGTTGATATGCATATTGCCTAACATTTAATTTATTCTTCATGTTATGCCTTGTTTACTCCCTTACTGGTCTTTATATATCACCATTTTCTTATGCATGTCCTCTGGTTATCCCATGCAATACTAAGTACGAAGGAATGTGTATCGTCATGTAAAAGAAGATTTCAATAAAGACGTTGTGTTTTATGTTCTAAGTTATTATATAATTTTCATAAGCCCCAAATACACTATACCTCTCAATACTCTATCTTTTATCAAGTTAATATTTTATGTAATAAATTATGTTTAAGTGTGAAATAAAAAGTAGGGTTGTTATAGTTGGTATCAGAGGATAGGTTTAGTAATTTTTGGGATTTGGATTGGAAAACCCTAGTGAAAGCCTTAGGGATAAGACTAAGTATAATAGAATCACACCTAAATTTTGGTGATTATTGAGTAATTGGTTTATCAAGAAAATACATCCCTATCTGGATACGAGCAGGTAGAGGAGGCTCTAGCACAGATGTATCTAGGGGTAAAACCCAAAAACACCGCTTTAATCTAGACTCGAATGAGAACTAGTGCACACCAATGGGACTTGATTCAATCTTGGTTATGAAACTCCCAAGTGATATTCTTTGGTAAATTCATAAGCTTAGTACGAACCATTATTAATGGAATAAAACAATTCCCCTAAGAATATATGTCGGGAAGTAGATCATGGATAACATAGATTGAATCCTATAAATTCATAAGTTAAGGAAATAAAAGTAATTTATAAGTCATCTGTTTTTGTCTTTGGATTACCCTTTATGTGTTACCCCTAAATTTCCTTTTATTATAGACAATATCTGGTAATAAGAGAACTTGGGATAATAACCGATGCCAAGATCAATGTGATGACTGTTCTAATGAGATGCCCAATCCGATGGGAGTGGGAATCGTGAACTTTGTCATGATACTGTCTCAGTTAAATCATGTTTTGAATAGAAACATGGGTCAAGAGGAACTTTCTACCCCCTAATAAAGAACAAGTTATAATCGAGAGTTTCATGAGAAAAAAGGCCTCCTACTTTTAATGGATCATATGATCCCTCAATTTTCAAACAATGGATCAACTCCATTGAAAAGATCTTCTCCATCCTTCAATGTTCTGAACAATAGAAGGTTTTTATAGATACTTATCATATGGATGTTAAAGTTGATCAATGGTGTACATTGATAAAAAATATGAATCCTGAGGAGGAGGTCGAGGTGTTGGAATGGAAAGATTTACGGAATTTTTTTCGACAAATATTTTCTTCACACCCTCCAACTTAAGATGAAAAGGTACTTTATTTCACTCAAGAAAAAATACAACAAATCCATCAGAGCGTATGAGGAAAACTTTATAAGGATTTCATGATATGCCTCCAACTTTGTCATTACCCTTGAATACATGGTTGTCCGCTTCTTTAGCGGGCTAAAACCTAGCCTACGAAAATCCCTAGAGATCCGTGAATTTAAGAGCTATGAGGAAATTGTCTGATGTGCCCTCAAAGTCAAAATTGAGATCGGTGAATCTCAGGGGTATCATGGGGATAAGAAGAATAATATGGAATTTAATTCTGGTGGTATGATGGATAAATCCAACTGTGCTAAGAAAATCCAGCACCCCACTTGCCAAAGGTGCGAGAATAAGCACCCCAGAAATTGCCTGAAGTGGACGGGGAAATGATTTAGGTGTGGAAGAGAAGGGAATCTAAAAATTAACTACTGATAAGAAAAATCCGTGGTTGTGAAGGAGGAGAGAAACACTCGATTTTACCCTCAACATCTTGTTCATTTATTCAAATATAAAGAACTAGGGAACTTTTCAAACCAATTCCCTAAGCCAAGGGTTTTTGGAGGCAACCACCAATCTCCATGGCAACAAGGGTGAGATTTTTTCATCACTACCACCAAAGTGAACCCAACAATGAAGTGGTGATAGGTACGATAGTTATTCATTCAAGAATAGTGAAAATACTTTTTTATTATAGTTTTAATCATTCTTTTATATCCTGAAAGTTTAGTAGAACAATCCCAACACCACCATAAATCATGAAAGTAGAGATGTCAGTGAGAACAGAAAATAGGTAAATCATTGCATACCATAAATATAACTCCCCCTATCATAATTTGTGGATTGAACTTCCCAGATAACCTCTTCATACTCCCTCTGGTGGAATTTGATGCAATTCTTGGCATGTATTGGTTTTCCTTATATACATCTAATATAAATTACCATGAGAGGGAAATAACTCTCTATATGGAGAATCAACCCCTGATTCTATACAAGTGCAAGGAGGAGGATGAATCTTCTTTAGAACCATCATCTCAAGCATGAATATTACTAACATATGAGCACACGTATCTAGATTAGATGATTTACTCTAAGGAATGAAATATCCTTGAAGAAATTCCTATTGTGAGGGAATTAGCTGAAGTGTTTCCCAAGGAATTTCTTGGTCTTACTCCTAGAAGAGATGTTGAATTATCAATTGATCTTATACCCGGTGAGTTTCCAATATCCAAGACTTTGTATAGAATGGATGTCGTAGAGCTTGAGAATCTTAAGAAACAACTAAAGGATAATCTAGATAAAGGGTTTATATTCCCAAGTGCTTCACCATGGGGTGCACCGTTCCTCTTCATCAAGAAGAAGTATGGGTCAATGCACCTTTGCATTGATTATCATGAGCTCAACAAAATCACAATAAAGAACAAGTATCCTATGACATGAATTGATTATTTTTTTGATCAACTATGTGGAGAACAATACTTATCCCAGGTGGATCTATGGTATGGATATTATCAAGTATGGGTGAAGAAGGATGATATCCCCAAGACTGTTTTTCATACAAGATACATGCACTATGAATTCATAGTAATGCCTTTCAGACACACTAATGCTCCAGAAATCTTCACGGACTTGATGAATAGAGTCTTTAGAGATTACCTAAACAAATTTTTGGTATTATTTATAGATGATATTATAATATACTCTAAAACCAAGTAGGAGCATGAGGAGAATCTAAGCACTATACTAGAGACCTTGCAAAAGGATAAGCTCTATGAAATGTACAACAAGTGTGAGTTCTGGTTGAAGAAAGTCTCATTATTGGGTTATATAATCATAATCAATGGGATAATTATGGATCCCTCCAAGAAAGCTGTAATAGAGGGATGGATGAGGTCAAAATTGATAATGAATATTCATAGCTTCCTCGGGTTAGAAAGATATTTTCACCTATTTATGATAAATTTCTCACGATTGTCCAAACCTCTTACCAAGATAACTCGGAAGGGAGTAAAGTTTTTTTGGAGTGATGAATGAAAAGATAGCTTCAAGGAGTTGAAAATGAGGCTTATCACTGCACCTATTCTCACACTACACACAAGTGGAGAAATTTTTGTGGTATTTAGTGATGCTTTGAATAAGGGTCTAGGTTGTGTGTTGATGAAAAATTCATTGCCTATGCTTCAAGTCAATTGAAAGTTCATGAGAAAAACTATCCAACACATGATATGTAGTTGGATGTAGTAATCTTCGCTTTAGAAATTTGGCGACATTACCTCTTTGGAGAGAAGTGAAAAATATATACAGATCACAAAAGCCTCAAGTATATATTCTCACAGAAAGAGTTGAACATACACCAATGAAGATGGTTAGAGCTGATCAAATACCATGACTACTCAATATATTACCTCCCTAGGAAATAAAACAAGGTGGCAGATGCTCTAAGTATAAAGGACCCAATGATTATATCATTAATGATAATTGAAAAGGATCCAATCTACTTAGATTTGATGAAGATGGACATGGGAATCATAAAGAAGGTAACATCATCAATACTTTCACAAATGATTTCTCAACCGTATCTTTTGGAAAGGTTAAAGGATGATCAAGAGGATGATGTGAGAATTTAGAAGAAATTGGAAACTATCAGAAAAGGGAAATCCTCAGAGTTAAATGTTAATGAAGAAGGAATTATGAGATTTTGGTCAAGACTATGTGTTTCATCAAATATAGAGTTAAAGAAAGAACTTTTGGATGATGCACATAGTTCAAATTTCTCCATCCACCCAGGAAACAAAAAGATGTATTGAGATCTCCGAATGTTTTTTTGTTGGTATAACATGAAGAAGGATATCGATGAGTATACATCAAAGTGCTTGGTATGTCAGCATGTGAAGGCTGAGAGGCAAATTTCTAAGGGGATGATGCAACCATTACCCATAACAGCATATAAATGGGTGAAAATCACCATGGAATTTGTCACTGGACTTCCGAAGACATCCAAAGGAAACAATGCTATCTGGGTTGTTGTGGATCTTCTTACAAAGACTGCACACTACATTGAAATTCGAGAGGATTTATCATTGGATCAATTGGAACAGATATATATCAAAGAAGTGGTAAGGCTACATGGAGTACCACTATCTATTGTATAAGATTGAGATCCAAGATTCACCTATAAGTTTTAGAATATTCTTCAACATGCTCTAAATACCGAGCTGAAATTCAGTATGACTTATCATCCTCAAACTGATGGAAAATCTGAGCGGACTATCACAACACTTGAGGATATGTTGAGAGTATGCTCAATGGAATTCAAAGGAGTATGGGATCAACATATTCCTCTGGTTGAGTTCTATTAGAATAACAGTTTCCACTCAAGCATCCAAATGGCTCCTTATGAAGCCCTTTATGGGAAGAGGTGCAGAACACCAACATGTTATGATGAAGTTGGGGGTCAAAAACTACTAGGTCCAAAAATGGTTGAAGAAATGGTGGAGAAGGTTAAGACTATTCAACAACACATTAAAGTTTATTAGAGTCGACAAAAGATCTATGCTGATAATCATAGATGACACATATATTTTGATGTTGGAGACATGGTATTCCTATGAATATCATCATGGAAGAGAGTTATGAGATTTGGGAAGAAGGGAAATCTTAGTCCAAGGTACATCGACCCTTTTGAGATCTTTGATTGCATTGGATCCATGACCTATCGACTAACACTCACACCAAACCTATCTCAAGTACATGATGTATTCTATGTATCACTCTTGAAAAAGTATATACCTGACCCATCGCATGTACTCAATCCAGAGGTGGTACCATTAGAGAATGACCTCTCCTATGAAGATAAGCTGATGAAGATCATAGATCGCAGGAAAAAATTTCTACGAAATAAGACAATTCCCCTCATCAAGGTGTTTTGGTGCCACCACAAGTTTGAAGAAGAAACATGAGAATCAGAGGAAGTGATGAAGCAGAGTTACCCTCATCTATTTTAGTGTAGGAAAAGAAAATTTTGAGGGAAATTTTTTTTAAGGGGGGAAGATTGTAAAGACCCAGACTTTTATTAATGTAAATTAATCTTGAACTAATTAAATGTCTTATTATGTAAAATGGTTATATAAAAAATGAAATTAATTGGTTTTATGATTTTTTATTTCAAAATACCATTACTTATTATTACTGTTTCTAATATATCTGTTGAATAGTGATCACATGATTAGTATAAATACAGGGCTTTAACAAATCCAATTTACTCAAAAAAAGGAACCAATGGCCTCATCCAGTAGAATTGATCCATATGAATCCCATTTTTCGGAGCTCATAAAAGAGGTAGTGTCACTGATCATAGCTCTTGACCAAGTCTAAGATGAGCTTCAACACATTAATTTTGAATGAAACTACCTACAGGAGAAGTGGAAGTTGATAGAGATTACCACCAGAGCGATGTTATCCGAGCCAACCCAAGAGTCTGTCACCATCGGACACCTTGTCCTTAGGTCATATGCGGGTGTTATAAGGGGTTATGTAACAAGAATCTAGCACTATGATTATGTGAATTATTTTTTTATATAATAAAGAATATACATTCATTTTATTATTGTTACTTTGTAAATAGTGTTTAAAGTACAAATAATATTTTTTACTTAATATTCAATTAAGAAATATATTTTGATGAATTAATGGATTTTTGAATTAAATAATATTTTTATAAAATATTATTACTAAATTAATTTTTATTAAATAAAAATGATCATATAATTTTATTTATGAATATAATTGTAATTTTTTTATTAAGGGTTGAAAGTTGTTTTTATCAAAGCCCATGAATTTTCGATAAATGTCGGTTTTTATTTTGAAAGTAAAAATTCATATATTTATAAAATTATTTAGATAAAATTAATATTATTTTTGGAATCATGATGTCAAAATTATCCAATGGTGAATTTTTCATAATTTTTTGAGACAATCAAATTTTTGGGTAAAAATTAAATACGGTTTTAAAGATATAAAGTGTTTTATGAAATCATAATGACCCAATAGTGATATAATAAAATACAATAAATGTTATTTTCGGCCAATATATTTTCTAACATTAAAATAATTCAATTTTATATTTATTTTATTTATTTTACAAAGATTTAGTGGACCCTCCAAGACTTATAAAACATTTTATCATTTTAAAATGATTTCCTTGAGAGTGTGACTCACTTCCACATAATCAAGAATAATATTTTAATAAGTTTGGAAATTGGCCTTATAAAATAATTTTTCCACTCCACTTTTTAAGAAATCATGGGCAAAAACTATGGGTTGGTTTGTGGTTTTGATTAGTTTAATGTGTAGTGTCCAAAAGCTAAATAATAAAGAATTCCCTCTCTTTTCCTATATAAACCCACCCAAGCTCCCACTTCTCTTCACTTAAAACCTTTTAAGATCTAAAAAAATCTTCCCTAATCTATCTAGAATCCTCCAAAGGTGCCTAAATCTCCCAATAATCCTCTCTCAAGCCCCTCCTAAGCCTTTGGTATCACACTTCCAAGTAAGGGATTTCTTCCTTTCTCCATTTTGTCCAAATTTATTTATGTTTTTATACCATTTTGTTTCCAATTAAAAATGTTGGGGTATGATTTAAAACCTCTCCCATACTTAAATAATTATGTTTTAATTATGAGATACCTCTTTCTCTCTCATTAATGCCTCCCATGTACACCTGTTACCATGCCTAAATTTCGTAAGGAATTTCTCTCTTATCATTTACATTCTAGAAATTCTTTTGTATTATGAATCTAAATTTCATTACATGTGTTGTGAAATGTATCTATATGAATCCATTATTTTCCATTTCATGTACATATGATGATACACCAATTTCTCTCCATTTTTATGAATTCTTATGTCACGCCGTTATGCTTCCAAAATTGCACTGCAATTTTCCAAGCCAATGTCATTGTGGAGTGAATACCATGCCCATTTATCAATCAAGGGTATTCAACTTTATGCACATTTACTGATTGATTATAGAGTTTTATATATGAATTTCACATTAATTTATCGTAGAATAAATGATGATGTTTAATAAATCCATGTTATATGATCCATGTGGCACACTTATGTATGAAATGAAATGATCAAGAAGGGTGCGCCCTGATAGCGCTCCAATGCATTGGGTAAAGAATAATATCATGATACGTTAAGTGAAATGAATTTTTACTCATGATAATTCAAGTGCAATGAGTTTTTAATCTTGATACATGTTTAATGAGCCTTGGATCATACTAATATCATGTTAAATATTGATTCCACATTTCCATGTTATGATCATGCTATATCATGCCTTTTTGTTCATGTTTCTCTTATGATCCATTGATATGCTTATTGCCTAACATTTACTATATTCATCATGTTATTATTTTTTTACTACCTTACTAGGCTTTATAGCTCACCCTTTTCTTATACATGTCCTCAGGTTATCCCATTAAATTCTAACTATGAAGGAATGTGTATGGCCATGTAAAAGAAGTTTTCAATAAAGGTGTTGTGTTTTATGTTCTAAGTTGTTATGTAATGTTCCTAATCCCTAAAGACACTAGACCTATCGATATTCTATCTTTTATCAAGTGAAGATTTTATGTAAGAAATCATGATTAAGTGTGAAATAAAGAGAAGGGATGTTATAGAAGTAGTATCATTCTTGGGGCATGTTATCACTAGCAAATGGATATCTATAGACCCTTCCAAGTCAAAGGTGATTGAATAGTGGACCAAGACAACATCTGTAATAGAGATCTACAACTTTCTGGGTCTATATGGGTATTATCAACGATTTGTGAATAACTTCTCACAATTGCAAAACCCAATGACCAAGATGACATAGAAGGGGGTGATGTTTTTCTAGAATCAAGAATGTGAAGACTATTTCAAGGAGTTGAAAAAGAGGCTAATCACTTCACTAGTACTCACACTCCCAACAAGTGGAGAAGTCTTTGTAGTGTATAGTGATGCTTCAAAGAAGAAATTAGGTTGTGTTCTGATACAAAATGATAAAGTGATAGCCTACACCTCAAGGAAGTTGAAAATACATGAGCAAAACTATACTACACATGATCTAGAGTTGGAAGTTGTGATCTTTGTGTTAAAAATATGGCAACATTATCTCTATGGGTAGAAGTGTGAGATATATACTAATAACAAGAGTCTCAAATATATATTCACACAAAAATAGCTTAATATGTACCATAAAAGATGGATGATCTCATCAAGGATTATTAATTCTAAACCCACTACCATCCTAGTAAGGAAAATAAGGTGGCAGATGCTCTAAGTAGAAAGGAGCCTGCATCTTTTTCAATGATGAGAATTGAAAAGGATCCAATCTTCTTAGATTTGCAGAGTATAGACATGGGAATAATTAAGGGAGGAACATCATCAATTGTAACACCCCAAGGTTCTGAAAATAAATATTGAATGCATTTCATAATCTATCCATTAAACACAACTTTTCCTCTAATATGTTTTGAATTTTGAAAAACGGTCATATAGAGTTGTGACCAATAAGTCATTTGGAGTCTGATAGAACAAACTTGATTTTTAGTGAATAGTAACATACCCTTATGAATAGTACTATGACCCTTATGAATAGTAAATAATGATATTATTTTATTTTCTCTAGGTAATAAGATAATGAGATCTTAATTAATTTTTCAATTTGATATAAAACAAATTATACCTTTAAAATTGTTATTTTTCAAATTAACTATGATTTTATTTAAAAATTAAATTAATAATATTTAGAAAATTATTTTTAAAAAATGGAGTTCATTTTTGATTTCTAAACATTTAAAAATGGTAGAGCTGAATTTTTGGGATCTTTCTAAAATATTTGAATTTTCATGAATAGTAAAAATACAGTTATGAGTTTTCAGTATATTTGATGAAATTATAATGATATAATAATTAATAAAAAATTCAGGTCGACTTAGGTACAGTAAAATAAGATATTACCTATCCCAAGTGCCTAATACCATGGGAAAGCCCATGGTTTTACCAAAATCACTAATGAGGTGTCTTTTTAAATTAATAAAAAATTATCTCTCTTTTACTATAAATACCAACTAATCCATTCGTTTTATTCAATTAAAAATCCCTCATCCATGAAGCTCTGGCGTTTTTACCTCCCTAGGATTCCTCATAAGGTGTCTTTAAACCCTAAAGGTCCCAACATTCAAGTTCTAGGAGTTACTCTACAATGTAAGGGAACCTTTCACCCTCCTCTTTTAGCCAACACTTCTTTTATGTTATCCCTTTGAATTTCCATTCTCATATGTTGTGGTTTGATATTATGTATTACTCTTAATTTAATTTTTATTTCCATATGATCATATACCCTTTTTCTCTCATCAATTCATTTTATGAAATTTTAAGTTATGTCGTTAGGCTGCCAAATTTTCATAAGGGATCTCTCAACTTTTCTTTTATTTTCAAGTTCATCTCTTTTCTTTTTCTATCCTCAAATCATCTATCCAAATCACCATGATAACTCCAATATAATCTATGTACTAGAATTATATCATGTTAATGTAAGAAACATCATCAATATTCTTAATCCTTCCCTTTTATTTTTATAAACGAAATTAACATCCATGAAGTTCCAATTTATAACCTTTGTGGATGATGAAGTTTCGTTCTTCAATTTATCCTTCACTAATAGTCATGAAACCATTTATATAGTTTAACCAGACTATAATATATTTATTATAACCTAATTAATATTCATGAACCCATATATGTACATATTATTAATTTATATGACAAAACTAGTTCAAAATAATCCAAATATCGCCAAATAATCGAAGTGGTTGTCATATAATGATTCAACATCATTCCATGTAACAAAATGATAGAAATGGCCATTAACAGTTTTTTATGTTCATAAATAATATTTATTTTAATTATTAATATTTACAACAATTATACATGAAGTCCATTACTTAAAAAAAGTGAGCCGATGATGAAACTGAAGAAAACAAAAACTCCGTAACGACAAAATTCAATATAATAACTTATCAGTAAGGACATAAATGAACTAAACAGAATTATTATAAACTAAAAAAATGTCAAATTGATTCTTAATTAAGTTATTAATGAGTCTATTTTCATATTCTAGGACCTTAAGTTCAAGAGGGGGACACATTCAGACTTAAGGTAAGGGCTTTTCCACCCAAACATCCATTTTCATTGGGGTTACTTTCATTGTCTAATTACCTCAATGAGATTCTTATGTATTATTATTTTCTCCTCATAGATTATGTGTGAGTATTATATATATTTACACCAACTATAATCCTTCCTTATTTTATGGATAGTGACACATTTAAAAAAAACTTTCAATTTTTTTTCTAAAATACAAGCTCGATTCAAGGGAATTTCTCTAATTCTTATCTATTTTCAAGGGAATTATATAATCTATTTTTGAAAACCATTATCTTTATAAAATTAATAATTTTATTATGGAAATGATGATTTACTTAACTTCTGGTTTTATGAAAATATTTTTCTAAAATAACTCTTCTTTTAAAAAAAATTGTATTTATCTCAAGAATTGCTTAATGACTTTATAAGAGTATTTTCGTCTGAATCAACACTTGTGTTGATTCTTATGTATTATTGGGTTTAATAATTTATAAAGTCATATAACATATTTTATTAAATGGTTTATGACTAATTTTATTGTAAAATATCTATCCTAAAAACATTCACCATATTACTCGGAATAGTTAGTGTTTTATGATTGGGGAAAGTTAGTTACATTTCATATGATAGTTTCAATATGAATATATATGTTTTTTTATGTTTATACCCACTAATATGATGAATTAATTGGACTTATTATATAATGGGTGGGGCTTTCTATAGCCCCTCGATGCATAAGTAGGTCTCATGAGATAAATAGATGTGGAATTGGTTGAGGCCTTTCCCAATGTTATATATGGATTTGGCCGAGGCCTAAATCATTTTTAGACGTCTTGGATGAGGCCTTGATAGAATGTTTCAGAATGTCTGACATATACACTTCCTTCATTATGAATCTAGTAATTAAAAGTTCATGTGGTTATTCAACTAGTATAATACCCATGATTATGTTTTATTATGGCAATATTTACTCATCTCATATCCCTGCCATATTATGTTCAAGTTTATTTTTAAAGAAACATGTTTTTAATTATTCACCATGTATAATATTTATGTTATCTTCCTCTATATTTTTTAATATTACTGAGAATTTGAGCTCACCCCTTTCTTATGTTTCATTTTCCCAGGATTTGAAGAAGTTAGTTATGAGTGACTTGTAGGCTTAATCTAGGAGGCTTGGATGCTTCTAATTCAATAAATTAGTGCTTTAATTCCCTTCATAATGTAATGTTAAACTTATTTATGTATCTTGTTTCTAAAATATACTAAACTACTTGGTCCATAGGGATGAATATTCCTTGGTTATATGCCAATGTAATAAAATAAGGCACCGACTCTGGGAAATTGTGGCTGGGTCCTTACAGTTGGTATCAGCAGAAGTTTTGTAGAAAACCTAGAAACTAGATTTAGAAAATATAGATTTGGGAAAAAATCCCTAAGATCGTATTTGAGGATAAGCACACAATAACATTCTTGTATTTTGGTAAGTAATAAATTTTGTGTATCTTTCTTGAAAATACATCCCTGCCTAGATAAAAAGAGGTAGAGGTGGATGTAGAACAGATGTACATAGGAGTGAAAGCTCTGACAAGGAGTTTGGGTCTTGACCGGGGGTATCCTATTAAACAATAATGGGCCTTGCTGCACTCTTGGTATTTGCACTCTCGGGGGATACGCTTAGGATAATTCACGTTTTATTTACAATCCTTTATGATGGATTTAAATGTAAATTTTTCTTCAAAGAAACCATTTTTTTGACTATGGGATTATCCAAGCATAGGATCTCAATTTATGATAAGTATTTTGTTAAGTTAATATTATAAATTATGATTCATACCCTAATCTTGTGTATGCCATTATTTAGAAATGGTGCCTAGTGGAAGGAATCGAAACCGCACGAACACACATGTCCCCTGTAAGGATTTCCCTCTAATGCAAGATAATGATACTGGATATGGTGCTCTGATGGGTGATGAGCTACTTATAACTATACTAGGAAAACATACTCAGGTTATGAATAATAACCTTACACATATGGAGAATATGGATCCTCAATGTGGAAGAGCTATGTTAGACCGCTTTATGCGACAACAACCACCATAATATAATGGGACTAAAAACCCATTTGTAGCTGAAAAATGGATAAGTTCCCTAGAGAAGATATTTATCGCTTTGGGATGTAATGAAAGAGAGAAAGTCTTTGTGGCAGTTTATTGGCTATCGGAAGATTCGGATCAGTGGTGGTCATTAATCCAAAACAAAAAGGGGGAGGAAGATATATAAGAGATGGAATAGAGGGAATTTAAGGAAATATTACTAGAGAAATACTTTCCTCATGATGAACGAACATATATGGAGAGACAATTATTGAATATTAGGTAGAAGGAAGATGAGAATGTTTCAAAGTATGAAGCTAACTTCACAAGGTTAGCAAGACATGTTGTGGACTACATACAAAATCCAAGGAGAAAAATTGATCGATTCTTTGATGACCCAAAGCCATTCCTCTAGTAGGCACTAGTCTCCCAAATTTTTTCATCATATGAGAATATAGTTTCATGTGCTATCATGATAGAAAAGGAATTATCTAAGTATTATGAATTTAAAGGGAAGCAAGAGAATAAAAGGGCTGCTGAAAACTCTTGGAAAGGAAATAAGAAAACATGGAAGAAGGGAGTAGTTTAATTTCTACCCTATGATAATTGTGGAAGGAAACACCCTAGTGCATGCTTAAAAGGAAAAGGAGTATGCTACAAATGTGGACATAAAGGCCATATTTCTAGTGATTGTAAGGGAAAGAAGGAAGCTAATAATGTTTAATGCTATAATTTTCAGGAGATGGGATACTATGATAATGTTTTTCTAGAGAATCATAGAAACATTCCACATAAAAGGCCAAGAGAGTAGGGGCAACCTTATATGATCACAACTGCTGATATTGAAGTTCCTAATAATGTGGTGGCGGGTAATTTAATTGTTTCATCAAACTTAGCCAATTCTTTATTTGATTCTAGATTGTTGCATTAATTTATATCTTCTGAGTTTTCCAACAAAATTAGATATGTACAATTTGATTTAATAAAGGAGTTATTAGTAAAAACTCATAGAGGATGTATTATTGAAACAAAGGCATGTCAATTAGTCCCCCTTATGACACATAAAAATTATTTAGTTTCTAACCTTACCATAATACCAATGATTTAATTTAATATAATTATCGGTATTAATTGGATATCGATTTATGATGTGAAGATCTATTACAAGAAGAAGGAAGTTACAATTTTTTAGAATGGTGTAGAATACCTTATCTTTAGAGAAGAAACCTTTCCATATGATTCTCATCTAGATCCACCCCCAGTAGCTATACTTAATTCAATCATTGGGGAGGAAGGGAATGAAATAACTATGGGTGTGGAAAAGAATGTTCAAATAGAATATGTACCTATTGTTCAAGAATATATTGATGTCTTCCTAGAGGATTTACCTGTACATCCTCTAGAGTGGGAATTTTTTTTCTATTTACTTAATTCTTGGTTAAGGGCTAATATCAAAGACCCCTTATAGTATTTCCACTATGGAGTTAGTGGAACTAAAGAAACATCTAGAGGAATTGAGTGATAAATGATTTATTCACCCTAACATTTCCCCATGGGAAGCCCCTATTCCTTTAGTTAAGAAGAAATATGGGTCTATGAGGTTGTGCATTGACTATAGGGAGATCAATTCTATAACAATAAAGAACAAGTATCCCCTACCTAGAATTGATGATTTATTTGATCAACTTATTGGTGCCTAATATTTTTTGAGGATTGATCTTCGATCTGGATATCATCAGTTGCTTGTGAGGAAGGAAATCATTTAAAAAAAACATTCTGAACTAGGTGTGGGCATTACGAGTTTACAGTAATTCTTTTTGGTATAAGTAATGCACCATTTGTTTTCATGGATCTAATAAATATATTTTTCAAGGAATATATTGATGACTTTGTGGTGGTGTTTATTGATGATATCCTGGTATAATCTAAAATCTATGAAGATCATGAAAATAACTTAAGCACTATTATGATGACTCTTAGAATAAATTAATTATATGGGAATTTTATCAAGTGTGATTTCTAGCTTCAATCAGTTTCCTTTTTGGGCCACATTGTCTCTAAGGATGGAATATCTATAGTTCCTGTGAAGATGAAGGCTATGAGAGAATGACCTACTCCAATGAACATAACTAAGGTATGCAGTTTTATTGGTTTGGTATGTTATTATTGGTGTTTCATTCAGAACTTCACCCATTTATCCAACCCAGTGACCAAGCTTACAAGAAAAGGGGTTAAATTTGTATGGACAAAGTAATGTGAAGATTTTTTTAAAGAATTGAATAGAAGATTAGTGAATGCTCCAATATTTACTCTACCATCTCAGAATGATGGATCTATGATTTTTAGAGATGAATCAAAGAAAGGAACTAGTTTTTTCCTTATGAATAATGATAGAGTGATTGCCTATGCATCTATGTAGCTAAAAATTCATAAAGAAAACTATCCAACTGATGATCTTGAGTTATCATTGGTAATATTTTCTCTGAAGATTTGGAGACATTGCCTCTATGGCGAAAAATGTGAGATATATATAGATCATAATAGTTTGAAATATATCTTCTCAAAGAAGGAACTAAACATGAGACAAAATATATGGATTTAGCTACTAAAGGATTATTATTGCACAATACACTACCACATGGGGAAGGAAAATAAGGTGGAAAATTATTTGAGTAGAAAGGACCACGGAATTCCGAACAAGATGTGAGTTGAAAGGGATCCTCTGTTCATGGATCTAGTAAAGATGGATATGAGAATTATCAAGGAAGGTAACACATCACTAATTTTTCAAATAGTTACCAAATCTTATTTATTGTAAATTATAAAAAGTTCTCAGGCTGATGACAAGGAGCTTCAAAAAAAATTAAAGTGGTAAATGATGGGAAGTTGATTGACTTTGTATATAAAGGTGGCATTTTGAAATTCAAAAAGTGGATTTTTGTTCCCACTATTCCTGATCTAAATAGGGAACTATTTTATGATGCTCATAACTATAATTTCTCTATACACCCAGGTAGCACAAAGATGTATAGATATCTAAAGGATAATTTTTGGTGGGAAAACATGAAGAAAGAGATTACTGATTTTATGTCGAGATGTTTGGTGTGTCAACATATGAAGGTTGGAAGACAACGTCTTGGAGGAGTCATACAACCCATTACTATTCCTATGTGGAAATGGGATGATATTAAAATGTATTTTTTCATGGGACTACCAAATATTCCAAGAAATAATGATGCGATATGGGTCATTGTTGACCGTCTTACAAAATCAACACATTTTCTTGCTATAATAAAATATTTACCATTGAACCTTTAGAAAGACTATATATTAATGAATTTGTAAGACTTCATGGTGTACCTTTATCATTTGTTTATGATCTTGATCCCCATTTTACATCATAATTCTAGAAAAGTCTTCAGAAGTCCCTAGATACTGATCTTCGTTTGAGAACTGCCTACCACCCACAAACAGATGGACAATTAGAATAGACTATTCAATCTTTGGAAGACATGTTGAGGTCTTGTTCACTTTACTTTCAAGGTATGTGGGATTAGGATTTAGATCTCATAGAATTGTCCTATAACAATAGCTTCCATTTAAGTATTCAGATGACACCATATGAAGCATTATATGGAAAGAGATGACATACACCGACATGCTAGGATGATATTGGTGAGAGAAAGCTTGTAGGCCCAGAACTTGTTGAGGAAACATCAAAAAATGTGAAGATTATCCAAACCCATATCAAAAAAACTCAAAGTAGTCAAAAGATCTATGTTGATAACCGAAGGAAGGATTTGCAATTTCAAGAAGGAGATCGTGTTTTCTTAAAGGTATCTCCATGGAAGGGTATTATACTGTTCAGTAAGAAGGGAAAATTAAGTCTTAGGTACATCAGACCTTTTGAAATTATAGATCAAATTGGAGTCATAGATTACCGTTTGGCACTGCTGCCAAGTCTCTCCAATGTTCACAATGTGTTTCACATGTCAATGGTAAGGAAATACATGATAGACCCAACACATATACTCACCTATGAAGAAATACAACTTGAGCCCGATCTGTCTTATTGTGAAGAGCCTATCAATATTCTTGATACCAGAGAACTGGTATTTATAAATCAGACAACTTATCTGGTAAAGGTTCTTTGGAGGAACCATAAGATAGAGGAAGCAACATGGTAGCCTAAGGAGCTTATGTTTAAGACATACCCAAATCTTTTTAGGTAACATTTGGTGAATTTTGAGGATGAAATTTTTGTAAGGAGGGGAGAATGTAACACCCCAAGGTTTTGAAAATAAATATTGAATACATTTTATAATCTATCCATTAAACACAAAGTTTCATCTATTATGTTTTGAATTTCAAAAAACGGTCATCTAGAGTTTTGACCAATAAGTCATTTGGAGTTTGATAGAATAAACTTGATTTCTGGTGAATAGTAACATACGCTTATGAATAGTAATATGAATAGTAACATGACCCTTATGAACAATAAATAATGATATTATTTTATTTTATTAAGGTAATAAGATAATGAGATCTTAATTAATTTTTCAATGTTATATAAAACTAATTATACCTTTAAAATTGTTTTTTTCGAATTAACTATGATTTTAATTAAAAATTAAATTAATATTTTTTAGAAAACTATTTTTGAAAAAAGAAGTTCATTTTCTAATTCTACACATTGAAAAATGTTAGGGGTGAATTTTTGGGATCTTTCTAAAATACATGATTTTTTCGTGAATAGTAAAAATACAGTTTTGAGTTTTTGGTATATTTGATGACGTCATAATGATGCAATAATTAATAAAAAATTTGGGTCAACTTGTGTAAAATACAATAAGATATTAGGTGTCACAAGTGGCTGATACCATGGGCAAATACCATGGGAAAATACCGTGGGCAAGCCCATGGTTTTACAAAAACCACTAATGATGTGTCTTTTTAAATTAATAAAAAATTATTTCTCTTTTACTATAAATAACCACTCATCCATTCATTTTATTTCATTCCAAATCTATCATCCTAGAATATATGGTGGTTTTACCTCCCTAGGATTCCTCCCAAGGCATCTTTAAGCCTCCAAGGTCCCAACATTCATGTTCTAGGAGTTACTCTATAAGGTAAGGGCACCTTTCACCATCCTCTTTTAGCCAACACTTATATTATGTTATCTCTTTGAATTTCCATTCTCATATGTTGGGGTTTGATATTATGTATTCCTATTACTATGCTTTTTATTTCCATATGATGAGATACCATTTTTCTCTCATCAATTCATTTTATGAAATTTTTAGCTACGCTATCAGGTTGCCGAATTTTCATAAGGGATCTCTCAACTTTTCTTTTATTTTCAAGTTCATCCCTTTTCTTTTTATCTACTCACCTCCTATGTCAAAATGACCATGATAAATCCAGTATAATATATATACTATAATTATATCATGTTAATGGAAGAACCATCATCAATATTCTTACTCCCCCCCTTTTATTTTTATAAATGAAATCAATGTCCATGAGGTTCCAATTTATAGCCTTCGTGGAAAACGGAGTTTCGTTCTTCAATTTCTCCTTAAATAATGGTAATGAAACCATTTATATGGTTTCAAAAGACTATAATATATGTATTATAACCTAATTAATATTCAGTAACCAGTATATGTACATATTATTAATTTATATGAAAAAACTAGTTCATAATAATCCAAATACTGCCAAATAATCGAAGTGGTTGTCATCTAATGATTCATACTCATTACATGTAACAAAATGATAGAAACGACCATTAATAATTCTGTATGTTTTTAAATATTATTTATTTCAATTCTGCAGATTTACATCAATTACACATAAATTCCATTACTTAAAAAAAGTGACCCGATTATGAAAATCAAGAAAACAAACACTCCAGAATGACAAAATTCAATATAATAAATTATCAATAAGGACATAAATGAACTAAAAATAATTATGATAAACCAAAAAAATGTCTAATTGGTTCTGAATTAAGTTATTAATTAGTCTAATTTCATATTCCAAGACCTTAAGTTCAAGAGGGGGACACATTCAGACTTAAGGTAAGGGGTTTTCCACCCAAACTTCCATTTTCATTCGGGTTACTTTCATTGTCTAATTACCTCAATGAAATTATTATTTATTATTATGTACTCCTCAGAAATTCTATGTGAGTTTTCTATATATGTACACCAACCAGAATCTTTTTTTATTTTATGGACAGTGACACGTTTAAAAAAAAATTCAAAATTGTTTCCAAAATACAAGCCCGATTCAAGGGAATTTCTCAAATTCTTACCTATTTTCAAGATCACTCTATAATATATTTTTGGAAACCATTAAATTTATAAAATAACTCATTTTATTATGTAAATACTATATTACTTCAATTATAGTTTTATACAAAGATTTTTGTAAAAGAACTCTTCTTTTCAAAATAAAAGAGTATTTATCTCAAGAATTGCTTAATGATTTTATAAGAGTATTTTCTTCTAAATCAACACTCTTGTTTATTATTATGTATTATTAGGTTTAATAATTTATTAATTCATATAAAATATTTTATTTAATGTTTTATGACTAATTTTGTAGTGGAATATCTATCCTAAAACCATTCACCATATTACTCAGAATGGTTTGTGTTTTATGATTGGGGAAAGTTGGTTACATTTCATATGATAGTTTCAATATGAATGTATATGTTATTTATATTTATAACTAATAATATGAGGAATTATTTGGACTTATTATGTAATTGGTGGGTCCCACTATTTCCCCTCGATGCATCGTTAGGTCTCATGAGACAAATAGGCATGGAATTGGCTGAGGCCTTTCCCAATGTAATATATGGATTTGGACGATGCCTAAATCATTTTTAGAGATCTTGGCCTAGGACTTGAAAATATGTTTTAGAATGTATGGAATATTAAATTCCCTCATTATGAAGCTAGTAATTAAAAGTTCATGTGGTTATTCAACAATTAGAATACCAATGATTATGTTTTATTATGGGATTATTAACTCAGCTCATATTCCTTCCATATTATGATGAAGTTTATTTTTAAAGGAATTTGTTTTCAATTATTCACCATTTATAATATTTATTTTATCTTACACTATATTTCTTACTTTTACTGAGAATTTGATCTCACCCCTTTCTTATGTTTCATTTTCCCAGGATATGAAGAAGATAGTTATGAGTGACTTGTAGGCTTAATCTAGGAGGCTTGGATGTTTTTAATGGAATAAATTAGTGTTGTAATTCCATTAATAATGTAATGTTAAACTTATTTATGTATCTTGTTTCCAAAATCTACTAAACTACTTGGTCCTTAGGGATGCATATTCCTTGTTTATATGCCAATGTAATAAAATAAGGCACCAAATCTGGGAAAATGGGGTCGGTTCCTTACAATTTGTATCAGAGGAAGTTTAGTAGAAAACCTAGAAACTATATTTAGAAAATTTAGATTAAGGAAAAAACCCCTAAGATAGTCTTTGAGGATAATCATACAAGAACATCCTGGTATTTTGGTAAGGAATAGATTATTTGGATATTTATTGCAAATACATCCCTGTCTAGATACAAATAGGTTGCGGTGGCTTTGGTACAGATGTACCTAGGAGTGAAAAATCCGAAAAGGAGTTTTGGGCTTGACTTTGGGTATCCTGTTATACAACAATGGGCCTTGCTGCACTCTTGGCATTGGAACTCCCAGGGGATATGCTTAGGATAATTTTCATTTTCATTACAAGCCATTATGAAGCATTTAAATGTAAATTTTTCCTCAAAGAAACCATTTTTGTGATTATGGGATTAGCCATGCGTAGGGTTTTAATTTAGGTTAATTATTTTTTTAAATTAAGATCATAAATTACGATTCATACCCTAATTTAGTGTGTGCCATTATTCAGAAATGGAACCTAGTGGAAGGAGGAAACTGCACAAACGCACGTGTCCCCTATAGGGATTTCCCTCCGATGTAAGATAATGATGCTAGCTCTGGTGTTTTGATGGGTGCTGAAAAAATTATAACTATACTGGGACAAATTACTTAGGTTATGAATAATAAACTTACCCATACTGAGCATCTTTATCCTCCATGCATAGGAGCTATGTTAGATCGCTTTATCCAACAATAACCACCATTATTCAATGGGACTACAAACCCATTTAAATATTAACAGTGGATAAGTTCCCTAGAGAAGATATTTATCACATTGGGATGTAATGAAACAGAGAAGGTCGTCATAACAGTTTATCGGCTATCGGGAGATGAAAATCGGTGGTGGTCGTTAATCCAAAACACAAAGGAGGAGGAAGAGATAGAAGAGATGGAATGGAGGGACTTTAAGGAAATATTCCTAGAGAAATACTTTCCTCATGAACAGTGAGCAGATATGGAGAGGCAATTCTTGAATCTGAGGTAGAAGAAAGATGAGAATTTTGCAATGTAAGAATTTAACTTCACAAGGTTATCAAAAAATGATGTGGACTACATATGAAATCCAAGGAGAAAAATTGATCGATTCATTGATGGCCTAAATCCATTCCTCCAGCGGGCACTGGTCTCCCAATGTTTTTCATCACATGAGGATATAGTTTCATGTGATAGAAAAAAAGGAATTCTCTAAGACTTTAGACTTTAAGCGGAAGAAAGAGAATAAAAGTACTTCTGAAAAATCTGGGAAAGGAAATAAGAAAAGAGGGAAGAAGGGAAGAGTTGAATTCCCACCCTGTGATAATTGTGGAAGGAAACACCCTAGTGCATACTTAAAAGGAAAAGGAGTATGCTAAAAATGTGGATAGAAATGACATTTTGATTGTGATTGTAAGGTGAATAAGGAAGCTAATAATGTTAAATTCTATAATTGTCGGGATATGGGACATTATGATAATGATTGTCCAAAGCCTCAAGGAAACATGCCACAGAAAAGGCCAAGGGATCAGGGAAAAGCTTATACGATCACAACTGCTGATATTTAAGTTCCTAATAATGTGGTGGAAGATACTTTAATCATTTAATCAAACATAGCCAATGATTTATTTGATTATAGATCATCGCATTCATTTATATCTTCCCAGTTTTCCAAGAAAATCAGATATGTCCAATTTGATTTAATAAAGGAGTTATCAGTCAAAACTCATAGTGGATGTATCATTGCAACAAAGGCATGTCAATTAGTCCCCCTCATGACACATAAACGTGCTTTAGTTTCTGACCTTATCATCATACCAATGTTTGACTTTTATATAATTCTTGATATGAATTGGCTATAAAATTATGATGCGAAGATCTATTGCAAGAACAATGAAGTTACAATTTTTGAGAATGGTGTAGAATCCCTTATCATTAGAGCAGAAACCACACCATCTGATTCTCATCTAGATCCACCCCCAGTAGTTCTAATGAATTCAATCATTGGGGAGGAAGGTAATGCAATAACTATGGGTGAGGAAAAGAATGTTCAAATAGAAGATGTACCTGTTGTGCAAGAATATATTGACATCTTCCCAGAGGATTTACCAGGACATCCTCTAGAGCGGGAAATTGAGTTTTCCATTGACTTAACTCCTGGTTCAAGGCCCATATCCAAACCCCTTATAGGATGGACACTATGGAGTCAGTGTAACTAAAGAAACAACTGGAGGAATTGGGTGATAAAGGATTTATTGACCCTAGAATTTCCCTATGGGGAGCCCCTTTTTCACTAAAAAGAAAGATGGGTCAATGAGGTTTTGCATTGACTACATGAAGATCAATGATATAAAAATAAAGAACAAGTATCCCCTACCTCGCATTGATGATTTATTTGATCAACTTCATGGAGTCCAATATTTTTCGAAGATTTATCTTTGATCTGGATATCATCAGTTTCTTGTGAGGAAGGAAGACATTCCAAAAACATCATTTCAAACCAGGTATGGGCATCAAAAGTTTACAAAAATTCCTTTTGGACTAACTACTAAACCATATATTTTCATGGATCTAATGAATAGAGTTTTCAAGAAATATCTTGATGATTTTTTGGTGGTGTTTATTGATGATATCCTTGCATACTCTAAAATATATGAAGATCATGAAAATAACTCGCACACTATTATAAAGACTTTTAGAAGAAATGAATTATATTAGAAGTTTATCAAGAGTGATTTTTGGCTTCAATAAGTTTCTTTTCTGAGCCACATTGTCTCTATGGATGGAATATCTGGAGATCCTGTGAAGACAAAGGCTATACAAGAATGGCATAATCCAACAAATATAACTGAGGTACATAGTTTTATTGGTTTAGTAGGTTATTATTGGTGTTTCATTCAAAATTTCACCTATTTAGCCAACCCAATGACCAAGCTTACAAGAAAATGCGTTAAGTTTGTATGGAAAAAGGAATGTGAAAAATGTTTTAAATAATTGAAGAGAAGATTATTTAATGCTCCAATATTGGCTCTACCATCAGGGAATGATGGATTTTTGATATTTAGTGATGCATCAAAGAAAGGACTTGACTGTGTCCTTATACAAAACAATAGAGTGATTGGATATGCATCTAGGCAGCTAAAATTCATGAACAAAACTATCCAAATCATGATCTTAAGTTAGCATCGACAATATTTTCTTTGAAGATTTGGTGATATTAACTCTATGGTGAAAAATGTGAGACATATAAAGATCATTATAGTTTTAAATATATCTTATCACAAAAAAACTCAACATAATATAAATAAGATGGATTTATCTAATCAAGGATTATGATTACACAATACACTACCACTCGGGGAAGGAAAATAATATGGAAGACACTTTGAGTAGAAAGGACCATAGAATTATTAACAAGATATGTGTTGAAAGGGATCCTCTGTTCATGGATCTAATAAAGATGGATATGTGAATTATTAAAGAAGGTAACACATCACTACTTTTTAAAATAGTTTCCAAAAATTCTTTACTAGAAAGGATAAAAAGTTCTCAGGCTGATTATGAGGAGTTTCAAAAGAAAATTAAAGCGGAAAATGATGGTAAGTTGATTGAATTCATATATGAAGGTGGAATTTTGAAATTCAGAAAATGGATTTGTGTTCCTACTATTCTTTTGCTAAATAGGGAACTGTTGGATGATGCTCATAGCTCTAATTTCTCTATACAACTAGGTAGCACAAAGATGTATATAGATCTAACGTTTTTTGGGAGGAAATCATGAAGAGGGAGATTGTTGATTATGTGTCGAGATGTTTGGTGTGTCAATAGGTGAACGCTGGAAGACAACACTCGAGAGGAGTCATGCAACCCTTCCTATTACTATATGGAAATGAGATGATATTACAATGGAATTTTTCATGGGACTACCAATGACTCCATGAAAGAATGATGTGATATGGGAATTCTTGACCGTCTTACAAAATCAACACATTTTCTTACTCTAAGAGAATATTTACCACTTGAACGTTTAGCAAGACTATACATTAATGAAGTTGTAAGACTCCAAAGTGTACCTTTTTCAATTTGTTCTGATCGTGATCCCCATTTTACATCATAATTCTGGAAAAGTATTCAAAAGGCCCAAGATATTGATCTTTGTTTGAGCACTGCCTACCACCCACAAACTGATGGACAATCAGAATAGACTATTCAAACTTTGGAAGACTTGTAGAGGTCTTGTTAACTTGACTTTCAAGGTATGTGGGATCAATATTTACCTCTCATAGAATTTTCCTATAACAATATCTTCCATTCAGGTATTCAGATGGCACCATATGAAGCGCTATATGTAAAGAGACACCATACACCAATGTGCTAGGATGATGTTGGTGAGAGAAAGATCGTAGGCCCAGAACTTGTTGAGGAAATATTTGAAAAGGTGAAGATTATCCAAACCCACATCAAAATAGATCAAACTAGGAAAAAGAGCTATTTTGATAACCAAAGGAAGGATTTAGAATTTCAATAAGAAGATCATGTTTTATTAAAGGTATCTCCATGGAAGGGTATTATACAGTTTGGTATGAAGGGAAAATTAAGTCCCAGGTATATCGAAAATTTTGAAATTCTGGAACAAATTGGAGTCATGGAGTACCATTTGGAAATGCCACCAAGTCTCTCCAAAGTTAAAAATGTGTTTCATGTGTCAATATTAAGAAAATACATGCTAGACCCAATGCATACACACACCTATGAATAAATATAACTTGAGCCCGATTTGCCTTATTGTGAAGATCCTATCAAGATTCTTGATACTAGGGAACAAGTATAGAGAAATTAGAAAACTCATCTAGTAAAGGGTCTTTGGAGGAACCATAAGATGGAGAAAGCAACATGGGAGCCTGAGGAGCCTATGTTGGAGACATACCTGAATCATTTTAGGTGACATTTTGTGAATTTTAAAGAATTTTTTTTGAGGAGAGAATGTAACAGACCAATGTTTTGAAAATAAATATTCAATTCATTTTATAATCTAGCCATTAAAAACAAATTTTCCTCAAATATTTTTTGAATTTTAAAAAACGACTATCTAGAGTTGTGACCAGTAAGTCATTTGGAGTCTGATAGAATAAACTTTTTTTTATGAATAGTAACATATCTTTATAAATAGTAATATGACCCTTATGAATAGTAAATAAATATATTATTTTATTTACTTAAGGTAATAATATAAAGAGATCTTAATTAATTTTTCAATGTGACATAAAACTAATTATCCTTTAAAATTGTTATTTTTCTAATTAACTATGATTTTTTTAAATTAAATTAATAATATTTAGAAAATTATTTTTGAAAAATGGAGTTCATTTTTTAATTCTACATGTCAAAAAATAATAGGGGTGAATTTTTGGGATCTTTCTAAAATACTTGAATTTTTCATGAATAGTTAAAATAGAGTTTTGAGTTTTTTGGTATATTTGATGACATCATAATGATGTAATAATTAATAGAAAATTCTGGTTTACTTTTGTACAATAAAATAATATATTAGTTGTCCCATGTAGATAATACCATAGGCAAGCCCATGGTTTTATAAAAATTACTAATGAGGTTTCTTTTTAAATTAATAAAAACTTCTCTCTATTTTACTATAAATACCCACTCATCCATTCATTTTATTTCATTCCAAATCTCAAATCCTCAAATATCTGGTGGTTTTTCTTCCCTATTATTCCTCCCAAGGTATCTTTAAGCCTCCAAGGTCTCAACCTTCAAGTTCTAGGAGTTTTTCTACAAGGTAAGGGAACCTTTCACCCTCCTCTTTTAGCCAACACTTCTTTTATGTTATCTCTTTGAATTTCCATTCTCATTTGTTGGGGTTTGATATTATGTATTAATATTACTTTACTTTTGATTTAAATCTGATTACATACCATTTTTCTCTCATCAATTCATTTTATGAAATTTTAAACTACGTCCTTAGGCTGCCGAATTTTCATAATGGATATCTCAGCTTTTCTTTTATTTTCAAGTTTATATCTTTTCTTTTTCTATCATCACTTAATCTATCCAAATGACCTTGATAACTACATTACCATCTATATACTGGAATTATATTATGTTAATGGAAGAACCATCATCAATATTCTTACTCCCTTCCATTTATTTTTATAAATGAAATCTACGTCCCTAAGGTTCCATATTATAACCTTCGTGGACGATAGAGTTTCGTTCTTCAATTTCTACTTAATTATTGGTCATGAAACCATTTATATGGCTTAACCAGACTATAATATATGTATTATAACCTAATTAATATTCATGAACTACTATATGTATATATTATTAATTTATATGACAAAACTAGTTCATAATAATCCAAATACCTCCAAATAATCGAAGTGGTTGTCATCTAATGATTCATCCTAATTCTATGTAACAAAATGATATAAATGACCATTAAAAAATATATATTTTCATAAATAATATGTATTTAAATTCTGGATATTTACAATCATTCCACATGAACTCCATTACTTAAAAAAAGTGAACATATTATGAAAATCAAGAAAACAAACACTCTAGAATGACAAAATTAAATATAATAACTTATCAATAGGGACATAAATGAACTAAAATGAATTATGAGAAACTAAAAAATTTTCAAATAGGTTATTAATTAAGTTATTAATGATTATAATTTCTTATTCTAGGACCTTAAGTTCAATATGGGGGCACATTTGGACATAAAGTAAGGGTTTTTCCACCCGAACTTCCATTTTCATTTGGTTTACTTTAATTGTCTAATTACCACAATGAAATTATTATGTATTATTATGTAATACTAATAAATTATGTGTGATTATTATATATATTTACACAAACCCTAATAATTTTTTATTTTATGGATAGTGACACATTTTAAAAAAAGAATCTTTCAAAATTGTTTCCAAAATACAAGTCTGATTCAAGGGAATTTCTCAAATTCTTAACTATTTTCAGGGGAACTATATAATTTATTTTTGGAAACCGTTATCTTTATAAAACCAATAATTTTATTATGTAAATAATATCTTACTTAACTTTTGATTTTATACAATGTTTTTTCCAAAATAACTCTTCTTTTTAAAATAAAAGATTATTTATCTCAAGAATTGCTTAATGATTTTATAAGAGTATTTTCGTTTGATTCAAAACTCTTGTTGATTCTTATGTATTACTAGGTTTAATAATTTATGAATTAATATACCATATTTTATTTAAGGGTTTATGACTAATATTATTTAGTAAGATCTATCCTAAAACCATTTACCATATTACTCAGAATGGTTAGTGTTTTATGATTAGGGTAAGTTAGTTACATTTCATATGATAGTTTCAATATAAATGTATATGTTGTTTATGTTTATACCCACTCATATGAATAATGAATTGGACTTATTATGTGATGGGTGGGGCCTTCTATAGCCTCTCAATTCATTATTTTGTCTCACGAAACAAATATACGTGGAATTGGCCGAGACCTTTCCCAATGTGATATATGGATTTGGTTGAGGCCTAAATCATTTTTAGACATCTTGGACAAGGACTTGACAGAATGTTTTAAAATGTCTGGCATATTCACTTACCTCATTATGAAACTAGTAATGAAAAGTTCATGTGGTTATTTGACTAGTAGAATACCCTTGATTATGTTTTATTATGGCATTATTTACTCATCTCATATTCCTTCCATATTATGTTCAAGTGTATTTTTAAAGGCATGTGTTTTCAATTATTCACCATGTTTAATATTTATGTTTTATTCCGCTGTATTGGTTACTCTTACTAAGAATTTGAGCTCACCCCTTTCTTATGTTTCATTTTCTTTGGATATGAAGAAGTTAGTTATTAGTGACTTGCAGGCTTAATCTAGGGGGCTTGGATGTTTCTAAGGAAATAAATTAGTGTTGTAATTCCCTTCATAATGTAATGTTAAAATTATTTATGTATCTTGTTTCCAAAAGATACTAAACTACATGGTCCTTCAGGATGAATATTCCTTGTTTATATGCCAATGTAATAAAATAAGGCACCAACTCTGGGAAACTTGTTTTGGGTCCTTACATCAATCCTTTATCAAATGATTTATCAACCATACCTCATGTAGAAAATAAAGGATTCTCAAAGAAAATATGTGGAAATTATAAAAAGGGTGGAAGCTATCCGAAATAGGAAATCCTGTAAGTTCAAAATTGAAAAGGATTGAGTCATAAGGTTTGGGTCATGATAATCTGTACCATCTGATCCAGGGATAAAGAAGGATATTTTGAATGACGCACATAGCTCAACCTTATCTATTCACCCAGGGAGCACAAAGATGTATTGACATCTCCTTGAGAAATTTTGGTGGGAAAAGATGAAGAAGGAGATTGCTGAGTATACATCAAAGTGCCTAGTATGTGAACAAGTGAAGGCTAAAATATAGAAGTATAAGGGGATGATGAAACCACTACTCATACCAATATGAAAGTGGGAGAACTTCACCAAGGACTTTTCATCTAGAATTCTAAGGACATCCAGAGAAAAAAATTCTATATGGGTCATTGTGGATCGTCTTACAAGGATATATCACTTTTTCATGATTTGATAGGAATTATCATTGGATCTACTTGCACAGATATATATTAAAGAGGTGGTAAGTCTGCATGGAGTACCACTATCTATTGTATTCGAACGAGATCTGAGATTCACCTCAACGTTCTAGAAAAGTCTCCAACATGCTCTAGGAACTGAACTGAACTTCAGTATAACCTATCATCCTCAAACTGATGGCCTATCTGAGTGAACTATTTAGACACTATAATATATGTTGATAGCATGTTCTATAGACTTCAAAGTAGGATGGGACCAACATATTCCAATGGTTAAATTCTCATACAACAACAGTTTACACTTGAGAATCCAAATGGTACCATATAAATCCTTTTATGGGAGAAGATTCAGAACACCTGCATGTTGGGATGAAGTTGGTGAGTGTAAGATAATAGGACCTGAAATGGTTGTAGAAATGGTGGAGAAGGTGAAAACCATTCAACAACACATCAAGGTAGCCTGAAGTCAAAAAAGATTCATGTAGACAATCATCAATGAGACCTTGAGTTCGAATTTGGAGACATGGTATTTCTATTCATATCTCCATAGAATAAGATCATGAGTTTTGGGAAGAAAATAAAGCTATGTCCCAGGTACATCGGCCCCTTCATGATTCCTGATCGTGTCGGGGCTATGGCCTATCAACTATCACTTCCACCTACCATGTAAAAAGTGCACGATGTATTTCATGTATCTCTTTTAAGGAAGTACATACCAAAACCTTCACATGTACTCTCTTCAGAGGTGGTACAGTTGGAGAATGATCTTTCTTACAAGGAGAATCTAGTGAAGATCTTGGATTGTAGAGATAAAGTTCTACGTAATAGGACTACTCACCTGTTCAAAGTACTATGGCAGAACCATAAGTACAAAGAGGAAACATGGGAACTGGAGGAGGTAATGAAGGAAAAGTACACACACCTATTTATGTCTTAGAATAAAAAACGAAGTTTCAAGGGAAAAATTTCATAAGGGGGAATAAAGTAATGACCCTATGTTCTATCAATGGAAATTCCCTTCTTATAATTATGTCATATAATCAATGAAATCATAATACAATGAACTAATAAGTGCTATGTGACCTTTAAACATAATATTTTCACCTCTGTGATTTGAATTTTGAAAATCTAACATACACGGTTGCGATCAGTAATATGTTTAGAGGCTAATGAAACAAACATAATTTTTAGTGAATAGGAACCTACCCATATGAATAGTAACATTCCCTTATGAATAGTAATATGACCCTTATGAATAGTAAATCATCCAAAAGAATATTAACCTCATACATGAATGTATAAATAATATTTAGGCATCTTATAAGTTATAATATGACTATAGTAAAAGTAATGGTATTTTTGCAAGTCATAAAAAAATAATTACAATTAATTAATTAATTTAAGAAAAAAATTATTTTCCTAAAAGGTGTTAATAGAATAAAAATTTTATGTCTTCTGATTTTAAGATAATTTTATAAGACCTTATGTAATTTTGAAAGCATTATAAAATCTGTTATAGTTTTAAAATCCGTATTTTTCACGTAAATTATGATTTTTATTAAAAATAAAATTAATCATATTTATAAAATTATTTTTGAAAAATTGAGTTTATTTTTGAATTATACATGTCAAAAAATGGTTAGGGTTATTTTTTTTGGATTTTTCTGAAATACAAGAATTTTTGGTGAATAGTAAAATACATTAATTTACCGTATAAATACATTATAATTTGAATCCTCTATTACTGACATCATAAGTGATGTAAGCACCCAAATCTAGAACTCACATGAAATTATTAATATTTTTTTTCATGGAATAATCACTATTACTTGTCTTATGGAAAAACATCAAACTAATGATTAAAATATTAAGAAAACACTCCTCCCCTCCACTATAAAAACCACCCACACTCCCCTCTTGTCTTCAATCCTCTCAAGCTTTGTTACTTTCCTAAGTTCTACCAAAATCACTCCCCAAGATCCTACAACACGTTCAAAAAACCCTTTTATCCTCAAAATACCAAATCCTCTCCCCTTAAGAGGACCTCAAAGGAGATAAACTCAAGAGGTAAATTCCTCTTTCTGATTCTTTTATTTCCTTTCAAGTTCTTTTATTTTATTGTTTCTTTCCTCACATCCCATAACCCAAATTGTATGATAAATCTAGTAACATAAATTTACTGTAATTATATTATTCTAATGGGATAATTTATCATACTCTATCCCCCTCCTTTTATTCTATATATGAAAATACCGTCTGAGATGTGTTGATTTATCACATTCAAGGATGAAAAGTTTTGAATTTGCATTACCATCTTATAGACTGATCATGAAATCATTTTAATGGTTGAACCAGATAATAATATATGTATTTTTATCTTATTTTATGTTCTATAATCCTTTTTCACACATGATGTAAAATAATAATACAAATCAAGTTACTTATGATCATAATTGCCAAATTAATCCAAGTGTTTATCATTAATGTTTTATATAATAATTAAAATTCACTCCAAGTAACCAAATTAAATTCAAAACCATATAAGATTATATATGTTAAATAATAAAATATAATTCTAATTATGGAAAACCATCCTCATTTTACAAGATTCACTGTTCATGAAAATAAGTAAACTGATCGTAAAGACCAAGAAAACAAACAGACCTGAACAATAAAATTGAACCACTTAACCCATCAAAAAGGTTATGAATGAATATATAAAGTTTATAATAAATCAATTAAATGTAAAATAGGTTATATAATTATAAATTAATGCACCTAATTTTATTATTTAGGTCATTAATATCAATTGGAGAACACCATCAGACTTAAGGTAAGTGATCCTCTCTATTTCACTTTTATTCAAGAATTTCCTCTATGTTGTTAAATTTTATGTGTAATCCCTAATGATAAGGTATGGTTTAAAAACTATACCATTATTCCCTCATGATTTATAATTTATGATAAACCCCTTTCTCTCTCATTAATCCCTCTTAAGTACACTCGATACCATGTCGATAATCCGTAAGGGATTCTACCCGAACCTCCTTTGTTCTTTCGGGTTTCCTTGTCTTCCTTTTACCAAAATGAAGTTATCTTATCTTTTTAAATTAATATTATAAATGTTGTGTAAATGTACCAAATTAATTTATCAAGACCCTTTCATCATTATATCTCAAGGATATACATGTTTTTAAGTGATTACCTCCTCAGTACTTCCCGATACGCAAACATGTTTTAAGGGAACATTCTGAATTATTACCCAATTTCGATTGCACTATATCCTCTATTTTAAGACACCATTGTCTTCATAAAATCATTATTTTTATTATAAAATCCTCATTTGTTCACTTCTTACTTTATATAAATTATTTTTCAATTTTCTATTTTGAAGGATTTATAGTATTTTTCTTAAAACCGCACAAAAATGTTTTAATGCTAAAATTTCTTAAATAATTTTCTTACATGTTGTCACTTATACTTGAAATCACTTACCATGATACATGACTATTTTAACTTATGAATTTCAATGTATATTTTATTTCTTTTCTTTCATGGACACTTTTATAATAAACCCATTTGTTATGCTTTATGACATGATTAGGGTACCCAATTCTCTCCATGGGTAACCCTTATATTATGTAAGATTGATTATTTATGATTATTTATGTGGAAAAAATATTCATGAAAAGTTAATATGGGTGTTACTAGATATCTTTTCAATTCATTGGGTAAAGTTGAGTCTCATGAGATGTTATGTGTGATAGTCTTGGTGGTTAGCCTTGGCTTATGCTACCATGTGCAACGGTCTTGGAAGTTATCCTTGACTCATGCTAAAGTGATGTTTTATATTGATGAAACATTATTATGACTCCATGTTTATATTATAACATGATTATATGTTATGAATCCATATGTTACATGCCTTTTTATAGCATTATGTCATGATTTCTATCCCATGTGCTAATGCTTTGTTCTTATGGTTATTCCCTTACTGGGATTTTAGCTCATCCCTTTGTTTATGTTATCCCTAGGTTATGATGTGCAGATGTATGAGAAAAATGGAAGATAGAATCTCATTATGAAGATTAAATAAAAATTTGTTTTTTATAATGTTCGATTATGTATCTAGTCTTCCAATACACTAGAATTTTTGATCCTTGGCTTGTACTCTGATGTATAATCATGATTAAAATCATGTAATGTTATATGTAAAAGGATAGGGTCGCTATAAGTAATATCATTTTAAATCCTATAATTTTAATATTACTCTCTCCTAATCTCATCAAGATCAGTAAAATATAGAAATCTTCATTCTCTAATAGTTTTAAAATCAAAATTCAAGTCATTTATTTCCCAAAAAGGCTTGAGCTACAACTACACAGGTATGTAATAATATTTTTTAAAAAGAATTATATGTAGATAAATTTATATGAGAGTTTAAATATAAACTATGTAGGCCCATAAGGCCTCATCAAGTTTCAAATACTAGTCTTTCCTAGAATTAGAAACCATTTTATTTAAATTTTATTTAATCTCCCTATTTGATATTTTATATTGTCCACTATATTTTTGATAGTAATAAGTTATAGTTTTGTGAATACATATATATTTTTTCCATTAATTATTTAAACTTATAATTCTCAAAGTGATTTACTTTGTTTGTGATAAAAATTTTTGGCACCAAAAATATAGAAAAGATATTCTTCTTAATAAATTTGATCATACTATTAGATTGATTTTTAGGAAGGTCCACTAACTAAATACATTTGAAAAAATAGTCTATAGTCACCAAGATATACTAATTACTATAAGAATATAGAAATAGTACTATAAATTCCAATCCCTAAATGAAAAAATTATACTTCTAAAATAACCTTTTAAGGAAACTCTTAATTCCTTCTAATATTCCCAAAATTTAGAAATTTATCAGAAACAACTACCAAAATCCTAGAATACTTATATATTGAAGGATAGTAGAAACTATACTATAAATCTTTTTGAGCAGTCCACTCTCCTCCATGATGGACATCTGATTGTGCAGAATCACAAATTCTAAGAATTGGTATCAACTCTTCCCCAGACACAAAAATCATAAAAATGCCACCATCACATATTCTAAATAGAAAAGGATTATCCCAAAAATAATATTTTAACTTGGAAATGAATTTATTCCTATTTTTTGACTGAAAGTTAAATTTTTATTATGAAAATACTTTTAAGGGAAAAAGTGAGAAACCCGAAATTCAACCATAGAACAAAATAACAGATCCATTAAAAGATTTATTCAGACTACTAGATTTAGAATCCCTAAATAACCTCCAATAAAGATTACTAAACTATGTGTCTGGTTCATACAATATGAGATCTTAGAAATGGAATGCCAACTTGTCCTAAGACTGAACGTACTCCTTAAGGTTGATCTTCCCATTATTGAATCCCCCAATAAGAATCAGGTTCTACTTGTTGATCTAGGTATACTAATCCTCATTGATGGTCACACTTAAAGACCACCCTATAATTTTGGAATCTTATTCTTCTTTATCATTAAGTGATAACACCCATTAACCCACTTATTCTTCTCAGCTCATAAGTAGTTCCAAAGAGTGATCAATCACATCACCTAGTTTTCACTGTTGACAAACAACCTTGGGGGTCTTCTTGTATTTCAACTGCTTCGTAGATTGTGTCTCCATTGGAGGTGGAAAATAGTAGTATTATTTTCTCTCTTTTCATATGCCTCTATGGCTTCTACTTCTCCTCATCCTTGGGATATTACCATCCTCAACCGCATCCTCTGCTTCATCGGTACAAGATTCATCAATGGATTTATTCCTAGGGGTCTTCTTCCTATCCATGGAGAGCCTAATTAGATCTTCCTCAGACTCCTGAACCGAATCATCATTAGGAAGATTCTAGAAGTTATTTCCCAAATAAATGGTTACCACCTCCCTTTTAATATTGGACTTGAATCCCTCCTGAGGTTCTATAGAGACATATTCCTATCCTCTATACAAGGAAGTCATGGTAACTCTATCACCCACCTTGTGAAGATTCTGAATTTCCTCTTGGAAAGAAAATTTTTATGTATCAGTGTCCTTGTCCTCATTATTTGGTTCCTAATCAAACAAGTCTGAACTATTAGGCTACATAAAGCCACTCTCCATAAACTGTGGTTGAATATTAGTATCCTCCAAGACCAAGTATAGTGGATTCCCAATAGCTTGACCATTACCACTAGACTCCTATTGCAAAACTTCCTTACTCATCTAAATGGAACTCTATATATTCATGTTTAGAAGAATAATCTTGGACCATACCATCACATTCCTTGACACCAGCACTCCCTGCCTATGCGTTTCAATTAGACAAGCCATCATCCACCTTTCTATTAATTTCAACAACCACAATAGGCTTAAGACCACTATTCTGTGAATGCAGATTCAACTCCACCATATCACTAACTTGAGAATACTTTATTACCTTAATAACACCTGAAGGGATTTCCAGATCCCTCCTTAGTATGTTAAAAACACTAGTGACACTCAGTTCAAAAGATGACATCATTACCTTCTTCTGTTTTAATGTTTCTCCCAACAAAATAGCAGAAGCAACAAAACCTTAAACTACCTAAATTTTCCCATTGTGATAAAACGACTTGTTATATCCAACAGGAGGCCTTGATTCCTAAGTTCTATCAAAACTAACACCCATTTTCTTCAACCCCCTACACCTAAAAACCTCCATGAGATTCCCTAGTTTCTTTCATGAAGAAAAGAACTCATACCAAGATTCAAACACGATGGGTTTCTTATATTGGAATTCCTCACCCACAGTAATCTAGAAGGATTAGATAGGAACTTTAGACACATAAACTTCCACATAGACTCTCAGAGAGATCAGATGACACATTTCCCTAGTCCTACTATCCGAATAGATATAACTCCCTACCAAATTTCCTAGAAAATGAATGATTGAAGGGTTTTGAAAGGAGAGTGGAAGTTCCGAAAATCATACCCAAATAGACATTGTTGATGAGTCTCTCTTCATATTAAAATCATATGACCGTTTTAAGACAAGGAAGTGTGAACCATCATAGATATGAGGCGTACTTTACTAGGAAATAATCATGTAATCTGTAGAATAAAAATGAATCATAATTTATTTTGAATTAAATAGCCCTATCGTAACTTAATCTTGTAGACGCCATGATTAATGAAATAGACAATCAAAGCAATCCAATGATGGCTAATGGTGCTAGAAGTGTGCATTCAAGGTTATATATAGCTTGGAGGACACATTAGTGAATTCTAAAGTTATGATTGATAGTTTTGGGGACCCATTAAATCTTTCAAGGAATTTAGGACGTAGAGAGATATGAGGGAAAGAAGGTAAGAAAACCAAATTTGATAAGGGAAAAATTGTGATGACTAATATCTATTAAGTGGTGGTTATGGGACCTCTCTCACCAAGGGGTGAGGGATTGATGTAGCCATCACCGCCTAGGGTTGGAGCTGGATTTGATCAAAGGACCATCACCATGTAGGGTTAGAGACATACATGTATTGATAATTCCTTTGATTTTGTGTAAATTATTTAGGAATGACTCCAACACCTAAGTAATTTGTAAAATATGCATAAAAAGAATATTTTTTTAACTAACACAACAAATAGTTTCACATCTAGAAAAGAAGAATTACTCTCTCTAGAATCATCATTTTTGCTACTAGACAACCTAGAGAAATAATCAACAACTAAATTTTAGCAACATATTTATCCTTGATCTCTAAATGAAATTCCCCTAGAAAAAGTATCCTAATAATCAATAAAGTTTTACCCTTATTCTTGGATAAAAAGTATTTCAAGGTAGAATGGTTAGTGAAGACTATGACTTTGGAACTTATTAAGTATTGTCTAAATTTCTCAAGAGGAAACACTATAACCAATTAATCCTTTTTAGCAGCGGTGTTACTCGTTTGAGTATCATCTAGTAACCTACTATCATAGTACACCACATAAAACCCCTTCTTTTTCCTCTAGCCAAAAACTGATCTAACAGTGGTATGACTAGAATTACACATAATTTCAAATGGAAGCTTCCAATTAGGGGTAGCGATGATGGGTGGAGAACTGAGATTATATTTATGAATATTGTAAGGTTTAATACATTTTTCATAAAATAAGAAGTGTCTATATTATTCCTGTACTTAAGAAAGAGGCCTAGTGATTTTAGGAAAATATTTTACGAATCTTCGATAAAAGCTGGCATGGCCTAAAAATATTATAACTCCTTTTAAATTCTCTGGAGGGGGAAATTTTTGAATGAAATTTATATTAGAATTATAAATTTTAATATCCCTTTTAGATTCCTTGTAACCAATAGAAATTCCTTCGGTAACCATAAATTGATATTTATCCCATTTAAGAATAATATTAGTCTCTAGTAACCTTTCCAAAACAAGTTCCAGTTTTTATAAATAGATTTCAAAAGTACTTTGAACAATGGAAAAATAATCCATAAAACCTCTATTATCCTCTCAATAATATCAAAAAATATGGACATAAAATACCTTTTAAAGGTAGTTGATACACCTTATAATCCAAAGGGAATTAACTAGTAAGAAAATGTCCAAAAGTGGTATGTGAAGTGATATTTTCTTTTTATTTTAGGGAAATAAATTTGATTATACCCAAAGTAACCATAAAAAAATCATTAATATAAATAATATCAATAATTTGATCTAATAATGACATTATAAAATGATCCCTTCTATTAGATGAATTTATCTTCATGTAATCAATATATAATCTCCATTTGGTAGCTTTTCTTACCTAATTTTTTTTTTCATTTTTCTTATTCATAATAACAATAAAAACACATTATTTGGAACAACTAAGACTAGGATAATCCAAATATAATTTTATATAGTGAAAATTATTCTAGCATCTAAAACTTGATTACTTCTTCTCTCATGAACTCTTTGATATTGGTGTTGAGTTTTATTTTTCCCTATACTCTTAGCTTCTGATCAAATTCCATTGAGATTTTATACTTTTAGAATGAAGGGATAATCCCTTTTATGTTAGAAATGGTATATAAAATGGTAGTTTTAAATTTATTCAAGAACTTAAATAGATTTTACTCTTTAATTTCCTCTATTTTAGCTGAAATAATGGCGAACAACAAAGATTTATCACTCAAAAATGAATATTTTAGGGGAAAGTGCAAGGGTTTGAGATCTAGTTGCAAAGTCTTTTCACTAGAAGAAATTTTCTTTGACCTAGGTGGAAAAATTTATTCATTTTTTTTCTAAATTTGATCATGATAATTTGAAATATTTTTAATTTCTAACCAAAATTTAGTTTCTCCTAAATTCTGTCCAAATTGGGAATCTCAATATTTTCCAAATTTAAATTTTATTTAAGATAAAATTATACAAAAAAAATCATCAAAAAGTTCCAATGGATCGCCCTCACACTTATTAAAGGGTTCTACCCTTTTTAGAAGGGGAAACACTATAAATAATTCTTAAAATCTGATTTATCCCAAGAATATAAAATTGATCGTCCTGATAGCTTTTCATAGAAAGAACAAAGACATTATCCATCTTTGAAAAACTATATAGAGTTTTATCATTAATAGCTTAATAATGTTCATGAAATATATTTACAACATCCAATGGGTTTCTATATTTAAGTATTGTTTACACACTTCTTCCTATTGATCTAATGAGTCCTTAACTTCAAGCAATTCAAATCTTGAACTGCTCTCCCCAAATTTAGGTGATTTCAAATTCTTAAAGACATTAAACACTTCCTATTGCTCAACAAAATTAAAAATTAGTTGACCCTTAGAAACATTGATAACATCCCCTCTTATGGCTAAGAATGGTCTACCAAGGATGATAAGAACTTCTTGGTCACCCTCTATATCTAGAATAGCAAAATAAGTAGTTAAGAAAAACTTACCAACTCTAAAAAGTAGGTTATCTACTCTTCCTATACCATGTGTGATGGATTGGTTAGCCAGTTCTATAACCATAGTGGTGGGTTTTGATTCTACTAATCCCAGTTATTGAAATAGTAAAAAATGAAGAAGACTTATACCATCACCAAGGTCAAAGATATAATTAAGATGAAAACTATTCCCTAAGGTATAGGGAATGGAAAAACCACTATATCTTTATCTTCTGGGGGGGATTTTGTTTTTTAGAATAATGCTACACTCTTTAATAAGGTTGTAAGTTGAAATTTTTTATAAAATTTTCTTGTTTGATATAATTTTATTCAGATATTTTAAATATGATGGAATCCAAAACAGCACTTGAATGAATGAACTATTCTGTCACGACCCGTCCTCGAGCCCCGTGTCGTGACTACCCCAACCCCGCCTTCCATAGGCCAGGGGCTGGAGACTAGCACCAAAGGCGTAAATCCCGATAAAAATGGAAGGAATTTCCTTTATATAAGTAAATATACACAAAAAAGTACACAAGTGAAGCAAGCACTAAGTAAAACTGAGTACAAAAGTAAGTGCTGAAAAATAAATGGGCCAGTGTACAAACCCAACTGAAAGTACAGTACAATTGAGAAAAAAGTACAACAACAGTAAAGTAAAGCAGAAACCACTGAGTCATCCTCTGGATATCCCAACTGAATGGTGGGTACAGACGGTCTCCTCAGCTCCCCTGGTCCGGTCGTCCGCTCTGTGTACGTCTCATCTAGTGATCCACCTTCAGGTACCGTCCGGCTCTACAAGTCTCCACCTCGACTAGTGTTGTCTATCGTCTGCATCCAACACAACGTAGTGCGGGAAAAACCCATGAAAGGGTGAGTATGTGATACTCAGTAAAGACCCTCAGACCCTCGAAGGTCTCCCAGAATCCACGAAGGATAAACCACAAAGGAAAAATACAAACACGAAGTATCAACCAACTCTAATTGGTATATGCCCATACATATACCTAAGTTGTCAATCTCAGTTCGGCTGTATCTTCTGATCCCAAGCACAATCCAGTCCACACAGGAAAGAAGTCAATCATACCTATGATAATGATTGAAAGACAAGACTCAGCTCACATAGGTATACTACTCACGAAGAGGGGTGGAGATGATTAGATGTAGCATCTGAATCATCTCCTCTGCCAAACCCACGTAGGATCCAAGTACAGAAGTCGTCACTGCCAAACCCACGTAGGATCCAAGTACAGTAACCATTGCTGCCGAACCAACGTAGGATCCAAGTACAGTCGTCGTCACTGTCGAACCCACGGAGGATCAAAGTACAGTCGTCCTCACTGCCGACCCCACATAGGATCTAAGTACAGTCATCTTCGTCGTCGAACCCACGGAGGATCCCAGCACAGTAGTCGTCATAGTCACAGCCAGCTCTAGGGTTCCCGCACACAGCGTACTCGATTTCGGGAGGGTCCACTCCTCGAAAAAAGGGGTCGATAAATCAATTATCATGAAGTCCAGAGTTGATGTATCCCGAAGTTCTGTCTCATCAAAAGGAACTCAACGCGACAGATGACGCGTCAATCAGACACCAGGTCTGAGAGATATTAGCTTTTTCGTTCCAGGGGCCCGGTTGGAAATATGCTCGTTCCAAACCCAACCATTTACCAAAGTTGTCCAAAACTCACTTAGAGTATCGCAAAAGGACCGCCTTGTCGAAAGGGTCCTAGTGCCACAGACGGTGCGTCGATCAGACGCGCAGTCTTTAAGTTATTCACGTTTAAGTGAATAACGGGCTTGGCCCGATAAGCCCAGTGGGCTGGCGGGTCGGGTCACCCAGTTTTGGCGGGTCTCTCCCGAAAGGGGTGTCAAACCAGCCCAAAGGTTCGCACAGTCTAGCCTAAGGGGCGCGACCCGACCTGAAGAGAGCGCGACCCGACCCGAAGTGGCACGGTCCGGCCCGGCACGGCCCAACGCGGCTCGGCGGGGCGCGCGGACCGGCTGGCTCTGCCAGCTGACCAAGCGGTCCGAGGGGGAATGGCCCCCCGACTGTCCGAACCGGTGACGCCCTCCCAAACTGGTCGGCTAGGCCAGCCGGCCTTCTGGCACAAGCGGCCCACACGGGCAGGCTGCGGGTTCTTCAGCGCGGCGCCCTCCTGGCGCCGCGGCCTTGCTCCGTCCGGCTGGCCGACGGGCCAGCCGGTCCTTCCGCCGAAGAGGCCCAAAATGCGGGCTGCTGTTCCTGCTACACAGGTGGCATGATGGCACCAGCTTCCTCCGCCGTGTCCTAAGCTGGGCGTGGCTCCACTTCCCTAGCACGGCGTGACGACGCCGTGCTTCCTCTGCCGCGGACCGATTGGCCGCAGCTTTTCATTTCGTGTTCGACAATGGACCTTGCGCCGCTGGTCTCCTCCACGTTCCACCTTCGATCATAGATTCCATATAATTAAACAGGATCAAACGGAGGGTCGTTGGGCCGTGTTCGTTCGGCCCGCTCCCTCCACGTTAAGTGATAACAATAGGCCGAGAAAAACCAAGGTTATACAACAATGAACCAAGGCACAATTTTAATCCATTAAAATTGAACTTAATCCCCTACCTCGATAATTGATGTCACACGTCGGGCGTTGCGGAAGACGGCGTCGCGAGGAAAGAATTCGTAGGAGACGTCGGAGTGTGTCCGAGGAGGAAGCGACATCTCCTCACTTGTCGTAGAGAAGAGAATGGTTGGCATGTCATCATTCTTCGTGGAACCGGCGTTCTTCTTCTAAGAAGTCACCATTCTTCTTCGGAGAAGAAAACTATCCCCTCAAGAGCTCTCTCTTCCTTAACACAATAAAATCCCTCCAAAAATAAAATAATAAGCTACCCTCATTATTTTATTAACAAAATTCATTTAAAATTCAAACATTCAAAAACTTAAGTAATTAAATGAAGAGGTTCCATTCATTAATTAAGGCATATTGGAAAGAGTTAAAGAGAGGGAGAGGTAAAGGAAAGGTTCTCATAAATTAAAGTAGTTGTCAAGAATTAATGGAGTGAGGGAGGTGGAGAGTTTGGAAATTAAAGTGGTGTTACCAATTTAATGAAGGGGGTTTCAGGAGTATAGGGGAAAATGAAAGATTGGGGCTCGTGTGGGACCCACCTATAAAACATCCACACTTGGGTAGTTAGGTGGTTGTGGGTCCCACCCTTAACTCCCCTTTGTAGGATATAACTACCTAAGATATAAATAAAATTGTACACACCAATTTCATTTATTTTAAGCTAATTCCCCAATTATTAATTTTCGACCCTCATAAAATGCAACTGCGGTGAAGGTTTACTTAAGAGAAAACCAGTGTTGCAAGTTCATCGGTGCCCTCAGATTTTGATTCTGAGCACCAGTTCAAAAGATAGAAAGACCCGCTTGTTCGTTTACTGAACGTACCCGAGCTAAACTTCAGAAATTTATTCCGGGAACACCGGGCCTCCGAATCAAGTGCCGTCAGAAGGCAGAGACTCTTAAAATTCCAAAGTATTTAAGAAAAAAAATTTATTTAAATTTCAGAGTATTTACATTACTCCCACCTCAGGGATTTACGTCCTCATAAAGTTACAACATAAACTAGGGAAAAAATGAGGGTATTGAGCATTCATCTGATCCTCCCGCTCCCATGTGATCTCATGGAGGTTTCCGTGATGCCAACAAATGCGCACCAGAGGAATCAACCATCCATGCAGGACCCACTTTTATTGATCCTCGATCTCCACCGGGACCTCCGCAAATGTTTCCCCGTCATCGATGTCTAGCTCCCCATGATCAATGATGTGGGTTGGGTCGTGCACGTATCTCCTCAGCTGAGATACGTGGAAGACATCGTTCACCCAGTGCAACTGAGGTGGAAGGTCCAGGAGGTAATCCACCTCACCTACCCTACTGAGTACCTAAAATGGTCCAATGAAGTGAATAGATAACTTTCGACCCCTACAAAATCTCCACAATCCACGTCAAGGTGAGACCCATAAGAAAATGTGGTCACCATCCTCGAACTCCAGTGGTCTTCGTATCCTATCAGCATAGGACTTCTATATGCTCTGTGCAGTCCTCATACACTCCTGGATGATCTGTACCTTCTCCGTCATAGCCTGAACCATCTCTGGTCCTATGAGTGCTGACTCCCCAGGGTCAGTCCAGGATATATGTAATTTTCAAGGTCGGTTGTACAGTGCCTCTTATGGTGCCATCCCGATGGTGGAGTGGTAGCTATTGTTGTACGCAAACTCCACAAAGGGTAGGTGATCCTCCCAGCTTCATCCAAAGTCAAGGAAACATGCACGGTGCATGTACTTGAGTGTCTGAATGGTCCTCTCCGTCTGGCCATCCATCTGAGGATGAAAGGAAGTGCTTAGGCGTAGCTGCATCTCAAATGCCTCCTGCAACCCCTTCCAAAGCTGGGATGTAAAGCGATCATCTCGATCGGAGATTATAGACGATAGAACACCATGAAGCCATATGATCTCCTGAACGTAGAGGCGTCCAAAGATCTCTACTGAGCCCTGCTCTCTGATCGGAAGGAAGTGGGCTAACTTGGTGAGTTGGTCAACGATCACCCAGATAGAGTCGTGTCCCCTGGATGTACGTGGAATCCCCATCACAAAATCCATGGATATATCGTCCCACATCCACTTCGAAACATCCAAGGGTTGTAAAACCTGCTAGTACCTGGTGCTCTGCCTTCACTTGCTGTAAAGTGAGACATCATGAAACGAACTCTGCTACAACCTTCTTCATACCCAGCCACCAATGCTACCATCTAAGGTCCTGGTACATCTTTTCCACTCCAGGATGTACCGCTAGAGGGGAAGTGTGAAACTCCCTTAGCACTTCCTCCTATAGTGCAACTGGTACAATGACACGTCCCCTAAAGAGGATGACATGCTCTCTTCCTTCAAAAAATCCATCAGGCGCCTACCCTGTGGAAATATGAGCACGTCGCATCTCACAGTCAACATCCCCACATTGTGCCTCTCTAACCCACTAAATTAGTGGAGGAGTAACTGTGAGGGACTATATAAAAGCTACCCCATCTCTATCCATGAAGGATATTTGCAAAGTGGCTAACTACTCCGTCGCCTCTCCAAGTAGCCGAATGCCCGATCTCCTGCTGAGAGAATCAGCTACAACCTACCCCTTCCCAAGAGTATAGACTATCTCAAAGTCATCGTCATGGAGGAACTCGAGCCATCACCGCTGTCTCAGGTTCAGGTCCTTCTACAAGAAAATGTACCTGATACTCTGGTTGTCAGAGTAGACTGTAAAGCGCTCACCCATCAGATAGTGCCACCACATCTTCAGGGCAAAGACCACTACTGCTAACTCCAGGTAATGGGTAGTATAGTTCTGCTCATGCTTCCTTAACTATCGTGAAACATAAGCGATCACTGCCTGATCCTGCATTAGGACACACCCAAGTACAGTCCCTGATGTGTCACAGTAAACCACGTACCCAACTCCCTCCTCCGGTAGCCTCAAGATGGGCGCACTAGTCAATATCTTCCTTAGCTCGTGGAAGATCTACTGGCATCTATCTGACCACACAAAGGGTTTCCCCTTCTTTTTCAAAGATAAAAGTGGCACTGCAACTCTGGAGAAGTCTAGCACAAATCTATGATAGTACCCATCCAAACCTAGGAAACTCCGCACCTCTGTCACGCTCTAGGGTGGCTCCCAAGCAAGTACTACCTCGATCTTCGCCGAATCCACTACAACTCTTGCCTCCAAGATGAAGTGCGCCAAGAAGTTATCCTCTCGAATCCATATCTGGCACTTAGAGAGCTTACCATAAAGTTGGTGTTCTCGGAGTGTGTACAGTACAACCCGTAAGTGGTAGGCGTGGTCCTCCTCAGTAGTCGAGTAAATCAGTATGTCGTCGATGAAGACTACAACAAAACGATCAAGGTAAGGCTAGAAGATCCTATTAATGAGACTCATGAACACTGCTGGTGCGTTGGTTACACCAAAGGGCATAAACAAGAACTCTTAGTGGCCATACTGACACCTGAAGGTCTTCTTCTGCACATCCTCATCTTGAACTCTGAGGTGATGATATCCTGACTTGAGGTCTACCTTCGAGAACCATCGTGCTCCCTTGAGCTGATCAAAGAGGTTGTTAATCCTCAGGAGTGGGTACTTGTTCTTTACGGTCACCAGATTCAGAAGACGGTAGTCGACACATAGTCATAAGCTCCCATCCGCATTCTTGGCGAATAAAATCAGAGAATCCTAAGGTGAAACACTCAGTTGGATGAATCCCTTTCCCTGTAAGTCCTCCAGCTGTACCCGCAGCTCACAAAGCTCAGCGGAAGCAATCCGATATGCTGGAGTGGATATCGGTGCTGTCTCGGGGTACATTTCAATGTATAAATCTACCTCTCTGCGAGGAGGTAGTCCTGGAATGTCATCAGAAAAAACGTCTACATACTGATCCACCACAATAGGAAAACTTGGACTCCGCGCATCAACCACTCCTAGGATGAGACTAGCCAACTGATGTGTGATCGGCTGCCCTATCCTCTGTGTAAGTCTATCCTGTGCTGCAAAGGTTCCCTTCTCACCAGTGAAGGTGAACCTGCTCCCATCTGTGCAGACACACCACACTTTGTGCCTAATACATTCGATCTGGGCATGGACTGTAGATAACCAATCCATACCCAAGATGACGTCGTAAGGCCTTGATGCCGATACAAGAAGATCCTAGATGAATCTCTCACCTCATAGAGTAAGCTCACACTACCAGAACCAGTGTGTAATCGTCGAGTATGCTCTCGTAGGAGTCTCTATCCATAAGGATCGAGCCAACGACTCCTTCAGAATCTCCGAGCTCCGAACAAGGGCAGCAGTAATAAAATAATGGATCTCTCATGTGTTTATAAGAACTGTATAAAGGGTGGAGTAGACACAGATAGTACCTCGAATCATCTCAGGTGTGTTGTGGTCGTAGGTCTCGACCGCCTGGAGGTGATCCTACCCCTGTCTGCCAGATCCTTGTGGTCGGGGTGGTCCTCCTGGTGGTGGTGGTGGTAGAGCCTCGAAGCATCGTCCACCACCTGCTGCTCGGCCAGCTCCTCTGCCTCATCCACCTTCTCCCCGCGGAACACCATGGTCGAACCTCTACCTCTGATTTGGAGGTCCCTCAACTGTCTACTGCTCATCTGCATGGCGGGTCAGGCAGTCATGGGCCATGTGGCCCTGCCCGCCGCATGCATAGCACTGCCTTCCCCTCGTATGGTTGGCTATGATTCGTGTGACCCTCACATCCGAACCATTATCCTGAGGTCTCCCACCTGATGGCCTGGTCCACTTGGACCTCTGTGACATCTTTCTACTGCCGGCTGCAGAAGACTCTCTACATGTCACCCTGTGGTGGGTATTTCTACTAGCATCAGCTCATCAAGAAAGATCTCCACAAGAAGGGCTCGCTCCAACACTCCTGCCTATGTCAGAATGCTGAGGGAGATCATCAAAGCCCTGATCTCATGCCTTAGTCCCTGCTCAAAGGTACGAGTCCGGAAGAATGGGTCTCGTACCATGTCCATGGAGTAGCGCGAGAGGTTGGTAAATCTCACCAAGTACTGGGCTAATGTCATACTGCCATGCCGCAGATGAAGTTACTCCTGGATGCGTACCACATGGAGGGTGGCTGGAACAAACTCTGAGCGGAAGAGACTCTCGAAGTCCTTCTAAAGATAAGATGCCTTGTTGTGCACCTAGAGCATCAGGCTCCACCATCTACCTGCTGCTGCATGAAGTAGACTCGTGGAAAGGATCACCATAAGGTTAGCTAGTTTACCTACCAATATGAAGACTCTGACGATAGCCTCCATCCAATCCTCCGCTACCTGAGGGTCCATCTCTCCACAGAACCTAGGCGGCCTCTGTCGCTGAAACTCATGCAGTTCACTCAAGCGGCGTGCACTCTCTACTACTGGGACTGGTGGTATCGGTGGTCCAGCATGTAGTGGTACCACTGGTGCCTCCGCTGTAATGGGGCCCTGAACCGAGGCCTCGTCGATCGGTGGGCTGCCATCTCGTACGTAGCTTAGAACCCTAGTTGGATGCCTACATGGGGCCATCCTAAAAAGAAATAGATGCGCCACAGTTAATACAGTATACCTGGTGAGCTGACACAAAGTAATCACAAAGAAAACTTTTGAAACACCCATGCAATCAGTGTTTTTCAAGCACTGAGTCGGAAATCAGAAGTCAAGGTCCTGGTGTATGGATACGTCGGCCGCCGCACCAACACTGGACTCCCTGGACTGAAAACCACACTCAATACTGTTAACACCATTACTTCACAGGGAATAAATATCAGAGATTGGAGTTCTGCGGTAGAACCGACTCCTTTGATACCAATTTGTCACGACCCATCCTCGGGGCCCGTGCCGTTACTACCCCAAGCCCGCCTTCCGTAGGCCAGGGGCTGGTGACTAGCACCAAAGGTGTAAATCCCGATAAAAAGGGAAGGCATTTCTTTTATATAAGTAAACATACAAAACAGAGTACGCAAGTGAATAAATCAATAAGTAAAACTGAGTACAAAAGTAAGTGCTTAAAAGTAAATGGGTCAGTATACAAACCCAACTAAAAGTATAGTAAAACTGAGAAACAAAGTACAAAAACAATAATGTAAAGCGGAAACCACTGAGTCGTCCTCTAGATATCCCACCTGAAGGGTGGGTACAGAGGGTCTCCTCAGCTCCCCGGGTCCGATCATCAACTCCGTGTATGTCTCGTCTAGTGGTCGACCTCCGGGTACCATCCATATCTACAAGTCTCCACCTTGATCAGTGTTGTCCATCGTCTGCATCCAACACAACGTAGTGCGGGCATAGACTGTGCAGGGGTGAGTAAACGATACTCATTAGGGACCCCGAGAACCCCGAAGGTCTCCTAGAATCCACAAAGGATAAAACACAAAGGAAAAATACAAACACGAAGTATCAACCAACTCTACTTAGGAATATGCCCATACATATACCTAAGTCATCAATCTCAGTTCGGCTCCAATTTCTGAGCCTAAGCACAATCCAGTCCACACAGAATATAATTCAATCATACCCATGATAATGATTGAAAGACAAGACTCATCTCACACAAGCATTCTACTCACGAAGAGGGGTGGAGATGATTAGATGTAGCCTATGAATCATCTCCTATGCCGAACCCACGTAGGATCCAAGTACAGAAGTCGTCGCTAACGAACCCACGTAGGATCCAAGTATAGTAACCATCGTTGTCGAACCCACGTAGGATCCAAGTACAATTGCCATCACTACCAAACCCATGGAGGATCCAAGTATAGTCATCCTCGCTGCCGAACCCACATAGGATCCAAGTACAGTCTTCTTCGTTGTCGAACCTACGGAGGATCCCAGCACGGTAGTCGTCGTAGTCGCAGCCAACTCTAGGGTTCCCACACACAGCGTTCTCGATTCCAGGAGGGTTCGCTCCTCGAGTAAAGGGATCGATACATCAACTGTCACGAAGTCTAGAGTTGATGTATCCTGAAGTTCCATCTCGTCAAATGGAACTCAACGCGACAGATGGCGCGCCAATCAGACGCCCGATCTGAGAGATATTGGCCTTTTTTTTCTTGGGTCCCGGTTGGAAATATGCTCATTCCAAACCTGGACGTTTACCAAAGTATTCCAAAACTCACTTAGAGTATCTCAAATGGACCGCTTAGTCGAAAGGGCTCCAGTGCCGCAGACGGCACGTCAATCAGACGCGCGGTCTTTAAGTTATTCATGCTTAAGTGAATAACGGGCCCGACCTGATAAGCCTAGTGGGCTAGCGGCTTGGGTCACCCAATTTTGGCGGGTTCGTCCTGGAAGGGGTGTCAGACCTGACTGAAGGTTCATGTGGTCCAGCTTGAGGGGCGCGGCCCGGCCCGAAGAGAGCGCGGCGCGGCCCTGCCCGGCCCGGCGCAGCTCGGCTCGGTCCGGCCCGACGCGGCTTGGCTGGGCACGGCTTGGCTGGGCTCGCGTCCCGGCTGGCTCAGCCATCTGGCCAAGCGGCTCGGCCCGATGGCCGAGCGGTCTGAGGGGGCGCGGCCCCCCTGCTGTTCGAACTGGCTGTGCCTTATGGCGCCACCCTCCCAAACCGGCCAGCCTTCGGGCGCATGCGGGCCGTGGGTTCTCCAGCGCGGTGCCCTCCTGGCGCCACAACCTTACTCCACCCAGCTGGCCGATGGGCCGGCTGGTCCTTTCACCGAATCAGCCCACAATGTGGGCCGTGGTTCTGGCTGCACAGCCGGCGTGATGGCACCAGCTTCCTCCGCCGCGGCCTGCGCTGGCCACGACTCCGCGTCCCCGGCATGATGTGACGACACCGTGATTCCTCCGTCGCGGCCCACTTGGCCGCAGATTTTCTTTGCGTGTGCGACGACGGCCCTTGCGTCGCCGGTCTCTTTTGCGTTCTGCCTTCGATCGTCGATTCCATATAATTAAACAAGATCAAACGGAGGGTCGTCGGGCCGTGTTCGTTCAGCCCACGCCCTCCGCGTTAAGTGATAGTAATAGGCCGAGAAAAATCAAGGTTATAAAATGATGAAATGATGCACAATTTTAATCGATTAAAATTGAACTTAATCCCCTACCTCGATAATTTACGTCGCACGTTGGGAATTGCGGAAGATGACGTTGTGAGGAAAGAATTTCTAGGCGACGTCGGAGTGTGTCGGAGGAGGAAGCAGTGTCTCCTCACTTATCGCGGAGAAGAGAGTTGTTGGCATGTCGTTGTTCTTCATGGAACCGGCGTTCTTTACTGAAGAAGTCACCGTTCTTCTTTGGAGAATAAAACTATCCTCTCAAGAGCTCTCTCTTCCTTAACACACCAAAATCCATCCCAAAATAAAATAATAAGCTACCCTTTTTATTTTATTAACAAAAGCCATTTAAAATTCAAACATTCAAACTCTTAATTAATTAAATGAAGAAGATCTATTCATTAATTAAGGTATGTTGGAAAGAGTGAAAGAGAGGGACAGGGAGAGGAAAGGTCCCCATAAATTAAAGGAGTTGTCAAGAATTAATGGAGTGAGGGAGGTGAAGAGTTTGGCAATTAAAGGGGTGTTGCCAATTTATTGAAGGGGGTTTAAGGAGTTTAGGGGAAAATGAATGGTTGGGGCTCTTGTGGGCCCCACCTCTCAAACATCCACACTTGGGTAGTTTGGTGGTTGGGGGTCCCACCCTTAACTACCATTTGTAGGATATAACTACCTCAGATATAAATAAAATTGTACACACCAATTTTATTTCTTTTAATCTAATTCCCCAATTATTAACTTTCAACCTGCATAAAACGCAACTGTGGTGAAGGTTCCCTTAAGCAAAAACCATCATTGCGAGTTCATCGGTGCCCTCATATTTCTATTCCAACCACTGGTTCAAAAGATAGAAAAACCCGCTCGTTCGTTTACTGAACGTACCCGAGCTAAACTTCGTAAATTGATTCTGGGAACACCGGACCTCGGAATCAGGTGCTGTCAAAAGCCACAGACTCATAAAATTCCAAAGTATTTAATAAAAAATTTCCCTTGAAATTTCCAGGTATTTACATATTCACTTGAATCTTGTTAAAAATACCATGAAATTGGATCAGTTTGGTTTTGTTATTTTTTGGGTTTCAACCTTTGAGGGAATTGAATTGATGGTAAAAAATATTTAGAACTATAGAAAATTCCCTAATATCTTATTCAAGTTTATATTTCCCATTTTTATTTTTAATTTTGAAGTCATTTTAATCATGTTTTTAGGCGAAATAACTAGATTTATTTCATTTTCAAAAGTTTTGCCCACATATCTAGATTTAGTGTTACCCATATTTCGGTGTCTATATTCTTCTATATTATCATTTTAGACTTTCTTATATTCATATCTAACCTATTATTGAGTTCTTAAACCACTCCTAGTGACCAAAGAGATGATATTTTCACTATATTTCTTTTTTATATTTATAAGAAATTTTCCTTTATCTCTTCAAGTTAAATATCTATCCAATTGACCCATTTTTAACTCAAGATTATGAATTCTATAATTTTTTAGCCTTTTGTTCACCATTTTCAAATCTTTGGGTACTTATCTTAGCACCTTGTGATTAAAATTTTCCTAATAATTGTTAGATCATACCCCATAATTCGTATTTAGAATTAGAAGACCCAAACCTAGGTTGATTTTAGAAATTTTTTTCTTGAGTTATTTTATTAACTAGGAGAAATAGGTGCCTAATAATTCATTGTTATTTACCAAAACAATTGTGATGGTTACTGTAACCATGATTATTATTACTTGAAAATGGATTATCTATATTTTTCATCCTGAAAAAATATCTCACAAAATTGAAATATTCTAGAGGTTAGGATGACATTTCAAATTTTGAACAATTAATGTTTGATTTACCAAACATACTACACTTTTGACATTTCTCTATAAGTTTTCTGTTATGGTTTTAACATCTAACTTGATTATCACTTTGTTTTAAAATTTGGTTCATCAAGTACTATATTTTATCATTAATTTGACTATGTTGATCATGAATTTCAAACCATAATCCATTATTTATTTCTCCCCTATGAACCCTTATTACTCTATAGTTTTTGAGTTAAGAGTTTAAGAAAAGGTTATTGAAAATTTGTCTCAAATGCTCATTAGTTTTTTCATTAAAATTTATACCAGCTGACTGATCAACCAAATTCTATTCTTAGGAGGACAATCCTTCACAGAATATATCCATGTGGCAATGTTAAGAGATTTTATGGTTATGGAAATATCTTATATAGTCTATAAAACTATCCCAAGACTCATTAAAGGGTTCTCCATCCTCTTGAAAAAATATTTTGATCTGATTATTTATTTCTATTTTTTATCTACCTGGGTAAAATTTTATGAAAAAATAACTATAAACCTATTCACACATTTTAAATATGTCTTAATATAGATCCAAAAACCATTTCTTGGAATTACCCTTAATATATAAGGGAAACACTATCATTCTAATTTCATCTTTAGGGAGCCCTTGTAGTGAAAACTACTGGATAGTGTTGTAAAATTAACTAATAATGTCTAGTGGGTCCTCATTAGGCGTTCCATTGAATTTAAGAAACAATGAAATATTTGAATATTTTATCACATAGTTTCAGGATCTTTGGGATTGCCTAAAGGATGGTGGATTACTTGAAACATGAGTAAGTTGATACTCCCACATCCTAGGTCTCTCAAACTCCTCTCTAATGAGTTTGGATTAGCTTTTTTGTTCATTATTTTTTGGTATTATCACAGTCTCTTAATTTTTCAATTTCAAAATTCTATTTTATTAAATCCTGAATAAATTCCTCAATTTAAAGAATTAATGGTTTTAACTCATTTAACATTGATCTATTAAGAATTCACTAAGTGATATTCATAAATTTTCAGTAACAAACTATATATTACATTTTTTTAATAAGTATTTTTTTACTAATTTATGTTTTTATTTTATGAATTTTTTTTATATTTGATTCATGAAGCCTTCCCCAAAAATTAAACCAATAATTTGATGATATTTCATTTAATATATGAAATTTTGAACCTAAAAACTACTTAGATAATGGTGGATAGTGTATTGAACATCAGGGAAGATAATTATGAGTGCATACTAATAAAATAGACTAAAAAATAAAAGCATGTTCTAGTAGTTAACAGAGATGCAAAAAAAAAATTATGAATAAAATATTCTATTGTGAAGATGATTTAAATGAGATGAAAGAACACAAATATGTATTACTACACACAAGAATATAACGAGGAAGGATAAAATACGATAGGAATTTCGATTGACTAGTTAAAATGTTGGTCATCTTTTTTGTGAAAATATAATCAAATAAAAAATTAAAAAAATGTTGCCAACAAAATCTAATGAATAGAGTAACTATAAATTTAATGAATTTTAATATTTTAACATTGAAATTCTTTCAATTAAGAAGAATAAGAATTTGATTCAATTTAAAAATGAAATCACAAATAAATATGAAGAAATGAACTGAATCTATATTATTTTTGAAATCAAAATTTATCCAGAAAGAAATTTCATTATAAACAATACAAATAAATTTGAATCAAGAACAAAAAAATGAAAGAAATAAGAAGAAGATGTGGAGTCTTCCCTTGATATTCTTATCCTGATCATGTTCTATCTCAGGTTAGAGGTATTTTCCTTAACTTTTTCACCAAATATTATCCAGAAGTATCTATCTAAAAAAATTTATTATTACTGATGGAATAATACCCTCCTAAGGCCTTTGGAATTTATTTATAGTAGGGTTTTCCTAGGTGGCAGTAATAGGTATTTCTTTTATATCTCTTTCTTATGATGATCATGTGATTATTATTTTTCCCTTAAAACCAATTAATGTCTGCATGTGATTCTAGTTCAATAAAAATATAGACTCCCCATCAGTACACATTCCTTCACCAAACCACATTATTCATCAGTATTGAATTTTATAAGCATCGTGAATCAAAATTCCATTCGGTGATAGCTCAACACTCATAGAATAGACACAAATTTGAAGGGAAAGTGTTGTGATAATATTGAGAAATTTAAAAGTAGTGTCCTAGTTGGATTCAAACTTCCTTAGAACTAAGTATTCAAGTGCCACCACTACTGTGAGAACTCGAGTTTATCATTTAAACTCATAATGGATCCAAAATTCTTCCATGGTTGAACTCGATCATCTTCACACATCTTTTCTGAATGTCAAATTACTCCTCATATTCACATATAAAAATGATTTAAAAGTTGAGATTCACCCTCTTAGGATGATTTAACCATATTATTAAATCAAAATTATGTCTCACAACCACCAGCACCATCATGACCGACATAGGGTTCAAGCATTGAGAAACACAATCCTTCTTATAGAACTCCCAAAATCAAGTAATATTCAATTGGTTACATCAATATTGAGTTCCTTAATACAGATTCAAATGTAACTTGATCCTAACCTAGTAAATATCCCTATTATTTATCCTTAATATTCCATTTGATTTTTCAAATTAAGGATTTAGATCAATTTAATCATCCTCATAAATTTGATTCATGTCAATTTGGAATCCCTTGGTTTATCAATATCCATTAGTTTGTTAAAACTCAGTCTTTTTTGTGCTTGATTGATTGTCTCTAAATTCATTTAGCTTATCCCCATCTCAATATATCTTAGCGTCATATGGAATATCAAGAATAGTCATATTCTTAGGTTTGAGATGCCTTCCTCAGTTCTCAGACTGAAAGTATTGGCTTAGTGGTGCACCACTTATGGGATTCACCTCAAACTTTAGTTATCATGAATGACTCAAATCAAGTTTAAAGGTTTCTAATTTAGACTAGTTTCAATTTTGTAACAAATATTCTCCTTATACTTTTATTTGAATAAAAAACAGATAATTAATCCTCTTCGATCTAACTCATCTTAAATTCCTTTGGCTTAATCTTCATCAATTTCAGTTCACCAGGCACATCAAAATCCACTATGTCAAAGTTCAAGTGTGGTTGTTCATAAAACATAGAGCAGAATCAGATTCACACTCTTAAGATACCCTCATTCATTAATTGTTCATTTTTGGTTGCGTGTTGTGTATAAGAAATTATCTTATGGATGGGGCTATTGAAAATTATCTTACATGAGTATGTGAGAATATATTATTGTCACCCCATAAGAATTATCTTAAATAAAAAACATAAAATTATCTTATGTGAGGATTAACTTATGGAAATTTTTCTAACACATTTCCTTCTCCAAATTGTATAATGTGATCTAGAGGAAGTATAATTATTGTACAATACACTTTCAATTTATCTTACACCGCTGACACAAATATTCATACATTTCCAACTAGAAAATTTCTTAAAAGGAAGACATCCAAATATCAAATTGAAATTCAAACAAATTAAAAAATTCTTGAAATTATGGAATTGATAAAAATGATTTAAAAAATCAAAATAAAACCCTTCAACAAAATAATTAATAAATTTACAGCTTTAAATATTTTTCCCATCATAGTATATTAAAATAAAAATTACATAACATGATAAAATTATTTCCAAAAACCCAAAATATATAAATTAAAACTCTACAAGATTCAATCAAAATATTTGAACTTAAAAAATAAGAAAATAAATAAAATGTCATTTGATAATTAAACACTCAATAACACACAATTTCATGAAATTATTTAATGAATTATTATTTTTGAAAAGATCACCAATTATCAAATATTCACATTTAGAAGATCATTTAGGCATAAAATATCACCAAAAGTATGTGTAAAAAAAGTATAAAAATAAAGCTACATCAACATCGATTTCCCCAGGTTATGAAGAAAGGTTTTAAATAGAGAATTTCTAAGAAGGGTACTATGTGAGAAGAAATTTTTGAGATATGTTGTAGATATTTTATGAAATAAATTGATTATGTATCTAGTATCCAAATAAACTAAAACTTTATGGTTTTGGTGTCACGAACCAACCCCTCGGGCCCGTGCCATGACTACCCCAAGCCCACCTTCCATAGGCTAGGGGCTGGTGACTAGCACCGGAAAGGAATATCCCAAAAAACCGGGAAGGAATTGCCTCTAAAACTGTAAAATCACACAAACCAAGAACACAATTGGATACAAGCACAAGGTAAACTATAAATTAAACAGGGTGTGTATAGTAAGTAAAGGGGCCAGGATACAAGACCAACTGGAAAGTACAAGTAAGCTTAAAAAGAATAGCTCCTGTGAACATCCGCCAAGGATCCTACCTAAAGGGTAGGTACAGATCTCGAGTGGTCGTCTCTATGGATCGTCTCGTTTATTATCCACCTTCGATCAACCTCTAGTCTAGTACCCTCGACCTCGATCAGTACTATTCGTCGCTTGCATAAGACACAACAAGGTGTGGGTGTAGCCCATGCAAGGGTGAATATAATGATACTCATTAGGGACCCCGATACCCTCATAGGTCTCTTAGATTTCCACAAAAAAACCACAAATCATGAAGAAATAGTCATCGACACTACTTAGGTATATTTTCATACATATACCTAAGTTATCAAGAAAACAAATCCTCACACATGAGAAAAGAATACCACAAAGGTAACACCACTAAGGTAGAAGTACCACATAGGTAACACCATAAAGGTATACGTACCACATAGGTATACCATGAAGATATAAGTACCACACAGGTACACCATGAAGATATAAGTACCACACAGGTAACACCACAAAGGTAGAGGCACCACACAAGTAACACCATAAATGTAAGTACCATAAAGTTAAGGACTCACATCAAATAGGTATTAGTGATGTATAGAAGTACATATGATTAGTCGCGAAGATAGATCATCATATTCTATCAAGAGGCACTGCTATTGATTATACAGAGTCTGAACCACACGGGATCGATAGGTACTAACCCCTGTAATGACCCACACACGATCTGACCCACACATGATCGGTATGCATTGACCCACAAAGGATCGCTGAGCGCTGACCCACACAAGATCTAACCCACATAGTATCAGTATGCACTGACCCACATAGGATCATTGAGTGCTAACCCTCACAAGATCTGACCCACATAGGATCGGTATGTGCTGACCCATACATGATCGCTGAGCGCTGACCCACACAGGATCTGACTCATATAGGATTGGTATGTGCAAATCAAAAAAGGATTTCTAAGCGTTGACCCACACAGGATTGATAGGTACTAACCCCGCAATTACCCACACATGATCCAACCCGCCCGGAGTCGATAGGTTACTAACCTCCATATAATCTATCTTCAACCTCCGCCTCACTGCCAGCCACTGGATTCCTCTCACCCGGTGTGCTCAAGACCTATAGAATCTTCCCTCGAGATATCAACCATACCAAAACCACCATGATGTTCCAAGTATAAGTATCCCAGTGGTTTGTCATGTCATAAGGGACCCAACGCAATAGACAACGTGTCAATCAGACCCCCGGTCTGTAAGTTATTTGCGTTTCCACTCTGAGGGCCCAATTGGATTCAGGTTCGATCCAACCCAGCCATACTCCAAATGTATCCAAAAATCAAGTGGAGTATACAAAAAGTACCATATCGATCCAAGGATTCTGGTTCTGCAGACGGTTCCTCAAACGGATGTTCATTCTCAAGATAAGGCCAAAAAGGAGAAACAGGTTTCGGATGGGCCTGGGTCCAGTCTGACTCGGTCGGACTGATCTGGCCCGACCCGATTAGCCTAGACCTCGGCGGGCCCAGCCCTTTGGGCTGTGGTCCATCCCGACTTGCGAAGGATATGACCCGCTGGTGCAGCCCGGTGGCGTGGCCCACTGGAGCGGCCTGCGGTGTGGCCCGCTGTCGGGTGGATCGCCGTGGCAAGGTATGCGCTAGCCGATTCCCATGAGGGTGGCACCTCCTAGTTCACCTGAATGACCAAAGGTCCATTCAATTTTTGGAAGTGGGACCCACTGGAATAGGTCCTGCTTGGTGCGCCACGGCCAGCCGGTCCTCCTCCTCCCAACGGGGTGACGGTGCCGCTGTCCTCCACGGTCGGTCGGGTGTCGGCCGCCCTTTGGCCTCCGCCGTGGCCTTCTACTCATCCAGCGGCATGGACGCGCACCACCCTACCTCCACACAGCAGACCGGTGTGCCAGCCACCCTCCTATTATGTGGTTCACCGCATCTCCGTTCTAAGCCTGAAAAACATAAGGACCACATATTCGCGATCCTCAGGTCAAGGGCTCCACCTCCATATGTTACGCGCAACAAAACATTGTGTTTTTAGTGCTGTTAAATATTTGGAATTGATGAACGCATGAAGAATGCATGAAGAAAAATAGATAAAGGGGAAAGGTATATGTGCGAGATGATGGACATGTTAGTTTGTCCGTCTTTGTTGTGAATCCAGAATATGAAGAATTATCAAATAAATTCAATTATATTTCAAATTAAATCGCCTACCTTGATGTTTGTTGAAGATGTCGCGAGGAAGGAGATGATGTTGGTGATGTCGGCGTTCATTGCTCCCACACCATGCTCCCGATCCGATCTCACGCATAGTCCTCATTCTTGATCTGGGGATGTTCTTTGTTGGAAGACGATCCTCCCAAAGCTCTCTCCAAGGCTCTCCTCTTTTGCCAATGATTTTTCCAACCCTAAGCAATGTGAGAAGCCAACTTAATTAATTAAGTTTATTAATTAATCAAATTTGGCACTTTAATTAAGTTAAAGTTGGCACATTAACAAGGAAAAATAAACCAAGAGTCACCTCCCATTAAAGAAGAGGGTTCGGGTGGTCCCCAACACTAAATTCAAAATTGGAAGTTTCAATTTCAAAAATAAAATAAAGCATGTTTATTTTATTTTCTCCCACAAAAGTCTGAAAACTAATTTCCACCCTCAACCTACTACGGTCGAGGTGAATGCCTCCTTAAGAGAATTTTGGCATTGTGAATTCAATGATGTCCTCAGATTTCAATTCTAAGCATCGGTTTAAAAGTTACAAAATGCCGCTCATGAGTTTACTGATTATACCTGAAAAAAAGTTTGGAAAATTATTAACAGTCACCCTCAACCCACGCCGGTTGAGGTTAGGCTCTTCCTAAGTGAAACACAATCCAACGAACCCAACAATACTCTCAGATTTTCAATCCGATTTACCATTTAAAAGTTATGGATTTTACAATGAAATAATTGTCACTTAATTATTTTATTTACGACAAAAAACTAACTTTCACTAGTGGCCCGCTCCGGCCAATGTTAGTATCCACCTAAAGAGAGGATATCCTCATGAGTTTAGTAGTTGTCTTGTATTTTTAATCAGAGTTACCATTTGTGAGTTATAATCATCTAAAAAATAAAATAATTTTATTTAATTATTTTATTTACAATTATGCCATTTTTGGCTTTTCTCATAGGAGGCCTGTGCTTACTAAACTTAAGTCGTGTCTTAGGTAAACCCGCCATCTTGAGCACAATGGTGCCCTCAGATTTCTGATCAGAGTAACCATTTAAAAGTTATTCCACTTTTTTAGGAAAACTGCTTACACGCGCTAATAAAAGCATAACAAAACTTCGACGAATCATTTAGGGCACTCTGAGCCTCATAATCAAGCGCCGTCAGATTTCGAGATCTCGAAATTATTCCATATAATTAAAAAAAATTATACAGAATTTCAGAGACCTTAAATATAGAGTGTGTATTATTATGAAATATATTTAATATTTATCTAAAATGATCTAATAATTAAGTATGTAATGATTGTGTAGCCTCAGAGATTGTACACTGGAAGGAATCATTCTTGTTTGAAAATGAAGTTAATGAATTTAAATCGACTATTGAAGTCCAATTTGATCAGTGTAAGAACACTGGAAGTTCACAAATACTAGAGAACTGAAAAGAGGATACATAAAGCACTAGATGTTCAATGGTTAGATTAGAAAACTAGATGCTAGAAAGTTCAATGGTGTATAAAGCTTTAGTGGGAGTACTATAAGTAATGGATCCATAATATAGAGAAATTTTGAGAAATTTTAACTAGCCAAATAAGTCATGGAGACCATCTAGAGTTAGAATATAGGTTCAAAGGTTTGGGGCTAATATGAACTTTCTAATCTTAATAGATACAAGAAACCAAAATGTTCAAAATAAGCAAAAACAACTTATGATGATAAATAGTGGAAGTTAGAAATGGATAAAGAGATTTCTTCATTGAAAAATAATAAAACCTGGGAGGTATAAAAATTAATAGAAAATAAAAGGTACTTAAAAATAAGTGTCTTTTATGATTGAAGTAATATGATGCCCAGAATAGGTTTAAGTCATGGCTATTAGAAATTGGATTTTAATTAATGGATGGTGTTTATTTCTGAGAAATATTATCACTAATAGTTAAACATGAAACTATACATACGACTCTAAGTATGGTAGCACTGAAAGATCTGTATCTTAAACATATGAATGAAAATACAACTTTCCTTCAAGTTGAGTTGGAGGAATAAATTTAGATGAACCAACTAGTGGGTTTCTTGGAAAGCGTGAACCAAAACTTTGTCTGTAAGTTGATAATTTTTTATGGATTTAATTAAGAATTGTGGCAATGAAATCATAAGTTTGATGGTTTTATGTTGGAGGAAATATTAAAATAGTAAAACTTAGATCACTATTGTTACTAGATGTAGTTAGATGATGCAAATTTAATCATTTTACACTTGTATGTCAATGTCATGTCACTAGTTAGACCTGATGAAAAAAGGATTCATAATTTAAGGGTATGTTATCTAGAAGTTTCAAGATGAAAGATCTCAGGCAATTTAATGTTATATTTTGGATGGAGGTATGAATTTATAGGAGAGATAAAACATTGATACTATGTCAGAGAGACTACTTCTGAAAGGTCATTGAAAAGTTCAGAATGGCCAGATGAAATCCTTTCTGTACCCCTCTTGCTTGAATGTTTATATTATCCAAGTCACATTCACAAACCACAAAAGAAGAACACCAATACATGGATAAAGTTTATTATGTATTAAATATTATAATTTTTATGTATATAATTATTTATGCTTAGCCAAATATATAATTTTAAGTTAGATCTATAAGTCAATTTATGTCAAACCTTGAAATAGAACATAGGGAATCCATAAAGTGGATCATTTGGAATTTTAAAGGAATAGAAGATGTTTCTATTTTTTAGGTAAGAATACCCATTATAAGACATTGTAGATTTAGACTTCACTAATTATTTTGACAACCAAAATAGAATGAACAGTTTCATGTTTACCTATATAGGAACAATAATTAGTTGGATTTCGTGACTACAGAAGGTCATTAAATTAAGTACAAAAGAAGCTGAGTATGTTTCTACAATGTATGAAGGGAATTAGTTTTTTGTTAACTAATTTACTGAAGGTTATTTGAAGGAGTTATAAATGATTAATTTTATAATATGATAATTAGAGTGAGATTCACTTGGCCCAGAATCTAGTTTTTATTGAAAAGACTAAGCACATAACCTAAAATTTTACTTCATTAGAAATAAATTGGAGGAGAAAGTATTAGATCTCTAGATGATATATGATAGCCAAAATATATATGATATTTTCATTAAAATATTAGTTCGAGATTTTATGAGGCAACATTGTACCATAGTAGTGCTTGGGTGAACAAAAGGAGGTGGAGAAACCCTACATGCGGTAGAAAAGGAAGGAAGTTTGTTTCTATAGAGTAGAGAGTTTCTTTAGGTGTTTTCTTAAAAAAATACTAAAGTGGGAGATTTTTTGGATATGAATCCTATCTTTGGTTTACAATAATTTCATTCATCATAATTTCATTTACAAAAATTAGTCAATAGAAGGCCGTTGGACTCAGTGTGTTATCAATGGTAATTCAATCTATCCATGAGGTAGTATAACCATCAGAAGTTAATATCTTCTAATAGAGTTTCATTAGTCTATAATGTTTAAGAAACCACAGGCGTATCTTAAATTATGTTTCTAGAGATTTTTACTGATGCAAGTGGTTGAGGTTAATAGAAAAATGGGAGATCACTAATCACATTCAAAATGGTGATATCTACATGAATGTGGGAAGGTGGTGTTACCTAGATAAACAATAGGATTTTGTTATAAAAATAAGTGGGGGGAACTTATTCATAGTATATTATATATAAAAATAGTATAGATGGATCACATACATATGCTAGTGAAGTATATCACACATAAGTGAATTTATAGAGTGTTAATCCTTTGTAATGAAATATTACTGATAGTTTTATTAGTTCAATATAGTCTTGTACTTTTTGTGAATATGAATAAGTCTCAGTGTTTCTCCCATGTATATAGGATAACTCATCCAAATAACTTTAATCCCTTATATCATTTCCTTTATTAATTTACTTTTTTGGTTTGTGGTTATGATTCCTTGAATTTTTATGTGTGTTGCATTTGTTATGTGGAAGATCAACTATGTGTGGTGAGTATGTTGATTTAGATTCCTACTTATAACATAGTTAGTATAGAGAAGAAACTTCTAAAGGTTTGGTTTTTTTCTTAATTGATCTACATAAAACTTCTATGGATCATCATATGAAGTTCCAGTTGACCAATGTTTGTGTTTCTGGTGACCACATGATTATAACCCCAACCTCCCTATAAAAACCACCCAACAACAATAAAAGAGAATCCATTTACCCGTAAGGATGGAGTTATTTTAACCTCAACCACTTCCCTAGGAACCATACAATCCATAACAAAGTTCAATCTCATTGGTGGAAGTGAAGAGTCTACCCCAGCCCCCAGGGTTGGGGTGTTTTACCTTACCTCTAGGAAATTCAATTTTTTTCAGATCAGGAGAAACTTAAAAAAGGTACCCAAATGATTATATTCATTTATGTTTTATGAATAATCTTATTAATTAGGGGAAAATTTAGCCAAGGATTTGGGAGAATCACTTAGGATTACCATTAAAAAACCATTTCAAATAGATAATCAAAAGGAGAAGGTAAATCCTTATTGGGATCATAGATCAAAATGGTCCCCCAAGAAGGAAAAGTCAGAAGAAGCTCATGAGGTGTTCCTCTAAGGGTACACAAACACCGATGATGCTCCCTATTATTCTAACATGGATAGAGTCTTGATTCCAAAAACATGATTCAAATCTATAAATGTTTTTGACATTAATATTGAAGATAAAAAATAATGTGATATTGGTGTAAAACTAAATTATTAGGATATGTCTATCCAAAATGTGGTTCACACCAAAGTGTTCAAAGAGGGCATACACACCTGACATCGAAGTTAGGATCATAACTTTAGATCCCTATCAAGCATTCAATTAGAACACACTTGATATGATTAATCCAAATAAAAATGGAATTGTATGGATACATACACCTAACTTCCACTACCTAAAGAAATCGAGCCTCTTCTCATTGAGGAAAATATTTCTCGGTATGAAGCAGTGTTGGGAAAGTTAAGATAAATAAATTACAAGTTAATCAATGTTAATATACCCATTGAGTGATCTATAAATATTAGGTTGTTTTTTTCCTCCTAAAAACTAACCACAATAAGAAGAGAACACTTGATCATTAAAAGTAGAATCAAGTCATCCTATCAACTCGAGACTAAGAAAATCAGTATACTTAACCCCAATGCCCATGGATTATCAATAATTTGATCCATTGGGGTATACACCTATACTAATCCAAACAAGTTATCATAGGAATAATCATACTATTTATATTCCATAGGTACATGAATTAAAACCTTATAAGGTTCCACCTATTACCTCCAATCAAGCATCGACTTAGGTGAAAGTACCACTAAATCTTCTAGAATAAATTGAATCCCTTGATTATTAGATGGAATCCATTAAAGGGTGATAACCATTAGTTAAAATCGAGAGGAATAAATATCATGAGTGGGTGAAATTGAATCCTCATCCACCTAAATTTTTAAATCCCACTTTCTTGATGTTCAATAGTTTGGAGACCTGGAGTAGAAACTCACATATTTTGTATCATGGTGGAACTCTATGATGGAGAAAAGAAAGTAGTAGGGGGAAGAAAATATTAGGTACTTAATGAAAACCTTAAAGGGGACTATGTTTTTTAGTACACAAACTGACCAACCAGATCCACTTAAAATTAGGAAGGCCTATGATGGAATTTTATATATCAATTTTTCTTAATACTATAGAAAACCATTGATATTGACCTCTCAAACAAAAAATAATTGGATAATGAGAGGTTTTTTGATATCATATTTAAGTGGATACTCCTATCCTATTACTAGAATATGCAACTTCTATAAGATAATCTATTGGAGATATGAATAGAGAATATTTTAGATGAGATATAGACTCCACCTATTCCATTAAAATAACCTAGATGATTTTGAGAGTTTATAATATTAGTGAAATGGTTATAATATTACATTTATCACTCATCATTAATACATTGGAATAAATTTAGTAAATTAAAAACTAAAACCATCATGGTCATGCTAATATAGATTCAAGATCTAACCCTTAAAACCACTATATACCATGATAGAAGTCCTTTTAAACAATAATAATAGTAACAAAATCCTTGTTAGTATGGAAAAAAGGAGAAAAATTTCAAAAGATTTAAAAACTATAAGAATGAAGTTTATTCCTTCTGAAATGAGCAGGTTCCTAGATTTTCCATCACTACTATAGAGAAGTGTTACACTAACATAGCTCAAGAAATATAATGAAGCTGGTCTAAATGACAATATTAATTACTACATTTTCCATCATATGTTGAAGAATAGTATCTAATAATGTATCATCTTCAATGAAATATTATAGAATATAATTGACATTAGGTATACAAATTTGAAAAAACCCTCGATGCAGGTGACCTATGTCTTTTCTACTCCATTAAGGGATTAAGGAGAGTGGAAATAAGTTACAAAAAGACATATATAGAAATTAAATTATTGGATGAAAATTAAAGATGTCAAATAGGTGCATGAAATCATAAAGTCATGACTAAATCAACCATACATGGTTCTAATTACCTCTGTAACTCTAACACCATCATCATCTACCACATATTAATTAAAAAGATGACATAATCCTCCTTGAAAAATAAAGTAACATAAATAGGAAAACCTATATGAACCGAAATTGGTTTATACCCTTTTATACTTTATAATCTCATCATTGGGAGGATGGTAACCACCTCAAAAAACATAAATTTCATCTGATAAAGTATTGAAATATGACTAAGTCAATGACATTCACTTAGAAGGATACTTCCCTAGTGAGGGGGACTCATATGGACTTGAATTCTCCATCAATAATTAGCAAGGAGGCCTTATAAGCTGAGGAATATGAGGTCATGTTGGACCCCAATGTTAGGGTATTGTAACTCCCCAGCCTAAGATGACTCCCAATGTCCCGAATAGTGTGATACTGAACCTTAGGTGCACCTCCCCATATGCTAAAAGGCTGTTGACTATCAATAAGGGACTATGGGATAATATTGGGGAGACTATACCCTATGATGATAATAACAATAATTGTAATAATAATAACACTAAATGAAAAACTAAAATCAATAACAATAATGAGTCAACTATACATATATGATAATACAAATAATATATAAAAAATCATGCATTCCAAAAAAAAGTATATAGGATCGCCCATGGGTTGATCACATATATACAAGTATAAAATAACTAAAATTAATAACCATAAAAACACCAAAGAACCATGAAATACATATGAAAAAAATTACAACTAGATCACACACCACCAATGATCCCATCACTACTAGGTACTAGATGTCGAACCATTACCTCAACCTGCACCATGAACCATAAATTCAACACACATCATAGAGGGCCCATGTATGGTGTGAGTATGAAATCAGTAAGAAACCTATAATGGAGTCCCTAGATTATATCCATACATATACTAGTGTATAAAAATGTAAATAAAAAAAACAAAAATATAACACATTACCTACTCCACTAGGGCATAACTGACCTTTAGTGAGTTTTTACCTACTTTAATAAGTGTGGGAGTGGAATTATACATCCATTGTATGTCATACCAGAAGTACCCTTGGTCTTCTAGACAAATCTATACTTTATGGTGTCACACACTAACATAACCACATAAAAATTCAAATTCTCAATGATTCCCTAAATTCATATCCACATCCAATTTCATATGACCCATAGTATTCCAAATCCATTTTCCAACCACCATCTCAAAAACCCAAAGAACCCAAGGTATGATGATACTCATCCTTCCAAATATTATTCCAATGACACCAACACAAACTCAAGACTCAATCCACCATCTAGTGGTCTCAACTACCACCAACTGTGTTATTTTACGACGGGTACTTTCTCTATAATAATGGTTAACACCATCCCCCTATGCCACTTAATATATGGAGGCTACTTGTTATAAAACAACCAGGGGAAACCCAAGATATAGGAATATGAGCTAGTTCATGACATACCTAAGGCATATCCCCAATCACCCTAGGCTAGTGATAAGTACTGGGGTATATAATGTGGTCTCACATGTAACAATTTCACCTAGATAAATAATAAATTCCATGCAGTTTCCCTATAGAATTCTGACATGGCCACTACCTGTATCAAAGGTATATTAATAATAGAAATAAATATATAAAAAATATATAAACAACACCAAATAAAGTAAAATTAAAACAAATGAACAACTATAAATAAAATATACAATGAAAAAATGAAAATATCCCCAATATAGAAGGTCTTCATGGAAAATACAACCACTATGTAAAATAAAATCAAAAGAAAAAACAAAATGATCTCTATAATACCTCTTGGTCACTATCCGTCTATAAACCACAATCCACTCTAAGAGAGATCTGAAATATAAACATGAACCTACAAAACATCTCAGCTCTATTGATGTTTAGTGGTATAAGTTGGGTGTGATCATAACCGAATTTAGTAGGAAATCACTAGAGAGTCTATGTATTTAATTTTTTTAAAGAGACCATAAACTACAGTTTGAATATATATATATAGGAATTTGTTTTAATTTTTTAAGAAAAAAATTATGACAGTTTCCAAAATCAACCATGTTTATAACTCAAAATACATTTAAAAGATACATTTTTGAAACATTTATCAAATAAATCCTTTTAAAATTCACCTTTTAATCCTATTTCGAAAACACCCTCAAACTATACTAAGGAAACCAATAATAACCAAAAGGAACATAAACTAATAAAAAAAATAATTTCAAAGGAAGTAAGAACATGATATAAAAAAACCAATGAAATATGTCATAATTGAACTATAAATAGAGAAACAATTATATAACCAAATAAAATAATCAATAAATAATAAAGGATATATAATTTTGGGAAATTATTAAAAATACCATGAGGAGACCCTAGAAACACTCAGTTCAGGACCATTTTAGGCCTATCTATACATTCCCTTTGTCAATAACTAGCTGGTAGCCCTCAACTATCCTCCTGGGAGGAACTCCCCTATGACCATTCCCTACCATATTAGATCTAGTCTATCTAACAAGGATTGGGTAGTAATAATCTCTCATCCCTCAGTAAGACACCTATGATCTCCATAAATAACAGTGAAATGAGGTGAGATATCATAGATCAAGTGTCAACTATAATAAAATCATCACAATCACATATAAAATTCCCACCTATATACACCTACGAATAAAAATCCACTATAAACCCAATCCATCATAAACACATAAACACATGGGGGATTCTATTAGGGTGAGAACAATTTGAGAAAAAATTCTGAATGTCCCAACCGAGAAATTTTTATTGAGAAACTAGGAATATATTTTTAAAATCCATTTGAAATCCATTTAAAATTCAATGTCATTTTGAGATTCCCTTTGAAAGTTACAAATGATCCGAAGGGTTCAAGAAAGACTCATTTGGAAATCAATTATAAAATTTATTCTGAAAAATGAAAGAAAATTTAAGAACCTAAATATAAATAGAGATATCCCATAAAATCCTATATATATATATAGACACATGCAAACACACACACATATATATATATATATGAACACACATACAAATATAGGTTTATATCTACATGCACAAATATGTCAACATTCATACGAAACACCAATGAAACTGATAGAAAAATACATATCAATCCAATTATTAAAACCAAGGGATTCAATAATATAAACCCACAAAAATGAATTAAAATTAAAAGAAAAATTCAAATGATAACTAAATATCTTAAAACAATCATATAGAATGATTAAAACTTTCAAAACATCAATTAAAAAATCAATATATATATAAATACCAATTTTGACATTTTATCAAACATGTGTTATATGCCTATTAACCTCAAAACCAATTAAAAAAATCCTTTAATAAATTATTTGTAAACTCATTTTAATACAAAAAAAAACTTTAATTTTTTTAGGAAAACACATTTTAGTAAGCTAAAGCATCCATGGTGTGTAATAAAAAGGAAAAGTTACGAAACCACCCACCTTAAATGGAGTACCAATGTGATGAAAATATGAATATATAAAGAGGAGGATCCAAGGAATGATCCATTAACCCTAAACCAATGATAATAATAAGTTAAAATCAATCCCATTCTCTAGGTTTCTTATAAAGAGAAACCAAGAAAAGAAAAAAGAGGAAAACAAGAGAAAGAGGGGAAGAGAGGAAGAATGGAGGTCATTCCTTGAAGATGACATCAATAATCGATGAAAAGATCCTAAAAAATGAATAGGGAGGAAGGGAGGAGGTTCACCCTATATTCCCTCACGTTCCACAGCCTAATGGTAAAAATGAAGAGGGGTTTGGGGTTTATTTTAGTGGGTGTTAATTTTGGAATTTCAACTTTTTAATGAACTGGGTAATTCACATGGTTTGACAACATGGTTTACTAAATTGTGCACCAATTACGCATGACACATTAGAAACATAATGAAACCCACATAGTTTAGAGTCCTAGTTTGGGAGACCATGGGAAACCCATGAAAAACACGTCTATTAATAATTGAATTCCTTCACATGGTTTTCTACAAGGTTAGTACTAACCATCCTCCAACCGTATACCTATAATGAAACTTTAAAAATTTATTTTTTCTACACTGGTTCTACTCAAAAATTAATTAAATGATAAAATATAAATAAAAAAATAGAAAATTATGGAAACAAAAGGTTATTATGTGATAAATTCCACATGATAAAACTTTCTTCCTGTATAAATTCGCTGAGTTTTGAAGAAAAGGGAAAACTGATGTACCAGATTTGCAGTGCTCCCATCAGATTTATGATATGAAAAAACAAACTTGCTATTTGAGGTGTGATCTACTAGAAATATATGAGTTCGACATGGGTTATTGGGTAAATATTTGATGTGATTTATAAATCAAGTCAAAATGTTCTGTAGTATTTAGGCATAATCCTGATGGGTGGGAGAAACTAAAAAGACAAAGTCATGCGTGTTACACTCTAGATTGGAAAAAATAATTACTATAAAATTGGTGGGAAGAATAAAGTTTTACTATATATAGTATCAGAGCTGGATGGAAGATTCAAATCCCTTGGGTAATATAGAGGGGGATATTTTTTTACCCAATTTATATTTCTCCCCCCAGATTTTTGATAGATACTAATAGCCTTATTGCCTGGGGTGTGTTCTACTAGCAAGCCGCTAGTCCCACATAGGGAGTGGGGGTAATTTCTAATGTGATTAATAAATAAATTTAAAACACTCTCTAGTATCAATTCCTTTTAAATATTGTAAGAACCCAGATCTTAATTTGAGGTATATTTTTCCTTTTCTGGTCGTTTTTTAGAAAAAGAGGAAAATCTGGAAATTTTCAAAGTACACCTCCTGTACTTTATAAGTACACGCCGTGTACTTCGATGTCATGCCAGGCCGTGTGCTAGCCGTATCTGGGCCACATACATGGTGTGTAGGGGCAATGTGGAGACTGCTTGAAGAGGAGTATGGAAAATCTTAGTACACGCCATGTACCCCAAAAATACATGATGTGTGCTTTCTTTTTTTCATCAAATGGACTGGGGTCTCGCCTAATCGACATAAACACCTTCTTCTCTAGGTTCTTCGACTGAGAGCACCCTTATGGCCACAAAAATCTTCCGAGCCCCCGATCCTCCATCTGTTTGCCTAATTAACCACCATCGATTGCGTTGGAACCGCAATGGTGAGCTATTTATTCTTCTTGAGTTTCATTCAATGAGTTTCCCTCTTTCTCAAGATATTGTGGGTTGAAAATTTTGTGAGTTTTTTTAGATCTATGTTGTTCTAAAGAGAATAAAGCCTCTTGTTTCATGTATATTGATCTCCTAGAATCAAGGTAGGTGGTTTTTTTCCTTTCCTTTTGAAGTCTTTGAGTTTTATGTGTAAATTCAACCAATACCCATGAACGGGATATTGCGTGTTTACCATTTTTCCCCTGTTGTTTTCCTGCCTTGCTTGTATGCTTGTTTAGAGGTAATTTGATCATGTATGAAGATAATTGATGTTCTTAGATGTTTTTCCCATAACTTGTTCTATTTATGACCTTTGGGTCTTGTTAGCCTTGGGTTGTTATACCAGTTTTCCATGCCTTGTGACCGTAGGATGGAATGCTATTCTTGACATGCTTGTTATGCTATAGTCTGGTTAACCAAGTTGCTCTATTGTCACGAACCAGGCCGGATCGTCATCCGACCCGACACCCGACCTGGTCCGCGACATGGCCCGAAGGGCGTTCCCGATCCCCACGGGCTGGCAACTAGTGTCGGGCATCAAAACAAACCAGTTGGGAACGGTTTGGCCCATGAAAAAGATAAGCAAACATAAACTGAACAATCATATAAATAAAGGAAAACAAACTGAACGACGTGGCAGTAGAAAAAGGAATAAACAAAGAAACGCGACATACCTCAGGTGACCCCGTGGATCCACACAGTACGACAACCACTCACTTCCAAAAGCGATCCAAGACTGAAACCTGCAACTGAAAAGTAAAGTAGGCGTGAGCACCGAGATGCTCAGTAGGAAAGCCAAAAACAACCACATCCTATGCCTCTGCCTTTATTAAGAAATCCACAATGCCAGTTTGGAAATAAGATATAACAAAATAGTGTTTCTCCTTTTCAAATTTAAGTAACGAGTTTTCATTTTCAGGTAAAGCCTTTTACTTCCACTACATTTTCAAAATAGGTTTCAAGCATGCATTTAACATTTCAAAATGAAAAGAAAACAGTTCGGATTAAAATATGGTTTTCACAAACAAGGCATCAAGTATGAAACAACTGAAAAGAAAGTTACATCGTTAGCAGCATGACAAAAAGTGAGCACCATGGGTAATCCCTATAGGCAGCTAAAACAAGTGGGAACCTAAAGACCTCGTACCTCAGTGAAACGTGGCTTAGAAGACCACGACCCTCAGAAAACGTGGCTTAGAAGGCCACGACCCTCAGAAATTCATATGTTTAGTTAGTGTTGTCGCGTCAATCCTGCTAGACAAACCGGGACGAACCCCTGCCGTGTCATCTAGCATACTAGTCCTGGTCACCCACCTAGATACCCGGGTTTTCCCATTGTGCTCTATTTAAAATGGTGGTGAGTTTTCTTTATCAAACAATCAAACAAGTACATTACACTTTCTTTATCTAAAATTCATTCAACCTTTCACCACTGCACTCCCTACTTAAGTGCATTCCCCCTCTTTACATCACATAAATACACACAAGCCTTTACACTAGGCACAAATCACAAACCACTCATTAACACTTGCATCACATTTTATTTTCAAATTTAGGGGGAATGACTAAAAATGGGTTTTCTATTTTCGCAAACCAAATCTTAAAGTGCCAACCGGGCCTTTCATAAAACATTCTTAAGATGCCAAACATGCTTAATTACTTAAAGGGAACACTTTTAAAAATCAATCAGCGAAAAGGCCAAACACCTTTGGAAATATACATTACTAATTCAGAACCACTTAAGAAATCAATTTTTCAATAAAAGGTCACTTAAGACCGATAGCATTAAAAATACATTTAAATTTCCAAATCAAAGGCGTAATCATTTCTAGCAACCGTAACCTGATTTCATAGAATGTGGATATAGCGTAAATGTAAAACATATTTTTAAAACAAGCAAGCAATTATGAATCTCAAATTAAAGGCATAGGCATAGAGGACCTACCTCAAACATGTCGCTACTTGTCGACGATCACTCACACCGACACTTGGCGCATACACGCACATGCATTTATATATATATACATATACACACCCATAGGTGCATTGCACACACACACACACACACACACACACACATATATATATATATATATATATATGCTTTACTTTATGCATGTGCATGCGGGGTACCTCGACACCCGCGGCCCAAAACCATCGTAGCGGGGTCCTGCGCACTCCACAAAACTTGTAATAAATTAAAAGAACAAATTATGCAATACATTAAAATTAGTACCACAAGATTTACACAAACGAAACACACCCAAACTATATCATAGCGCCACTTCAAAAACACTCGCACGTCAAAATCATTGCAAAACATGAATCTCATAATTTATACAGATTAAATAATCCATCTTCACCACTTATAAAACATTTTAAAAATACATAACACAACATAAAACAACAACACACCCGAAAACCTCTTCTAAGGCCAAAAGCATACCGAAACAGACTCCAACAAAATAAAACGCAGCCCTTGCATCATTTAATAAACTAAGTGCACAGTTCATAAAACACCAGTAAATGACACATTGTGGGTTTTTTCAATAAACACACTCGATATCACAATACCTTTTACAAAACTAATAAATCAAAGCATACTAAATTTTCTTCAAAACAAAGTTCGCACAAAAAAAATTAATTGTAGTACATGGTAAATTAATTGGACAAGAAAATTATTTCAGCAAACAACATTTAATATAAAATCACCACTTTTAAACAAGACCACCTCAAATCCTTTCACTAAATCAAAAAATTCCTAAAAAAAATATTAAACACACTACGAAACACATCTAAATCATATCAAACCTTAAGTGAAGATTTATTCGCACCAAGAAAACTAATCAATGAGTATACTAAATTAATTAAATTCAAAAATTAATTCGTCGAACAAAACATATATTCGGAAACACATACCTTAGGTATCGAAACATCGCAAACGCGATGCGCAAACTCCACCACATGACAACCACACCACAAACAATGCAATTAACCCTAAAAACAATCAAATGGACCAATTACACCATAAACAAACGAATTGAAAACCCTAACCGCAACACCACAAAATTAAAAGGATGAAAAAAGAGGGACTTCGCACCTATGGCGAGGGGTCCGAGAGGTCTTCCGGAGGTCGAAGGGTGGTGCGCGGCCTGCTGGACAAGGTTTTGCTTGGTCGAGGGGGATCCGGCTGGTCCGGCGAGGAGGCTGGGTGGTGGGACTTCGGCTGGACAAGAAGGAGGATGGCAAGGGGGGATGCATAGGTGGTCGGGAGGTGCGGCCGACGGCGGTCGGGTGCCGGCCGGGAGGAGGGGGAGGGGACCAGAGATGGCAGGGGACCGGAGGTGCGGCGTGGCCGGAGCGGGAGGACGGGACGATGGCGAGGGCGCTGGCCGAAGCGGACGGACGGGACAACGGTGAGGGCAGCGGTCGAAGCGGAAGGAGGTGCGGCGAGGGCCGGACGGGAGGGGGCCGGGACGGCGAGGGAGGCCGGCTGCGAGCGGGAGAGTGAGAGTGAGGGGGTCACCGGATGAATAGGGTTTCAAGTGGGGGGGGGGGTAACGCGAGAAGAAAAAAAAAGAGGGGGCTGTGCGCGACACACAGGAAAGAAGGGAGGGAAAAAAACAAGAAAAGAAAAGAATAATAGAAAATAAATAAATAAGATAAGGAATAATTAAAAATAAATAAAATAAAATAAAACAAATAAAACTTTAATAATTAAAAATAATAATAACCTTAATAAAGATTTGAATAAACCCCAATAATAATAATAATAATAATAATAATAATAACTTCATAATAATTACTATAAACTATACCATAATATTATTATTAATAATAATTAGAAGAAAAATTATAATGAACTTGTTAATAATTATATCTATTAACCATACTAATAATAACATTAATCGACATTATTATAATATTGATCCAACTCATGAAAACGCATTTTATCTATTCATCTTGTACAAGAGGCACGCCGCACGGTGACCCGAGCAAAGCCGCGCGACTTTGAACTTGCCATGCCCATGCACCGGATGCTGTCAAGGGCAAAGCATTAGTTCATCAACAAAATACAAAAATTTCAAACAGGCTTGGTCGCAGCTCGGTAGAAATTTTTAAAATATGATAAAATAATAAGATAATATTATCTTAAAAGTTCGGGTGTGACATCTATAGGTGTACTTTGGCCTTATAGAATTATTATGCACTGAATGGCATGATACCGTGAGAACCTGGTGCTATACACTATAAGAGATAGACCTAGTGAGCTTCTGAGAGAGTCTTGGATATTATAGACTACATGAGGGTAGACCGAGTGAGCTTCATCAGAGAGTCTTGGATGTTATAGACTATAGGGGATAGACTGAGTGAACTTCCTAGAGAGTCTTGGATATTATAGACTACATGAGGGTAGACCAAGTAAGCTTCCTCTGAGAGTCTTTACTTGTTTTAATTTCCTTAAACCATTTTAGGCAATAGGAGGAATTGATTGAGTGAGCTTCCTCAGAGAGTCTGTGATAGACCTGAGACTATAGAAGGAATTGACTGAGTGAGCTTCCTCAGAGAGTTTCTAGACCTTGGGGCTATAAGAGGGTTAGACCGCATGATCTTCCTCAGAGAGTCCATAACTACCCTAGACTATAAGGGGAATTGACTTGGTGAGCTTCCCCAGAGAGTCTTATAATTTTGTTTGACCAAAACAGAGGGTTTAGGATAAGTGAACTACCCAGAGGGTTGTGGATACTTCTTGGATAGGACCAAAGTGGATGGATGCGAGTAATTCATAGAGGGGTTCCTATTGTGGTTAGCTATTTGCTTCTTTGCTGTTTTTTGTTCTATGGATTGATTACTGTTGTATATCATCTTGTTACTACTTACTATTCACTGCCTTCTATTTAATATTACTGTTTACTTCTTACTGTACTATTACCAGCCATATACTCACTAACTGTTAGGAACATATCTTCAGGTGGTTGCCTACTAAGATTAAGTCTCACACCCTATTTGGTTCATACTTTTGGGCCCAAACAGACTATGTTGTTGCAGGTATAGACAAGGGCAAGTGCCCTTCGACTTCTGGCACTTGATTACTTTGGAGAGGGAGAGCATGGGACCAAGCTTAGGCTTGTGATGCTGAGGAGCTGTTTATCTTTTCTTTTGTACTTTTTTGGTACTGGTTTTATTTCCAGCATTGTGACCTATTTGGATTCTTTCCTAGATATGTATCATGCATCATTTCTTATATACATATGTTCTCCAGTTGTTTATTGTTTTAGTCTTCCGTTGTTTATTGTTGTTGTATATTTATCGCTTCCGATATTGCATGTTTTATTTACATCCGCTGTGTACTCTTCCATTGAGTGAATATTTTCCCCACTATCACACCCAAGGCCCTTGCTTCTAGTCAGCAGCCTCTGGTGTTTCAGGAAATGTGCTTGAGACCATGTGACCAACCTGGTACGGGGCGCCTCTGGGTGGATTCCGGAACCGGGATGTTACAAAGTGGTATCAAAGTGATTCTTTTCTCTTGATTTACTGTTTGGAGCCTTTAGCCAGGGATAAGATGGATTCGGTACTTGGTAATAAGCTGTGCCCAAGATTAGCTAACCCGTGTATAGGGAAAATCCAATCTACCTCGTTTATTACAGTTTTCTGGTTTTGAGATTTTACGGTTGATATGATTTCACCTAGAGTGATTCACATTCCTTGTGTTGTTATTGTCGTTGCTATTGTGGTTCTATTTCTGTCACAACCCGATCAGATGAGGGTATGCCATCTCATGCATCATATAGTCACTTGTTAGAAATCACATTCCATGCATTCTTGCCATGCCATCAAGGGTGCATTAGCAATTACATGTTGTTGTGATAGAGGTTGTGTAGATTATGCATGCTGTTGTGATAGATGCTTTGATAGATCCCTGTGATTTGATAGAGAAATTTTTTGTATTGTACCTTGCTTAAATGAACACCAAATTTTGGTTCTTGAGGTGTTATGGGCCCTCATGAATCGGAACATGGTGTATCATTGACTTGTTTCCCTTATATATGATATGTAGAAGATGCCAAGCTTTGATTTTCGGGGAGTATGGGCCCTCATGAATTGAAATTTGGTACCTTCATGTTTGCTTTTCAATGTTTTCTGGGCTTCGGTGCAGTTTCTGAGTTACTGCCTAGGAAAACCAGAATACACAGTGTGTAATTTATGACTACACACCGTGTAGTTTTAAATCGTGTCCTGGACTATTTAAGCAGAAACACGGTGTTGAGAAAATTTTTTCAGGAACACGCCGTGTACGGGAGGTACACTCCATGTAGTCGTGAGCCGTGTACCCAATCGTTTCACTAACAACACGGGTCGGGGAAGCTCATTTAGTACACAACGTGTTGGTATGAACACACCGTGTAGCCTTGTTCTAGGTACCCAGCCGTGTCACGAACAACACAGGATGGTGTTATCTCTTTTATACACGCCGTGTTTGTTCGGAGCACGCCGTGTAAGGGTCAGTTGTTTAGATGGCTGTGTAACTAACAACACGGGTTTCCAAAACCTTCTCTAGTACTTTCCGTGTCCTTAGTGAACACGCTGTGTAGTATAGGGTTAAGAGGACCGTGTGAGTTAGCCGTGTAAAGAGAATCGGGCAGGGGAATGGAGTTCAGGTACACACCGTGTGTGGGGACAACACGCCATGTAGTCTAGGGTGTTACACGAGCAGGGATGACAGAAGTACACTCCCATGTGTATGGCCTTAAGGAACACACTGTGTGGTTTTATACACACCGTGTATTCATGTTTAGTAAAACTTGAGTATTTATTCTCATGTTCCTATTTTGTACTATTGTGTTCTCTGTCCTTGATAATCCTGATCTGAGGTGTGCTTTGATCTTTCAGAGCTATGCCTCTGAGACGTCCTCCGATTGTACGTCAGCTTCCAAACAGTGATCAGACACCAGATATGGCCGATCAGGGTCCTCCTGTAGATCCTCCTGCTGTGCTAGAGTTGTCACCTATAGTTATACCCGTTGCAGGTTCCAATGTGCAGTTCAGGGAGGAATTTATGAGGATGATGCAGACCTTTTAGGGAGCGCCACCTCCTGCCCTGTCGATGGCTGAGTTGACGCAGGTTTTCTAGAAGAATCCTCCTCCTACTTTCTCGGGGGATGGAGGACCCCAGGCTACAGAGTCGTGGTTAGAGTCCACTCTGATGATCTTCAAGCATCTAGAGATACCTCCAGAGAAGAGGGTGAATCTTGCTACTAATATGCTCTGAGATACCGGCAAGAGGTGGTGGGAGGTGATCTCACAGTCAGGGTGCCAATAGAGTATAAATTGAGATGAGTTTCGGCGGATCTTCTATGATTAATTTTATCCAGAGACCTTAAGGGCCGATCGTGCATGGGAGTTTATGAGTTTTGAACAGGGGTACTCTTTCTGTTATGAAGTACTCGTATCTTTTTACCGAGCTGCAACACTTCACGCCGATTCCAGTAGGTGATGAGTTATTAATTGCTAGGAAGTTTGAGGAAGGTCTCAAGCATGAGATCCATTCCTAGGTGGATATCTTCAGGTTGAATTCGATATCCTCTATCATCAACCAGGCGCTGATCACTGAGCACAATCTGAGGGATTCTGGAGTAGTGAGCCAGGGTGGTTGGACACCCAGAGTAAGTGTTCCTCCCACTGATAGAAGGAAGCACCGTAGGGAGTTTGTTCACGGAGATCAGGGTAGGTGGAATGTATCTTCGTGCAGCCAATTTTTATGCTACCAGTGTGGTAGGAGTGGTCATACAAGGCCTCAGTGCCAGAGAGACCCGATGGAGTGCCGATATTGCGGTAAGATGGGCCATCTTCAGCGTTTTTGTTAGATCATCTCACCTACAGCTGGTGGTAGGGGTTCTTCTATGACCCCATGTACAAGAGATGTATCCCCATTTTCTCAACAATCTGGGAACTGGAGTTCTTCTAGCCATTCGGGCTGAGGTGGAAGTCATAGACATGGTGGTCAATCACCAGGTTACCAGCGACAACAGAGTGGATCAGCTTAGAGTGGTCAGCCAGGGGCACAGGGCCGTGATACAGTCTGGACTTTCATTATGGAGCAGACCCATTAGGAGCCGGATCCCGAACCTTCTATAGTTCTAGGTACAATCTTAGTAGCCTTAGTTTTATCTTCATCCCTTTTCGATACTGGTGCTTTGCATAGTTTTATCTTTGTTACTGTTGTGGAGAGACTTGGGCTCTGTATCTTTTCGTCTTCTAACATGTTGACTCTTGATACACCGTTGGTAATGAGGACGTATAGCGTACGTCAGTGAAGAGAGTTTCCTCTTGAGGTTGCAAGGTTTCACTTCCTATGGGACCTCTATGTCCTAGATATGACAGGCTATGATTTCATTCTCGGTATCGACTGGTTAGTCCCCTTATAGGCAGTCGTCAATTGCTATCACCGTAGGCTGAGTTTCGTATCACCAAAGGGTAAATCCTTTCTTCATAGAGGTGAGTGGGATGTCCAGGCAGGTAGAGATGGACCAGAGCATCATGGGTTAGGATGAGTTATAGCCCAGATTTCTAGTCTTTATCTAGATGACCAGGGGACTTCACAGTTAGAATTTCCTCCAGTGGTGGATCATTTTATGGATGTCTCTCTAGAGGACTTTTCAGGTTTGCCTCTGGAGCATGAGGTAGAATTTTCTATTGATATCATGCCAGGATCGGCACTGGTGTCCATTCCTCCTTATAGGATAGCTACACCTGAGTTGCAGGTGCTGAAGAAGCAGTTGGAGGAGTTGTGGGAAAATGGTTTCATCTGACTCAGTAATTCTCCTTGGGGTTCGCCTGTCCTGTTTACAAAGAAGGCAGATGACACCCTTAGGCTTTGCATGGATTATTGGATGCTGAACCAGTTTACGGTCAAGAACCTATATCCCTTACCGAGGATCGATGAACTCTTTGATCAGCTTCAAGGAGCCCGGGTGTTCTCGAAGATCAACTTGAGGTCCGGTTATCATCAATTGCGCATTATACCGTCAAATATACCTCTTACAAACTTTAGGAGTAGGTATGGTCTATACGAGTATACAATCATGCCATTCGGTCTCACGAATGTGCCAGTAGTTTTTATGGCACTGATGAACCGAGTGTTCCATCCATACTTGGATTCCTTCATGGTGGTTTTCATGGATGACATCTTGGTGTACTCTCACACTAGACACAACCATGCTACCCATCTTGAGATAGTTCTGAGTACACTGAGAGAGATTTTTTTATATGATAAGCTCTCGAAATGACACTTTTGGATGGATCAGATTCACTTATTGGGCCATTTATCTTAGATATGGGAGTGTCAGTTGACCCAGAGAAAGTAAGAGCTGTAGTTTACTAGGAGTAGCCAAAGAATGTCTTTGAGGTGTGGAATTTTCTAGGGTTGGCTGGATACTACATGCGTTTTATATAGGACTTTTCATGCCTTGCAACATCGCTGACTGGTCTGACCAAGAAAGGGGAAAAGTTCTTATGATCAGATTCTTGTGAGACAGCCTTTCAGGAACTGAAAGGGAGGTTGACGTCAGCACCAATACTAGTCTTTCCAGAGCCGATAAAGAGCTATACCATTTACTGCGATGCTTCATGTATCAGTCTGGGAGCTATGATTTTTCACGGAGATGGGGTTGTTGCTTACGGGTCTTGTCAGTTGAGGCCACACAAGAGGAACTACCTGATGCACGATCTGAAGTTGGAAGCTGTTGTTCATGCCTTACGCTATTGGAGACATTACCTTATGGGTGTGCACTTTATGTTTTTAACCAACCACAAGAGTCTCAAGTACATCTTCACTCATCGTGATCTGAATCTAAGACAACATAGGTGGGTCGAGTATCTTCATTCCTTTGACTTTGATCTTTCCTATACGCTGGGAAAGGGAAACACAATGGCTGATGTATTGAGCAGGAGAACTCAGATTCATGAAGTTCAGGAGGCCAACAGTGAGTGGAAACTTATGGATTTGTTCTCTGAGATGAATTTGGAGGTGCATGAGAGATAGGGGAAGACGTTTCTTTCTTCTGTGGCTGTTACCTCTTCTATTCTAGATCGGGTACAGATGAGGCAGAAATCAGACTCAGAAGGCCTAGTCCTGCGGGAGAGTGCCAGGAGAGGACCCTTTTCCTGGATCGATAGTGGGAAAGGTTGAGATCTTGTGATTCCAGGGACGTGTATGGGTGCTAGTAGACATACACAAGGAGCTAATGCGGGATTTCCATTCCTTAGTCTGGGAATTTCATCCTGGTGTCACCAAGATGTATCATGATCTACACCTCCTGTATTGGTGTCCAGGTATGAAGAGAGATGTTGCTGGGTTCATCATGAGACGTTCTACTTGTCAGTAGGTGAAAGCGGAGCATCAGAGACCAAAGGGGTTTTTGCAGCAGTTACCCATTCCTGAGTGGAATTGGAATGATGTCGGAATGGACTTTGTGACCGAGTTACTGAGGTCACCTCAAGGGAGTGATGTTGTTTGGGTTGTCATCGATAGGCTTACGATGGTTGGTCACTTCCTGACGATCAAGGAGACCTTCAGTGTTGATGAGCTTGGGTGGTTGTACATATGAGAGATTGTATGTCTACATGGAGTTGCACACTCCATTTTTTCAGATAGATATGCACATTTTACTTCTCAGTTCTGGCAGGGGATTTATAAGGCTTTGGGTATATAGGTACTTTTGAGTACAACAAACCATCCCCAGACAGATGGCCAATACGAGCGTACGATCTAGGTGCTTGAGGATATGCTCTGAGATTTCATTCAGGACATTGGCGGTTCTTAGGAGAATCATATTCGTCTTGTGTATTTTTCCCACGAAAATAGTTTTCAGGAGACCATTCAGATGGCACCTTACGAGGCTTTGTACGGTAGGCCATGCCGATCACGTTTGTGATGACTGGAGGCAAGAGAGACAGCTTTGCTGGGACCATGTCTTGTTCAGGAGACCTCAAAGTAGATAGAGTTGATTCGGAAGAGGATGAATACAACACAGTCTCGATAGATGTCTTATGCTGATCAGCTGAGACGACCTCTGAAGTTCGAGGGTGGGGATCAGGTTTTCCTACGTGTCGCACTGAGGTTGGGACACAAGAGGATTTGGAGACAGGGTAAGCTTTCACCACGGTACGTCAGGCCATTTGACGTGTTGGAGAGAGTTGGTCCGGTTTCCTATCAGTTTCAGTTATCTCATTGGTACCAGAATATACACGACGTCTTCCCCGTTTCACAGCTCATACGTTACTTTTCAGACCCGTCTCATGTATTTCAACCCGAGGAAGTTGAGATCGAAACAGATGCATAGTTTGAGGAGCATCCTATCCAGATTGTTGATCACAGTATGAAGGTTCTCCATGGCCGGTCTGTTCCTCTAGTACGGGTGCTATGGTAGCACGAGCGAGTACAAGATGAGACTTGGGAGAGGGAGGTCGATATACGATCGCAGTGGCCAGAGCTGTTCAGGGTTTCATCTTCTACGCCTCGCTAGGGAAATTCGGGGATGAATTTCTTTAAGGGGGGAAGTTTTTAAGAACCTGGATCTTTGTTTCAGCTATCTTGTTCCTTTTCTGGTCATTTTTGAGAAACAGAGAGAAATTTGGAAATTTTCAAAGTACACGCCGTGCACATTATAAGTGCACGCCGTGTACTTCGATGTCGCGCCAGGACGTGTGCTGTCCATGTCTAGGCCACACACATGGTGTGTATGGGCAATGTGGAGACTGCTTAAAGTGTAGTATGGAAAAGCTTAGTACAAACTGTGTACCCCAAAAATACACGCCGTGTACCTTTTTTTCATTTAACAGACTGGGGTCGTGCCTAATCGATAGAAACACCTTCTTCTCGAGGTTCTTCGACAGAGAGCGCCCGTACGACCGTGAACATCCACTGAGCCCCTGATCCTCCATCTGTTTGCCGAATTGACCGCCGTCGATTGCATTGGAACCACAACGGTGAGCTATTCCTTCTACTTGAGTTTCATTCCATGATTTTCCCTCTTTCTCAAGATATCGTGGGTTGAATGTTTTGTGCGTTTTCATAGATCAATGCCATTATAAGGAGAATCAAGCCTCGTGGTTCATGTATAATGATCTCCTATAATCTAGGTAGGTGGTTTGTGCCTTACCTTTCAAAGTCTTTGAGTTTTATGTGAAAATTCCACCAATACCTGTGAACGGGGTATTGCATGTTTACCTTTTTCCCTGTTGTTTTCCTAACTTTCTTGTATGCTTGTGTAGAGTTAATTTGATCATGTATGAAGATAATTTCTGTGCTTGGATGTTTTTTCCATGCCTTGTTCTGTTTACGACCTTTGGGTCTTGTTAGCCTTGGGTCGTTATACTTGTTTTCCATGCCTTGTGACCGTAGGATGGAATGATATTCTTGACATGCTTGTTATGTTGTAGACTGGTTATCCAAGTAACTCTATAGGTGTACTTTGGCCTTATAGAATTATTATGCAATGACTGGCATGGGACCGTGAGAACCTGGTGCTATAGACTATAAGGGAATGACCGAGTGAGCTTCCCAGAGAGTCTTGGATATTATAGACTACATGAGGGTAGACTGAGTGAGCTTTCTCAGAGAGTCTTGGACGTTATAGACTACAGGGGATAGACCGAGTGAGATTCCCAGAGAGTCTTGGATATTATAGACTACAGGAGGGTAGACCGATTGAGCTTCCTCAGAGAGTCTTTACTTGTTTTAATTTCTTTAAACCATTCTAGGCTAGAGGAGGAATTGATCGAGTGAGGTTCCTCAGAGAGTTTGTGATAGACTTGAGAATATAGGAGTAATTGACCGAGTGAGCTTCCTCAGAGAGTTTCTAGACCTTGGGGCTATAATAGGGTTAGACCGCGTGATCTTCCTCAGAGATTCCATGACTACCCTAGACTATAAGGGTAATTGACCAGGAAAACTTTCTCAGAGAGTCTTATAATTTCATATGACCAAGCCAGAGTGGTTAGGCTGAGTGCACTGCCTAGAGGGTTGTGGATACTTCTTGGATAGGACCAGAGGGGTTGGATGCGAGTACTTCCTAGAGGGGTTCCTATTGTGGTTAGCTATTTTCTTCTTTGTTGTTTATTGTTATGTGGACTGATTACTATTGTATATCATCCTGTTACTACTTTCACTTCACTACCTTCTATTTACTGTTACTGTTTACTGCTTAATGTACTATTACCCGCTATATGCTAACTGACTGTTAGGAACAGATCTTCTGGTGGTTTTCTAATAGGATTTAGTCTCACACCCTGTTTGAGTCATGATTTTGGGCCTAAAAAGACTATGTTGTTGAAGGTATAGACAAGGGAAAGCTCCCTTGGTCTTATGAAACTTGATTACTTTGGAGCGGGAGAGCATGGGGCCAAGCTTAGGCTTGCGATGCTGAGGAGCTGTTTATCTTTTCTTTTGTACTTGTTTTGGTACTTTTTGTATTTCCAGCATTATGACCTATTTGGATTCTTTCCTAGATATGTATCATGCATCATTTCATATATACTTATGTGCTCTAGTTTTTTATTGTTTTAGTCTTCCGTTGTTTATTGTTTTTGGATATTTACCACTTCTGCTATTGCATATTTTGTTTACTTCTGCTATGTACTATGCCAATGAGGGCATAATTTCCCCACTATCACACCCAAGGCCCTTGCTGCTAGTCGGCAGCCTTTGGAGTTTGGGGAAATGCGCTTGAGGCCATGTGACCAACCAGGTGCGGGGCATCTCTGGGTGGCTTCCAGAATCGGGATGTTACATAGATGACTGAGAGACCTAGGAAATACAAATCCATGCAAACATAGGTATTTACAAGTTTAAAGAGAACTGAATTTTCTGAAGATAAGAAAATAACAAAGACCATAATAACATAGGTATTTACAAGGTTCACTACTTAATATGAGTATCTAGTACTTATCATGGTTTAGAAATAATCCAAGACCACATGAACCACGATAAAACAATCCTTTTTATGTTGTTACAGTAAGCATGGAATATCCTTTTGTTAGCTATACACTATTTTCAATTGACAATGCATATACACCTTGCATAGATAAATGATATACACTAATTTTGTAACAAATATTAGAAGCTTTCCCAATAGACTTCATTATGTTTTCACTTTTCTGATTGAAATTTATCTATACTTTATTTTATTGTAAGTAATTTTTCTTATTTTTCTTCACTTTATTATACCACAGTAGGCAAGAACCTTGTTCAGTCCAATGGAAGTTCATCCGATGGGTTTATCATATATACTATGTCATTTTCCTAATGAATACTGACACCACTTATTATATTATTTTCATCTAATTACCTTAGCACACTATCCATTCGATACCACTTGATAGGAAACTTTTTTTTGGGTATCTTTATGAATATTTCCTCTTTAACCTATGTGACTGATTTTCCTAACACTTTGGAAGCACATCTCCTCACTTCACAAATATTCGACATTTATTTATTTGATACCCTCATCACACACACACACACACACACATATATATATATATATATTAAAAAAACGTTATAAATATTATTCTCAAAATATTTCAGTCAAATTTTCTATATTTAAATTATGGAAATCCCATGATCTTTGGTAGTAGGATCATCTTATTTAAATTAGTCAACTAATTCCAGATTTATCTCTCATTTAAATTCATTTTAATTACCTTTAAAATATTTATTCAAATACTTTGAAGACTCATGATTCAATATTTTATGCGACATATAAATATCTGTATCCTTGAATCTTGTTTCCCAAATTTCCATGTCTTTATGCAATCGACTACACCACACAATCATCATGAAGTCGACTATGTGGTTCTCAATTCAGCTACATTGTGGAAAGAATATGTGCGAATCACTCATCTACATCGCTAAAAATGTCTACATGAATCAATTGGATACATCACTAAAAATGGATATGGAAAAAAATCATCTACATGACTATTTGGATGCATGAATCAGTTACGTGGATGAATCGACTATGTGAATTGTCTACATGACCATTCAACTACATGAATCGATCACATGCCCGAATAAGCTACTTGAATCATCTATGTGACCATTCGACTATGATAATCGATTACATGGCTAAATCAGCTATGTGAATCATCTACATGACCATTTTTCTATGTAATTCACCTATGTAATCATTCTTCTTAGTGGATTACCTATGTGACCATTCATCACTTCTTCAAACGTACACCAATGTTCCCATATATAATCTTCTTCATGTATATGACTTATTTATTTTTTCACAATTCATCAAATAATATTTTTTAGGAATCATGAAAAATTTAACCGTGATATTTAATCACTAGAAGATAAATTTACTTTTCTTTGACTAATTTAATTCATGGTATCTTAAAATAATAGGCAACTAACAAGTGTTGATAACAGAATCAAAAAACATAACCAAAACCATTTCTTTCTTACCGGCTTCTTCACCTCAACCAACAATACAGGGCCTATTGTTCTCAACAATCACACCCTTTTTATTTTTTTAAACCTAGAAGGATAAATCACTGGATCTCTAAATCTCATGAAATGGATCACTATCCAACAACTCTAAGACTATGTGAGCATAATCTATGTAGGAAATAAGAATTATTTGAAAGAAATTCCATGATATCCATTAACAGTGATCTATAAACATACTTTATTTAACACACCTTCACCATAGAGACTCACTTAAACCTATATAAAGTACTTCCTACATCCACTTCAATTTTTTTTAAAATAGTTCACATATACTGAAATCAAATATTACCCCATTTAAAAACTCTAGATAAATACATTCTCTCTCTAAAGAGGTAAAACCCATATAAATGGATAGATTTCATTTCCATTTTCTCCCCCTTTAACAATAATATCCAAATAAAATAAGTGTTTTGGGATAGATAACATACCATAACCTTAAAGATAGTGAGGTTGTACAAACACGATCAACCTCAATTTCTAAAATGGTTCTTTTAGTAATGGATTAGTGAAAATATCAAAAACTTTTTCCATTATAAAAAGGAAATCCATCTTTAGTTCATTTTTTTACACATTCCCTTTGATGTAGTAATATTTGACATTAATGTGCTTGGAACAAGAATGTTTCAGTAGATTATTAGTTAGATTTATAGCACCTTAATTATGACAAACCAAGATAAGAAGAATATTCACATCAACAGAAAAGTATTCCAACTATATATTCATCCATATAAGTTGTATTAAAACTTAAGTGAAAGCTACATACTCATATTTTTCTGTGTTGAGAGTTACAACATTTTGTTTCTTTGTATGAAAAAAACTCATATTTATACAAAAAAATAAAACTCCACCAGGCATGGATCTTTTATCATCAACACAACCTTCCCAATCAACATTTATATAGCCAAATATATTAATATTTCCTAAGATGTAATATTTTATTTCAAAATAAAATGAAATTTTGATATATCTAAGAATTATTTTTTACTTCCATGATATGTGATTATTTTAGAGTAATTTGATACCAGGAACATGATGTAACAATGCACACAATATCTAGTCTTGAAGCTGTGAGATACAACAACATTCCAACTAAATTCCTAAACCCTTTAGGATCAACCTCCTTACTGTATCCATTTTTGAAAACATAGTTCTCACTAAAATAGGTGTGGAAAATGGATTTGGTTCTTCCATTATAAACTTCTTTAGAAGTTATTTATCATACCTATCTTGAGATTGGAAAACTTATTTCTTCATTTGACAGATTTATAGTCCTATACAGTTTTTGATTTCTATTAGCATGGACATTTCAAATAAATTCTTCACCCCTCATCAAAATTTTCACACGTTTATTCATAAATACCTATAAATATTATATCATTAATATAAAAAATCACAATGAGTGAAACCTCTTTGATTTTATTTTATGTAGATGTTACTTTCAACTATTAATTTCATTAACTTTAACTTCCTTAAAAAAGTATCTAACTTAGAATAATAAGCTATCAATGCTTTCTCCAACCCATAAAAATCCTTCTTCTTATTTAACACATAACTTTCATCATTCCCAAACAAAAATACACATAACTTTTAAATATAAAATTCTTAATTGATATCTTCATAAAAAAATGGCTTGAAAACCATATAGAAAATATTATATCTTTGTTATGAAACAATAGAAGAAAATATTCTGATAATTTTTAATCATACCATTAGAGAAAAGTTCTCTTAAAATTCAATGCCTTCAATACATGAGTAACATTTATAAACTATTAATTCCTTTTTTTCTTATAACTCCACCTTTTTCATTAAATTTGATTCAAAACACCCACTTTGTACTAATCAAATTATTATTATTCAGTTTTGATAAAAGCTCCCGAGTTTCATTCTTTTCAATCTAATCCATATCATCATTCATAACATCAATACAATCTTGATGATCTAAAACTACATCAATATATTTTGGCTCAACCTATGAATATAATGATGTATGTGATACTCACATTAATTTTCTCTTAGTTTGACCCTATTATCATTTTTCTATAATGATGTTTTAAACTCCCACTTGCTTACTTTACCTAAGATGAAATTAATGAACTTGTTTCTTATCACTTGAGATAAGTGAGTTAGAATATTAATCTTGAGTAGATTCAACATTATTACTATAATTAAGAACTTTTTCACTTTTTTCAACTGAAACCACTTCATCTTTACTTTATTACACATCTACAATCATCTGTGAAACTTTCTTATTAGATAATTCAAGTACTTTCACATATTTAGAGTAAAAAATATTTATTATAACACCTATATCATCTTATATTAGGATGGTATCCAAGAAAGAATCCATCAACACCTCTCTAACTTTCTAATATTATCACCCTTGAATTTTATAATATAAGGAATTTTGAACATCCTTAGGTATTTGAAACATGGGGTTTATTTATAATTTATATCTTAAGTATTTATATCATTCTTTGGCCTATATGAACATAGATTCTGAATATGCACTTATGCTCTAATAGATTTCCTCTAAAAATACCAAGAAGTGTCATTTTTAATCAACATTTTTCACATAATCTCAACCAAAAATCTATTTATTCTGTTAGAAACTCTATTTTTATGTTGTTATAGTGTACTAAACTCATGGAAAATTCCATGTTTTTCAATACAATCTCTAAACAGACACTACAAAGTAACAATTTTATTTCAGTCCGGAAAATCCCAAGAAATAATAGATCAAAACAAGTTCAAGGTGGTCTAAAATAATGTTGAATAAGTGCGTATACCCTACCAATTACACTAAACATAGGTGGTAAGGAACCCAAACTAGAAAAATAAAAAAAAACACTGATCCCCATTAGCAGTCCAAGAAGTAAAAAAAATCAGCCATCTTATTCCCCTCTCGATATGTATGAGTAATATCCACCCATGGGTGGAGTATATTTTTTGCCTTTCATATGAGATAAGTGATGTCCCATGAAATCTAAGAATTCCCCTGAAATTCCCTATGGATCACCGTCAAGTATGTTTCCACCGATTCTAACATGAAATTATTCCCATGACATAGCTCAATCTCTTTCAACATCACATTATCCTCCACCATGTGAGAATACTCCTACAAAAATCCACTACTGAAGGAAAAAAAAACCACCATTTAATTATCCTAACCCCCCACATAACCCCTGTAGTGCAAGACCCATCAACATTGAGTTTAAGACCACTACAAGGAGGCCTTCACCACACCCAATATCCCTGATTATTAGGAGCTTTACCTATCATAATTCTTCACAGTGAATAAGAGTTTTCCCAATGTTTGACAAGTAGAAAAAGGTACAACACATTTCTTATCACTTTGACCATTAATCCTTGGCATGGAATGGAGACTCCCGAATGGAGATAATGCTTCCTCACCATTCAAATCATCCAACAACCTATTGAAATAAGGATCTACCTCAGATTTCTTTCTTGGGTAGTGTCCTCAGTCACCGAAAACTAGGTATTAAGAAAAGAGTCTATTAAGTAGAATCTATTACCCAAACCAATGACCTCGCCCAATGCATCCCAGATGGTAGTTTCACATTCTCTTGCAAAGAAGAGATGAGCTGAGGACTCCTCTTTGGAGCTCCAGCAACAAATACATTTGGAGACCAAATAAATACCTTTCTTCCTAATCTGTTCATCTGTGGGGAGAGAATGATTATGAATCCTCTAAATAGGGAAGTTTTACTTTGTGTGGATTTTATTTCACTAGAGGATCTCATTTGTATATTCACCACTATTATTAGTTCAAATCTTATTTAGAAAATATCCACATTATTTTTCTTTACTTCTCCTGAAAATCATAAAAAAATTAGTGCCTTTTATTTATGATTAAAAACTATAATACATGTAATGTGAGTAAAGTAATAAATAAAATAAATAAAACACTAATATTTATTTATTGATTTCTTTCTCATGGTCCAAAAAATGGAAGAGTGTATCAACTCTAAGGGATGAGTTGAATGTTTCTGAACTTTCTTATGTGCTGAGTTTGCAATCATCTATTTCTGGAATATTGAACAACACCAATCTATTATTCTTTTCATTTAAAGAATATCATGAATATTTTCTATCATTTTCAACTTGTTTATACTCCTCTAACACATATGTCCCATGATTTTATGCCATAGATGATTTTCTCCCATCATGCATGGTAACATCAACTTTGCGCATCACTAAATTGAAATAAGTTTCCCTTAGTTTGTCACACTCTTGTAATAATTTTCAAATATTAAATCAATTTATCAATAAAACCATCTCTTCTAAAACTTTTTTTACCTTCATTAGAAATTTGTGAGACACTAAAAAAGTTGTTTTTTATTCTATAAATAAACAAAACTCTTTTAGATTTTAAATTTTCTTCCCTAATGATAGAAAATCCCACGCCTTTGACTTTGAGTGACCCATCATTTTAAAAAGTAATATTACCTTCTTTATAATATTTTAGATTATTTAAAAACATAAAATATTCTATAATATATGAAGAAAAAACACTACCAAATATCCAAGTTCATTCTCTTTTTGTATTTTTAAGAGTAGTTTCAACAAATAAATCATTTTATTTTCCTTTTTATTGCTTCTAATGTGGATTTTGAGTTTTTTATAAACTTTGTTATGTAGGAATAATAATAAAACATTATTTTACAAGATTTATAGGCTGTTCAAATATTCCACAAGTATTTTTTAAGGGTTTGAATCTATTTTTAATCTCCAAACTAACTTTCTCAGGTTGTCTTATTTGAGTGGGTTGAATCTACCTCAAACTTTGACTCTATTACTTCTAGATTAATTTTAATGTTTGTGATTGAACCAAAACATTTTAGTCACGATCCTAAAGCCTCCACAATATTAGTAGTAACCATAGAAATCATATTTCCCTTTAAAAATTGTATAATCTCTAGAGTTACGAAGCTTCTTTTTATTAAATATTTAACTTATACTTTAGCAATTTTTGGGTACCAAAATTTGGATTACCTCATGAAATTTTCTCCTTAATTTAAATTTTTTTCTCAAACTCAATATAATCTCCCATATTAGCAAATTTTGGTTCAAAACTTGAAAACTTAAAAAATTTAAGGTTTTTAACTCTGCTTATTTTGAATACATAAATAGTATTCTGAACTTGGTTTTTCTTTTGAACATCTTCATCCTTTATTTTGAACCTTTATAATAGTTTTTGTTCATCTTTATGAGGTTTACACTTGTTAGAACTTTCACCAACTTATGTAACTATGTTTTGGAAGTTTTTAATTCCTTTGTATGATTTAAATTTTTTTTGTTAAGTTTTAATTCTTACCCTTTTACCTTTATATTTTATTCAATCTTGACATAAAGGTTCTTATTTTCATCAAGAAATTTTTTGGAGTCATCAATATATTTTAGAAACATGGATTTATCCTCATAAAAGATTCTTGATTATTGTCTAAAATATTTTCTTTATTAAATTTATTATTTTTCTTCTCAATTCATAAAATATTTACAAGAAATTATTTAAACTCTATCATTATAATAAACTATAACTAAGAATCTTATTCTTATTCTTCAGGGCTACTGCTTTCACCACTGTTGAATTTTTCATCATTCAATTTTTCAATAAGAAAATTTTATGTAGAATCATAATTATTGTTTTCAACTTATTTTCACTATCATTATCCCTATAATACTTAAAAAAATGTTTATATTTTTGTATTTAGAAAAATTATTAAAATTTCTATTTGAAGAAGACTTGGATTGTCTGCATTTTTCTTGATGTATCTTCTAGAAATTCTATTATCTTTACCACTATCTTCATATTACTTAAGTCTTGGACAATTTATAGAAAAATTTCTGATAGCTCCGCAAAAAAATCACATAATAGGTAACTTACCTTTTTACTTTCTTGTTCCTATTTTCAAATTTTTAGAAAAAAAAGAAATAAATTTATCAAATTTTTTACTAATTGTTTCTGTAGATTCAGAGTAAGGGGAATCTTACTCAATATAAAATTGATTTTCTTTTCTTTTCTTGGAGGACTTGAAAGATATTTCTCGATCATCTATCTCTTTCTTTATGATGGTATTTTCTCTTCTCATTTAATAGGTGATGAGAGTACAATATAGATCATCCATAGAAAGAGTTTCAGGATATCTATATTCTAAAGATAAAACATTGGAATCAAAATTTTCAAGAATAATTCCTAATATATTTTCAATAATGGTTGAATCATCTAACTTCTCACCAACACATCTTATGGTGATTACAATATCACTGACACTAAAAAATCATTATCACCCATATTAATATATTTATACTTAAATATTTAGATTTTTTACTTATCTTTATTTACTATCATATTTTATTTATATATGTTATTTGACTTATCATAGTTCCATATAGAAATTTAAATTCTTTTAACTCTAATAAATTATCTTTAATATAGTGAGGAAAGTATAACATTTATACCTCACCCATTATTCTCCAACATTTTCTTATCAGTAGATGTTAATGGAACATATTTATAATGAGAAGGGAAACCTTCTGTTACAACCTCAAGAACTTCATAACCAATATACATATAATAAGAAAATATTATATGTTTCCATATATGATAGTTTTTACCATTGAATAAATGAATCCCCTTATTATTCACAGAGTTTAGAACATCCATGGAAGTTTTTTTTTTCTTGAAACTTCAAAAAAGAACCAATGAAGGGATCCTAGATTTGGTACCACTTGAAAGGACTAATCAGGATCTATGTGATTACCAAGAGGGGGAGGGTGTGGATTATTGATCCTTTCTTGGTGTAGTTCTGTGTGCCTATCCACGAGAACTCACTATTGTCACAATAATATTTTATTTGGGCCTCTCTCCCCTATGGTTTTCTACCCCTACGAAATTACACCTATTTTATAGGAAAAATACCTCATCATAGAGGTTAAATCATGGCTCTCTCTTTAGGAGTTTGTAGACCTACCCACACCCTATTGTGGGTCTCATGACTTGTTAACATGGTCAACTCCAGGATGTAGGGTGGTTAAACCCAATCAAAGACACCGAAGGGATCACCACACAACCTGGGTCATAAAAAACATGCCAGAGGATTTAACCCAAAAGAGTAAGGCACCACTATCAAGAACTCCAAAATACACCAGAAACAACTAAATCCATAATATAAAAATATATCTCTAAAAAAAATCACCCTAGAATATCCTAATGAGAATAATAAGAAATTGAGATATATAGTGGATCTCCCCACCATTTAGGAATTTACTAACATGAGGGATTCACAATAAACTAGGAGGAAATAAATGAATTTATATCTAAGGTAAATGAAGAAACTAAACCAAACAAACAAACATCTAGAGATTTAAAAATAATCATTAATTTTATAAATTAATAAAAAATAAAGAATATCCCAAAATTAAAAGTCATAGATCAAACTAAAAACATGAAAGGGAAAAAATATCAAACACAAAAATGATACCTCTATCAGGATTTGTTACCTAGGAAATGATCCTGATTACTAAAAATCAATAGAATTACCAACCAACTTAAGTGGAAATAGGTATTTGGAACATCCTAACAAGAGGGATTAGAGTGCCTAAATTGACTACACTAGAATCACATAATAGATTCATTCTTTCTTAAAGAAGAAACAACTAAAGAAAAAGACACTCTAAGAACATGTTCCTCCATATTATTCTATTTACCATATGGGGGATCATCATTAGTATCAAATAATATTATCCTGCCACCTATCATAGGTTTACCTATAGAAATCAAATCAATTAATAAATCCTTAACCACTAAATAATTAAATGAGGCCATCCCCAATGGAATAACTTTAGAATTGAGATCTGGATGAATACCCATCATGATCATGTGATCCATCAAGGAATCACTTGACATGATATCATAAGATAAGGGTAACAACTCATTAAAATTGTTAACATACTCATGCACCATCCATTGACCTTATTGGAGACTCATGTGCCCCAACACTTTCTACACCATAAAATCATTAGGAAATAACTATTGAAAAATGTGGTTATAAATAATTCCCACATCATCCCATCTCACAACTTTCCAAGGATGATCATCTTCAACAGATCCAAACTCGGTCCCTCAAACAATCCTAGAACAATTCTCAATCCCACAACATCAAGAGTTCCCAAATATTTAATTTAACAATCTAAAATTTTATCGATTTAATTTTTCCCTTCTTTTAATACGGTATAAAACACATACATAGCATAAAGATCCCAATAAAAACATTATTTTTCATGAATTAAGATTGGAATAAGTGGTATTAATATAAATTAAGGAACCTATACCAAGGGAATAATAACTTGACTTTTTGAATACTAATGTTACCATTAAGAATATTAATATGGATAATAGAATATTAAATTCACCTATGAAATTTTAAATAAAATTTATCCATATTCTAAATGAAAATATGATATAATTATATCACAATATAAGTAAATAATGTTTTAAAAATGATAAATTTAGTGTTGGTATTTTTATAAAACATAAATGTTTATTTAAAATTTTATAATTAATATAATGATTTCAAATAAAATTTATTTTCATAAAATAGATTCATAAATTAATATTTTTTATATTATTATTATAAGAAAATTTTATGAGACTTAACTAATTTTTCAAAGTTTCATAAAATCAGTTATAATTTTAAAATCAGTATTTATTGAATAAATGATGGTTTTAATTAAAAATAAAATTTCTCATATTTATAAAATCATTTTCATAAAATGGAGTTCATTTTTTAATTTTACATGTTAAAAAATTATTTGGGTAATTTTTTGGGATTTTTCTAAAATAGTTGAATTTTTGGTGAATAATGAAATATGGTAATTTACGGTCTTTAACAAATTTATGAATTATTGAGTCACAAATAATATATGGATGATGTAAGGCCATAATTTCTGAATCTAATTCATTATTTAATATATTTATGGATATGGTCTAAACTATTCATAGTCTCGAGACAAAATAATAAACTTATGAATAAAATAATCAAAAAACACCCCTCTCCTCCCCTATAAATACCACCCCTCACAACCTATTCACCTCATAACTACAAAGATTTGAATATTATCCAGATTATATTAAATATTATTCCCAATACTCTCTAACATGTCCAAGATCTTTTTGTCTTAACAATATACCAAGCCCAATTTCCCTAAGGGGGTTCTCAAGGAGAAGAATTGAAGAGGTAAAATCTACTTTCATTTTATTTTAATTTCTTTTCAACTTATTTTATTTTATTCTTCTCTCCTCACTCCCTTGTATAAGTGGAATTATAAATAAAATATATTATATATACTATAATGTTATTATGTTAATATAATAATCTATCATCAATCCTCTTATCCTCTCTCTTTTATTCTAAAAAAGAAAACATCGTTCGTGAGGTGTTGATTTATCACTTTCGAGGATGAAAAGTTTTCATTTTAATTTATCGCCTTCAATTCTAGTCATAAAACAATTTTAATGGTTGAAACAGATTGTAAAATTTCTATTATACCCTTTTTTTCATTCTAGTACTAACATATATACATAATACTAAATAATAAAAAAACTAGTTCGTATTGATTGAAAACCGCCAAATTATTCTAAATGATTATCATTAACATTTTTTCAAATGAATCACCATCATATATGGGAAAATAATATTATATAATACCATTTAATATTTTTAAGTTCATTTATAACATATAATTTTATTTATAGATAATTATTCTCATTTCACATGATCTACCATACAAGTGAACCAATCATGGAATCCAAGAAAATAAACACTCTTTAACGATGAAATTGAATAGTATAACTCATTAAAATGGACAAAAATGAACATAATAAAATTATGATGAATAAAATAAATGTAAAATAGGTTTTATATTTAGTAATTAATTAATCAAAATTTATTATCTAGGATACTAAAGTGAAGAAAGAATTCATACATAAGGAACGAGGATTCTTGAACCCAATTTCGTTTCTTTGGGTTATTCCTCTTTCATGCCAAATTACAGTGCCGATGTTCTTTTAACATCCCTAAAATATAATTTATTTTTTACCTATCCTTTTTAGTTATATATACATTTTTCCAATATTATTTTTTGAAAAAGGAAAATATTTTTCTAAAAGAACTATTCATTCTAAAAAAACACATCTTTTACTTGTCTTGAGGTTGTTTCTTCTTTGATCAAGGTTGATGACTCTTATACCATGTATGTTTTTACCTTTAAATTTTTAAAACTCAAATGTTTATTCATGATATTATTATTTATGAAATTATCATAAAATCTATTTACTTTCCATGGGTTATTTTATGGAGAATATAGTTATACATTCTTTGTGGCATGCATGATTATGTAAATGTTATGATGTGATTGGTGCACCAGAATTATATAGCGCTATAATGCATTGGGTAATGTGATGTGTCTAATGATATAATGTGAAATATGTGTTAACATGATTCTATAGTTTTTTAAAATTATTATTTTATGATTATTGACATGTGTTATGCATGAACATGATGCTATATTTATTCACAACTATGCGTGGTATTTGACCACTAAAACCTGATTTTATATTTTAATGCACTTCCACATTACATTCCTTTATCTAATGATTAATCTTAGGATTATGATGATTATTAAATTATTATGTTATGGTGATGATGATTATTATCACCCATGTTATATTGATTAATGTTCTTATCTATCCTCTTACCAGGCTTTTAGCTCACCCCTTTCTTTGATGTATATCCTTAGGTGATTACATATACTATGGATAACATGGGGGACAATAATAATATAGAGAATAATGAATTAAATAATTTTTATATTTTATTATGAATTTTTTTTGTAAAGTCTTAATATGATAAAGACACTAAACCTTTGGATCATAGTTTTGTAAAACATTTATGTTTTTTATCTTTAAAATTATGTAATAATCATGTAAGAAAAGTAGGACCACTATTTTTAAGGATGAACTAAATTTTACCAAGACACTAAATGACCTCTAAAGAACCTTGATCACTATAAAATATAGGAAAAATATGAGATGAAATTGGCTCAACCACTCTATCATGAGTATGGGTGGTGTTGTCAATTGACTGGGCCACACTAGAACCCCTATGATTCTTCAAACATTTTTTAGGAGGCATAATCTAAATAATAAGAAAACATAAATTGAAATCAGTATAAATTTACACAAAAATAAAACCTATTTATAAGAAATTCCCAATTCAAATTTATAATCCAAGTAACTAATCAAAATTACTAATCATAATGTAAAAATTCTTCTTCAAAACACTTATTAATTTCACATTTAGATTTCAAAATCGTAAAACTATACTTAAAACCCACCTAAAACTTCAAATTTCCATTGAAAAGATTAAATACCACTTGAAAATATTTTAAAATAATAAATTTCATTTATTTAAAACATACACATGTCCTTGATTTTAAATTATTTCCATTTTGTTTCAAGAAACACCCCTTTAAAATTTTAAAACAAATTTTCATCCTTTGGAAACCATGTTTTATCTATGAATTTGTTATAAAAATAAAACCAAAACTCCTAATTTACCATGAAAATATATTTTAAATCAATTTAAATATATTTTACAAATAAAAATTAATAATTTGGATCAAAGGGATCTCAACAAAAAAATTCATAGGAGGGTAGTGGAAGTGCATAGTCTAGTCGTACGATTTGGAGAACCATGTGTCAACCTTGAATAATGCCACTAAAAGGAAAGAGAACCATTAAAACAATATCTGAATGAATTTATAGACCATATAGTGCAATATTTCACCCATACTTATCCCTTTCCATTCATCTCCAAAACACAGGAAATCTCAAAACCACCAATACAACTTTAGTATAATTCAAAATACCATTTTGTATCAATCAAAATAAACCCAGAATAAATAAATAAAACTCCAAATTCAAGTTAAACTACCCAAATTACCATTGAAAGTCAAATATTAGGATAAGTAAGTTCTCACAACACTATTACCACACTTACCCTATTGAGTTCTAACATTCTTAATATCCAATATTCCATACACCAAAAATAACAAAGGGTTATCCCAAATTTAAGGTATTTGGATAAAATACTAGGATATGATTCCATTTTTTCACAAACCAACCCAGGATAACCCTTGATCTTGGTACCCGATTTGGTCTTTGAGATAATTGAGGCACATCTCTGATCACCCTGGGAGGGAAAAAGTGGTAGGGGTATCTAATGTGATCTTATGGGGAATGATTTATCCTATATAAAGACTACATGACATGGATATTCCATTGGAAGTGCATAGTGACCACTCATTATATCATATTTCCTTACTCAGTTGGGATAAAATTATAAAAAATATAAAACAAACCAAATAGAGAATAATTATAATAAGTGAACAACTCCAAATAAAATATAAAATGACAGTGGAACAATGACATGATAAAAAATACCAAATTACATCATGGATGATACACTCAATATGAAAAAAACATAAATACAACCCATAATGATCTCCATATGACCTCTTGGTCACCATAAATCCATAAACCACTCCCCACTCTAAGAGTGATTTGAAAACTAAACTTTAACCTTCAAAACATCCTAGGTCTATCGATGATGAGTGGAATAAGTAGCATGTTAGTATAATAGAGCTCAGTAAGAAATCACTAGAGGTTCCATGAATTTTATTTTTTAAAATATAACATCAATTATAGTTTGAACATATATACATGAAACATGTTTTAATCATTTAAGAAAAACCAATAATGAGTTTTTTCAAAGACAATCATATTTAAAACTCAAAATATTTTTTAAATAATCATTTTCAAGTTTTTTAAATAACTCATTTTAAAACATATATTTTTGTCCTATTTTTATAACACCTTCAAACCGTACCAAGTAACCCAATACTAACCACATGTAATAAAAACCCATAAAAAACCAAGTTAACAGAAGTAGAAACATGATATAAAAATAAATCTAGTAGAATATATCATAAATAAACTATAAAATATATAATTAGTTCTATAACCAAATACAATTATTAGGGAATAATAAAGGGTAGATAATCATGTTAAATTCATAAGAATCCCCTGAAGAGAACCTATATGTTCTTGGTTGGAAAACATATATAGGCCTACCGGTGCATCCCTATGCCAATAACTAGTTGGAAACCCTCAACTAGACTCATCGGTGGAACTTCTCAAGGAATTTTCCTAACAAAGTGGATCTATTATATCTAATCAGGACTGGGTAGTAACCATCTCTCATCCATAACTAAGATTAATATGATCCCCATGAATAATAGTGAAAAGAGGTAAGATAGTATAAATCAAGTGTCAATAATAATCAAGACATCATAATCACATAACCAAGTCACACCTCCATACACTTACCAATGTGAATCCCCTATAAACCAAATCAATCATTAACACATAAACACACATGGGATTCCATTAGGGTAAAACACCTTTTATACAAAATTTAAAGCTTCTTACCAAGCCTTTCATTAAGAAAATATAGATATAATTTTAAAATCCATTTAAAATACATTTCAAATTCAATATAATTTTGAGAATACCTTTGAAAGTTACAAATGGGCTAAAGGTTTTGGTTTAGAAAGTACCATTTGGAAATCAATTTTAAAATTCATTTGGGAAACTGAAATATAATTTACAAACCCAAATTTAAATATAGGCATACAATGAAATCCTATATATATGTCAACACACCTATATATGTATGCACACACATACATATATAAGTTTATATCCATATGAATATATATATCAACATACATCGGAAGAACCAAGTAAAAAAAAGAAAATACATGTCAAGACACTCATAATAACTAATGGATTCAATAAGAAAAACCCACCAAAATATACAATAATTATAAATACTAGAAAAATGATAAATAATGTATAACGACCCTTCTCTTTATTACACATTAAAGACTTGATTTATTACATAAAAGTACACATTATACAACCCAAAAGATAGATATGTCTATTGTATTTGGGAATTCATTACAAAACATAACATCTTGAACATGGGATACAAAAAAATTATTGAAAACTTACTTGAAATGATCACAATATTCCAATAAACTTAAAATTTCATGGGATATCCTAGGGAAAATCATAAGAAATGGGTGAGATATAAATCCCAATAAGTGAAATAATGAATGCATAACATGAAGAAGATAATACATGTTAAAAAATAGGCATGTCAACGGATAATAAAATGAAATTGAATAATAGGGTATGATATGATAATTATAACATGGGAAATGTAGAAAAAACATAAAACATGACATAAGCAAGAGTCAAGCCCCACTTGACATGGAAGGGTATGAGTCAAGGATTATTGCACATGGAGGATCATGATTCAAAGATCATTGAAAATGTATTATAACGAGTTAAGAATAACTACCAAGACCATTTCACATGATGTATTATGAGACTAAACATTACCAAATGCATTAGAGTTCTATTAGGGCACACCCTTCATAATCATTTCATTATCATGCTTAAGTGTGACACAAAGATCATACAACATTGATTCATTCAACATCAGAATTTATTCTATGATCAAGGGATGTATAATAAATACATGTAAGTACCTAATAAATAATTATATGTGGATAAAGGTGAATACCCTTGATATAAAAACAAGTATTGTATTCACTACATAATTATTCTAGTATGTAAAATTGTGCTGTAATCTTGGCAGCACAACGACGTTACTTAAAAAATCATAAAATGGATTGATGAGAGAGAAAGGGGTATATCATCATTTAGAAATTAAATTTACAGTAAGGGTGACATGGTAAGACATGTCCCAAAATAAGTAATTGGATATATAAGGCATAACATAATAAAGAAACTTGAAGAAAGAGGAGAAAGGAAAGAACCCTTAGAATATTTCAGTTTGGTAACAGGTGTGCATAAAGGTTCATGGGATGGGTAAATGGGAGTGAAATGGGATAAAATAATTTATAAATAAAATTTAAATTAAGGGGGATATGGAATAAAATATTCTGATATAATAAAATTTAAATTAAAAGACATAACATTAAAAGGAGTTCCTGATAAATGAGGAGAGTGAAAGATCCCTTCCAAAATTTCAGCATAGTAAAAACTTTGATAAAGGCTAAAATGAGAGATTATAAATAATATCCCACTAAAATAACATCAATTTGATAGTAATGGAATCATAGTAAATTAATTACAATATAACCAATTGAAATTATAAAGACTAATTTCAAGGAAGATTCTTGAATTGAAAGAATGAGAGGAAGGTGAGGATCCCTTACTTGAATGTATCACTATAAGGGCTTTAGAGGGGCTTCATGAAAGATTGGTGATTCCTTGGGAGGATTATAAGGAGTTAAGTGGAGATTTTTTATGTGACACAAGAATTTTGAGTGAAGAAAAATGGGGGATTGGGTCGGTTTATATAGGAAAAGAGGGGGATTTCTTTATTATTTAGGTTTTGGAATATACATAATAGAATATCCAAAACCAAAAGCCATACCCTGGTTTTCCCATGGTTTATGAGAAAGGAAATAATTTTAAATTATATTATAAGTCCATGTTATGAATATAATAAAATAATTCCCTTACTTATGTGGAGGTGAGTCACACTCTCAAAGAAATGAGTTTAAAATCTTAAAATATATTATAAGTCTTGGAGGATTCATTAAGGCTTTATAAAATAAATAAAACAACCCTAAAATTATATTATTTGAAATTGAAAACATATATTTGGTCTTGGAACCCATTTTTATTACATATTACGTCACATTTGGGTCATTATGATGTCATAGAACACAAAGTATATTTATAAAGTATTTAATTTTTACCTGAAAATTCAATTGTCTTAGAACATTATAAAATATTCACCATTAAATAATTCAAACATAATAATTCCGAAAATAATATTCATTTTATCTAAATAATTTTATAAATATTTGAATTTTTACTTTTAAAATAAAAACTGACATTTATTGAAAATGATTGGTTTTTGATAATAATATTTTTTTGAACCCAAATAAAAATTACATTTGACTTTATAAAAATTATATAATCATTTTATTTAATAAAATTTATTTAATAATAATATTTAATTAAAATATTATTTATTTCAAAAAATATATTAATTCATAAATTCATTAGTTGATTTTGAATATTAACCAAAAATACAATTCATGATTTAAAAATCATTTACAACGTAACAATAATAGGAAGAAAATATATTCATTATTTTATAAAAAATAATGTACATATTCATATTACTAGGATCTTGATACATATACCTTTAATAAACTAGCATAAATCTTAAGAGTAAGGTGTATGAGGATGGGGCTTTCATAGGGCTGTTCGACAAACATGGTTTGGGACATGATCTCGATGAGATTAAAATTATCCCATAAATGGTTTATCTCATGCTTATGTTGTTGGATATCAGCTTGTGATTGGTCAAGGGAAAATCCTAGAAATTCTATATCCCTCAGAATCTCTGATAAATGGGCTTCATCGGGTACAATCGTACTGGTTGGGGCCATCACTTCCTTTTTCTATGTCAAATGGATTTGTTAAAACCCTATGTTTATACTAATAATAAAATCACTATTAAAAGACTATATTATCAATGATAAAGATACTTAATATTAATTAAAATACAATTGGGTGTAATAAAACAAAATATGTTCTTCTGTTTTATATAACCATATTATATAATAAGACATTTAATTGAATAAAAAAGGGAATTATATTTATAACAGTTGAGGTGGTTTCAATCATCCCACCTTTAGATTTTTTCCCTAGAAATTTTATTTTCCCACACTGAAATAGATGGGGGTAACTTTGATTAATCACCTCCTTCAGTTCCCACATTGTTTCTTCAAACTTGTGGTTTCTTCACAACACATTGACAATAGACATTATATTATTTTGTAGAAATTTTTCTCTATGATCTAAGATCTTTACCAACTGCTCTTCATAGGTTAGATCTTTCTCAAATGGCACCACCTCTAGATTTAGTACATGTGATGGGTATGCTATGTACTTTCTTAAGAGGGATACATGAAATACATCATGTAATTGATATAGGTTTGGTGGGATTACTGGTCAATAGACCACTACTCCTATGTGATCAGTGATTTAAAAAGGGATGATGTACCTTGGACTAAGATTTCCCTTATTCCCAAATCTCATCACTCTCTTCTATAGAGATATGTGGAGGAATACCGTGTTTCCGACATCAAAATCTAGTTTATGTCAATGATTATCCGCATAGCTCTTTTTTATACTCTAAGAAACTTTGTTGTGTTACTGAATGGTATTATCATTCTACACTATTTATTTGAACATTCTAGGACGAAAAAGTTTTCATTCCTCAAATTCATCCCAACATGCTGGTGTTTTTCACCTCTTCTTATAAAGGACATTATAGGGAGATATTTGGATGCTCGAGTGGAAACAGTTGTTGTAAGAGAACTTGAAAAAAGGAATATGTTAGTCCCATCAACCTTTAAAGTCCATTGATAAAGCTCTCATAATGTTCTCAAGTGTTTGGATAGTATGCTCAGATTAGACATTAGTTTGAGGGTGATAGTCCGTACTAAAGTTCAGCTCAGTTTTTTGAGAATGTTAGAGACTTTTCCAAAGCATAAGGGTGAATTTTGGATATTGACCAGAAAAAATTGATTGTGTTACTCAATCCAGCCTTACCACTTATATGATGTATATCTGTGCTAGTTAATCTAGTCATAAATCCTCTCAAATCACAATGAAGTTTGCAGTCTTTGTAAGATGATCCATAATAACCCAGATAGCAATGTTTCATTAAGATTTCTTTGGATGTCTGGTGAAAAATTCCATGGATATGTTTTATCATTTCAATGTTAGTGTGGTTAATGGTTACATCATCCCCTTAGAATTCTTCCTTTCATCCTTCACTTTCTAACAGAAAAGACACTTTGATGTATATTCAGTAATATCCTTCTTCATGTTATTCCGCCAATAGTGATCTCATAGATTTATATATATATATATATATATATATTTGTTTCTTAGGTGAATGGAGAATTTTGAACTATGTGAATTATCCAATAGTACCTTCTTTAACTCATGATTTTATGTAACACATAGTATTGATCCAAATCTCACAATTCCTTCTTCATTAACATTGAACTATGAGGATTTTCATTTCCTTATAGTTTCTACTTTATTCTGAATTATCACATTATCTTTTTGATCATCCTTTAAACTTTTCAAAAGAGATGGTTGAGCAATCATTTTTGAAAGGATTGATGATGTTAATTTCTTTATGATTCCCATGTTCATCCTCTTCAAATCTAATAATATTAATTCCTTCTCAATTCTAATTGATGATAGAATCACTAGATCCTTTCTACTTAGAGCATCTTCCACTTATTCTCTTTCCTAATATGGTAGTGGATCAAGAAGTCATAATCCTTGATGAGATATAACCACCTTAATTGGTACATATTAAACTCTTTCGGTCTGAATGTATATTTAATTCTTTTGTGATCTATATATATTTCACACTTCTCCCCAAATAGATAATGCCACTAAATTTTCAAAGAAAAGATCACCACTGCTAACTCTAGATCATGTGTGGAATTATTTTTATAATGAATTTTCAACTACCTTAAGGCATTGGAAATGAATTTGACATTTTCAATCAACACACATCCTAATCCCTTCTTCGAGGCACTTCTGAAAATTATGAAAATTACCCTACTGACAAATCAATAATAATATCCAACCAAACCAAGGAATATATAGATATCTATCATGGATGTTGGGATCAACCATCCATCAATTTATTTTTTCTTTGAAGGATCCATAGTTATCCCATTTCTTGTGATGATATTACCCAAGAATGATACTTACTTAAAACAAAACTCACACTTTCTATACTCTGCATAGATCTTATCTTTTCAAAAGTCCTTTAGCACAATGATTTTAGGATCCTTATGGTCCTCCTTGGTTTTGGAATATATTAGAATATCATCTATAAAGGCTATAAAAAAAATTTCAAGATAATATCTAAAGACTATATTCATCAAATCCATGAATATTGATTGAGAATTAGTGAGACTTAATGGAATCACTACGAACACATAGTGCCTCTACCTCATACGAAAAGTAGTCTTGGGGATATCCTACTTCTTCACCTAGCCTGGTAATATCCTGACTGAAAATCCACCTTGGAGAATTATTGTGTTCCATATATCTAATAAAATAATTCATTATTCCATGTCAAAGGATACATTTTCTTTATCGTGATCTTGTTTATCTCATGATAATCAATGAAAAGATGCATTAAACCATCCTTCTTCTTGATTAAGAGGACTGGTGCACCCCATGGTGATGCACTTGGGTGTATAAATCCTTTATCCAGATTATCCTATTAATGTTTCTTTAGCTATTAAAGTTCAACAATATCCATCCTATATATATTCTTATAAATTGGAAATTCCATAGGTATAAGATCAATTGAAAATCCAACCTCTCGGCTAGGAGGAAAACTAGGAACTTCCTTAGGAAACACATCAATGAATTCTCTCACAATTGGAATGTCTTTGAGGATGATCCTTTCCTTAGACTCAAGCATTTGAGATAGATACACGTGATCATATGGTAATAATATCCATTCTTGATATGATGGTATTAAAGAAGATTCATCCTTCTTATTGCACTTTTATAGAATCAGGGGTTGATTCACCACATGGAGAGTGATTTCCTTCTCGTAGAAATTTATATTGGATATATATAATAAAATCCAGTCCATGCCCAAAATTGAATCAAATTCCACCAAAGGGAGTGTTACAAGTTTTTTCAGGAAGTTTATCCCAAAAATTGTGATAGGGGAGGAGTTATATACCTGTGATGCAATAATTAACCTATTTTTATTTTTCACTGACATCTCTATATCTATGATTTGTGGTAGTGTTTGGATAGTTCTACTAAAATTTTGTGATATAAAGGAATGCAGAGAAGCAGAATCAAAAAGTATTTTTTCTATCATTGAATGAATAACTAGCATACCTATGACCACTTCATTGTCAAAATTCACTTCAGCGATAATGATGGAAAAAACTCTCCCTTTATGCCTTAGAGGTTGTTGGTTGCCTTAAAAAACCCTAGGATTAGGGAATTGATTTGAAAAGTTCCCTAGTTCCTTGAATTTTTAGTAATAAATACTATAATGAGGGTTAACTATAATGTTAATTTTCTTCTATAATAAATTTTTAGCTAGGTTTCCATCCTTCCCACGCCTAAATAATTTCCTTATCCCATTTAAGAAATTTATGGTGTGATTCTTCCCACACCATTGACAAGTGGGATGTTGAAATTTATTTTCACTGTTAGATAACTCTATCAGACGACCAAAATAAAACTCCACTTTCTTCTTCTTATTCCCATGATACCCTTTATATTCATCGATCTAAATTTTGACTTTGAGAGAACATCAAACAATTTCTTCATAGCTATAAAAGCCATATATCTCCAAGTCTTTTTGTAGACTTGGTTTTATCCCACCAATGGTGAAACTTACATTCGGGGGTAATGAAAAAAACAAAGGGGTATCATGAAAGTATTGTAAAGCTTCCCTCATACGACCCAATATATTTTTCATCTTTTTGATTGAGGGAAAGAAAATCCATTTCCATTTTAAGAACGTGTGAGGGAAATATTTATCGAAAAACATTTTTTGGAATTCCTCCAACTCCATTATTTTGATCTCTTTCTCAATATTTGTATTTTTGATCAATTTCCACCACTAATATGCTTCTCCCTCTATATGATAAAAAACAATAATAACCTTCACTTGTTCAGAAAATTAATGGATGGAGAAGATATTACCAATGGATATGATCCTTTGTTCTATTATTAAGGGATCAGTTGATCCATTAAAAGTAGGAGGCCTTTGTCACATAAAACTCTCTATTGAAAATTGTTCTCTCTTAGGGGGTTTGGGCACTCCTCTTAATCAAGATTTATAGTCAGAACTTGAGTTAGCTAAGAGAGTATCATGAAATGTTTTTCGATTACCACTCCCATCGAGTTGGGAATCTCATTGGGGAAGTCATCACACTACCCTTTGTATTAGTTGTTAACACAAATCCTCATATTTCCATCCATTGGCTGGAATAAGAAGGAAAATTAGATATTCATATATTAAACAATTTAAACATGTAAAGGGAAATCCAATTACATTAAAGGGATAAATTATAAATTACATTTATCTTATTAACCTATGAGTTTATAGGCTTAAATATATTTTATCCATGAACATATATTCTTATGGATATTTTGTTCCATTAATAATGATTCTTAATTATCTTATTTATTTTCTTAAGAATACCCCATTCGAGTGTCAAACCAGGTGCGCAGTAAGGCCCATTTTTGTGTACCAGACTACCCCAAGTCAGGCCCGAAACATCTTGTCAGAGTTGTTACCCTTAGGTACATCTTTTCCAGAACCACTTCTACTTTGTTTATCTAGACATGAATGTATTTTCTTGATAAACCACTTACTCTATACTTTCATAAATTTAGGTATGTTTTCTTATACTTAGTATTATCCCTACAGAATTCAGAAGAGTTATCTAATTCTAAGGATTTAACTATAGTTTTCTAATCATAATTCATAAAATATCTATACCTATCCTTTGATACCAACTATAATGACCATTATCTTTATTACACATTAAATACTTGGTTTATTACATAAAAGTACACATTATACAACCCGAAAGATTGATAAGTCTAGTGTCTTTTGGAATTATGTATAAAACATAACATCTTGAACATGGGATACAATAATATTATTGAAAACTCATTGATATGATCATTATATTACAATGAACTTAAAAGTACATGGGATATCCTGGGGAAAAACATAATAGAGAAGTGATCTATAAAGCTCAGTAAGGGAAATAAACAAGGCATAACCTTAAGAAGACAATACATGTTAGATAATATAATTATTATTGGATAATAACAAGAACATGAATAATAAGGCATGATATGATTATTATAACCAGGGAAATGTAGAAAAAACATACAACATGGCATAATAATGAGTCAAGGATCATTGCATATGGAGAAGGATGAGTCAAGGCTCATTTCACATGGATGAGCATGAGTCAATGCTCATTACACATGGAGGAGAATGAGTTAAGGATAATTTTACATGGAGGAGAATGAGTCCAGGATTTCTTAAAAGAACATTTTAAATGACGTATCATGATACTAAACACTACCCAATACATTAGAGTACTATTAGGGAACACTCTTCATAATCATTTCATTCTTATGCTTAAGTGTTCCACATAGATCATAAAATATGGATTCGTTCAACATCATAATTTATTACACGATCAAGGAATGTGAAATAAATACATGAAAGTCCCAAATAATTAATTATATGTTCCTAAAGGTGAAAAAAAGTTATAGAAAAATTGGTATGATATTCACTATATATTTATTTTGGCATGGAAAGTCGCGATGATATCTATACAGCATAATGACATTACATAAAAATTCATAAAATAAGTTGATGAGAGAGAAATGGGTATATCCTCATTTATAAATGAAATGTACCATAAGGGGGACATGGGAATACATGTCCAAAAATAATGAATTGTATATAGATGGCGTAACTTAATAAAGAAACTTGAAGAAAGAGGAGAAAGGAAAGAACCCTTACAAAATTTCCGCATGGTAATTGGTGTGCATAAAGGTTAATGAGAGGTATAAATGAAAATTAAAGGGTATATAATAATTTATACATATATTATAATGTAATGGGGATATGTAATAACATATCCCAACATAATAAAATGAAAATTAAAAGACACAACATTAAAAGGAGAGCTTGATAAAAGAGGAGAGTGGAAGATCCCTTACAAAATTTTAGCATAGTAAAGGCTTAAATAAAGGTAAAAATGAGAAAGGATAAATAATATATCATTAAAATAAAATTAATTTTAAATTAATTTAATCATAGTAAATTAATTACAATATAACCAATTGAAATTATATACACTAATTTCAAGGAAGATTCTTTAATTGAAAGAAGGAGAGGAAGGTGAGGATTCCTTACTTGAATGTGTCACTCCAAAGTCTTGATATGAGTTTTATAAAAGCTTGGGGTCACATTGGGAGGACTATAGGGTGTGTATATAAGAGTGTTAACATGATAAAAGGAGTTTTAGTGAAGATAAATGGGGTCTTGGGTGTTTTTATATAGGAAAATAGGGGGATTTCTTTATTATTTAGGGTTTGGCCTCTACATAATAAAATATTCAAAACCACAAACCATCCCATTGTTTTTTACCATAATTTATACAAAAGGGGAGTGGTTTAAATTATTTTTTAATTTAAATGTTTTAAGATAATTAAATAATTACCTTTATTTTGTGGAGGGTAGTCACACTGTTAAAGAAATGATTCTAAAATCTTAAAATAAATTATAAGTCTTGGAGGATTCATTAAGGATTTATGGAATAAATAAAAAATCATAAAATTAAATTATTTTAAAGGGAAAATAGATAATTGGTCGTGTATCCCATTTATATTACTAATTACATCACATTTGGGTCATTATGATGTCATAAAACACAATGTATATTTATACGGTATTTAATTTTTATCAGAAAATTCAATTGTCTCCGAAAATTTTGGAAAATTCATTGGTGGATAATTTTAAAATCATGATTCAAAAAATTATTCATTTTATCTATATAATTTTTTAAATATGTGAATTTTTACTTTTAAAATAAAAGGTGATATTTATTAAAAATGATAGGTTTTTGACAATAAGATGTTTTCAAACCCTAATAAAAATTACATTTGACTTCAGAAAATTTATATGATCATTTATATGTTATAAAATTTATTTAATAATAATATTTTATTAAAATATTATTTATTTAAAAAATCCATTAATTCATATATTCATTAATTTAATTTGAATATTAACCAAAAATATAATTCATTCTTTAAAAATCATTTAAAAAGTAACAATAATAGGATGAAAATATATTCATTATTTTATAAAAAATAATGTAAATCTTCATATTTATAGGGTCTTGATATGTATCCCTTTAATACACCAACATTAACTCTAAGAGTAAGGTGTATTATGGTTGGGCTTTCATGGGGTCGTTCAGCGAACATGGTTTGAGATGTGATCTTTATGAGCTTCAACTTATCCTGTAAAAAGTTTTTTTCATGATTAATTTTTTGGATCTCGAATTGTTATTGGTCTAGTGAAAATCCAAAAAATTCTATCTCTCTTGAAAGCTATGATAAATGAGATTTATAGGGTACGATCCTACTAGTTGAGGCCATCACTTTATCTTTTTCAAACATATTTTGTTAAAACCATATATTTATACTAGTCATGTGACCACTGTTCAATGACTATATTATCAACATTAAAGATACTTAATAGTAAATAAAATCCAATTGGGTATAATAAAACAAAATAATTTCATGTTTTTTCTATAACCATATTATTTAATAAGACATTTAATTGAATAAAAAAAGTAAATTTTATTTATAATAGTTTGGGTTGTTACATAAAGTCCTTAAAAAAATCATATGGAATTATCGAAATTTACAAAAACATTAACTAAAATAACAAAATATACATAAATAACCCTTTTTAAATTTTATTATACATCTAGAATACACTTATTAACCTCAAAACCAATTTAAAAAATTATATTCTTTAAAAAATTCTTTTAAAATCTATTATAAACTAAAAAAACTATAATTTTTTAGGTTAAATTTTTTTATAAATCTCAAGAATCCATGGTGTGAAATAAAAAACAAAAAGATATAGAACCCCTTATTTAAACGGATTGGGGATGCGACGAAACATTTAATACGTGAAGAAGAATATCCAAGGAAAGATATGAACACCCTAAATTGATGAGAATAATAATATAATATCAACCAAAAATATATAGGGTTTAGATAAAGAGATACCAAGATAAGAAAATAGAGTAAAACAAGGGAAAGATGGAATGATAGGAGGAATAAAGACTATTCCTTGAAAAAGATACCAATAATTTAAAAAAGAACCTCAAAAATGAAGAGAAAGGAAGGGGGAGGTGTGAAATATGATCTCTCAAATGACATTAATAAATTGGGAGAAGGGGGATGGTATTTGGGATTTATTTTAAAGGGTGTTAGTTTCGAAAATTTCATTTTTTAATGAACTGGTAAGGTTGTATGGTTTGGGTATATGATTTACCAAACTATGTTCCAACCATGGTCCTCTAACTAAACACACAATGAAACATGTATAGTTTGGATGCATGATTTTGGAAACTATGTTTCTTGTAAGAAAAATGTGTCTATTAGTAATTTTAGGCCTTTTCACAATTTTCCACATAATTAGTACTAACTGTACGCCAATCGTGCGATTGGGATGAAACTTAAAAAATTTAAAATTTTCACATTTGTTCAACCCAAAACTATATGAAAATATAATATATTAACAAATAAATAAAATAATATGGAAATAAAAGGTCTGGATTTGAAACCGCCACAGAAAATGAGTGAAGTAAACTACCAAATGGGCTATTCCCTATGTTCACATGACCCGAATGGGTACATCGAACATCCATAGTGAGTGACATCACATACATCCTCATCTACACCAATAGAGAACGTTAATTGATACATAATGACCAAATTTCCCCATTTTTAGTGATCAATATATCAAATAGTAACATGGGATACATCCATCATGTTACCATGGAATAATAATAGTCATCACATCACAAGAAAATATCTACAACTGGTGATATCATGTCCAATCATCAAAAAACCATGTATTACCCAAGACATGCCATTCCAGGACTAAAACAATTAGTTAACACATGATACTACTCTCAGTATTCCATATGAATAATTAAAACTCCAAGAGGTTCCATCATAGTCTCATCTAGACAACCCTACTTACACCTAGTCACTACACATCACATAACTCACATATGACCTATAAAAAATCTAGGATCTATCTACCAAAATTTATCAAGACTCCACTAGTTTTGAACCTATTTATAACATAGATCTAAATAAAATATTTTTTAAAATATAAAAAAACCCCAAGAATTATGTATTTACAGTTAAATGTAAACAAAAAGAGATAAATTTAGAAGATAGATGCTTAAAGATTGTTAGCCTTACCAATGATGAATCCATATTTCCAAAAATATCAATTTTTTTGAGAAATGAGAACTCATTATAAATAATAGATAAAGAATGAGAGGGAATAAGGGCTTAGGGAATCCCTTCAATTATTTGGAAAATGGAATCCTTAATATTTTAATTCCATTTTCTAATTAATTTAACTTAATCTAATTTTACTTTTTAAACCTAATCGTGTAGGTCACTACATAAACCTCAGGCTTGTGGCATGAATCCCCCCTTGCAGTGTGATCCCCCACTTCATGATGTGAGATACCTCCCTCAAATATTTAACCTCACTTACCATTGTCTCATCACGATAAGACTTCTGGCTTATGCGGTGTAAAATCCAAGAATAATAAACCTTTTCACCTTAACCTCAATTGTGACACCATCATCATGAATAAACCACCCACACCATGTTATTAAATCCTGAAAACTCATTTTTTTCACAAAAATAAAAATATTATGCATCCCAAAAATCTTATATATCATTGCAACGTGACCACCTCAATCTCAACGTGACTATTCCATCATCTAATCTTGAAAAATCCTAAAACCCTACATTTTATAAAAAAACCTTATGCATCTCATCAAGAGTCATCATGACTTGACCCTCCATGTTTTGTCATAACACTTCCCTTTTGATAGGGTAAATGATTTTACTAAAAATATGGCCTTCCACCCTTTGTAGCACATCTCCCGTCGACTACATTGTGAATCACTTGCCACATCGTGACTCCCCTACATCATTATGTGAATTATCCAAACTATATAATTTCATACCCCCAATCCTAGACAACCCCAAGGATCATTACTTAGCATAAACGGACACCCTAACCCTTTTATAGTGTTTAATCATACTCAATCAATCCAATATCCAACACAGGTTAACAATCCCAAATACTAAGGAATTTACAAACTATCCACTATACGATAGATCATCCTCATGCTATCTCATGAAATCTGCTGAACAAAACTCACCAACCCATGAATCAGACTCTCCATATTCCTAAAACATTGAGATGAAACTAAATGAATCAATGTCATCCAAAATATCCCAAATAAAAAAAACATAACATACCGATTCCTTCTATGGGTACTCCCCAATATAGGAACAACATACTTGGTCTCATATTAACCCAATTACCTAAAATAGTGATGGTATCACTCATCCACCCCACATGGACTGAATATCCACACATAGCCACTAATCACCATACTTTATCATTATTCATCATCCTAAATCCCATATATCATTCCACATCATTCCCATTACCCAGTTTTATCCCACATCATATATGATTCCCAATTTTATCCTTCGATATATATGATGAATACTTTTATCCTATATCATACCCAATTACCACTTTTATACATGATTCCATTATATCCCAAAATCATCATACACATCAGATATAACATCCATAACTTAAATGATATCCGATCATTACACACATTATACATTCACCTAGTGTTCAAGTATCTATTAGAAAAATCACAAAAACTATAGTCAAAAACTCATTGAATACCTATAACTATAAATATTATTCTGACCTACTCTAAATATATTTTCTCAACTACATGAAGTTGGACCAAATCCTGAATTCCAAATGTAAATCCTCCCTATGAAGCTATAATCACTACCTACCACTATCCCCATCAATGGTTATCAATACCACTACCAAATATTGGACATGAAAATGAATCCCAATTGCTATCTCTTATTACCACTCCCACTACTTCCCCAGATCCTTGAGTATAACCTGATCTATGACTCTTAGTTTCCTATGAGGTCCCTTGACCAAACCACTCAAAATTCCACATTTGGATGCATGCCATAGACTATTTTGGTAGAAAAAAAAACTTTTATAGAACATTTCATGTCTATAGACACTAAAAAATACACTATGTGGTGGAATAATTAAACCTAAATGTTGAATACCTGCCTAATTTTCCTCACGTCCCCGTTTCTAGCTACCCAAAGCTCTACTATCTTTCTCGCATAACCCAATTGTACAAATTAGTATAATCCCATACATTATGTTCCACTCTATTATTAGTTCTTGTTTCACTACACCTGATAATTATTGAAACCTAAATATTTTTACCTATATCCTGATAGAATTCCATACACCATCCTAAAACTATCATACCATGACAATATTGTATCCTTCCTTCATCGATATAAATCACAACAGATCTATAAAAATTCTGTCATAATCCATAACTAATGTCTCTCCCCATTATAAATACATGAAGTCATGATATTGTTCCACCCTCAGTATCTAAAAAAATGTTCTAAAAAAATGCTAACCCCTCATTACTTCCTTATCATACCTATACATACTACCGGTATTTTTTTAGTCCTCTAAGAATATATGGGGTAAAATTCACCCTCCATCCTACGATATATCAATTAAGAAAAATATCATCATAAATGACTCTCTCTAGTACTCTAATTCTTAGGTTCTACCATCTCCCTAAAACAAAAAAAATTTATTGTGCCTGAAACTCCTATGCCAGGTATTCTATAGATGGATGAGCTCCCTGAGCTCCCCAATCAAAACTATAGATAAAACATACCAATATTGGCCTAATATTCTCATCTAAAAACTACACAACTCCTTTTCCCATTGTGGTTGTCTTTCCTTCCTTGGAGACTCAACCTATGACTAATACTCATCCCCAGCCTTAAGGGACTCATCCCATACATGCCCCGATATCACTATATCTTCACCTTCCTAATAATCCAAATAAGGATATCTAGGTGGCATATAAATAATAATTAGACACTATAATAAATAATTATATAACAGTAAAAATATATAAAATAGGCATAGTTATGACATGAAATTTATCCCACTAGCCTTTACACTTCCTTATCACACCCATGTCATGCATCATCTGACATTACAACCCCTTCCCATCCATATCAGGTCTATACACCACATCAATCATACCTAATTAAGACCTACATATTGATCACACTAAGTGTCACATGATGAGGATGGATGGGTAGAATTTTAATTAATAATATGTATGAGTAAAAACTATATAGTTTCTTATTGAATCCTTAAATACCCAGATCCCTTTTCATTCCCGAACCTCCACCATTCTTGTGTTAGAAAACTATAATAACTCCAAAATACATGCAAATAAATAGTTTTTATCTAGTTAATGAAACTTTAATAGCTAAACCATTTCTTTCATACCATGGGACAAACAAAAATCAGAGGAAACACACATATTTCATGTGATCTCTACATTCGTTACATGATGTTTGAGTAATCCATCTTTCCTCTTATGTAAAATAGACTGAGAAAATCAATAACATAAAATACAAACTTATCCCAAAACAAATAACCCCACTATAAACAAAAAAACCAAACATAAATCTCAGTTTCCCCTAGTAACTTAGACATCAACCTGTACTCATGTCAACCAGACACAAAGAATGACATCCATCCCAAGTTCCATTTTTGAATATTCCAGGACACATGTACTAACTCCACAATCTAAGTAAAATGAAATTAAAAACCACTTATAAGAACCTATATTTAATACCAAATTTTGTTACCAATTTGTAACCACTCTACTCTGATACAATTTTACAATGACCCTTCTTGAGACCACTCTTAGTGTTTTGACTAATGCATTATTGTATTGTAGGAACACCTTCCCATATGATAATGGATGACGACTAGTAGCAAGGGTCTATGTAATGATAGTGGGGAGACTATTCCCTTTTTTGATAATAATAATAACAACAACAAAAAAAAGAACACAGTAAATGAAACTAAAATCAACATTAATAATGATCCAAATATACACATGTGATGATCCAAAAAATATATATAAAATTATTCTAATAAAAAAGTAAATAGGATATCTTATTGGGTAATTACATATATACAAGTACAAAATGACCAAAATGAACAACCATCTTAACACCAAGGAACCAGTTAGATATTCTAAAAAACATTCCAATAAGTTCACACACCACCAATGATCCACTAACCATAATGTACCCATTTTCATACCTTTAACTCGATCTTTACCAGAAACCATGATGTCTAGATGCATCTCAGAGGAGTGGTGTAGGGTGTGAGTATGAAATCAGCAGGACACTACTAACAGAATTCCTAGATTATATCCAAATATATAATAGTGAATGTAAAAACATAAATAAATAGAAATTAGACATAATAAATTTCCCATCCACTTGGGATTAGCCAAACCTGAGTGAGTGTTTATCTAATTTAGATAATTTCTATGTGAAAAAATTCATCCATTGTCTATTATACTGGAAGTTGCCTTGACCATCCAATCAAATCCATACTTCAGGGTGTAACATGCCAACATAACCAAATAACCACTATGAGTCTACATGATTCCCTAAAGGCATGTATAAAACCCATGTAACAAGACCCTAAGTCTTCTAAATCTGTTTTCCAACCACCATATCAAAATCCTGAAAAACCTAAGGAACAATGATACCCACACTTCCAAATCATAGCCCATCGACCCCAATATAAATAAAGATCCTCAATCCCATTTTTAGTAGTCTTAAATACCACCAACTATGGACTTCTATAATGTTAACCTTATACATAATGATATTTAGCACCACCCCACTATGCCACTTAATCTATAGAGGCCACCACCCACAAAAATTAGACTAAACCACCTTATGGTCCATTCCCTATGTGCACATAACCCCAACGATCCCATCGACAACCTATGATGAGATGAATCAAAAACATTCTAGGCCACAACATTGATGAACCATTTTCACCACCTTTGAATCACATTTTCCCATTTATAGTGATTAACATCACCCACTATCACATGCGTACACCCAATAAGTTCCCATGTAACAACATCAGTCATCACATAATAAGACAATATCTAAAACTGAGATCATCATGCCCAAATATCCCAAAACCATTTATTAACCAAGTCTTTCCACACCAGGAATAAACCCATTATTTTGACACATAAGACTACTCTCAGTGTTCCCAAAAAAAAGTAAACCCTAAGAAGTTCCATTCTTAGTATCACCCAGACAAACCTACTTATTCCTATCCACTTTTCGTCACATAACACATGTATAACCTTAAAAAAATAGGCACCGCTTACCAAGATTGAGTAGGACTTTTATAGTTGGATAAATATGGAAATAGGGAGGGTGGAATTTACCTTTTAAAAATTAATGAAAACGGAAAATGTAAATTCAAAATTAAATTATTTTTATATGATAGAGAGATAAAGTAATAAATTCTACAAAATGGTAACTAATAAATTTGATATGCATTAGAAATTTAATTTCAATATAGATTATGTGAGTAAGAATAATGGAAATGGTTATATCAAATTTATGCAATTATGTATATCAATATTTAATAATTTAATGTGTAAAATAAAAGAGAGTGAAAACAATGTTTGATAATGGAGTTCGACAATAGATTGTTTTAAGTACCTACATCTCCTCCCCTTGGGTTGATAGGTTTATTTCATTACTCCCTTATTCTTGGAGGTGATCAAGTAACATATCACTAATGATTAAGGTTTTGAGCACCCTCTTGATCTTTTTCAGTATCTAATGAATCTGTCCTCCACTTTTATGGTAGTGAGAACCCTTTATAGGGGAGAGAAAAAGAAGGTTTACTTGGTTCAAACCCATTACAATTACACTCCCTTAATCTATAATATGAATTGTATAAATGATATGAGAGATAATAATATTATTGAAGAATAAATCCTTTTATATTGAATAACAATTTGATATTAGATCTTTTGAGAGAATTTTGAGATCACTATAGATTCGACATGAGTGCATCATTGAATCGATCAAAGAGTGGTTAAAAAATTTTGTTGATGAGATCTAAGACACCTTAGTTCACTATTTATAAGATTCACAAGAAATTTATATCCCTTGGGTTAATATGTGACTTTAAGGAGCTGAGTCAATGTATTTAAGACATAAAATTAATGTCTTTTCAATATGTTATATCAATACCACCAACTAGCCGGTGACACACGTACGAAAAACTCAGTTTTTCCTTCTTCCACTAACTAGACAATGGACTCCTACTGCATTTATCATTCTATCCAACACAACTGACTGACTGAAAGATCTGCACCAACTAGCAGGTGATGCCTGCATCACTTCATCTTCAACTTGTGCCACCTTTACTTACTTCCATGGTATTCTATTGGTCTTATAACTTCATTATAAGATCTTAAATCATGAATTAATACTAGTTTGAGCCTTTAACATGGTAATTAAGAATACTTTGAAAATACATTAATAAATTCATAAAATCCATTAATGACATGAATACCGAAATGCGATACTGAAATTCGATAAAATGAAAATTTTAGATACAAAAGAGAGTTTTTGTGATCATGAAAACAATATGATAGATATAGGTACAAAAATATCCCTCTTTTTATGATTAAAAACACTTAATATAAAAAATATATCAAATATAAATCAAGAGTAAAATATATAAAAATTAATTCAAGATATAAAATAAGGTCTTCAATATTCCCAAGAAGTAAATTAATTGAAAATTCTATAAAAAGAGAAAAACTTTTAAATTCCAAATAATAGAGTGAAATATTTAGCTCCCATTTATGAAATAATCAATCAATAACACATATAAAATAAAATTTCAATAAATTATCCCCCCTTTAAGGTTAAAAAATTCAACCACTTTAAGGTTATAAAATTCTCCCCCTTTGTGATTATCAAATAATAATAAGGAGAGGAAAGATATATTTAAAATGAAATATTTGAAGAACTGCTCATGAGATATTTTAAGAGAAATTTTGAAAACTCAAAATAGAGATTTAAAAGGATTTCAATAGATATATAAATTTGAAAAAAATCAAAATAGAGATTTAGAATGAGTTCAAGAGGTAAATAATTTTTTAAAAAGAGAAAAAAAGGATTTTAAAATATCCCTAAGCTTTTAAAATCCTCATTAATTGGACCATTATATATAGATATGGGGAAGTTTAAAAGAATTTTTTAAAAAAATATATTTATAAAAGTGTAATAAAAATGAAATAGAAAAATAATGGAAGAATGATAAAAAGATAAATGATACAAAAAAAGATAAAAGAAGAGAAAATATGGAGTAAAAGATAAAATAATAAAATAAAAATAAATGTAAAATAAAATTGGTATATACCTTTTTGAAGACACTCATTCACTTAAAAAGTGGGGTTTCCTCCATTTAATTATTACTTAATTGAAAAATCTTGAAGGATTTACTTTTAATATGACAATAATATATCTATATCATCATAAAATTTTGTATTATTTCAAATAAATCTCAATTTTTTTATGGAGACAAATATATATATATATATATAATTTTTATTCTTCATTAATCTTAGTTTAAGTAAGATAAAAAACATTTAAAAATAAGATATAATATACACAATCAATCCTATGAGTAAAAAAACATAAAATTAATTACAAAATAAGTGTATTCAAGGTTTTAAGAAATTTTTTAGTTTAAAAGTTAAAAAATAGTAAAATTATAATAAAAAATACATTTTTTATAAAATATGTTTTTTATTTTTAAAATAATATATTTTTTTAATTTTAAAAAGAGATTTTGAAAACAAAAGACTCTCTTAAAGACAATTCCAGAATTAAAAATATAAGGTTCCCCCTAAAATGAATGAACAAGTAAGATATAGGGATCATAAACCATTTAAAATAAATAAAATAATTCATAATAAATAAATAAATTTAATATTTTATAAGAAAGATAAAAAGATTTAAAATAAATGTTAAAAATATTATTAAATTTTTCCATGGTCAAATGGAAAGCATAATAAGCATACCATTCCAAAATAACCATTAATGAAATTGAAATGACCAATAGCTATGGGTTTAGTGAATATATTAGTGAGTTAATATTCCATCCTAATAAATTTATATAAGTTATCACCCTTTTTGAAGTGATATCTTAAGAAATTGTTTCTAAGGTCAATGGGTTTAATGGGAGAGTGATTAAAACAACCATGTTCTTTATCACACACTAAAACATGATTTATTACATAAAATACACATGATACAACATATATGATTGAGAGGTATAGTGTATTTGGGGCTTAATATCATTTAATAACTACTTAAAACATGAAATAAAACATCTTTATTGAAAACTTCCTTTACGTGACCACTACATTCCCTCGTACTTAGCATTACATGGGATAACCTAAGGACATGCATAAGAAAAGGGTGAGATATAAAGCCCAGTAAGGGAATAAACATGGAATAACATGAGGAATAAAACACATGTTAGACAATAGATGTTTAAATGGAGTAAAAGATAAACATGAACATAAAGGGATCATAAATCATGATAATCATAACATGGAAATGTGGCAACAACACTTAACATGGAATTAGCATGATCCAAGGCTCATTGCACATGGGGCATGAGTAAACCCTCATTGCACATGAATCATGAGTGAACCCTCGTTTAACTTGAATTATAATGATTCAACACTCATTTCACATGAATTATCATGATACTATACTTTATCCAATGCATTGGAGCGCTATCAGGGCACACCTTTCTTAACCATTTCAATTCATGCATAAGTGTGCCACATGGATCATATAACATGGAATCAATCAACATAATAAGTTATTACACGATTAATTAATGTAGAATAAATACATGAAAGTAAAATTAAATATGTATATGTGCGTAAAGGTGAATACACTTGATGGAGACAAGGGTATGGTATTCCCTACACGTTGATCTTGGCTTGGAAAAACGCTATGCAATTTCGGCAGCATAACGACATGACATAACGATTAATGAAAATGGTTGATGAGATAGAAAATAGTGTATCATTATATTTAAATGAAATGGAAATTAAGGGGGTCATATGGATACATTTCCCAACAAACTTAATAGAATTTAGATGCATAATACAAAATAATTACTTGGATGTAAAATAGGAGAGAGAAACCCCTCAAGGAATTTCAGCATGGTAACACGTGTACATGGGAGGAATTGATGAGAGATAAAGGGGTATCACATCATCCAAACATAAGGAGGAAAGTATAGGGGAGGTTATAAATCATAACCCAACATTTTTAATTGAAAAAGAGGGCATAACAACCTAAAGAAAATTGGGCAAAAATGAGAAAGGAAGAAACCCTTATTTGGAAATGTGATCCCAAAAGCTTGGAATAGGCTTGAGAGAGGATACTTGGGAGCTCAAGGCACCTTGGGAGATTATAGATAGATGAGGGAAGGGGTTGGATGAACTCAAAAGTCTTTTAGTGAAGAGTAAGTGGGATCTTGGGTGTGTTTATGTAGGAAATGAGAGAGAATTCTTTATTATTTAGCTTTGGGATAGCTCACATTAAACTAATCAAAACCACAAACACGACCATGGTTTTTGCACATTGTTTTTGAAAAAGGGAAGTGGAAAACAATATTTTATAAGTCCAATGGCCTAAATTCTTAAAATAATAGGGTTGATTACGTGGAGGTGAGTCACACTCTCAAGGAAAACAATTTAAAAAGACAAAATGTTTTATAAGCCTTGAAGGGTCCACTAAAACATTGTAAAATAAATCAAAGAAACCAAAAATAACATTATTTTAATGGTAAAACATATATTGTCTGAACATAATGTTTATAGTATTTTATTACATCACTATTGGGTCATTATGATGCCATAAAACACATTATATATTTAAACATTATTTAATTTTTACCCAAAAATTTGACTGTCTCAGAAAATTATGAAAAATTCACAATTGGATAATTTCGACGTCTTGATTCCAAAAATAATATTAATTTTATCTAAATAATTTTTTAAATATGTGAATTTTTTTACTTTTAAAATAAAAACCGACATTTATAAAAAATTTATGGGTTTTGAAAAAAAATAACTTTCAAACCTTAATAAAAATTAAAATTGCATTCATAAAATTATACGATAATTTATATTTAATAAAAAGTAATTTAATAACAAAAATAATATTTTATTAAATCCATTAATTCTTAAAAATATATTTCTTATCTGAATATTAATTAAAAATACTATTTGTGCTTTAAAAACTTTTTAAAAAGTAACAATAATAAAAAGAATGCACAGAATTTATACAAAAATAATGTGCATAGTCATAGTGCTAAGCTCTTATTACATAACCCCTTATAACACCTGCATAAGACCGAAGGGTAAGGTGTGCGATGATGACAGACTGTTGGGGTGGCTCAGATAACATTGCTCGGTTTGTAATCTATATTAACTTCCACTTCCCCCGTAGTTGGTTCTGCTCACACTTAACGTGTTCAAGCTCAGCTTGGGCTTGGTCAAGAGCAAAGCACAATGACGCCACCTCCTTCCGGGCTCTGAAAAATGGGTTTTTTATGGGGTAAGTCTATTGGATGAGGCCATCACTTCCTTTGTCTGAGTAAATTGGATTTGTTAAATCCCTATATTTATACTAATCATGTGATCACTATTCAATGACAATATTAGCAATAGTCACAATTCTTAATGGTATTTTAAAATACAAAACATAAAACCAAATAAGTTCATATGTTTTACATAACCATAATAAGACATTTAAATAGATGAAGATGAATTTTCATTAATGATTTTTGGGTCGTTACAATCTTCTCCCCTTAAGAAATTTTGCCCTCGAAATTTCCTTCTCCCACTCTAAAGAAAATGATGGAAACTCTAATTCATCACGTCCTACGATTCCACATCACTTCTTAAAACATGTGGTTTTAAAAAAAACACCTTCACGAGGGGCATTGTCTTATTTTGTAGGAATTTTTCCCTATGATCTATGATCTTCACTAGTTGCTCCTCGTAAGACAGATCGTCCTCTAGTTGTACTACCTCTGAAGAGAGTACATGTGAAGGGTCTGGTATGTAATTCATTAAGAGGGATACATGAAATACATCATGTACTTTGGCCATGGTAGGTGGAAGTTCTAGTCGATAGGCCACAAACCTGACATGATCACGAATCTTGAAGGGTCCAATGTACCTAGGACTTAACTTCCCTTTCTTTCCAAACCTCATGACCTTCTTCCATGGGGATATGCGTAAATATACCATGTCTCAAACTTTAAACTCAAGGTCTTGTCGACGATTATCTGCATAACTCATCTGTCAACTCTGGGATGCCTTGATATGCTATTGAATGGTTTTCACCTTCTCCACCATTTCTTCGACCATTTCTGGTCCTAGCAGCTTATGCTCACCGACTTCATCCCAACATTCTAGTGTTCTTCACCTCTTCCCATATAGGGCTTCATAAGGTTCCATTCAGATGATCGAGTGGAAACTGTTATTGTAGGAGAATTCAACTAGAGGAATATGTTGATCCCTAACTCCTTTAAATTCCATTGAACATGATCTTAACATATCCTATAGTTTCTGAATAGTTTGCTCAGATTAGCCATAAGTTTGAGGAAGATAGGCTGTACTGAATTTCAGTTCAGTATCTAAATCATGTTGATGAATCTTCCAAAATTAGAGGTGAATATTGGATCTCGATCGGATACAATAGATAGTGGTGCTACATTCTACCTTACCACTTACCTGATGTATATCCGTTCCATTTTATCCAATGATAAATCCTTCCAAATGAAATGAAGTGTGTAGACTTTGTAAGACAATCCACAACAACCCAGATTGCATTGTTGCCTTTAGATGTCTTCAGAAGTCTGGTGACAAAGTCCATGGTGATATTATCCCATTTCCATACTGGTATGGGAAATGGTTGCATCATCCCCTCAGACTTCTTCCTCTCTGCCTTCACTTTCTGACACACTAGGCACATTGATGTATACTCAGTGATCTCTTTCTTCATATTATCCCACCAATAATGCTCTTAGATATCTCGATACATCTTTGTGTTTTCTGGGTGAATAGAAAAATTTGAACTATGTGCATCATCCAAAAGTTCCTTCTTCCACACCAAACTTGATGGGACACATATAATTTTCCGAAATTTCAAAATTCCTTCGTTATTAACATTAAAATACTAGGATTTTCCTTTTCTGATAGCTTCCACATTCTTCTTAATTCCCACATCATCCTTTTGAGCATCCTTTAAACATTCCAAAATAGACGGTTGAGAAATCATTTGTGAAAGGATTGATGATGTTCCCTTAATTATGATTCTCATGTCCATGTTAATAAAATATAAGAATATTGGATCCTTCTCAATTCCCATCAGTGATAGAATCACTGGGTCCTTTCTACTTAGAGTATCTTCCACCTTGTTCACTTTCCCAGGGTGGTAATGTATTGAGTCATCATAGTCTTTGATCATCTCTAACAATCTTCATTGGTGCATGTTCAAATCTTTTTGTGTGAATATATACTTGAGGATTTTGTGGTCCGTATATATTTCACACTTCTACCCAAAGAGATAATGCCTCCCAAATTTTAAAGCGAAGATCACAGCAGTGAACTCTAGATCATGTGTTGGATAATTTTTCTCATGAACATTCAATTTCATTGAAGCATAGGCAATGACGTTGTCATTTTGCATCAACACACAGACCATTCACTTCTTCGAATCATCACTGAATACCACAAAAAGTTTTCTATTGGGGCTAAAGTGAGCACATTCACAATGATAATCCTCCTTTTTAACTCCATGAAGATTTCTTCTCATTCATCACTCCAAGAAAACTTTACTCCCCCCTGATTTATCTTGGTAAGAGGGTTGGAAAATAATGAGAAATTTCTCACAAATCATCGATAATATACAGCTAACCTCAAGAAGATACAAATATCCGTTACCGATGTTGGCCTCGACCATCCCTCTATTAAAGCTGTCTTGGAGCGATCCACAAATATCCCATTTCATGTAATGATATGACCCAAAAATGATACCTCCTTCAACCAAAACTCACACTTTCTGTACTTTTGATAGATCTTCTCCTTTTTCAAGGTCTCTAGTATAGTTCTTAGATTCTCCTCATGATTCTCCTTGGTTTTGGAGTATATGATAATATCATATATAAATACCACCACAAATTTTTTGAGGTAATATCTAAAGACTCTATTAATCAAGTCCATGAAGATTACTGGATTATTAGTGAGTCCGAAAGGCATTACTATGAATTCATATTTCCCATATCTTTTATGAAAAGCAGTCTTGTGGATATCTTCCTTGTTCACCCTTAGATTATAATACCCCGACCACAAATCCACCTTGGAGAAGTATTGTACTCCACGCAGCTGATAGAACAAGTCATAAATTTGGGGGAGAGGATAATTGTTCTTTATCATGATTTTGTTAAGCTCACGATAATTGATGCAAAGGCGCATTGACCCATCCTTCTTCATGATGAAGAGGACTGGTGCACCCCATGGTGAAGAACTTGGGCGTATAAACCCTTTATCCAGATTCTCCTGTAGTTGTTTTTCAGATCCTTAAGCTCCACAAAAACCATACTATATGGAGTCTTGGATATTGGAAACACCCCAGGTATAAGATCAATTGAGAATTCAATATCTCTTTTAGGAGGAAGACCAGAGAATTTCTCAGAAAAAACTTCAAGAAATTCCCTCATAATAGGCATATCTTCAAGGATGGTTTCCACCTTAGACTCAATCATCTGATCCAGATACGCGTGCTTATAGGGTATTAATATCCATGCTGGAGATGATGGAGTTAAAAAAGATTCATCTTCCTCCTTGCACTTGTATAGAATCGGGGTTTGATTCTCCACATGAAGATTGATTTCCCTCTCACAGAAATTTACGTTGGATCTATATAAGGAAATCTAATCCATGATATGAATTGCATCGAATTCCACCATAGAGAGTATTATGAGGTTTTTCAGGAAATTCAATCCACAGATTATGATAGGGGAGGAGTAATATTCATGGGATGCAACGATTTCCCCATTTTCAGTACTCACCAACATCTTCAATTCCATGATTTTTGGTGGGTTTGGGATTGTTCTACTAATATTTTGTGATATAAAAGAATGCGTAGAACCTGAATCAAAAATTAAGTTATCTATTCTTGAATAAATAACTAGATTACCTGTCACCACTTCGTTGGAGGGGTTTAATTCGGTAGTATTGATGAAAAAATCTCCCCCTTTCCACCTTGGAGGTTATTGGTTGCCTCAGAAAACCCTTGGCTTAGGGCACTGATTTTCAAGATGCCCTAGTTCTTTGCAGTTGTAGAAATAAACAAAGCGTTGAGGTTCGAAAAAAGCATTCCTCTCCTCTATTGCAGCCATGAGTTTTTCTTGTCAGTTGTTAATAGATAATTTCCCTTCTCTTTCACACCTAAAGCATTTCCTCATCCTATTCAGGCAATTTTCGGGGTACTTCTTTCTACACCTTGGGAAAGTGGGGTGCTGGATCTTTTTAGAACCATAGGATTTATCCGTCGGACCGCTAGCATTGAAGTACACCTTACGCTTCTTATCCCAATGATATCCCTGATATTTTCCGATCTCCATTTCAACCTTGAGGGAACATCGGTAAATTTCCTCATAGCTGTCAAAGTCACGGATCACCAACACTTTCCGTAGGCTAGGTTTCATCCCACCAAAGAAGCGGTCAACCTTGCATTCGGGGGTAACAAAAAAATGGAGGAGTATCATGAAATCCTTGTGAAGTTTTCCTTTTACGCTCCAATATATTCGTTATCTTTTTTCTTGAGGTAAAGGAAGTCCCTTTCCATCTTAAGTCAGAGGGTGCGTGGAAAATATTTATTGAAAAACATCTTCTGGAAATCCTTCCATTCCAATGCCACGATCTCTTCCTCATGTTTTTCATTTTTAATCAACATCCACCATTGATTATCTTTACCCTCTATATGATATAAAACCATGAGAACCTTCTCTTGTTTAGAACATTGAAGGATGGAGAAGATCTTTTCAATGGAGTTGATCCATTGTTCGGTGATTGATGGATCAAATGATCCATTAAAAGTAGAAGGCCTTTGTCTCATGAAGCTCTTGATAGTGAATTGTTCTTTGTAAGGAGGGGTTGAACATTCCTCTTGACCCATGTTTCTATTAAAATCTTGAGTTAACTGAGATACAAGCATGATAAAGTTCATGATTCCCACTCCCATTGGATTGGTCATCTCATTAGCACAGTCATCACATTGATCTTCACATCGGTTGTTAGCCTGAGTCCTCCTATTACCAGCAATTGGCAGGAATAAAAGGAAAGTTAGGGGTAACACATAAAGGGTAATCCATGGGAAAAACTTATGAATTATAAATAAATTTCATTTACTTAACTTATGAATCCATAGGAATCGATCTATTATATTCATGATCTACTTTCTATCATATATTTTGAGGGGAATTTTTTTTAATACCCTTAATAAGGGTTCATACTAAGCTTGTAAATTTACCAAAACATATCCCCCAGGAGTGTCTTGACCAAGAGTGTAGAAATACCCCTTGTCATGTACTAGGATCCCTTGGGTCAAGCCCGAAACTCCTTGTCGGGGTTTTCACCCCTAAGTACATCTGTGCCAGAGCCGCCTCTACCTGCTCGTATCCAGATAGGGATGTATTTTCTTGATAAACCACTTAATAAATACCCAAAAAAACTTTTGGATATTTTTATTATACTTAGTCTTGTCTCTAAGGTTTTACGATGGTTTTCTAATCCTAATCCCAAAAATAACAAAACCTATCCTCTGATACCAACTATAACAACTCTATTCTTTATTACACGCTAAAACCTAATTTATTACATATAATTCACATGATACAACATAGAAGATCGAGATTTATAGTGTCTTTGTGGCTTAGTATCATTAAATAATAACTTAAAACATGAAATAAAACATCTTTATTAGAAACTTCCTTTACATGACCACTACATTCCCTCGTACTTAACATTGCATGAGATAACCTGAGGACATGCATAAGAAAAGGGTGAGCTATAAAGCCCATTAAGGGAATAAACATGGAATAACATGAGGAATAAAATACATGTTAGAAAATAGGCATATAAATGGAGCACAAGATAAACATTAACATAAAGTCTTAATAAATCATGATAATCATAACATGGAAATGTGGCAACAACACTTACCATGGAATTAACATGAGTCAAGGATTATTGCACATGGAGCATGAGTAAACCCTAATTGAAAATGAAGCACAATTAAAACCTTGTTACACTTGAATTATCATGATTCAACACTCATTGAACATAACATATCATGATACTATACTTTACCCAATGCATTGGAGCACTATCAAGTCACATCCTTCTTAAACATTTCATTTCATGCATAAGTGTGACATAAGGATCATATAACATGGAATCAATCAACATCATAAGTTATTACATGATTAAGTAATGTGGAATAAATAAATGAAAGTACCATTAAATATGTATATTTGCATAAATTTTAATACTCTTGATAAAGACATGGGTATGGTATTCACTACACAATGATCTTGGCTTTAAAAAATGCGGTGCAATTTCGGTAGAATAACGACATGACATTAGGATTCATGAAAATGGTTAATGAGAGAGAAAAGGGTGTATCATCATATGTAATTTAAATTTATAGTAAGTGGGTAATATAGATACATGTCCCAACAAACTTAATGGAATTTAGATGCATAATACAAAATAATTACCTGGATGTAAAATAGGAGAGAGAAATCCCTCAAGAAATTTCGGCATGGTAACCAGTGTACATGAGAGGCATTAATGAGAGAGAAAGGGGTATAAAATTATCCAAACATAAATATGAAAGTATGGGATAGGTGAAAAATCATACCCCAACATTTTTAATTGAAAAAAGGTAATAACAACTTAAAGAAAATTGGACAAAAATGAGAAAGGAAGAAATCCCTTACTTAGAAGTGTGATCCCATAAGATTGGGAGAGGCTTGAGAGAGGCTTCTTGGGAGAATGGGGAAACTTGGGAGGATTATAGATAGAGGAGGTCAGGGGTTGGACGAACTCAAAAGGATTTTAGTGAAGAGTAAGTGGGATCTTGGGTGGGTTTATATAGGAAAGGAGAGGGAATTCTTTATTATTTAGGTTTGGGACATCTCACATTAAACTAATCAAAACCACAAACTGAACCATGGTTTTTGACCATGGTTTTTGACAAAGGGGAGTGTAAAACAAAATTTTATAAGGCCAAGGGCCTAAATTCTTAAAATAATAGGGTTTATTAAGTGTAGGTGAGTCACACTCTAAAGGAAAAAAATTTAAAAAGACAAAATGTTTTATAAGCCTTGAAGAGTCCACTAAAGCTTTGTAAAATAAATCAAACAAACCCAAACTCACATTATTTTAATTTTAAAACATATATTGGCCTAAAATAATTTTTATATTATTTTTTTACATCACTATTGGGTCATTATGATGTCATAAAACACATTATATATCTAAACAGTATTTAATTTTTACCCAAAAATTCGACTGTCTCAGAAAATTATGAAAAATTCACCATTGGATAATTTTGACATCCTGATTCCAAAAATAATATTAATTTTATCTATATATTTTTTTAAATATGTGAATTTTTGACTTTTAAAATAAAAACTGACATTTATAAAAAATTCATTGGTTTTGACAAAAACAACTTTCAAACCTTAATAAAAATTACAATTGCATTCATAAAATTATATGATAAATTAAATTTAATAAAAATTAATTTAATAATAATAATATTTTATTAAAATTCATTAATTCATCAAAATAGATTTATTTTTTTAATAAAAACTAAAAATACTAGTTGTGCTTTAAAAACTATTTAAAAAGTAACAATAATAAAATGAATGCACATTCTTTATATAAAAATAATGTGCATAGTCATAGTGCTAGGGTCTTGTTACATAACCCCTTATAAAACCTAAATAAGACCGAAGGGTAATGTGTGCGATGGTGACAAACCCTTGGGGTGGCTTGGATAACATCGCTCGGGTGGTAATCTCTATTAACTTCCACTTCTCCCGTATTCAGTTCCGTTCAAGCTTAACGTGTTCAAGCTCGGCTTGAGCTTGGTCAAGATCGAAGCCCAATAACGCCTACTCCATTCCGAGTTCCAACAAATGGGATTCATAAGGGAAAAGTCTACTGGATGAGGCCATCAATTACTTTGTCTGATTAAATTTGATTTGTTAAAGCCCAATATTTATACGAATCATGTGATCACTATTCAACGACTATATTAGAAACAGTCACAATTCTTAACAGTATTTTAAAATCCAAAAAATAAAACCAAATATGTTCAAAAGTTTTACATAACCATAATAAGTAATTTAAATAGACCAAGAAGAATTTTCATTAATGAATTTTTGGGTCATTACAATGATGGATAAGATTTTTATAAATATTAATGGCACTAGTATTGTCAAATATAATATGGATATGGTAATATATAATCTTGGAGTCTAAGAGAGTGTGTTTAAACCATATTATTTGGATACAACAACTCCTATGGGAAATTTATTTCACTTTATCTATTTAAAGAGGAAATATTTTTTACATATTACTGCACCATGAGATGATATATTTTTGAAGTAGGTGGAAGGTATCACTTTTTATTTTCTTATCTTGTTGGAATCCACCAAAATTATCATCAGAAAATATAGTTATTTCAAAAATAAGTTCCATTAGGATAAAAATAACCACGTTTTTTCGTCCCTTTTAAATAGTAGAAATTACTTTTTACATATTTGAGATGTGATTACTTTGTATTTTGATTAAAAATGAGAAAAAATAAAAACACTAAACTTGATATTAGGCTATGTCATAGTAAGATAAGTAGATTACCAATCACACTTATTTAAATTTTTTGTATACCGACTTACCAGTTTCATCCATTGTTAACTTACAATATGTGCTCATGAGTGTAATAATTTCCTTAGGTTGATCCATTCCAAATCATTTTATTATTTAATTCGTGTATTTTTTTTGTTTATAAAAATTCCATTATTATTTTTGAGAAATTTGGAAATCGAGAAATAATTTCATTTTACCCATAAATCTCATTTCAAATTACTTTTTTATTAAATTAGAAAATTTAGAACAGATATATTCAATTTTTAAGTTTATGATCACAACATCAATATAAATTTAAATAAGTAAAAAATCATTTGACATTATTTTTAGAAAAAAATTTAATTATATTTTCCCATTTTAAATCCATTTGATAAATGAAAATTAGATAAACATTCATACCAATCTTGAGAGGATTGTTTTAAACCATAAAGAGATTTAATTAATTTGAAAACATGATTTTAAAAAAGAGGATTTTCAAAACAAGGTGGTTGTTCCATAAAAAAATTTCATTAATAAAACCATTTAAAAAGGTGATTTTAACATCCATTTAAAAAAGTTTCAAATTAATGTGAGAGGTAAAAACCAATACTATTCTAATGGGTTCGAACCAACCGACGAGTGAAAATTGTTTCACCATAGTAAATTCCTTCTTCTTGGTTATAACCTAAGAAAATAGATGAGATTCATTTCTTGTTATATTATCAATATCATATAAATTATTCCTAAAAAAATTATATACTATGATAGGATGATTATTAGGTATTTCTACGACATTACATACATCATTCCATGTGAGTTTATTTAGTTCATCTTACATGAAAAGAACCCAATTTTCATCGTTAAGGGAATCATCGATCTTTTTGGGTTCTAAGTGGGAGATGAATGAAATATTACCAACTTCATTTAGGATTTATATTTTAGCATTAATCCCTTATATAAAATATCTAATTAAATTTTCATGGTCATGGAATTTATATTTTTTAAAATATTGAGGTAACTAAGTTGAAAGTGATTCTTTATCTACATCCACTTCTTTATATTTAAATAGTTTATTTGAATTTGAAAAATCATTTCAATTTTTTTGATAAATATATTGTTGTAATATTTTCATAAAAAATAACATGAATTGATTCTTCCAACATTCTAATCTTTTTCTAAAAGACTCAATATGAATTGCTTGAGTTAGAGTACCTAGCAATTATAACTTCATAGTTTATTAAATCAAATTTTCCAAGATTGTATTTGGTGTTGAGAATAAAACATTTTCAAAATAAAAACTTTGAAAAATGAAATGTTAGGTTTTTTATTTTTTGAAATTTCATAAGGTATATTTTTGAGAAAATTTCATACGATAACATGATTAATGATAAGGCATGTAGTATTCATGACCTCTTCCTAAAAATGTTTAGTTACATTAAATTCATTAAAATTATTTTGATGGATTTCTGGGATTTTACTATTTCACCTCTCTACTACCCAAATTTTTAGGGGTTATAGGACCAAAAAAATAATTATTATATCCTTGAGAAGAGCATAAATCATCAAATTACTTATTTCAAAATTATCTTCAATGAACACTTAAAATAGAAATAATTTTAAAACATTTCAATTTTTATCTTTTTTAGAAAACTTGATGAAGGATTTGAAAGCTTGTATTTTATGTGATAATAAGTAAGTCTAAGTGAATATTATAAAGTCATCAATAATAACAAAATTATAGGATTTAAAAATTATAAATTAAATTTGACAAGGTTTGAATAAATCATGATTGATCAATTTTAGAGATATAGAAGAATAAATTCATTTTTTTATTTTTAAAAAATATTTGTGTTTATACCATAGTGGAATGCTTTAAAAATGATTTAATATTTAAAACAAACTTTTTATGAATATCATACTAGTTGAAAATGTTTTACTATGAAAAGTGGGTGTGTAATACAATGATCAAGGAATCTATAAAAAAGACACAACTAATTTACTTGTACACTCAAGAATTTAGTGTTTTATCTAGTGACAGATTTTAAATTGATTCTATAAATAATTTAAAAATAAGATACGCTAAGTAAAATAATTATTTTTTTGAGTAAAAAACTTTAAAAAATCATTTTTAAAATACATTTTAAAATAATTATTTCATAATTGAATAAAAATTATAAAATAATGTTTTAATACTATGAAAAAATAAAACATTTTAAATAATATTTTAGTTAAAAAACTAAAGGTACCTTCACCGATTATCTTAACCTTAGAGTTATCACTAATGGCGACATGAGCTCCTTTTAGTTTATAAATTTGAATAAATTCAGATATTTATCCACACATGTGTCTTTAAAAACCACAATCTAGTTAGAATATTACTTATTATATTTTTATCATAAGATAATTTTCCTAAAGAATCAAATGACTAAATGTTTTGTTACCCAAAAAAACATGGGCCTACTAATGTTAGCCAATAATTATTTAGGTGTCCAAATTTGTTTCATATAAGATTTTATTTTAGAAATACTAGAAGAAAGATGAATTCATTTTGGTCTCACATATCAGGAATTATTGAAATCAAATTCATAGATTAAATGACCAATTATTTTAAAATAATTTTAAAAATTATCTTATAAGAAACCTTTTATAAAAGTGAGTTTTTCTGGATTTTTTAGGTTCTAAAATGATTTAATAATATAACAAAAAATCATTATTTTTTATATCTTTGAGAGCTTAAAATTTTATTTAGATTATTTTAACCTTGATTGAATTTGGATAGAGAGATATTATGGTCTTTTATTATGGATTTTAGTTTATTAACATTAGGTTGATTCTCAATTATCATAGATAATTTTTCGTTTTATACATAAATATTCATTATTTCTCTTTTCTAAGTTGTTATTTATCATAAAGAACTTGTTTTATTTCATATCAAGTTCTTTGTATAATGAATATAGTTTATGAAAATAATTTTTGAGTTGATCATGAATGTATTTTAGGTCTTTTAAATTAAGGCCGATTGAGGTTAAAGAAGAAGAATAAGAGAGGGAAGAAGTATGATAAGAAGAGGAAGAGATTGAAATGGAAATAAGGGAACTATTCTCTATGTCCTCATCAATATGTTCCATAAGTTTCTTATCAATTGAGTCACATGAAGAGGTCGAGGAAATTAAGTCAAATGATTCACACTCCAGAAAGTGACTTTAATATCCTTATTACAATTTTAATTTCTTTTACCTTCTTTTTTGAAATGGGTAATTTCATATTGATGTGACCCTTTTTATTACAGTCATAAAATGTCACTTCTAGTTACAATTTTTAATTCACCTTCTTGGTTTAAATGGATTCTTTATTTTTCTAAAATTTTTTATTCATATTTTTGGTGAGTTGTGTAAAATTATAGACATCATATCTGAATGAGTCATCATTGGAATATTTTAAGGTTATTTTTTCTTTATATATTTAGGTCTTTTGGACTCCTTATTAACTTTTACTTTCGTAGTAAATTCATATATAATGAGGGATCTGATTAGTTCATCAACTACCAATTTCTTTACATCCTTGGATTATTTTATAGAAGTTAATTTTAGTTCCAAGTTTCTTATAAAGACCCAGATTATCTATTTACCATGTTTTATAGAGAATAATCATCACCAAGAGACTTTTGATCGTTTCATATTTTGGTAAAACATGTGAAAATACTAGTAATGGATTTTTTGGCACTCAGAAAATATTTTAAAATCTTATTGATAGATATATAGTCTTGTATTTTAACTTTTTTGGTTCCTTTATGAGAGACTTTTAGCTATTTTCATATTTAATGGTTAATTTTTCATATAGAAACATGATTAAATTCATTTTGGTCAAGAGAAAAATATATAGATTTCATGACTTTTCTATTAATCTCAAAGGAATTAATATCATCAGGTTTCCATTTATCTTTAGGATATTTAGTATGAGTACACTAATGCATAAACTTTTTTTAGATAGGGAAACTAATTCTCTTATAAAAGGATGAAATATGATTTTTATAATAATAATAATCCATTCCATAAAAAATAAGATCATGTGAATAATATTTAGATGTCACTATAAAAAGATTTATATTTAAAATCGATTAAGATTAATTTTCTTTTAAAACATTATTTTAAAAATTAATAGATTTTTAATTAAAAAAACAATGAAAATTTTAATATTGATTTTTTTAGAGAAATATAACAAGGGGGGGGGGGGTGAATTTCCATTTTAAAAATTAAATAATACAAAAAAGTTAAATTCAAAATTAAATGATTTTGATATGATAAAGTAATAAAGTGATAAATATAATAAAAAAATAAATTGACTAATTCAATAAATTTTAGAATGTTAATTTCAATATAGATTAAGTGATTAAAATAATATAAATGGTCATATCAAATTTATGTAAATATGTGTATTTAGATTAAATAATTTAATATGTACAATAAAAGAGAAAGAACACATGTTCGATAAAAGAGTATAGAAATTACTAGGTTTAAGCCATTACACCCCCTTAGGTTGATAGGTTTATGTTATTACACCATTGATATTGGTAGTGATCAAGAAACCCATCCTTCATGATTATGGTTGTGATCACCCTCTTAAGCTTCAAAAGTATCCAAGGAACCCATCCCTTACTTTTGTGATGGTTTGAACCTATTGTAAAAGGAGATAAAAGAATAAAGTTTTCTTAGAACAAACCCATTACGATTAGAATCCCTTAATATCTCATATAGATTGTATAAATGAGATTAGAGATAAGGAAATGATGGAATAATTGAGATTTTGATATTGAAGAATAATTAGAGATTGGATATTTTGAGAAAACTTTGAGATCACTAGATATTTGGCATGTGAGCATCATTGAATCAATCTAAGAGTTGTTTCATAAATTTATTAATTATTTCCCAGACACCTTAGATGTCTATTTATTGGATTTACAAGATCTGGAGGTCCCTTGGGTTTGGATGGGGCATTAGTGAATCCAGTCAATGCTTTTAAGACCTCAAATTAAATACTTTTTACTATGATAGATTGAAGACACTATCTAGACAAATGATCGCACTAGATAGTTGGAAAGACACCTAGGAACAACTAGGTTCTACCTACTTTTATTGATTGTCTAGTTCACCTCCATCATCTAGACAATGTACTCTTTCTATATCGGGTTTTCTATCCAATAACACCAGCTTGACAATGGATTTTTTCTAGCTAGATGATGTTTCTTGTAACACTTATTATGCAACTAGTTCCACCTTGACATCCATCTATTGTATTCTATTAGTCTTCCAAATTTATTACAATATCTTAAATCATGAATTATGATTTTTTCAAAACCTTAACAAGATCATTAATAATCCTTTGAATATAATTTAATAACTATTGCAATTCAATCAATGAAATCAATTAAAGACCAAAATACGAGACACAAATTCAATCAAATGAAAATGATGGGTATACAAGATAGTGTTTGTTATCATGAAAAACACTATAGATGAGAGGTAAAATAGATTATACTTGAAAAGAACCTATGGATGATTCAGATATAATTAAAATATTTCACAAAATTTAACAGAAGATCTAAAATTTGGGGTTTTTAGTGAAATATAAATAAAAAGTGAGAATCCTAGAAGAAAAATACTTAGGAATATCACCCTTACACGTAAATATTCCATGATTCTAATGTCTCCAATATCCAATTAGAAATGATATATATCTCTCAATAATAGATGAAAAATGAGTGAGAATAAGATTTTATGGAATCCATACTTTGTTCTGGTGAAATGGATGCCTTAAGCTTTTAATTTCATTTTGTAATCAATTTAACTCAATCTGATTTTCATTTTTGAACCCCACTAGGTAGGTTATAATGTGATCTTTAGGTTCACGATGTGAATTACCCTTCTCTTATCCCCCTTGCATTGTATACCCCCATTTATAATGTGGAATACCTCTCTCAAAGCTTGAAATTCACTACTTATAGTTTTTCTATGAAATAACCACCATCTTATACAATTTTATGTCCCCATATAGAAAACCTTCCTATATCAACCCTAAACCATGACACCCTCACCATGATGTGGCCATCCATGTCACGGTATGACATGATAAATAATAATTTTTTTTAACTCCAATATATTATGAATAAAAAAATCTACTTTATCATCATGGTGCAACCACTTAAATCATGGCATGAACATTACCTCCTCATACAGTTTTACAAAGTCCCAAAACCATAAATTTTCTAAAAAAACCCCTAAAAATATAACCATGACTTGTAATGTAATAACCCTTCATATCATGACATGACTATTTCCCCTCATAAAGTAAATTACATACCTAAAAATATATCCTTAATTCCTTTATAATTTATCACTTTTCAGCCATGGTGTGAAGACCTCTCCATACCGTGACTCTCATTCATCATGGTATGAATTCCATTTGTTGTATAACTTCAACCCTTGAGCCTAACCAACCTTGAGTTTTGTTACCTAACTGAACCTACACCACTAAAACTTCTAAAAACATACTCACACCTGGTTTATCCAATATGCAACCTAAATTCACACTCTAAAACACTTGGGACCTTATAGGTTTCATTCCCACTAAATCCATACATGAAGTTGTGACTTGAATAAAAGTGATTTAATGAGTTCAAAAATAACATTAGTTTAACCATGAATACTTTAGGTCTCATTCCAATATCATCATACAAGTAGATCATATAGTAAAAAAATTATTGGATCAAAACCAAGATGTAGGAAGACCAGTTCAACTTGACACATGAATGAAAAAATACCACCCAATTCTAGCTGAGGGTTGGATTCACTAATAGATTTATATTTATACCCCTTTCCTCAAACTAGAGAGAATCTATTTTTTTTAAAAAGAAACTATAAAAATATTACATTTGAAACATCTCTCTATCATCCATGCTTGAATCCTTATTCTAGATGACCTCCACATCTACAAATAATTGAGGGAATCCATCAATAAGGCTCTCTCAAGTCCTTAAGATTCCAAGAGTGATGTTTCCATTCCTCATACATATCAATTTGATACAAGATCCAATAAGTATCATATATTCATTGGGTTCATCGAACAAGATAGAGAAACTTCTATACATTGAGACATTTGACCCTTCTATAAATATGGAATTCTCAATGATATCAATATTCATCGATCCTTAGTTAATAATGGTTATAGAATCAATACATTGAAGTAGTGTATTATAAAATATAGGTAAAGTAGACATTGGTAGACAAATACACACAAATCACTACCCCTAATAGTTTGGAAGTTTCTTTAGCCAACCCTTGGAGAAAATGTAGAGAAAAATTTGTGTTTACCATCAATAAAATTCTATCTATGACTCTAGATCTAGGAAACCACCCATACATATTGGTTAATGAAATAGAACCTATAATTACTTTCCTTTTATATGATGGTCATGTGGATTTTTCTATTGATAATCCACCACCAATAAACGAAGTGAGCTCAGTGAAATCCATATAGATTAATCTCGATTATGAACACCTTTATTATAATGAGAGTTTTAAAAATATTTAGTAAAATTATCCAAGAATCTCTAATTGACTGAATATGATCCTTATAAAATGAACATGAGTCTTAGGTATTATTTCTTACATCCATATATCATCATCCACACTTGAAGGACTCTATCATCCCTCAGATAGAGATGATCCCAATGAGAGTTATAACATTCCTGTGTAATCTTATGAATCTTAGGAGGTGAATCTATATTAAACTCTTAATGATGAAAATGAATAAGTGGATGGTATTAGGGATTATCTACTGAAATTTGGGGAAGGTGTATCAACCACCATCAATGAATTTTTACAAGTAAATTTAGGAATAAAATAAGATATGTGGTCCATTATAATCAGCCATTCCATGACCCCTAAATGATAAGATAAGTAAATCAGTTTTCTTAAGAAAAAACAAGATGTATTTTTATATAATTACATACAAATGACTAATTTAGATCCTTAGGTATCTACCCATAAATTGGGTTTACTAGATAGCTATCATGGATAAAAATGAGTATAAAGGAGAATGCATATGATTTACACTGCCAAGGTGTATGTATAATTTTATAAGATGATCAAATCCAAATTCATTCGAGAGGTCAAGTGCCCGAAATGGATTTCAGAATTATACTAAAAAAGAAAAATAATTAGAAAATCAATGTTTTTATTGACTTTAACTATTTGAATCATAATTTTCCCAAATATGATTTCCTAGTCCCAATCAATGAGCTACTAATCAATTATATATTCCACTGTGATTAATTTGGAGTCAGAATTGGAGCTATTAAAATATAGAGGGATTAGGTTGTTACTTATGGGTCTCATAAACTATGAACCCATGAGCATAAATACACCACCCATGCTTTAAATCTATAAACTATGGTTCATTCATTGAAGTTTTGGATCCATTATCTCTTTAGTGAAAAATTTCTCAACCACACTAACCAAAAGAGCTTGTGGTATATATTATCCTAGAGGGAATTAAACTTATGATATAGAAACTTGGTAAAGTACCTTTATAATTTAAAATTTTATATGGAATATTCCTCAGGAAAGGATGATTCCGCTATGTATACTCTGAGTATGAAGAATAAGGATTATAGAGTTTTCTCTTTTGAGGAAGAGTAAAAGTGGATGATCATATTCACTGAAAAAAGATAGATTTTTCATTGAAATGAGAGGTGATGGCTTGTTATTTATTGACTGTTAACTATTCACCAGAAGACAAAGTTAAGGATAACTAGGAGATTGATTCTATTTGTATATTGATATGAGAATGACCCATGTAAAATAAACCTGTTCTAAGACAGTAGTTGGATGGAGATAATGTGTTGAATGTCTATGGTATAGTGGTGGTACCTAATTCCATGGGGTAAGAGATGATAATGAACTCTAACACCTCTGAAAGGGTAGTGTAAAAAGGATTGATCAAGATGAATTATGATATTAGGAAGTGTTACCGGTGTTCAGGTATGAGGAAAGATATTACATGTTTTTTTCTTGCTACCTTACCTATTAGAGGATAAAAGTGGAACACTAGAGACCACATGGTTTACTTCATTCCATTATAGTAATTTAATGGAAGTGGGATGATTAGACCATGTAATTAAACATGGGACTAGCCAAGACCCATATAGTCCATGATATAGTGTGGGTGTCATATAATGGTTGATAAAGGTTGCACATTACTTTCTTGTTTGAGGGAATCGATCCATGGATGAGTTGTGCAGGTTATATGTGCAAGATATAGTGAATATGAAAGAGATATATTTGATAATAGTATAAACTTAGGTTGTTAAATTTACATAGAGATTCTAGTAAGTCCTAAAAAATGCCATAGGTTATTAACTAGGGTTGATTGTAACCCATAACCCATAGATAGAAGAGATTAAGAGAGGATGATCCAGATGTTAGAGGATATGCTCAAAGTGTTCATGATTGATTTTTGTGGATATTAAGATGACCACTTGACCTTATTATAGTTTATTAAAAATAATAAATATCTATTTTTAATAAACATGGATCCCTTCAAGGATATTTATGGTAGTCCATGAAAATCACTATTGTTTTGGTTGGAGGTGGTCAAGTTGATGGTGATCAGACTGAGCTTGGAGTAGGAGACCATCGAGAATGTTCAATTAATTAAAAAGTAGTTGGTTAATTCTCATAGATTTAATACCTTGTATATTATATAACGGTGGTGGCCATTTTAACTCACCATGGGAGACCAAGTATTTTTACAAGTATCGTCTTAGTTAGAGCATCATAAGTTTAGGAGGTATGTGATGCCCACATAATGTTTCATCAGACTATTCAATATTACAGAGAAGATAAGGATATTTTATTATCATTTATCTCTTACTCTATGAAATTTTGGTATTAAAAATTTATTTAATGTGTCTAATCTCTATAAGTATGAACTGGACCTTATGCACATAATCGATAGTGATGATGTCGAGCTAGAGACGAAAGCTATGTTTGAGGAGAACCCAATGTAGATAGTGGACCAGACCGATAAAGTGCTCTGTGGTAAGATAGTTACTCTTATATAGGTATTATGGAATAATGGGAGGATCTAGGAGGATAATTATAAGTGATAATTAGATGTATGGGCACAATTTCTGGTGATTTTTAGTTAAGAGACCTAGATACACTTCTTGGGGTTGAGAAATCTTTAGATGGGGAATTTTTAATACACGATAAATTTCTAGGTGTTTTATATTTTAAATATATATATATATAAATATATTATTCCTATTTATGAACTATAGTTATTTATAGTGTTTAAGGTGGCTTGAAATAATTCCTTAAAGAAATAAACTGAGTCTACAGTTGAAATTCTGATATAGTTAGCTGGGAATAATGCAATTCTTGGGCATCATGGAATGATTCCTAGATAAGAGGAGGCTCATGGAGTGAATGATGGAGATCTATTACATAATTAAATTGAAAGATGGAAGGAACTAATATTTTTGAGCAGTGAAATCATGAACTTTATGGGATTCACTATGACATGGTAGGGTGAGGATGTGCTGTGATGATACCACCCCGATCACACTACGCCCAAGAAGTTGAGTGGGTTTTTAAAGTTGAGAACTATAATTTGACATTGGAACCCTTTTAATTTTACCCTATACCTCCCTCAACCCCCTTTATTTGGATGACTATGGGGGTTTCCTCTTTATTATTTGAGACCCTACATTCGCATCTCTTTCTTATTTCTATTATTGTTTGTTACAGAGGTTACCTATTAGTGAATATCATTCCATTCATACCCTAAATGTATTATTATTTCAATATTTCACAATTTTATTTCTTAAAAACCTAAATTTTTAGAGTTTGAGTTTATTTTATGATTATGGTGGTTTGAGATTTAATTAAGGAGCACATTTTTGTGAGAACACTCCATTAAGATTGAGGTTAGAATCCATTACCATAAAATGAATTTTGTATGAAGTTGTATACATTGACTTGTATGTGGATACATGAGAATACCTAAAAACATTTATTTTTATATCAAATTGATTGGGTGGGGTTCTATTAATGTAGTTTACTCTTTATATGGGGAGTGTGGGTAAGATAACTTAGAATGATAGAACTTATCCCTATGTCATGGAAATAGGTAGGGATGACCATGTGGGTGACTTGGACCTTGAGTGAGTTTTTTTGATGAAATGTTGTTGTTTAATGTTTTTTCTTCTTGTATGTGACATGTTTTGATATATATAAATACCCCATATTGAGTGGGAGGAAATAAATGGAGAATAAAAATTCAACCTCCCTTGTGTGAGAGGGGATATGGCGGGTCTAGATGGATAATTTTTCCAAAGTGAGGTAATAGGCTAGGATATGTTGTGTGACCTACCCTAAATTAGTGTGGATGGTCTAGGATTGATGGGATGATAATAATGGTTACAAACCTACATTGAGTGAGAGGATAGGGTTGTTAGTTTGTGACCTTCCTGAGTGAGAGGGAATGGTCTAACACATGTTATGGTTTGTGAATGGATACTTGGTGTAGGGTTGTGTCTTGAGTGATAATAAGTTTTCCATGTTATGGGTTATATATGAGGAATCTTATTACACTTACATAATGAATTTATTTGAATCAGGTATGGCTAGGAATTTTTGGTGCCCTGATTAGTTCATGATTATCGGACAAGAATTACATGTTTATTTACTTATTTATGTTAATTAATACACATTTATAAATCATCTACACTTTTTATAAGGCATGTTGGTGGTTTCATATTTTGTTTGTACACACAACTTTCATGATCATCATGATGTTTGTAAAGACTCCATGGTTAGGTATCCGACCAAGGGAAAGGTCCATTTTAGGGAATATTGGCTAGATAGAGGTGAATAATATTTTGGCGATTCCAGTACACACTAAAAAATATGTTTCCACCATGCCTTAGTTATTATTTTTTCTATTTTATACATTTTTTATATTGATACACTGCATATATGGACCCATTTTTGACATGGTGGTACCAGTTACTATGTGCTATTTTTATATTGTATATGATGATGTTATTTACCTCTTCTATTGTATTTGTTATACTATTTATTATTATTATTTCATTCACTATTTTTTTTTATTTTTATCAGATATTAATTGAAATGTGATTCCCTATATCCTTACTCCTGAATTCAGCTAAAAAAATTCTTTAATAGCTAGATTTGCTAAAAAGTGAGGAAACTAAAGAAAAAATTACATATATTTCTAGAATATAAACATTATATCTCATAAATGATCACATAGTCCCATAACTCAAAGGTTTAGTGTCTTTGGAGATTAGATAAAAATATTATTATAAAACTTAATCCATAATTGTACCATACTATATCCCCTTATATACATATCATAGTTTATAATCATCTTCATAACCTTGGTAATAGATAGAAAAGAAATGGATGGGATCAAAAACATATTAAGGGAAAAAATATTAACATTTCATAAAGGGTAATATAATAATAATGTGAGTAAACATGAGAATGGGAGAAATATTTGATTAAAAAGAAAATGGAATAATAAGAGTTTTCCCTGAGTTATAATAGAAGGAAATTTAATCTCTAATGATCAAATATATACCATGGCATAAGATTGTGAAATAATGAGACAATAATCACGATTCATGGATCATAATATAGACATATAACATAGAAATGTGACAAAATACAACATACGAATTCATAATCATGTGGAGCAGACATCACTACCTGATTCCCATAATATACTAGGATTGTGATAAAAACCCTTTTATCCCATAGGATTCATATAATTACATGTTATCCCTCTAGGTCTTGGGATAACAACCTATTTACTCTCTTGGGTTTGGGATAAAAACTCATCTACACTCTTGGTACCAGTCTAACAACTTGTGTACCCTATTGGGATTGGGATAAAAACCTGTGTACCCTCTTGGCCTTGGTATAAAACCCATGTAACATATTTGGATTTGGATAAAAAACAATATACCTGATTATTCTTGGAATAAATTCTATGTACCCATTTAGGATTGGTCTTATAACCCATGCACCCTCTTAGTCTTGGGATACTACCCGTGTACCCTTTTTGATAGCATGAGATATAATAATTAAAAACATTCATTAGAGGGTGATATAGGACCCAAAATATCAACATAAAAACATATGTTTTCCATATCAAATAAATTATATATTATATTTGAAAACATGAAAATAAATAAAATTATTTTTGTAACATTTTCAAATGGTATCACATAAAATAACTTCAAGATTTTGATTGGTTGATACCAAAAATTAAATTACCCAAAAAGAAGTATTTAAAAAGGGGATTTAGAGGGTTATTTATAAAAAATTACACCAAATGAGATATATATTTTTAAGTTAAATAAGAAAATAGAAGAAAAATCATAAAAAGAGTTTTCATAACACATTTGTAACATTATTGAAAAAACGAAGTTACTAGTCACTTTCTAAAGATTTTTATTCAAGAAGTTAACATGAAAAACCTTTTCAAACATTATTTGGAAAGGAATATCAATAATATATCCTCAAAAAGGTCATAAATATTTTTTTGAGTAAATATGGAGTATAATAAAAAACAAATAATCATGGAAGGAAAAGACTTTAATATTTTAAAATACATTTGTTGAAACACACATCATAAAAAGAGTAATAACGATTATTTTTAAAAAGTAGTAATTTTTTTTGAATATAACAGGATAAAATACATATATATATTTAAAAATAGTAAAGGAAAGCATTTTTTATAGAAAAAATATGGATATAGAATAAAAATTGACTTTAAAGAGGATGCAAATCATTCTTAATATCATTATACCTTTACGTGAAAGGAATTCCTTAAAAAATAATAGTTGAATTAAAATTTAATTTTCCACAAATATAATGATAAATTTACATATAATAAAACCTTAGTGTGTAATATACCAAAAATACAAGTAATTGTTTAAATATAAATCTTATAACTCAATGAGAGTGAGTTGTGTTAAGAGAAACCCTTACGGTTTTGGAAAATTTTAATCGAAAGCCTTTGAATGAGAGAAAAAATGATGGATCTAAAAATTCATTTAATTTCATGATAATTATGATATAAATACATTCATGGGAAGTATATACACCATAAAAAATAATATAATTGGTGAATATGGAATATGTCTCAACGAAGAAATATTGAGATGAGAAAAACCCTTACCTTAACCATTACCATCCATGAAAGAACTTTAACCTACTATAATAATAATAATAATAACCACATTAATAAATAATTTAAAAAAATTATTCATATATATATATATATATATAATTTTATATAATTCATTTATAATCTTTATTAACTTTTAAATTTGTTAGTTATAGTTTATTTTCATAATCTAATGTTAATAATTTTGTTCGTTTCATACGGGCTTTGTGATGGCAATATTGATCCCTATTATTTGGTAAAAAGTTAATCATTATAATATTATTAAAGGTACTATAATATAAATTATATAATAATTTATAAACTTATAATATCATTCCATGATATTTTTAGATATGATTCATGATGATGAAATATGCAATGAGCTTGTTTTTGGTAATTTAGCGGTATCAACGAACTACTTTATAATGATCGTTTATTTTGATTTAATACTTTAAGAACCATATTAATGATTTATAATACTAATTAATATCATATATATCCATAAAATACATTTTTATAACCATCTATGTAATATGGTAATAAAAATTAAATACATCATCCATGGAAGCGGTAGTCCGCAAGTACACATGAGCACCGTTTTCATTTTATAATAAAAAGTAGGGAAAGAAGGTAAATAATTTTATATATCTTAAAAATAATATTTATATCAAAGATATAATATTTATCCATTAAATATATCTTTATTACCAACCATGTGAGGTATTAATTAAAAATGAAATACATTATTCATGGTGGTGGTAGTCCGCACGTACGCACAAGCAACATTTTAAATTTCTAATGGATGAGATTACTAATAGAATTATTAATTTATATTTATATAATTTTAATTATATAATAAATATAATATTTATTCATTAAATAATTTCTTATAACCATCCATGTAATGTGTTTATGAAAAACGAAATATGCCATTCATGGATGTAGTAGTCCACACGAGCGATGTTTTCATTTTTTGAATGGTTGAGAGGATGGTAGAAAATTGGTATTCCATATACATAAAATAAATTCAATATACTTATTATATTGATGTAATTTTTTTACCATTGGTATAATATATTTATTGGATATAAAATAAGAAATAAAGGAATATAAATGAAAAATTTATGGTAAAGAAATGTTTACCTTACTTCTAGGAAGAACTATTTTATAAATTGGATTAAGACTTTGAAAGGTGGTTTTTTGATGAGAGAAAAAAGTCTAGGAATTGGATAAGATTGTTTAGGATATATTTGGGTATATTTTCATATAACAAAAAGTATTAAGTTGTGAGAAGAAGTGGGGTTCTGAATGACTCCTTTTATAAGTGAAAGGTGTGACACTTTTGTAAATATTCACAACTTTATATTAATTACATGTCACTTTCAATTGAAAGTGGATCAAATAGAGGAGAATAATGGATAAGTGAGTATTATTAGTTTAGAAACATATCATACACGCAAATAAGGGAAAAGTCTTGAGATATTTTTGGCCTCTTCTCCTTAATCTACCATTTTTCAATAATTTACTTTTACCACAATAACACATTTTTTAACCACAGTAATCAATTTTTATGATTAAAAATGAAATTTAACTTATTAAATAAAGTTTAAATGATGATTCCAAAAATTAAATCCCTTTTATAATATTAAATTTTTATAAGTGATAAAAATAATTTCTAAAATAATGAATGTATAAGGTATAAAAATAGTTTTAGAAAAAAATAACTTAGGTTCTAAAATGTCAAACATAGGTTTATAAATTAAAATAAATATTTTAAAATAATTAATTTTACTTATTAAATATATATTTGTTCAATAAAAGGTTTCATAATTTTTATTCCACCTTTATATCATTGTTATGTCATAAATGTTATGATATTTGTTAAACCTATATTTTGTACGATTCACCTAAAAATACATATTTCTAAAAAAATACAAAAAATATACCCTAAGATAGTTTTGATATCATGAATTCATAAATTAATTTTATTTTTTCAAATTAAAATTCTAAAATTTAGTAATTTTACTTTTAAATGGAATCATAGGATGTAACAAAAAACTGTTTTTATAGGAAAATAAATTTTTAGAATATTAACTATTTATATTTATATTTATTATCAATTAAAAATTTAATTAGTGTTAATATATTATTCTTATTAAAAATATTATTTATCAAAATTTAAACGTAATATATTTATTTTCTTAAGATAAAAATTCATAGTGCATAAGAAAGAAAATTTTAGTAAATTACATTTCTAAGAATAATATGAATTTATTGTTATTACTTTCCTTATAATAAGTATTGTATGGATGTTAATTTATTTTTATTTAAATATTATCAATAAATTTCTCAGAAATAATCATTTATTCAAGAGTAATTAAAAATATAGAGCACTTTTAAACAAATAGTTCTTTGAAAAATATTACTCTTATATTAAATATTCATCACCAAATACCATTATCTATTTATGTTCTCAAAATTTTAATTTTACTAATCCATTTATATTAAAAAATTTCTTTTAAATATAAAAATACATGATATAATAATATGTGACAGATTAAAATATATATTTTGATAAAAAACATCTTGATTAAATACTATATTTTTTATTATTGCATTCTCATAATGTATTAATGTTTGTATTGCATTATAATTTTTTATCATGTATTAATGTTTTTTTAGTTTAGTGTTATGTTTGAAATAATCTATTAAAAATAATATTTATTTTAAATGAATTTAATAATAAGAGTATATAAAATATAGACATGACTCAAGATATAATTTCTAATGAGATATCAACCTCACTATGATGGATAATACTATAAACTAATATTTTTTATAATGATATGCATATATTGAGATTCTCAGCCATTTTCTCCAAATTTAATCCTATACTATTTATATGTCTTATGAGTTTATAGAGATATATCTTTCACAACTTCATTTTCATGTTCCTAATTCCAAATACATAGACCAAAATATTTAACATAATATCTAATAAAATTTAAGTAAATTATCATATAAATATGAAAACTCAATCCTAATATTTATTCTCCTTTGAAACCTTTATTTTAACCCAAAATAACATCATTTAAACTATGATATAATTATATCAAACTATAAAACATTCAGTTTAACCTAGGTTTTCCATAGTCATATTCCTATTAGTTTATCTGACCTATCTAGTTATATAATATGTTATCAAATTCCATTGAAATCCTTCATAATGGTTCATAATGGTTCTTAAAGAGCATGAAAATAAACAAAATCATACCCCCCATGAGTTTCAAATTAGGTGTGCAGTTAGACCCATATGTTGTACACCGAGTGGAGATTGATTTAATACTCAATTAACCATTTTATTGGGTTATCACCCCTAGGTGCATTCTTATTAGAGACTGCATCCAATTTTTTTGAATCTATACGGGGATGGTATTACCCGGAATCCACACAATCTATACTTTTCCAAAAAATTTAGGAATTTTTCCTATATTTATGTTATACCTTAGGAGTTTCACTAATGTTCACTAGTCCCAATCCTCAAAAATACCTAAACTAGTCGCTAAAAAAACTAATCCTGATACTAATATGAACTGAGGTGCCTCATACATGCACTCCTATATCTGGTACAAAAAATAAATACTTTAACTTTTGGCTTTGATACAAAGTGATATGGATCAATAAAAACTTATATATACATCTATAATATAACCATTCCAAATAAAACATTATCACACAGTAATGGAAGCCAATGATTTATCATCTTTGGTGATTATATAAATAGAAATTTTATTATGAATATTTCTCCATAACTAGACCACACTATATCTCCTTATAGACACATCCTAGGTTATACTCATCTTCCTAACCTAGGGAATGAAAAACCAAATAAAGAGTTTGTCTCAATTTTCTAGTAAGGAAAAATCTTATTAACATGTCATCAAGGGCTAGATCATTAGCATGTGAGTAAACTTGATCATAGGAGAAATATATGATTAAGAAGAACATAGAATAATAAAAATTATACAATAGGATTAATAGAAGGACATTAAATCTCAAATGATCAAACATACACCATGTACTAAGAGTGTAGAATCACAAGACAATAATCAAAAACCATGTATTATAACATAATAATATAACAAATAAATGTGATGAAACATACGCATAAGAAATAATAATCTAGTGGAGAATGAAACACTACATAATTCCCATAACATAGTGGGATTGGTCTAACAACCCATGTACCCTTTTGGCTTGGGATAACAACCCATGTAACCTTTTAGGTTTGGGAAAACAACCCATTTACCCTCTTGGTCTTGAGATAATACCATGTGTACCACATTAGGCTCGGGTTAACAACCCATGAACCCTATTGGGCATGAGATAAAAACCCATGTACCCTCTTGAGATTGGGTTAACAACCTGTGTACCCTATTAAGCTTGGGTTAACAACCCATATACCCTATTGGGTCTAGGATACCAACCCATATACCCTCTTGGTATTGGGATAACAATTTGTTCACTCTATGGATCATAGGAAAACAACCCGGATTCCCTCGTGGGATTGGTAGAACAACCCATGTACCCTTTTTTTCCTTAGACTAAGAACCCATGTTCCCTCTTGGTCTTGGGATACTACCCATGTACCCTTTTTTAGATAATTAGATATTTTAACACAACCATTTAAATATAGGTATATATAAGAACCCACTCATCAACATCCACACATATGTGTTCCATATTAAATAAATAATATATAATAACATGAAAAATACATGGAATGAAAATGGGTTTCATAACATTTCGAAATGGTATCACATAAAATTAATTCAATAATTCGAATAGCTGATACCAAAAATTCAATAACATAATAGGATTATTTCAAAAGAGAATTTATAGGGTGACTCATGAAATTAGTGACAATCTTGTTTCGGGTAATTTACCCGTATCGATGAATTACTTTATAATTATCATTGATTTTGGTGTCATACATTTAGAACCATATTAATGAAATATTTTAATCCTTAATATCATATATATTCATCAATTTTTTTGAACAATCCATGTAATCTCGTTATGAAAATGAAATACATCATCCATGGAGGTGGTAGTCCGCACGTACATAAGAATGATGTTTTCATTTTATAATTAATGAGTATGAAGGAAGGTAGATTTTATTTATATAATAATAAATATTATATATATATAATATTAATTCATTAAATACATCCTTATAACCTTCCATTTTAGGTGCTTATGAAAAACAAAACATTTCTTTCATGGAGGTGGTAGTCCGCATGTACGCACGGGAAACGTTTTCATTTTATAATGGATGAGATTATTATTATAATGACTAATTTATCTTTATAGAATATTAATTATGTCACGAATTTCAAATTAATTAATTAAATAAATTCTTATAACTATACGTTTAAGGTGATGATGAAAATAAAAATACACTGTTCATAGAGGCGGTAGTCCGCACATACACGTGAGTGACATTTTCATTTTTTGAATGGTTGGAAAGATGTAAAAAATGATTATTATATAAAGATAATATCATTTAAGAACAATTATGATAATTTTTCTAATATTTTATGATGGGTATAATATATTTGGTAGGATATAGAATAATAAATAAATTAACAGAAAGGATAAAAGAGTGATTATGATTATTTTTATCTTACTCTTTGCAACAACTCCTTTGCAAATTAGATTAATCTTTTAAAGGGCGGTCTTTTGATGAGGTAAATACCTATTGGATATGGATAGTAGTATTTAGGTGGGATTTGGGAATATTTTCCCCAAAAAATAGGCTTAAGATGTGATGAGAAGTGGGGTGGTGAAGTTCTCATTTTATAAATGAAATGGATGAAACTTTTGAAATATTCATAGATTTATATCAATGGAATGCCAGTTTCAAAGGAAATTAGTTCAAATAGTAGAAAATAATGGATATAGTAGGATTATTGGTCAATAAAACTCTCATAAACACAAATAATGCATAATTTTTAAGATATTTTAAGCCCTTTCCCCTTGATTTAACTTTTTATAATAATTTACTTTTACCACATGATCCCATTTTTTAGCATTAACAACTTATTTTTAAGACTAAAAATGAAATTAAAATCAATACCTAATTTATAAATTATTATTAAAAATATTAAAAATATTTTATAATATTAAATTTCAAAAGGTGAATGAAAATTATTTTGAAATATTTAATTTATAATGCATAAAAATAGTTTTAGAAAAAATGTAACATAAGTTCTAAATTAAAAAATACAGGTTTCTAAATTAAAATTAAAATTTTGAAATGTATAATTTTTCTTATTAAATAAATATTTAATCATGAAATTGGTTTCATAAAATTGTAATTCACATTTATATCATGATGATGTCATAAACGTTATAGTATTTGTAAAAACAAAATTTTATATTATTCACCCAAAAATCATTTTTTATAGCAAAATCAAAACAAAGTCACAATAATATAATTTTTATATTATTAGTCCATAAATGAACTTAATTTTTTAGAATTTAAATTTTAAATTTTATTAATTTGACTTTTAAATGAAAACATGGATTATTATAAAAAATGTTCTTAATAGGAAAATGACTTTTTTGAATATTAACTATTATTGTTCTTATTTCCTATCTATTGAAAATTAAATTAGTGTTAATATATGATTAATATTAATAGTATAATTTATCACTATTTGACAATAATATATTTAGTTTCTTAAAATAGAAAAGAATATCTTATAAAAAAGTAATATTTTATAAAATACATTTTTAAACATAAAATGAATTTTTTTTATTACTTTTCTTATAATAAATACAGGATGAATGTTAATTTATTTATTTTTAAATATAATCAATAAATTTAATTAAAATAATTCTTTATTCAAGAGTAATTAAAAATACCCAACACTTTCAATAAATGGTTCTTTAAAAAATATTACTTTTACAAGATATGAACTTCAAAAAATACCATTAATAGTTTATATTGTAAAAAATTAAATTTTACTAATCCATTGAAATTTAAATATCTCTTTTAATTTTATAAATAAATTATATAATAATATTTTATGGATAAAAAATATTTTTTAATTAAATATCTGGATTAAATTTTAACTTTTTATTTAATTATTACATTCTAATAAGGAATTAATAACTATATTGTATTATAATATTTTATATCAATAAAATGGTTGATGTTTTTCAGTTTGGATTTTTGTGTGAATAAAGATATTAAACAAAGTGTTTATTTAATGTTAAATTGATTATAAAATCTCAGGGTGTTACAGTAAGAGTCTCTAGACTATATGATTTTGGCCCTCACTGCTAATTGATAAACTTTTATGTATAGAGAAGAATGTATTTAGTAATTTCCCACATTAGTTAGACCCTATGATCTAGACTGGGGCATCACAACTATTGAATAAGATTTGTTTAACATTTATTTAATTATTTCTATTTTGGAATTTAAGTGTAGATCATTTTTTAGAATCAAATTAAAAACTAATTATTTTTTCAAGATTCACATGACATGATTTATAAAAGAAATTTTTACTAATCATTTTCAAATGAAACCAAAGTATTTACATATTTATTAAAGAAAAAATGTTTTAATGTAACATATTCAAGTATATTTATTTATTAACTTTCATATTATTTTTTCTCAGACCATAAAATTAAATCTATTTCAAATTAGTGTTCAATTATTACATTCTCTAATATAGAACACATATAAATTTTAATATGCAATATTATTTTCCATAGTATTATCTTTTATTTAGTTTCTATTATGTGTCATGTGTGTGTGTGTATACTATCATTCATATTATAGATTCCTTCCTTATACTTAATGAAATATATAATTATTATATATTGAATATAATTCATAAAATAACTTAAAAATTGTTATGTTATATTAAAATAATAAATTTATATTAAATAAAATTAATTTATTGCTAGAATTAATTTAGAAATTGTAATATGTAATACCGATATAAAAAATAAACCATATTAAAAAATTATTATGGAATATGCATGTTCTAAACATATAAGTTTAAAAATTTTAATAGATAAGTAAAAAATATGGAATATTTGTATAATTTATCGTTCAACACCTCATTGCATGCCACCCTATCAAATACCATGTAAATAAAGAAGCTCCTACAACTATGAAATGAAAAATGATACTTTAATTTCCCATGATAGTAATCTTATTAAACTATATAAAATATATAATATTGAATTGATAATGCATGCAATGTGGAATTTTATTTCTTATTACTTATTCATGTAATAAATATCCATATTTTGAAAATTTACTATGTATATTTTTAAAATGAAATTTAATTCTACATATTCTAAAATTGTAATTTTCTTAATAAGCAATTTTTATATTTTTCGAAAGAAAAATTTTCTATACATACTTTTCATATTCTGAAAATTTATTTTAAATATACATATTTTAACAATGTAATTTTATAAACATGTGATTTTCATATTCAGAAAAAACAATTTTTATATTCAGAAAATGAACATTTGGAAAACGTTCATAGCTTATTCTAAAAATTTAATATGTAAATTCAAAAAACATAATACGCATATTTTGAAAATGAAATTTAGTTCTCTATATTTTTAAAATTTTAATCTCATTAATATTTTAAATGAATAATCTAAAAATTTAATATAGGTTATGATGTATCTAAATATTACCATGTAATATTAATTTTATTCCATATTTGAATTACATATGCACGATATGGAATGTGTAGAATAAAATATACATATGTTCTATTATAGAATAATATTTCAAATATCAATCTAATAATTTAATTTTTACCTATATGAAAGTATTATGAAATATTTTAATGATAAGGATTCACCTAAAAATAGGGTATTGATTTAAATTATACCACTTCAATAAAAATTATTTATTGTTAAGTTTATTATGATACTATTAATAAAAAATGAATATGGAGAAGAATGGATAGCCTTATGATTGTAGATTTATTCATTGCTTTTAATTTTCCTACTTGATCTACTGATATTATACAAACTCATGAATAAATACTTTTTATTACTTAAATCTGAATTTCAATGTTCGACATTAATTTTTATTATATTTAAATTTTGAATTTTTATCTTTAGTTTAAATATGATGACTAATGTCCTGAAAAAGCATGAAAAACAGTAGTTATTTTAAAAGATAAATGGGATATAAATATGTTCATGTTTTGAAAAATTAAATCAGTTAGGGTTTAGATGCCCAAAATTTAGTGTGTACCTAACCGGTTGCTATCTCTGGATATGGACACCATTTTTTATAGAACACTATTTTTAAAATTAAGAAATAATTTGAATACAACTAACATTAAACATTTCACATGTCTTTAAATCATAAATTTCTCATGTAAAATTTCATTATAATGAATTTAAACACATAAAGAATCATTGAAATAATTATTTCATCATATAAAATTCATTAAAATTAATATAGAAAAATAGAAAATAAAAAAATTATTATAGTCATAAAAAAGTCTCATGTTCTCCCACACGTTTTCATGTTCATTTTTGAACCTTGGGTGTTGAATATTTATTTTTTGGTGATTTTGGTCCTAAAAGAAATAAAGATAGCCTTTTTAGGGTTTTGTAGTATTTTTCATGTAATGGAGTGTTAGATTGGTCTTTTTAGTCAAAAATCATGCTATTTTATAGAATTTTATCTTGTGGTGGGGGTTAAGAATTTTTAAATTTCGATAAGTTGGGATGCCTAAAATTTCATTTTTTTTCTTACACCATAATGTTGAGAGAATGATTTTAAAATTAGTGTAGTTTTTATATATTATGTGTTCCTAATAAACTAGATAACCTAGCTAATTTTCTACTATAAATATGGGAGTTTATAAAAATCCTCATTTATACTATCAAAATAGAAAAACCCTAGATTTCACATTAAGAGAGAAATAAATGATTTTAATATAATATTTTTTAGTTTTATTTAATAAAATTTAATGTCTATTCATTGTTTTTGAATGGATTACCAAATATATAAATCATTTTAGTGATTGAAATCTGGATAAAGCATTTTTTTGTCCAAAATTGTAATGGGGTTATAAATTCTAGTTGGTTTTTATGTACATTGAGTTGCATATATGATGTTAAAACCCATGGAAAAATAATTCTAAAAACATATAATATTTTTTTTATTAGAATTATAATGAATTTTATATCCATTTTTATTTTTCAGATTCAAATTTATCTACTCTTTGAATTACACTAAATCACTTAGATTTTTCAGTTTTGATTTAAAGGAAAGATATAGATCTCTTAAAAATGATACTATACAAAAAATGAATAAGCTATGTTTTATAGGATTTTAGAGGGGGAAAAATTATTCAAATGTAGTGAAAAAAATCAACTAAAACCATTTTTTTAAACATATCCATCCATTAATTTAAACTTAATAATAATAAATGAAGAACACACCTTTTTATATGATGATCTAATCTGTCTATGATTCTTTCACATGATTTTAAAATGGATCCCTAAGAATAAAACAATGGAATCCTTTCTCTTAGGAAATATAGAGGCTATATGAATCTCCCAATTCTAAGGAAGGACCCCCTCATCCTCATAAACCACAAAAACATTTTTTTAGAGAGAGAGGGAGAGTGAGAAAATGAGTGTAAGGAATATATTTTGTCAATCACATATATCATACTTTTAAATTTTCAATTATTAAATTATTTATAACCATAAATATTAACAAATTATTTGGAATTAAACCAAATGAGTGAGTAAGTCACATGCCCCTCTCCCAAATAGACTAGCATGTCACATGGGACTTATCTAGGTATAACTATTCACTTCCTCAATATATCTCAATTGAGGGATAAAATTTTATACGTGTTATATCAAAAGAAAAATCACTTCTTGGTTAAAAATCAATTGATGAAATAATCAATAACAAATATAACCACACCTTGATTATCTTAGCCATATGATTGGTGTAGTAAAGTATCAAAGTACGAAGTTTATCATGATAGATATCTTCAAAACCTAAGGTATATGGAATAAATATGAAATATACACCATTGGTATACCAAATGCATTATATATGACACTCCATGGGATATAATTTCCTATTAAACACATGAAAATATTTTTTTACCTCATGGGTGAATCTTGTATCTCCATTCAAAACACAACCACAATAATATTAACATGTTATCACAACCTATAATAATATATGATGACCATTGATTAGGGATAACTAAAAGTCATACTTTGAGGGTTTAATTATCATTTCACTTCATATAATATCTACAACCAATATGAAATAATGGTAATGTGGTGAAACTAATAGATACTAAGGCTATTACAATGGCTTAAAACCATTAGTATGGGCTAATAAATAGTTAGTAATCCTATAAAAATGGTTTCCCAAATCATTGGTGATATTCATGTCAGGATATATTTATACCAATCATTCCCATGAACCGTTAGTATAGACCGGTTGGGAAATATATATACCTATGTTTTATAAAACCATTGGCTTAGGGTTATAACAACTATTGGTGGAATTATCATATACTAGTAGTTTATTTAAGTAATTTTTATAAGTCTATAAAAAATATTCTATGAATAATTGATATAAGGCTATACCAACTATTCTATGAATAATTGGTATAGATATTCCACTATGAAGCTAAATTACCCATTATATACCCCTATAAACAACCTGTAAAATAAATCTCCAAATAGAATCTTACCAGCATATCAATTCTAGTCAAAATACACATTCAAAACAAGTCACATATTATATAATTTATATTTAACAAGTTAATAACATAATAAATAAATGATAACATATATGAAAAATTATTTTTAGTCATAAAAAATCATCCAAAATTTTTGAAGTGTAACAAATATGAAGTTAGAAATGGAGAAGATGAATATATCACTCTAAAAATTCCTCAACATGGTTACTAATATCATCATGGTCATTACTAACATTATTCTCATCCAAAAACTTATCAGAAGAGTCATATTCCCAAATAACTTCATCACTATTATCATTTGGAATTTTATTACATTAATCACCACTAGTATCATCATTTCCATCACTAGAAGCATCATATGATAATCACATCATTTATATACATGTATCAATAACCAAAATATTATCTTGAAGAAGTTACAAAACATATCCATAATTTATTTCATAAATTGATTAGTGATTTTTTAACCTCTTTCATGCTCCTGGACTACCATTTTTTTCTTCTTCTGATTATGAATGAGCTTCTTGCAACTGCTGCCCAATACTAGTAGAGGTGCTTGAATTTCTTGAAGTGGGCCAATAAGTAATGGGCTTGTTATACTTAATTATTTAACATTATACCCTACCCTAGTTCTCTTCACCTAATACATACCACAAAAATCATTGAGAATGAATTTTCACCTTCTTTATCCATAAGATCTTCTAGAGCACACTATTAATATTATATAATATATAAATATATAAAAAATAAATGTTAAATTTTTTTAGTAATATAATTTTTTTATAATCATTTTTTATATATTAGAAATAAAAACACTTCCATATTTCAACTTTTTTCTTCAGAAAAATAGTTATTCTTGAGATATATGCCCTTTAATGTTAAATATCGATCTCTAAAAAAGTCAATGCATGTAAAAAAATAATATTGAGTAATTATTTTAATTATTGAAACTTAAAAAAGAAAAACTATATCTATAATATAATTTTTATCATTCTATAAATCCTAAACACTGTAATAATTCTTTTTTGTACTAGAAAAATACCTGATATCTCTCATTTTCCACCATGTTCATTCATACCAATGTGTGAAAATACTTCATAAAACTCTTGTTTTTTATTTCATTACAATGAATCCTTGAAGATAAAATTATCATTTTAAGAATAAAATTATTAAAAGAAAAATTAATAATTTTCAATTTAAACTAAAAAATTATAATAATACCCTAAACTTCTCACTTTTCCGAAAGGCAATCATCTCCTGGTACCGTGTGACTAGATAATCATAGAAATATGGAATACCCTCTAAATATGGGACAAAACTACCATCCCAATCATTATATTAATCATGCTTATATGATATCCATACTCAACTAATTCCATTAGTCAGAAAACCCACATAGCTAGACTATTTGGAAAATTATATCAATGATACTATCAAAATATTAATTTTTATAAAAAAGTAATAATATATAATTTGATCTAATATATTTCCTAACCCGTATTTGATCCGTTGAATTATCCTTGATTTCAACACCAATGTGTCTCTTGGAGACTCTTTTCATGGTAATAATGTAACTATATTTCACAAGAATCGCTATAAAACTAAAAACATTTCTACCATATTTACCAATGATTTGATTTTAATCATTTTAATATACTATTAAATGTGTATGGTGGTTCCATAATTCACACACATGAGTAAGTATATAATGCTATATATTATTAGATATTAGTGTGTAAAAATAAAAGAAAAAAGTAAAAATTAATCAATATTACAAAAAAATAAATTAATGCTTCAAAATTTTATAAATATTTATCCAAATACCTAAGGCAAGAATATTAACAGTTTTTGATATATCCTTAGTTTGTAAATGATCATTATCCCCTGAAGTGTTAGTGTTCTTTAATGTATGCTCACAATGGTAATTATGCACTTGATAATTAGAATTCACTGGAGTAGAAGTAAAAGGAGAATGAACATAAAATCATGGAGATATTGGAAAATTATAAAAAGTATTCCACATACAAGTTTGTGTAAAAGTATAACAGGGATAAGGATTAGGATCTATCATCTGATTTGAAAAGGGTAGATGAGAAGCACATATTTATAGAAATTTTTAGCAATAAAATATGTGGTTTGAATATACTTGGTGCCTTGAGTGGATATGGGATGAGGAAGTGTGCTAGAAGTTACATCCAGTGAATGGAATGAGTGTAAACAAGTATGATGAATATTCTAGGTACTTCTAGTACCACCCATATAACTGTTAGGATAATCACCACTAATAATAGTATGGATGGAGAACTTTTGTCTCCTAGATGGTGGTTACTTATTAAAATTTGAAAATTATTAACTACATTAAATTACAAATCATATAATATACAAATTTTAAATATTGTACTCACATCGAGAAACATATGATTAATGTAAATATCTCTCATGCATTGGTTATTTTTGGTAAATCTATTCCAATATAACCCTTCAATATTTTCCATTTCATCTATAGGAAAATAAAATATACATTAAATTATAAATTAATTACTAATGGGTAATCCAAACAATACACGAGAGCTGAAATTACATAATTAAGGTATTAAAATTACCATGAAAAATAAGGGATACAAAGTTAAATATAATAATCATGTCATATTCAGTGGAAAGATAAAAAAACAGTTTTAACAAGAATATTTCAAGATTTTTAATATTAATAATTTATATTTTAAAAATAAAATTCCATATTTAAGTGCCAACCATCCCGATTTTATTATATGTGTGAAATAAAATCAAGAAATCATGAAATTTGGCTCTTGATTTCTAGAATTTTAACCCCCAAATTTTAGATTTTAACACCCAAAAACTAGAATTTTAACACAAATATTCTCAATTTTAGCACATATATTATAGAATATAACAACAAACCTGAAATATGGATTAAAAATAAATATTTTAAATTAAAATGGAATATATTTTGAAAGAAAATAATTATAACATAAGATGAAGTGATCATAATGAATGTAATGTATCTAGAATTGTATTTCCATATTTTAACAAAAAAATTATAGAATTTAACACCTAAATTTTATATTTTAAAAATTAATAGTATCCTTATAGATTTTAATAGATGTATAAAAAATAAATACATGCATTTAAAAAATAATTCTTTTATGAAAATGAAAATGTATTCAATGGAAAACATCGGTTGCATGAATTAGGGGAACATGAGGAGTAATAGAAAAATGGTTCCAACAACTATTTTTTACAATTTATTTACATATTTTAACTTTTAACTGAAAATTTATAGTTTTTACAAAAAACTATTTACATAATTAATGCATATATGAGATAACATACCATTTATTTTATATATTCCCCACCACTAATTTAGGTTCACAATGAAATCTAACAATTGAAGTATTTAAATAATCATATGAAGCATTAAAATAAAATACAATAAGGACACTGATGGTGTCTATATCATCCCCAAAATCATAAAAAAAATGTCTTGGTATTAATTTAATGATGATTCCAAAATAATTGTTTATAGGATATTTCACATAGAATACTTTATTTCCTTTGATTCTATAATATATGGTTTATTAGTTGGTAAAAATTATGTCATGGAAATTTCCCTAAATTCATAATTATCTATAAATACTTTAAATTACATAATTGAATTAAACCAATTATATTTCATTATAGTGATTCACCAATGAGAGTACTAATCCAAAATTATGATTTTTTGAAAATCTCTATATTAAGAAAAATTTCATACTAAGGTTAGTTATCCATTGGATTAAAATAATAATCGATCATTATAATTAACATAACACCCTAATTTTGTGCTCTAGTGTTCACAAATAGAGTAGTTATAAAAAATTTACACCCATTGAATGCCAGGGATTTACACTAATGAACTACATTATTGGGGCTAAAATCCAATGTTCTTATTTCTAGAGAGACATTACCAATTAGTAAATTGAATACCTAAAATAGAAAATCATAATAAATTAAGTATGAATATAAATATTTCATTATATAAATGTTGTGGTATTAGCTTTGATTTCAAAAAATTATGAAACTCTTTAAAATATAATTTTTTCGACTTCTTATAGGAAATACCAATTTCTAGATTAGATTCCTTTGAAATTTTAATTTTTTATATAATCCCCTTTTTAACTAGGTTAAGAGATATCATTTACATAGCCTAGATGCCCATAATAAATGGAACAAAGGTCTAGAAGCATAGTGGCCTTACATTGTTTAGATGACCCAAAGGCTTGGAAGCTAAAAGATTTTATTGTAACAACCCCTCTCAGCTTTCAATCAAGTATTTTGGATTATCCAGGATAGATATCACATCCTATCTTGGTCTTGCACCAAATAGGGATACACATGGCCTTCTTCCCATGGTGTTTCCACTTTTTTACTTCAATTTATACTTTTAGTTGGTTTCAATTGCGATTTATACTACTCTATATCAATCCAATATTATGTGGTTTCTCCAATAAAAAATCTCAAAAATCGCATGATGGATTAGAGTTCTAGTGGCCCCTAGGTCCCAATTATGACAACCCAGATATTTTATTACACAATTAAACATAATTTATTACATAAAATTCACTTGATACAACATATAAGATCGATATGTCTAGTGTATTTGGTGATTATGATCATTAAATAACAATCTAAAACTTTTAATACAACATCTATATTGAAAAATTCCTTTACAAGACCACTGCATTCCCTCGTACTTTGCATTGCATTGGATAACCTGAGTACATGCATAAGTAAAGGGTGAGGTAAAAATCCCAGTAAGGGAATAATCATGGAATAACATGAGGGATACAATACATGTTTTACAATAGGCATATCAATATAGAACAATAGAAGCATAAGAATAAAGGAATGATTAAGCATGATAATCATAACATTGTAATGTGGTAACAACACTTAACATGGAATTAGCATGATCCAAGGCTCATTGCACATGGATCATGAGTAAATACTCATTGCACATGAAGAATGAGTAAAAACTCATTACACTTGTATTATAATCAGTAAACACCCATTTCAAATGATGTATCATGATACTATACTTTACCCAATGCATTGGAGTGATATAAGGGTGCACCCTTTTTAAACATTTCATTTCATGCATAAGTGTGCCACATGGATCATATAACAGGGATTCATAAAACACAATAATTTATTCCATTATAAAATAATGTGGAATTTATACATGAAAATTTATAATCAATAAGTAAATTTTCATAAAGTTGAATACCCTTGATAGGGAAATAAGCATGGTATTCACTACACAATGACATTGTCATGGAAAATCGGTGCAATTTCAGCAGTGTAATAGCGTGACGTAAGAATTAATAAAAATGGTTGATGAGATAGAAAAGGGTGCCTCATCATATGTACATGAAATTTAAAGGAAGTGGGTCATATAGATACATGTCCCAACAATTTTAATGTAATTTAGAGTCATGATACAAAAGAATTTCTTGAATGTAAAAGAGGAGAGAGAAATTCCTTTCGGAATATCGGCATAGTAACAGGTGTACATGGGAGGAATTTAATGAGAGAGAAAGGAGTATCCCATAATTAAAACATAAAGAGGGAAGTATGGAGGAGTTTTAAAACCATACCCCAACATTTATAATTGAAATTAAAAGGGAATAAAAATATTAAGAAAATTGGACAAAAATGAGAAAGGAAGAAAAACCCTTACTTGGAAGTGTGCTTCCAAAGGCTTGAGAGAGGCTTGAGAGAGGATTTTTGGGAGCATGGGGAACCTTGGGAGGATTATAGAGAGAGTAGGTCAGAGGTTGGATGAACTTCAAAGGCTTTGAGTGAGGAGGAATTGGGAGCTTGGGTGGGTTTATATAAGAAATGTGAGGGAATTCTTTATTATTTAGGTTTGTGACCCCTCACATTAAACTGATCCAAAATAGAAACCAGCCCATGGTTTTTGCCCATGGTTTTTGGAAAAGGGAAGTGGAAAACAATATCTCATAAGGCCAAAGTCCTAAATTCTTAAAATAACGAGGTTGTTTATGTGGAAACAATTTAAAAAGACAAGATGTTTAATAAGTCTTGAAGGGTCCATTAATGCTTTGTAAAATAAGTCAAACAAACCCAAAATCACATTATTTTAATGGTAAAACATATATTATCTGAACATAAAGCTTATAGTATTTTATTACATCACTATTGGGTCATTATGATGTCATAAAACACATTATATATTTAAACGATATTTAATTTTTACCGAAATATTTGACTGTCTCAGAAAATTATGAAAAATTCACCATTGGATAATTTCGACATCCTGATTCCAGAAATAATATTTACTTTATCTAAATAATTTTCTATATTTGTTAATTTTCACTTTTAAAATAAAAACTGACATTTATTGAAAATTCACGGGTTTTGAAAAAAATGTCTTTCAAACCTTAATAAAAATAAATTTAATAATAATATTAATTTTTTATTAAAATATTATTTAATTAAAAAATCCATTAGTTCATAAAAATAGATTTCTCAGTTGAACTTTAACCTAAAAATTACTTTTTTAGCTTTAAAAACTATTTACAAGGATACAGTAATAAAATGAAACTATATTCATTATTATATAAAAAAATAATGTACATAAACATAGTGGTAAGGTATTATTACATAACCCCTTATAACACCCGAATAAGACTAAATAGTAAGGTTTGCGATGGTGACAGACTCTTGGGGGTGGCTTGGAAAACATTTCTTGGGTGGTAATCTCTATCAACATTCATTTCTCTCGTAGGCGGTCCCGCTCGAGCTTAACATATTCAAGCTCGACTTGGGATTGGTCAAGAGCGAAGCCCAATTACACCACCTCCTTTATGAGCACTAACAAATGGGCTTCAAATGGGGAACATCAATTGGATGATGCCATCACTTCTTTTGTCTGAGTAAATTGGATTTGTTAAATCCCTATATTTATACTAATCATGTGATCAATATTCAACGACTATATTAGAAACTTTCACAATTCTTAACATAAAAACAAATAATTTTACATTTTATATAAACATTTTACATAAAGATAAATTTAATTAGATTAATAAATATTTCCATTAATGAATGTTTGGGTCGTTACAATCTTCCCCCCTTAAAAAATTTCTCCCTCAAAATTTTCTTTTCTTACACTAAAAAAGATGTGGGTAACTTTGCTTCATTATTTCCTCCGATTCCCACATCACTTCTTCAAACTTGTGGTTTCTCCACAACACCCTGATAAGGGACAATGTCTTATTTAGTAGAACTCTTTCTCTATGATCTAAGATATTCACTGGTTTCTCCTTATAAGAAATATCATCCTCTAACTGTACCACCTCTGAAGAGAGTACATGTAAAGGTTATGGTATGTACTTCCTTAAGAGGGATACATGAAAGACATCATGTACTTTGGCTATGGTAGGCGGAAGTTCTAGTCGATAAGCCAAAACCCCAACATGATCCAGAATCTCGAAGGGGCCGATGTACCCTAGACTTAACTTCCATTTCTTTCCAAATCTCATGACCTTCTTCCACAAAGATATGCATATAAATACCTTGTCTCTAACTTTAAACTCAAGGTCCTATCGACGATTATCTGCATAACTCTTCTGTCGACTCTAGGATGCCTTGATATGCTGTTGAATGGTTTTCACCTTCTTCACCATTTCATTGTCCTTTTCTGGTCGAAGTAGCTTACGCTCATTGACCTCTTCCCAACACGCCGATGTTCTTCAACTTTTTTCATAAAGGTATTCATATGGTTCCATTTGGATGCTCGAGTGGAAACTGTTATTATAAGGGAACTCAACCAGAGGAAGATGTTGATCCCATCCTCCTTTAAAGTCCATTTAGTACGCTCTCAACATGTCCTCAAGTGTTTGGATAGTCTGCTCAGATTGGACATCATTTTGAGGATGATAGGCCGTACTGAAGTTCAGTTCAGTATTTTGAGCTTCTTGAAGACTCTTCCAAAACTTAGAGGTGAATCTTGGATCTTGATCAGACACAATAGATAGTGGTACTCCATGCAGCCTTACAAATTTCTAGATATATATCCATTCTAGTTAATCCAATGAGAAATCCCCCCTAATAGAAATGAAGTGTGCAGCCTTTGTAAGATGATCCACAAAAACCTAGATTTCATTGTTGCCTTTGGATGTCTTCGGAAGTCCGATGACAAAGTCCAAGGTGTTGTTCTCCCATTTTCATTCTGGTATGGGCAATGGTTTCATCATCCCCTTAGACTTATACCACCCTGCCTTCACTTGCTGACATTCCAGGCACTTTGATGTATATTCTGCAATCTCCTTCTTCATATTATCCCACCAATAATGATCTCGGAGATCTCGACACATCATTGTGTTTTCTTGGTGAATAGAGAAATTCAAAATATGTGCATCATCCAAAAGTTCCATCTTCAGCTCTGGACTTGATGGAACGCATAGTCTTTTCCCAAATCTCACAATTCCTTCTTCACTAACATTAAACTCCGAGGATTTACCTTTTCCTATAGCTTCCACTTTTTCCTAAATTTCCATATCATCCTTTTGAGCATCCTTTAAACATTCCAAAAGCGATGGTTAAGAAATAATTTGTGAAAGGATTGCTGATGTTCACTTATTTAGGATTCCCATGTCCATATTCATCAAATCTAAGAAGATTGGATGCTTTTCAATTCTCATCAATGATAGAATCACTAGGTCCTTTCTACTTAGGGCATATTCCACCTTGTTTGCTTTCCCAAGGTGGTAATGGATTGAACAGTAATAGACTTTGATCAGCTCTAACCATCTTCATTGGTGCATGTTCAAATATTTTTGAGTGAATATATACTTGAGGCTTTTGTGGTCTGTATATATTTCACACTTCTCCCCCAAGAGATAATGCCTCTAAATTTTCAAAGTGAAGATAACTACAGCCAACTCGAGGTCATGTGTTGGATAGTTCTATTCATGAACTTTCAATTGTCTTGAATCATAGGCAATGAATTTTTCATTTTTCATCAACACACAACTGAGGCCCTTCTTCGAAGCATCAATAAATACCACAAAAGTTCTCCAATTGTGGGTAAAGTGAGTACGGGTGCAGTGATAAGCCTCATTTTCAACTCCTTAAAGCTTTATTCTCATTCATCACTCCAAGAAAAATTTACTCCCTTCCGAGTTATCTTGGTAAAAGGGTTGGAAAAGTGTGAGAAATTTCTCACAAATCATTGATAATATCCAGCTAACCCAAAGAAGATACAAATATCTATTAGCGATGTTGGCCTTAGCCATCTCTCAATTGCATCTGTTTTGGAGGGATCCACAAATATCCCATTTCTTGTGATGATATGGCCCAATAATTAGACCTCCTTCAACTAGAACTCACAATTTTAGTACTTTTCATAGAGCTTCTCCTTCTGAAAGGTCTCTAGTACAGTTCTTAGATGCTCCTCATGCTCCTCCTTGGTTTTGGAGTATATCAGAATATCATCTATAAAGACTACCACAAATTTGTCTAGGTAATATCAAAAGACTCTATTCATCAAGTCCATGAATATTTCTAGAGAATTAGTGAGTCTGAAAGGCATTACTATGAATTCATAGTGCCCGTATATTGTACGAAAATCAGTCTTGGGGATATCTTCCTTCTTCACACTTACATGATAATATCATGAACACAAATCCACCTTGTAAAATTATTTTTCTCCACGTAGATGATCGAACAAGTCATATATTCGTGGGAGAGGATACTTGTTCTTTATCATGATTTTGTTAATCTCATAATAATCGATGCAAAGGCGCATTGACCCATCTTTATTCTTGAAGAAGAGGACTAGTGCACCCCATGGTGAAGCACTTGGGCATATAAACCCTTTATCTAGATTCTCTTATAGTTGTTTCTTCAGCTTCTCAAGCTCTACAATAGCCATTCTATATAGAGTCTTGGATATTGGAGAGGCCCCAGTTATAAGATCAATTGATAATTCAACATATCTTCTAGGAGGAAGACCATATAATTCCTCAGGAAATGCTTTAGTGAATTCCCTCACAATAGGAATGTCCTCTTGGATGGTTTCCTCCTTAAACTCAATCAACTGAGCCAGATACGTGTGTTCATAGGGCAGTAATATCCATGCTTGAGATGATAGAGATAAAGAAGATTCATCTTCCTCATTGCACTTGTAATGAATTGGGGGTCGATTTTTTACATAGAGAGTGATTTTCCTCTCACAGCAATTTATATTGGCTCTATATAAGGAAAGCCAATCCATGCCAAGAATTGTATCAAATTACACAATAGGGAGTATGACGAGGTTCTCAGGGAAGTTTTATCCATAGATTATGATAGGGGAGGAGTTATATTCATGGGATTCAATGATTTCCCCATTTATCGTAATCACCGAAATATCCACTTCCATGATTATTGGTGGTGATGGTATTGTTCTACTAAACATTCGAGATATAAAAGAATGCGTAGAACCCGAATAATAAATTACATTTTCTATTATTGAATGAATAACTAGTGTACCTATCACCACTTCATTTTCGGGGTTCACTTCGATAGTAGTGATGGAAAAATCTCACCCTTTCTGCCTTGTAGGTCTTTGGTTGCCTCCGAAAACCATTGGCTTAGGGAAATGATTTGTATGATGCCATGTTTCATTGTAGTTGTAGAAATGAGCCATGCGTTGAGGTTCAAACGGAGTGTTCCTATCCTCTGTCATAGCTGCGGGTCTTTCTTGCAGATAGTTAACAACTAGGTTCCCTTCTCTTCCACACCTAAAACATTTCCTCGTCCCCTTCAATAAATTTCTAGGGTGCTTATTTCTGCACCTTTATCATGTGGGGTGTTGGACCTTCTTAGCACCATTGGATTTAGCGATCAGACCGCCAACATTAAAGTCCACCTTTCACTTATTATCCCCATGATACCCATAAGATTCTACAATCTCCATTTCAAACTTGGGGGCACATCAGACAATTTTCTCATAGTTTTCGAAGTCACGGATCGCCAGTGATTTCCGCAGGCTAGGTTTCAGCCGACCAAAGAAGTAGTCAAACTTGCATTCGGGGGTAACAACAAATCTGAAAGCGTATCATGAAAGCCTTGTGAAGTTTTAATCGTACTCTCCAACAGATTCGTCATCTTTTTTAGTTGATGGAAATGAGTTACCTTTCCATCTTAAGCCAGAGGGTGCATGGAAAATATTTATCGAAAAACATCTTCTGGAAATCCTTCCATTCCAACACCTCGATCTCCTCCTCAGGCTTCGTATTTTTATCAACTCCCACCATTGATCAGCTTCACCCTCCACATGATAAAAAGCTAGGAGAACCTTCTCTTATTCAGAACATTGAAGGATTGATAAGATCTTTTCAATGGAGTTGATCCATTTTTCAGCGATTGAGGGATCTAATGATTCATTAAAAGTAGGAGGCCTTTGTCTCATGAAGTTATCGATAAGGACTTATTCTTTCTTGGGGGGGGGGGGTTGAACATTCCTCTTAACACATGTTTCTATTCAAAACTTGAGTTAGCTAAGAGAGAAGTGTGACAAAGTTTGTGATTCCTGCTCCCATTGGATTGGGCATATCATTAGTACAGTCATCACATTGATCTTCACATCAGTTGTTAGCCTGAGTCCTCCAATTACCAGCCATTGGCTGGAATAAAAGGAATGTTAGGGGTAACACATAAAGGGTAATCCATGGAGAAAACTAACAACTTATAAATAAATTTTACTTCCTTAACATATGAATCTATTGGCTTCAGTCTATGTTATCCATGATCTACTTTCTAACATATATTCTTAGGGAATTTTTTTGGTCCCTTAATAATGGTTCATACTAAGCTTGTGAATTTACCAAGGCATATCCCCCAGGAGTGTCATAACCAAGAGTGCCGCAAGGCCCATTTTTGTGCACCAGTTCCCATTCGATTCTACCTCAATGCGATGCTTTTGGGTTTTTCCCCTAGGATACATATGTGCCAGAGCCGCCTCTACCAGCTCGTATCCAAACAGGGATTTATTTTTTTGATAAACCACTTACTCAATACTCACCAAAACTTAGGGATGTTTTTATTATACTTAGTATTGTCTCAAAGGCTTCACTAGGGTTTTATAATCACAATCTCCAAAATAAATAAACCTATCCTCTGATACCAACTATGGAAACCCTGACCTTTTATTACACAATTAAACATAATTTATTACATAAACTTCACTTGATACAACATGGAAGATCGAGAGGTCTAGTGTATTTGGGGATTAGTATCATTACATAACAACTTAAAACATGTAATACAACATCTTTATTGAAAACTTTCTTTACATTACCACTACATTCCCTCGTACATAGCATTGTATGGGATAATCTGAGGACATGCATAAGAAAAGGGTGACCTATAAAGCCCAGTAAGGGAATAATCATGAAATAACATGAGGAATAAAATATATGTTAGAAAATAGGAATATCAATAGAGAACAAGAGAAGAATAAACATAAAGTCATGATAAATCATTATAATCATAACATGGAAATGTGGCAACAACACATAACATGGAATTAGCATGATCCAAGGATCATTTCACATAGAGCATTATTAAATCATCATTGCACATGAAGCATGAGTAAAACCTTATTGCACTTGAATTATAATGAGTAAAAACCCATTGCACATGATTTATCATGATACTATACTTTATATAATGCATTGGAGAGTTATAAGGGCACACCCTTATTAAACATTTCATTTCATGCTTAAGTGTGCCACATGGATCATATAACAGGGATTCATAAAACACAATAATTTATTCCACAATAAAGGAATGTGGAATTAATACATGAAACTTTATAATAAATAAGTAAATTTTTATAATGTTGAATACCCTTGATAGAGAAATGATCATGGTATTCACTACACAATGACATTGGCTTGGAAAATCGGTGCAATTTCGGCAGCGTAATGACATGATGTAAGAATTCATAAAAGTGGTTAATGAGAGAGAAATGGGTGTATCATAATATTTAAATTAAATGGAAAGTAAGGGGTCGTATAGATACATGTCCCAACAATTTTAATGGAATTTAGAGACATGATACAAAATAATTGCTTGAATGTAAAAGAGGAGAGAGAAATTCCTTTCCGAATTTCGGCATAGTAACGGGTGTACATGGGATGAATTTAATGAGATAGAAAGGGGTATCACATCATTCAAACATAAATAGGGAAATATGGGGAAGGTATTAAACTATACCCCAACATTTATAATTGAAATTAAAAGGGAATAACAATATTAAGAAAATTGGACAAAAATGAGAAAGGAAGAAAAACCCTTACTTGGAAGTGTGCTTCTAAAGGTTTGACCGAGGATTGAGAGAGGTATATTGGGAGATTGGGGAACCTTTGGAGGATTATATAGAGAGTAGTTCAGAGGTTGGACGAAATCCAAAGGCTTTGAGTGAGGAGGAAGTGGGAGCATGGGTAGGTTTATATAGGAAAGGTGATAGAAAATCTTTATTATTTAGGTTTGGGACACCTCACATTAAACTAATCCAAACCACAAACCAGCCCATGGTTTTTGGAAAAGGGAAGTGAAAAAAATATTTTATAAGTCTAAAGTCCGAACTTCTTAAAATAATGGGGTTTCTTATGTTCAGGTGAGTCACACTCCCAAGGAAAACAATTTAAAAAGACAAAATGTTTAATAAGTCTTGAAGGGTCTATTAATGATTTGTAAAATAATTCAAACAAACTCAAAATCACATTATTTTAATGGTAAAACATATATTGGTTTAACACAAAGATTATACTATTTTATTACATCACTATTGGGTCATTATGATCTTATAAAACGAATTATATATTTAAACAATATTTAAATTTTACCCAAAACTTTGACTCTCTCAGAAAATTATGAAAAAATTACCATTGGATAATTTCAATGTCCTGATTCCAGATATAATATTTATTTTATCTAAATAATTTTCTAAATATGTTAATTTCCACTTTTAAAATAAAAACTCGCATTTATCGGAAATTCATGGGTTTGGACAAAAATGGCTTTCAAACCTTAATAAAAATTAAAATTTCATTCATAAAATTATACGATCATTTATATTTAATAAAAATTAATTTAATAATAATAATAATATTTTATTAAAAAATTATTTAATTAAAAAATCCATTAATTCCTGAAAACGGATTTCTTAGTTGAACTTTAACTTAAAAATACTATTTTAGCTTTAAAAATTATTTACAAGGTAACAATAATAAAGTGAAAGTATATTTATTATTATATACAAAAATAATGTACATAAACATAGTGCTAAGATCTTGTTACATAACCCCTTATAAAACCCACATAAGACGGAAGAGTAAGCTGTGCGATGGTGACATACTCTTGGGGTGGCTCGAATAACATTGTTCGGGTGGTAATCTCTATCAACTTCCATTTCTCTCATATGTGGTCCTGATCGAGCTTAACATATTCAAACTTGGCTTGGGCTTGGTTAAGAGCAAAGCCCAATGACCCCACCTCCTTTCCGAGCTCTGACAAATGGGATTTTTATGGGGCACGTCTACTGGATGAGGCCATCACTTCCTTTATCTGAGTAAATTGGATTTGTTATATCCATATATTAATACAAATCATGTGATCACTGTTCAATGACTATATTAGAAATGATCGCAATTATTAACATAAAACCAAAGAAGTTTACATTTTATATAAACATTTTACATAAAGAGACATTTAATTAGATTAAGAGGGATTTCAATTAATGAAAGTTTGGGTCGTTACACCAATGGTTCAAATTCCCATGGATGGATCAAAATAATAGGGTACCTAGGCCCAAATATGAGACATGAAAGACTGAATCAGGTGAGTAAGACTATTGGATTAGTACCCCACTATAGTACCTGCACTTCTATAGTGCTATACTACTGTTATCTTAACATAAAAATTCTTTACAACCCATATTTGAACTTGGATTTCATAAAGGATTTTAGGGAGTCTTTACCACTCAGGTAAGACATCAAATTCTTCTTATAGGTAATGAATACTGAATTCAAATAATTATTCATTTATGTTATCTATATTTTATAAAAAGTTCCATATATATATATATAATTACACAATATCAAATCATGTATTAATTGTAAAAGTACTTAATTGATGATGCCATCAGACAAATAATAGTAAAACAATACCGTGTATTATGCCATATATTATTCTTCATGTATCAGATTACCAAATAAATATTATATATAAACCCCTTTTTCATGAAGTGATGGAAATTGGGTTTAATTATCTCATATTTATGACATTTATTTCTCATTGGTTGGTTAAATCTTGTGCTTACATCACCCAAATACATCGAAAAAAATATAGATATTCTTGACCTAAATATAAATTCATAATGGAATATTTGGTATGATTCTTGTTCCTGAAAAAAAATTTCATTATAGGTATATGTATTTCAGTTGGATACATCCAAAAAAATATATGGACCCCACAAGAAGAACTTTAGAAGCGACGAATAAAATCAGATATAGAAAGAAAGTGAAAAAATATAGATGAAAAAGTTTCTATAACTCACATAGATTAATGGTACTTCACACTATATTTTTTTAAAACTCTTACTCAACCTTTCAAGATAAATATCTTTATAAAAGTGGAACAATCAAATCACTTTTACCCTTATATTATTTGACAGTAAATATTTAATATCTATTGGAATTAACTCATGCAGAAGGATGAGGTAGTCATTTGTTTTAATATATTTTAGTTTAATATCTATTCTATTGAACCATTTTGTTATTTTTATTGAATAACCATCGAGAACATGTATAGTCTCCATTACTTCCATAAATTTGTTTCTTGGATTTTTCATCACATAAGAATCATAAAGAACTTTTCAGTTATTATGAATGACAAAACCATGAAATAGTTTAGGTCTAAAACTCCAATCCATTAATTCATGTTAGGATAATAAATTATTTTTGGTCTTCCCTTAGATATTTAGAGGACTTCAAGAAACATTTCACTTATATTTTCCCCAATGTTCATTATTCCTAAACAATAATATAGACAATCAGTTGACTAATAAGGAAAATATAAGAAGATGATTTCATTTATAATTATAATTGAAATCAATGAAAACTTTAATAAAATATTTATATTTCATTTGAGAATTCCTAAACTAAAATATGAAACCTTGTAATTAATTTAGTAGATGAATTATAGAAACATACTGAGGTTTTTTCATGACTCGACTTCTTCAAGATGAGGGAAGGGACATAAAAGTGCCACACCCTTCCTTCCTCATGTTTAAGGAGAGATAATGAACCCATAATCCCACCTTCGATAGGCCCATAGTGGCTACTAGAACCAAGGGTATAGAATCTCTCACAAAAATGAAAGGTATTAACCTTTTTATAGAACAAGATTAGGAGATAGGATGGTAAATCCCAAAAATCTCCCAATCCCAAAAGTAAAAGTGAATCCAAAACCCATTCCTACATGAATGTTCAAATAAATCTGATATAAGGTACCCAAAAACTATAAATTAAAGCGCCAAAATAACAAATACTAAGTAGAAACAACAACTAATCCTTATGTCTGAGCTAGTAAAGTCCAGCGCGGTCCTCAATGTCCTCCTAGAAACATGAAAACAGTTTTATTTACCTAGGGTGAGAATACAAGTATAATCAGTATGCAAAACAAAGCCACCCATGTACAAGTGAAAGAGCATACTAATTTCCCTATGAGAAAATAGTAGAACATCAAACCACATACCAAGGAATACTAACCAACCCAGACTCACCAAGGCACACTCAAAAAATAACACAAGTTAAGTAATTCAATAGTATAAGCACATTAATATTTTTGTACCCCACACCACTTTTCTACTGGTCAGATTCTCATTAAAAATGGATAATTTCTTGATGCTACCACTATTTCTATATGAAGTCCTACTGCCACAACCTTCCCGAACTCACCTGGGCCTCAAACCACACACAACACCACCCGCAAACACCTGGGCCACAACAACCACACCACTCGCCCAAAGACACCTGGGCCTCATCCCGAAGAAACTTGGGAAAACAAACCTAGCCAACAAACACCTGGGCCTCTCATCTAAATCAAACCCTCACCCAAATAATCTTGGACTATGGTATGACTCAATCCATTACAGCCAACCCAAATATACTCAAGCAGTAAGAACTCGGAAGAGGGTGCAAGGAAGAAAGTCAGTAACCAGCCATCCATCCTCCCATTAGGATGTTGGGAAAGACCCCCTCCCCTATGAAATGGAGGTGTTCATAACATAGTTCTCAACAAGGGTGGGGTGAATATAGAAATCACAAGAAACTATAATATATATAGGTAAAAAAACACTCAGCCAAACCTATGGGTTTACAAACAAAAAACCATCCCACACAAACCATCTTTGCTACTACCCCTATATGCACAACCACACAGAAAACCACAATAAAACATAAGACTAACCCATTTTTAATTAACCACTTGACATATTTTAATTTAGGGGTTAACTTTAGTTTGTTCAAGTACTACCCGAAGAAACAAACAAGCATGACATCTACAACCATTCTCAGAAGGAAAAATACACTAAAAAATACCAAGGAAAAACCCAACTGTAGTCCCACTACACGACAACACAAACCTAGATTTTTGCAGTCCCACTGCTTGAAAAGTCCATATCCACACACCAGTCCCACTTCCCAATGTCGCTCCATGACTACAACACAATAAAGGCAGTTTAGCTACATACAAGTTCATTCATTCCATAATCAGTAAATCTATTAGATTGAGAAGACAAATCACCACCTATACCTCCCCACACACAAATACCACAGTAACTACCATTAACCCCATCCCCACTGCACACTCATACAAGATCCTTCTCATAGAGAACACTCCTCTTCTCAACCATGTACCCACAACTGTGCTCCCAACAACAACACTACACAACTCACACAAGGTTAAATAACTCCACATAACACAACACTCATCCACATCTATCAAAATGATTTGTTTATACTCAGTTTTAACCAGTATTGGTTCTTTAATTCTACTAAATTATAGCTGGGGTGATCACACAATAGGCTTGATCCGGGGGCATTCATTAATTCAACCAATTATATGTGGTTTACGTAGTTTTTTTCATGTTATGAACATTTATCAAATCATCACAACAAAACAGAACTTCGCTAGTGCACACAGAAAGACCACCAAAAAATACGATATTTATAAGTCATATAGCCATGGAAACCATAACAGAATCAAATATAACAAATAAAATTGGTTATCAACATCAAAACACTCTCTGATCATTATTTTATTTACCCATGTTATCTTTTGATCGAATTCAGTCATTGTCTATTTATCATTTCTAAGAAATTTTTTTATCCATTCATCACAAGGATTAATTAGAATAACCACCCCACATGATGCACAATTAAAGAGAAGAAAAATAATTCCCTACTTGGATTATCAAAGGATCGAAGTTTCTCCACATGCCAAGAACATGGATCACACGATCAGTAGGGAAGAACTCTAAGAAAAATGAGCAAGAGGGGATCTAGAATAGGTGCATGACTATTCTAAGGAGGAAGGCTCTAGGAACACCAAGGGGAAATGGAAAACACACAATAAATGAAAGATCCTAGATTTGAAGAGTAAGATCCTATTTTAAAGGAACGACAATTTTAAAAGATTTCATCATTGGATCTTGGTAAAGATCACCTGATTTGGGAATCTAAAATCTCTTGGGACCTTTGGATATTTAAATATACAATCAATAACCTTTTAAAATCCCTTAAAAATGCATGAAGAAGGCTTTAAAATTGGTTTATGACAAATAAAATGTAATAGGGGTGAAACTGGAAAACTGTGAAAACTGGGAAAACTAAAAATGAGTCACCGATGGGTGAGTCACTGATGGGTGAGTCACTGATGGGTGAGTCACCGATGTTGATCCACCGATGGGTGTGCTATAGACACAACCTACCAATGATGATCCACCGATACTGAGCTACCAACACCGGTCTACCAATGCAATGACCTACCTACATCTTGACCTACCAACACCCTGACCTACTGATGAAACGACCTACCAATGCATCGACCTACAAACACCCTAACCTACTGATGCCGACAAACCTGAATCACTAGTGCTGACACACCCAACTCACGAATTCTGATGCAGCTGACTCACTGATGCAGATGCACCTGACTCACTGATGTCGACACACTCACATGCTAATGCACTTACATGCCGACGAAAAAAATAGAAAGTTGGAAAAATCTTGAAGTAAGAAACCAATAGCTACCAGAACACCTCAAACAATGGATTTTCACAAAGTAAGGGGATGAGGGAAATTCAGGATATTACATCAGACACCTCTCAAATTATTCTCATCCCTAAGAATTTCAAAACTAACCTAAAAGAAAAGAGTTTCGAACAACCATCCCTTAAGATACCTATCAGGAGTAAACCACCTTGTGTTTTTATAAAGCTGGTGTGAAAACCTTGACATTACAAAACACCTCATTATCATCTATCTCTTGAACAACTATATAAATACTACCACTCCACTTCATTAAGTAACAACACAAATACCAAAAGTCAGAGAATCTAAACACATGGATTAAGGAGCTCGTTCCCCCATGTCGAGATGTTGTCCTCTTTGGGTGATACTATCTCACCCAAATGGGTTTAAATGTATCCAAATTAATATGTATTGATTATGGATCAGGTTCTTCCCTACCCATATTCAAGACTTTTCAAATAGTCAGAGAATAGGGAAAAAAATTATCATACAATAAGTGAGATGAAACATTACAACATAATCAAGGCACAAATAAAAACAGAAGAGAAAAACTTAGAACAACTCTGGGTACTAGGAACACATTTGTTCCTCCCCCTCCAAAGTACTCTACTTGAGGATACCATGCCTCTATAACACATGAACCAAATGAATGGTCCATCCTTGCAGAAAATTCTCTTCACGATCCTCGATTCTTACTGGTTGCTCCATGAACACCGCGCCATCCTCGATATCCAACTCTCCCCAGTCAAGGACGTGGGAGTCATTGTGTAGATACCGACAGAGTTAAGAGACATTGAAGACATCATGTATCTTCTCCAACTGTAGTGGCAATTCCAGCTTATACGCGACCTCTCCAAATCGTCCCAACACCTCAAAAGGTCTGATGAACCTAGGATAAAGCTTTCTTCCCTTAATAAACCTCTATTGTCCATGTTGATGGGAATACTTGAAGAAAACAAGGTCCCCTAACTCAAACTCTAAGTGCCTCCTCCTATGATTGGAATACAACTTCTATTGGTTTTGATCCACCTTCATTCTTTCAATCACAAGCTGAAACTTCTCTATTGTGCATTGTACTACCTCTGGTCCAAGAAGGGCCACTTCCCCTACCTCTATCCAGCACACGAGTGAACAACGTGGTCCTACATACAAGGATTGTGTCATTCCAATGTTAGAGTGATAGAAATTATTGTAAGAAAACTCTACCTAAATAAATTGTCATACCCACGATCCTTGAAAGTCCATAATAGATACTCGCAGCATATCCTCCAACGTTAGGGTGGTACTTTCTGTCTGCCCATCCATTTGAGGGTGGAAAGTGGTGCTAAGGCATAACTGGGTGCCAAAAAAAAGATACAATCCCATCCAGACTTACAACATAAAACATGTATCCTGATCCAAGACAACATATATTGGAACTCCATACAGCCACACCACATCATCCATATACCTCATTACCAAGACATCTATTGCGCTCGAATCCTTGATCGCCAAGAAGTGAGATGAATTCATCAACTGTTCCACTACTACCAAATAGAATCACATCCTCCATGAGACCTAGGTAATTCTATGAAAAAATCCATCGATATGTCATTCCACTTCCACACAGGAACATCTAAGGGATGAAATAGACTCCCGGGAACATGGTACATAGCCTTCACCTACTAACACACTATCCACCTTGCCACAAATTTTGCCACTACCATCTACACCCCAGGAAACCAAAATTATTCCCTCAAGACTTAGTAAATCTTAGAGACTCCTAGATGCACTGGTAGTGGTGAGATATGGAACTCACGAGGAACTCCCTCATGACTCACCAATATGACAAACAACTTACCACTGAACAACATATGATTCTGGCTATCCTCCAACCATCCCTTTAGAGCATCACCCTAGGAAAAAAGATCTTGCATCACTTAAGCCTATAAGTATCCCCACTGAGACTTCTCTACCTGCTGTACTAAGGAAGACTACACTGCCATCTAAGACAGATAACCTCTTCCACTATCTTCCCTGGCATCTAGGCGAAAAGTGGCTAATAATTAAATTTGCTTCCAAGCATTCGTGGATTCCTGAACTATCTCATTTTGTGACTTACTGCTCAAGGAATTGGCCACCATGTTTCACTTCCCTAGGGTTTAAGAGATCTTGATTTCATAGTCCTGGAGAAACTCCATTCACCTTTGTTTCTGCAAGTTTAAGTCTCGTTAGGAGAAGATATACCTCAGGCTCTTGTGATCCATGAAGACCACAAAGAACTCCCCGATAAGGTAATGCCACCACAACTTTATCATAAATATGATTGTTGTAAGTTCTAGATCATGGGTTTCATAGTTACATTCATGAGGACATAACTACCTAGAACCATAAGAGATTACTCCTCACAACTTAATCAATACACATCCCAAGACTAGGCTGGAAGCATCACAGAACTCCTCAAACATCACCCCTTGCTCCATCAACAAAATAATTTTGGAACTGAACAACTTCCCCTTAATATAGATGAAAGCTACTTGACACTATTCACTCCAAACAAATCCCTTGTCTTTTATGGTCAAAGTTGTCAATGGAGCTGCAAATCAAGAGAATTCAGGTACGAACCTCCAATAATAGCCTACCCGACCCAAGAAACTACAAACCTTTTCCACATTTTTGGGTGATTCCCAAGAAAAAACCACTTCGAACTTTGACGAGTCCACTTCTATCCCTTGCTGAGATGCCATGTGTCCAAGAAAGTTCACCTTTCACATCCAAAACTTGCACTTTGAAAAATTTCCATAGAGCTGGTGTTGTCGGAGGACCTCCAAGACAGTCCTCAGATGCTCAGAGTGCTCCTCCTCTGACCTTAAGTAGACCAGGATATCTTCGATGAACAAGATGACGAACCAGTCCAGGTATTCACGGAAAATAGAGTTCATGAGCCCCATGAACACGGTTGGTGCATTCTTGACAATGAAGGGCATGACCATGAACTCGAAGATCCCATACCTAGAGCTGAAATTAGTCTTCAGGATGTCACAATCCTTTACCCTCAACTGGTGATATGTAGACCATAGATAAATCTTAGATAACCAACCTTCAACCTTTAACTGGTCGAAAAGATCATCGATTCTCAGAAGGGGGTAATGGTTCTTGAACGTCACCTAATTTAGTCTTTGATAGTCTATGCACGGTGTTAGACCACCATCCACCTTATTTGTGAACAAAACTACAACACCCCACGATGACACACTTAGTAGAATAAAACCCTTTATCATCAGGTTGTCAACTTGAATTCACAACTCCTGCAACTCAGAAGGTTCCATTAAATAGGGATCCATTGAAATCAGATGGGCACCAGGTTGCAAGTCTATTTCGAACTCAATGTCACGTCAAGGGGGTATAATTACATCCTCTTTGGGTAAGACATACATGAAATCACTGAAAACCCCCAAAACATCCACCATCTCTATATCCATTGGTCCCACTAACATCTTTATCAAGGAGAAAAAAGAGGATCCACATATCGGTTACCCTCCTAACAAGTTTGATCGCCAACAAAAGCTTTGGGTTCGTTACCCACATATGATAACACAACTCTTATTCGAAAGAAATCAATAATAGAGGGCATAGAAAGTAACCAGTCAATGACTAGGATGACATCGTATGGGTGCATCTTTAGCAGAAGAAGGTCCCCACTATACTAATGCGGCCCCTACATTAGTCTACATACTTGACAAACATCAAAAGACTGGTTTGAACTTCATCTGGAATACTCGAAACCAGTTCCATGGGAATTATCTCTAAATCTAGACCCAGGGCATGGGATAGACTTGGTGAAAAAGGATTGCAAAGCTCTTGAATTGAACAACGAATTCACAATGGTACTAAACAGATTGATCGTACCTCAAAAAACCTTTGGCCCTGTTGGAACTACTACCTATGTGGTGTGAAACTACCCAGGCTTAGTTCTTATACCTCTCTACTACCGACCAACTCCCCGCCCATGCCATGGTCAAGGTCCCTATAGATTTCCCTATGATCAGCCTACCCCAGCACCGTCTACCCTCGGTGGAGTGGGAGCTCACTACACCTACTACTGGAAGGGCCATACTGACAATTACTACTGCGGAGGTGGGCACTGAACCTACCACCCCCACCTTACTAAGTCCAAACTAGGAACTGGTTCTAAAAATTTACATAGCCTCCATAGATAAAGAACCTCATTATCAATCCCATAAGTAAAGGGAGAGGACCAGGAGATTAGAACTAGAACTACTGAGGCCCACTCCCGGCTGTACGAGACCTGGAAGGCCCTAACACCAGAGACCTTTTGCTGACGACTTTCCCCACTGATGAACTTGGCTATCTCCCCTCTTGAGGAACACCTCCCATCAAGTGAATCCTTTCCACTACCTCATCCTTATTATGAACCTCTATTTACATCGGTTGAGTGAAATGAGTAACAAAATACTAAATAGAAGGTCATAGTGTCTCCTCTAAGCATCTCACTTGGGACTCCTCATATGGGAAGAGATTCATTGTGATGTGCAAGAGATATTTGAACTTGATCCCAAGTTCCCTCAATGAAATACCCCATAGTATAGAGAGAGTATCTCCTACCACTTCTTAGCCTTCATTGTGGAATAATGGAATTCCTCAAGGAAATCCCTTTCAAAGTCATCCCACGAGACCATAGTTTCCTTCCTATCCTCGAAGTAAAGTGCCCACCACTGACGCACTGCTCCTCATATCTAGATTACTTCTAGAGGAACTAATAATCTGGTAAAACCTAGATCAACTTAAAAGTGATCACCAGATCTTTGAGCCAACTCTCTGTCTTGATGTTTGAGACACTGCCCTCATACTTCCCCGGAGTCTTATGTTGGAAGGCACGAAGCATATTATACCAGTGGTAATGTTATTCCTCTCGATCATCCTTCCACTGATCAACTGAGCCAACCTATCAGGCCTTCACTACTCATACCACATGGGGATGACATTCGAGTTCCATAGCTAAAAAATTAAACAAGGAACTCTTAATCCCAAGTTGTGTGGAAATTTTTTTTAATTTTGTTTTTAATTTTAATTTATTTTAAGTTCCCAAAAATAGAAGATATACAAGAAAAAAATTAATTATGATGCATGTTCCTTTCCTAGGGTCTCTACCCTAAAACTTGTGTAGCCTCACTTGGCCGTTCAGTAGGTCTAGAGTCCTTACATTGGATCATAGCCCCCCCAAAAATCTCATGTCCTAGCCAGTCTTCCTTGGCCTATTTTATGTGCCAATATTTCCTATCACCATTTCTCTACCATCCCATGAAATCATATCTATGCATAAATATGAACCCCATCCTATCTCTCAAACTCCTAAAACCTTCATTTGATACCATTTTTTCTTGACCTTCAAATGAGGGAAGGGATAATAAAGTGCCATTCCCTTTCTTCATCAAGTTGAAAGAGAGAAAACGACCCCTAAATCCTTCCTTCGATAGGCCCCATAGTGGGGACTAGCACCAAGGAAAAATAATATCCCACATAAATATAAGGAATTACCCTTTTTATAGAAAAATATTGGGAGATAAGATGGGAAATACGAAACAACTCCCAATACCAAAAGAAAAAGTGAAGCCAAAACCCATTCCCACATGCATGTTCAAATAAAGATAATATAGGGTACAACAAAACTCCAAAGTAAAGTACCAAAAGAAAAGAGACTAAGAAAAAATAGTAACTAATCCCAACTCCCAAGCTATTAAAGTTCAGCACGGTCCTCAAAGTCCTCCTAGAAACATGAAAACGATTTTATATATGTAGGGTGAGAATACAAGTATACTCAGAAGGGAAAACTAAAGCCACTAGTCCACAAGTGAAGGATCATACTAACATCCCTATGAGAAAACAGTAGAACCTGAAACCACCTACTAAGGAATACTGACCATCCTGGACTCACTAAGGCACACTCACCAAATAACCCAAGTTAATTAAAGTAAAAGTATAAGTACATCAATATTTGGGTAACCCACACCACTTTCACAGTAGTTAGATAGTCATTCCTAATAGATAACTTCTTGATGCTACCAATCTTCTCATATGAAGTCCCACTACCACAATATTCCCACACTCATCTGGGCCTCAAATCACACACAACCCCGCCCACAGACACATGGGCTACAACAACCACACCACTAACCCGAAGACATACAGGACTCATCTTGAAGACACCTAGGAAAAAAACCTAGCCTGCAAACACCTGGGCCTCTCATCTACAAAAAACACTCACCTGAAGAATCTTGGACTATGGTAAGCCTCAATCTTTTAAATCTTACCCAGATATGATTGAGTAGTAAGAACCTTGAAGAGAGTGTGAGGAAGAAAGTTAGTAACCCGCCATCCATCCTCCCACTAGGATGTTGGGAAATATGATCTCCCCCATGAAATAGAGGTGTTCGGAACATAGTGCTCAACAAGGGTGGGGTACATATAGAAATCACAAGAAACTAAAATATATATAGGTAAAAAAACATTCAGTCCCACCTATGTGTTTCCAAACAAGGAACCATCCCACATAAACTATCTTTGCTGCTACCTTGATATGCACAACCACACGAAAATCCACAATAAAACACAAGACTAAACCCTTTTAATTTAAACACTTTACATCTATTAATTAAGGGGTTAAAATTAATTTTTTCTAGAACCACACGGGGCAACTAACAAGAACAACTTCTCAAACTATTCTCATAAGGATAAAGGCCACTAAACACTACCAAGTAAAAACCCAAATGCAGTCCGAGTTCATGACAACACAAACCTATATTTTTGAAGTCCCACTACATGAAAAGTCTATATCCACACATAAATCCCACTTCCCAAAATCACTCTGTGACCACAACACAAAAAAAGTAGTTCAGCTTCCTACAAGTTCATCTATTCCACAACCAATCAATATCTGATACTGAGAAGCCAACTCACCACCGGTACCTCCCAATCCACAAAGCCCATAATAACTACCATTAACCCTATTCCTGTTGCACACTCATACCACACCCTTCTTGCGGAGCCCACTCCTATTCCCAACCATGTACCCAGAACCATGCTCCCAACAACAACACCACACAACTCACACTAGGTTAAAAAACTCCAAAGAACATAGCACTTAGCCACACCTATCAACATGATGTGTATATACTCAGTTTTAGCTATCAAAGTTTATTTAATTACACTTAATTATAACTATAGTGATCACAAAATAGGCTTGATACTTGTGGATTAATTTATTTAACAAAGTATATGTGGTTAATTTTTTTTTTCATGTTACGACAGTTTATCAAAGCATCACAAAAAGAAGAACATTACTAGTGCAAAAGAAAACACCAATAAGCTCCATGATTATCTAAAGGAATACAGACATGACAACCATAATAGAATAAAAGATAACTAATAAAATAGGCGATCAACATCAAACCACTCTTATCTGGTTATTTTATTTACCCATGTTTTCTTTTAATCAAATTCAGTCCTTATCTATTTATTGTTTATAAGAAAGGTTTTCAGCCATTACTCAAAATAATTAATTATCATACCCACCCCGAATGATGCACAACTAAAGAGAATCAAAATACATCCCTACTTGGATGATAAAAGGATCAAAGTTCCTCCTTGCATGAAGAACATGGATTGTGCGAGCAACAGGGAGGAACTCTACGAAAAATGACTAAGAGGGGCTCTAGAACAGGTGAATGAAAAGTCTAGGGAGGAAGGATCTAGGCTCACAAAGGGAAAATAAAAAACAAAAAAAGGGAAGATACCAACTTTTAAGAGTCGTATCCTATTTCAAAGGAAGAACGGTTTTAAAAGACTTCATCATGGGATCACGGTCAAGATCACATGGTTTGGGTATCTCAAATTTCCCAGGACATTAGGATATTTAATGATATAATCAACACCCTTTGAAACAACTATAGAAGGCTTTAAACATGGTTTACAAAAAATAAAATGTAAAAGGGATGAAATAGAAAAACTCAGAAAAACTGGAAAACCGTAAATAAGTCACTAATGGGTGAGTCACCGATGACGAGCCACCAATGGGTGAGCTACCGATGCAACCTACCATATCTAAGACACCAATGCTGATCCACAGATGCCATGACCTACCGATTCAATGACCTACCAATGCTTTCACCTACCGATGCACTAACCAACTGATGCAACGACCAATCGATTCCTCGACCTATCGATACCCTGATTTACTGAAAATGACGCACCTGACACACTAATGTTGACACACCTGACTCACCGATACTGACACATCGACATGCCGATGCACTGACATGCTGACGAAAAAACTAGAAATTTGGAAAACTCTTGAAGTAATCCACCAATAGCTCTTAGAACACCTCAAACATTATATTTTCACAAAGTAAGGGCATGGGGGAAATCCGGGTTATTATAGGCTTATAATTAGTCTCAATGGTACATGTATGGATAATTCATTGGAAAGAATCATTGATGTCATATGAAACTGAAATTTTTATGTAATTCAAGCCTTTTGGAACATATGTTCTTTATAAAGAAAGGATAAGATTAATTATCTTTCATAATCCATCTAGAGATCATTCCATAAGAAAGAAAATCATTTATTATCCCCATAACCACAACACACATATGAAATGTGTCTTTAAAATAGAAATCTTATATGCACACACCCTCATTATAAAGATGATTAAACTCTTTTATTAAAGGCTATGTGAGTATTTCTAAATAACTTATAGGATTGAATGTTGTAAATATAAGTATATTGATGTAAGTAAATGATTTTTTCATAAAAATAAATGGAGAAATTTGATAAATATTAATTAAAATAGACCACATACTATGAAAAGTTAGAATATATCTAAAGAAATTAAAACTTCTACATGATAGACCCAACCTAACATTTCTCACTTCAACTGCAAAATATGGATATCTTGAATCAAATGTTTTACATGATAATATATCATCATGATGGACTAATTTGTAATTATCCTTATTTATTTCAGTATCATTGCATCACATATTTTTTGAAATTTTACCATACATAGAAATAATTTAAATCTTAAGAGTCAATGGAAAGTACCACTTTACATTCAATGATACATAAGGAGTTCCATCTATATTGGGATTCTGTAAAGAATTTACATATTTATTCACTTATTTAATCCTATAATATCCTTCCAAAATTGGTTATTTTCATTCAATAAGGTGTCAATTTTATAAGTTAAAAATCTAAGATGATCAATTAACATTTTCAATGCCTTGTGTTCGTACGGGAATTTGGAATTCAGTATAATTTTGAATTTTCTATTAGTAAATAGGATAGATTTTGAAATAGAGTTTTAAATTGAATTTTAATGGTCGAAACCTATAAAAGAAGGTATTTTGGACATAAAATAGAGGTTTTATGGTGGCCAAGAGTAGTGTAATTACTTTAGAAAGGATCTAGGCTAGCTGGACTGTAGTATGTAGCCACCAACTAGCCCTTACCAGCCCACTGGCTAGCCAGTGGACCTATACCAGCTACCTAAAGAGAATATGGGTGTTTTTTATGAGGGACAGTTTGGTAATTTTACTAGACACCCCCTTAGTTTTTTGAGATAAAATAGGGTAAGAGGGGAGGCCACTCAGCTAAGCCACCCCCACTCTTGGATCCTTTGACCCCCCTTTATAGCACATGTTCCTGGGATGTTTTTTATGGTGATCTAAGGAAGGTTCCTCCATCATTGCTCTGTCCTTGGATTATCCCTCTATTACCACTAATATACTTTCTTTCACTTAGGTGTTTTGATATTATTACACCATAGAATGGTGGAATCATCTATAAATTAAGGGGATTTAGTTCTTCCTATGTAGAGGATATCCTAAGAAAATGTCCGGGTGCTGCTGTTTTGTTGAATCATGGAGAGTATTTAAATCTACCAAATTATTTATGGTTTATATTATAATTGTAATTAATGGGGTTTGTGAAATGGTGATTCATGTAAGGTATTTTACTAGGTGTCATTTTGGGAGTATAATATGGAACTCCCCCGAGTGGTTTCTCTAGGTTTCATTAAGAAATGAGTAGTCAATAACCTAATGGAAAATTATGAATTTACTGATTAAATGGTTTAATATTGTAAATTTTTATCTAATTATGAATTTAAATATAATTAATTTACTTGGATTATTGGGAATGATTTATTGGATCAATCATCAATGTATGATTGGATTGAACTTAGTTTAATCTCAATGGGCCTTGATAGAGCTACCAACCCTTATAGATAAATTTGGAAAGTGTCATGAATGAGGTAGGTGTTATAACATACACAACCTATGTTTTTTTATTTTTATTATATGCATGGTAAAATGTAGATTCACCATCTTAGGGTGATCATCCTCAAAATTAAATCAATTGGTATATTATGAATTAATTATATTATTAATCTAATTAAGGGAAGTTGACTAATTAAATGAACCATGGCCCTTGAAATGAATGAGCTCTAGGGGTCATGAACAAACTGTGTGTGCTATCTATTTACTTAGACATCGATGGATGAGGCCAAGACTATTGAGATACCTAGTGGACTCTATACCTCTTGAGAGGTGAGGCTATACCAAATGAAACTCATCATCCCATGTATTGGGGCTTAAGACACCTCTAAGATGAAGTCGAGTGTGAACATATATATCATAGTTTATTTTGGCCTCAGAGAACCTAATTTTTTAATTTTTAGTTATTAATGATTGTTAAGATGACTGTGATATGATAAAACCTATCCCATATAATGTGAATAGGTCTAGGTGTATAGTCCATAAGTAGATTGGGATCGGGTTGGGTGACAAGATTGACCCAAAGTGAATTTAAGGATTGATATACGACATGGTCCATCTATTGATAGTTTCCTTTGCGGAAAGTTCACATATAACTAGTGAGGCTATGTTTCCCCATTGATGATGTCATGGGACATGACATGGTTTTAGTGTTGGGTATTAATCCGAGACCTTATTTGAGATTGAAGTTCATCATGAGGGTACCTATGATATATTTTGACCTTGGTGACATGAGTGGGTGCCTCACTAATAAAATGACCCTAAGTGGGTACGTATAGACATGGATAGAGATGGTTGTAGGTGTCACCCTCAAAATTATACTAATGTGGAATCCTGATTGGGATGATATGTTGATGAAGAGAATGACAATTCAATCAGCCCTTATTCCTTCTTTTTTTTTTGTAAAAAAAACCGAAGGGGAAGTTACTTGTTATCAAACCCTTTGTTGGGCTACCAGGGTTTGGAGTTGGGTTCATGGTTTGTGTTACCATAGAGTTGGAGCTTGATGTTGGAGCTACCACATATTTGAAGCTTGGATGTTCAGAAAACCATGGGATGAGTCCCCAAAGTTTTTATGATATAGATGATAGATTCAATTGATTTGGAGATTGATGTTTGGATCTCCCATGGATTTGGATCTCAGATTTGGAGCTACCATGGGTTTGGATCTCACTATAAGATATTCAATGGATCTAGAGATTATAATCTTGGACTTTCATGGGATGGGTACTCAGAGTCATGAGGATATGGTTGAGACTTCCATGTATTTGGATCCTTCATGTTAATGGGTTTTCACGATCACCATGATGTTCTTAGAGACACCCTAGTATTGTATGAAGTAGGATCGATCAATCAAGGTCCCATACTTGAGGATTGATAATGGATTATTATTTTTTATTTTTATAATATTTTTTATAGTCATGTCACACACACATATAAAAACAAATTCCAATTACTACACAAATACGTTAATGGTTTCCTACTGAGTTATGTAATCACACCCTACTTTGGCCGCCACTGCACATGGGTACTCGAGAAGCTATCATATGGCCATTATAGGAATAGGTTAGGTTTGGGTGCAGATCATGATCGATCTAGAGTAGATCATTTGGGATCAGGATACTGGGGTGTGATATGGCTTAGAGCTTTAATAAAGCCAACATCCTTATTTCTTTTTTATTATGGTCTATATATGTGACCAGCCTTGTCGGTGGTATGTTTTGAATACCATATGTTAGCTCTTTATTTTTGAATAGAATGTATAGTTTATTTACCATTTATATGTAATATTATGTGATGGATGTTTATGATGTATTATTAGTAATTTTATTTTGATTTTCTCTCTAATAAAGGGGGTATAAACTCCCCATGACACCTCCTTAGACCCCTGCATCTAGTTGATTGCCTCAATCATTTGGGGATGTGTGCCTAAGGTCACATGGTGCCACCAGTATGGTTATTATATATATTTATCTTATCTAGGATGTTAAAAATCTATATTAGAGGTAGTTTCTTTATTTTTTCCTTACTATTTTGGGAGTTGGTAGATAGGAGACACAAGTATGTATTAGAACTTGCCATGAAACCTGACTGGTGCACCATAAACACCTTTCCCTATGGAAGTCTAGGTTACCATTCATGTGGGATTTTTGTTATATATTATTCAATTATTATTGTTTGTGATTTTAACCTAATGTAACACACATGAGTTTTGGTATTAATTATTGGACTATTCATTGTATTTATAGATCTTGTTCCATTAAAAAAAGACATGTTCTTGATTTGGATATTGAACTATAGAGGAAAGATGTGTCTCATGAATAATATTATTCATCTAGTATTCACATGATATATCGAAATTCTAGTGTGAAATTTCACTAAAAACTAAGGTTCATCTAATTAAATCGTCAGAAACTACTCATATGATGTTTTCCCATATAAGTACTTTGTGGAATTATAGTCAACTGGACAAAATTGTATATATGTATTTACTTTTGATGGTAAGTTATATAGATTTATGAAGAATGGATCAGTGAGGAGAATGATTGTATAATCACTTGATTCATGTGAAATGTAGTGATCCTAGTGGGAGCACTGGAATTTGGTGCTTTCATCACAAACTACCTATTAGATGTTTTTATTTAGGGTTGGTTATTTAAAGTTTCTGTAACAAATTATATAGAATTCTATCATATATATTGGAATGGAATTCTATTTAGATGAACCATATAGTTGTTTTTACGTTGATATGGGTCATCTAGGATGACATTTTTGTTTATGTTAGTGTTTATTAATGATTTGTGATTCTCCAGGGGCAGTCCCATGTGAAGATGTTCATGGGAATTGGTTCCCTTATGATTCGATGATTTTGGAATGTTATTCCAATTATATGTATGAGATCCATGCCTGATGGTCTGTCATGTGTGTTTTCATGGGACCCTGAGGTGGGATTTTGGACAATACCCTATGAACTGGGATATTCTATGAGTAATAAACCAAGTGATACTTTAGCAGATGAGCTATGTGGTCAAACCTAGTGACCATTTGTGAGAAATGTTTTGTCGGGATAAGAGGGATATCCAAGTGAACCCTAAGATAAGACCTACCCATATAAATATAGTCATTGGTATGATTTATGGTGACCCATCAAAGGTATTATCTTGGGTTTATGGACTCCTTATAGACCGAAGCGTGGGTTTGCACTTATGACTTGGAATGACTCCAGGTGGTGGATAAGTGTGTGGTTAATCTTTTAACAAGTTAAGTGCTTGATTTAGAAGAGGATTTCCAAGGGATATTATTGTTGTATGGGGTTGAAATTCAATGGTTAATGGTTATACTCGTTGTATTATTTGTGAATCATTGTATCATTAGTCAGGTTTCAGTGATCAGGTGGTGTTGAATATTATAACCATTTATTTTAAAATGAGATGGAGGTAGTGAATAGAAGAGATGCATAGAGATATTTAGTTGGGTTAGTGAGGGGATATGTGAAATAAGGACCAATTAGTTTTAAGGCCTATCCCATGGCCATAGTTTCCTGAGGATTATTGTAGAAATTGAGGTTTCCTGGTGGAGTGAGGTGACACCCTGAATGGATTAGGTGTGGTGTAGTGATCAATCTGGGTTGGAACTTGATGGAAGCATTAAGGGTTGAGGTGAAGGGAAAGCATGGATTTGGAGGATAAACACATGAATTTTATAGTGGGGATCTTCGAAGGTTGTTCTTGAGGAGTATAATAATGGGATATGTATGGTAAAGAGAGAAAAATCAATCATCAGACGGAGATACCCTCATTATGGAATGGGTTTTAAAGTATGTCATTGTAACTATTCTTTGACGGAATGACAAGGTGGTAAATGATGGTTTGGGTTTGAACTTTCTGTGAGTAGGTTTGGATGTGTCCATCCATAATTTTTAGGGATATATGAGATGTGGGCCATGGTGTTTGGATTTTGACTAAGTGAAGTGATAACAAGGACCCTCATATGGTGTGGAGAATCATATCGGCCATAGGTGATATTAACCTATGTGGATAGGGTCATGATTTTGGTAGACCATTTGGTAGATGGTTTTCATGGAAATTTGATGCCAATGACTAGGAAAGTTCTTGACATAAAAATGGTTTTCATGATAGATGAAGTTCAAGAATGGGTGTCGGGATCAGGAAGGTTTATGAAGAATGGAATGTGTTGGATCAAAAATGCGCCAGTGATCATGATAAGTATGATATGGATTCAGTCGACTGATAATCCAATCAAGATCACATCCGGTTTTGGAACATACATTAGTATGGGTCCTTGAATGATAACAAGATGCTTTTGGGGTGAAGGTCATCAGGATCAAGTAATTTTGGTAACATGTTAGTAGTTAGAGTTAGTTTTTTTGTGGTAGTTCAACTCTAGGGGAGTCCGACTGGTCCTTTTATGTAAAATTGGATGTGGAGAGCCTAAAATAACACCAGATTCATCATTTTTGGATATTACTAGTGTGTTTTGTGAATTATATTTGGATTTATTGAGAAAATAAAGTGTGAATGTGTTATGCTTGGATAATGGAGGCATGCATTTTTTGGCTTGGAAATGAGAATTTAGAGTCAATAGTAATTTTATCATGCATTTTTGGGTGTGGTGAGTTAGAAATAATTCTAATAAAATCATTATAACGTGGGAATAGTTTCATGATAGTAAGTTCCAATAGTGGGGAGTTCCATTTATTTGAATTGTCCCTGAGGGATATGACCCATGCTTGGTATCACCATAGGTTGAATGAAGAATTTTGTGATGATGTGATTGTGTTTTAAGATTGATAGGATCAGGAAAGTGCTATCCTGGTGTTTTAGTAATTGTTATGATTATTGGATCATGGTTTAATAGCTTAAGTTACATAAATCGATGTTCTTTAGGATCATGTTGGATGATTTGAGTTGGGAATCATCTAGTTGATGATAAATTAATGAACAAGTTAGGTCGGGATAGTCAATTAGACAAACACTAGGACTTATCAAGGATGATAAGTGTTATGGTGGGGAGTTTATAATCCCTCATGTCTGTATATGCGTTTTGAATTTAGTATAATTTGGAATATTTGATTAGTGGATGGGTTAGATTTTGAATCAATGTTTTGAATTGAATTATGAATATTAAAATCCATAAATGAGGTATTTTAAACATGGAATGGATTTTAGATGATGTTTGAAAGTAGTATAAGGGAATCAAAAGGAATATGGGATATCTGGGATACAATTTTCAACCACCAACTAATCAGTACTATCACATAAACTAGCCAGTGAGTCTGATAGTGGCCTGAGTTCCATTACAGGTGCCACCGGCTAGCTGGTGGACCTATATCATTTAGATGGATGGATTATGAGTGTTTTTTATAGGGGGAAGGATGTAAAATTTACCACCAAACCCCTATGGTTTTTGAGATCAAATAAGGAATAAGGGGAGGACATTCAGCTGAGCCACCCCTCTCTTGGCTCCTTTGATCCCCCTTATAGAGGGATGATTTTGGGAGATTTTCAATGGTGATCCAAGATAGGTTCCTCCATATTTTTTCCATCCTATTATTATCCCTCAATTCCCATTGATCTACTTTATTTTCGCTTTGGGTTATTGAGTTTATTCAAGTAGAACATAGTGGAATCATCTTGAAATAAAGGGGTGTTCATTCTTCCTGTGTAGAAGATATCCTAATACAATGTTCATGTGTTGTAGTTTATTTAATAGTCAATTGTATAGTTCATAATCAAATTATTTATGAATTTAATTTAGAATTAAATTAATTGGGCATGTGAAATAGTGATGTGTGTTAGGGTTATGCCTATGAGTGGTGCCAGGAGTCTGTTGTGGACCTCCCATAGGTGGTTTCTCATGGTTTCATTAAGCGGTTAGTGGAAAATGTGATAATAAAATATTATTCCATTTTGAATTAAATTGAAGAATCTTATAAATTTTTAATAAATTATTAATTGAATTATAATTATTTAACTTGGGTTCTTGGGAATAATATATGGGATTGAGCATCGGTGCGACCTTGGATTGGACTTGAACGGGCCTCTTCGGCCCATGACATAGCTACCAACCCTTGGATATAGATTTGGAAAGCATCATGAGTGTTGTAGGTTCTCTCTTGTACACACCATATAGTTTATGATTTTTATTATAAGTATGATTACATGTGTGTAAGAACCTGGATCTTCGTTTCATGTATGTTTTTATTTTTTTGGTCATTTTTGAGAAATAGAGGAAAATCTAGAAATTTTCAACTTACACGCCATGTACTTTATAAGTACATGCTGTGTACTTTGATGCTGTGTAAGACCGTGTGATGGACATGTCCGGGCCACACACACGATGTGTAGGGGCGATGTGGAGGTCGCTTAAAGCGGAGTACATAAAGGCCAATTACACACCGTGTACCCTAGAAGTACAAACCTTGTAGGATCTTTTTTTCATTAGACGGACCGGGGTCACGCCTAATTGACAGAAACATCTTCTCCTCAGGATTCTTCGACCAGGAGCATCCATATGAACACGAACATCCACCGAGCCCTAGAGCCTCCATCCGTTCTCCAAATCGACCACCATTGATTGCGTTGGAACCACAATGGTGAGCTATTCCTTATTCACAAGTTTCATTCCATGATTTCCCTTATTTCTTGAGATATTGTGGGTTGAATGTTTTGTGAGTTTTTGTAGATATACACCATTATAAAGAGAATCAAGCCTCGTGGTTCAAGTATATTGATCTCTTAGCACCAAGGTAGGTGGTTTGTGCCTTACCTTTCGAAGTCTTTGAGTTTTATGTGCAAATTTCCACCAATACCCGTGAACGGGGTATTTTGTGTTCACCTTTTTGCCCTATTGTTCTCCTGCCTTTCTTGTATGATCATGTAGAGGTAATTTAATCATATGTGAGGATAATTTGTTGTCCTTGGATGTTTTTCCCATGCCTTATTCTGTTTACAACCCTTTGGATCTTGTTAGCCTTTGGCCGTTATGCTTGTTTCCATGCCTTGTGACCGTAGGATGGAGTGATATTCTTGACATTCTTGTTGTTATGTAGAATGGTTATCCAAGTGGCTCTATAGGTGTACTTTGGCCTTATAGAATTATTATGCACTGACTGGCATGGGACTATGAGAACCAAGTGCTATAGACTATAAGGGATAGACCGAGTGAGATTCCCAGAGAGTCCTGGATATTATAGACTGTTAGGGGTAAACTGAGTGAGCTTCCCAGAGAGTCTCAGACATTATAGACTAGAAGGGATAGAATGAGTGAGATTCCTAGAGAGTCTTGGATATTATAGACTACAGGAGGGTAAATCGAGTGAGCTTCCTCAGAGAGTCCTTTCTTGTATTAATTTTCTTAAAACCTTTCCCGGCTAAAGAAGGAATTGATTTAGTGAGATTACTTAGAGAGTCTGTGATAGACCTGATACTATAGGAGGAATTGACTGAGTGAGATTTCTCAGGGTGTTTCTAGACCTTGGGGCTATAAGAGGGTTAGACCGCGTGATCTTCTTCAGAGAGTCCTTGACTACACTAGACTATAAGTGGAATTGACCGAGTGAGCTTCCCCAGAGAGTCTTATAATTTCATATGACCATACCAGAAGGGTTAGGCTAAGTACACTACCTAGAGGGTTGTGGGAGATTCTTGGATAGGACCAGAGGGGTTGTCTGTGAGTACTTCCCAAAGGGGTTCCTGTTGTGGTTAGCTATTTGCTTTACTACTGCTTGTTGTTCTGTCGATTGATTAATGTTGTACATCATCCTGTTACTGCTTACTGATTACTGCCTGCTGTTTACTGTTACTAATTACTACTTCCACTATTGCATGTTTTGTTCATTTACATTGTGTAATTTTCCAATGAGGGAATAGTTTCCCCACTATCACACACAAGGCCCTCGCTGCTAGTCGACAGCCTCTGACATTTGGGGAAAGGTGCTTGAGGCCATGTGACCAACCGGGTATGGGGCGCCTCTGGGTGGATTCTGGAACCGGGACATTACAAAGTGGTATCAGAGGAATTATTTTCTCTTGATTTACTTTTTGGAACCTTTAGCTAGGGATAGGATGGATTCAGTACTTGGTAATAATCTGTGCCCGAGAGTAGCTAACCCATGTACAAGGAAAAGCCAATCTACCTTGTTATTGCAGTTTTCTAGTTTTGAGTTTTTTACAGTTGATATGATTTCACCTAGAGTGATTCACATGCCTTGTGTTGTTATTTTTGTTCTATTGCGGTTTTATTTCTGTCGCAACCCGATGAGATGAGGGTATTCCATCTCATGCATCATATAGGCACTTGTTAGAAATCACATTCCATGTATTCTTTCAATTCCATCCAGGGTGCATTAGCGATTGCATGTTGTTGTGATATACGTTGTGTATATTATGCATGATGTTGTGATATATTATTTGATAGAATCCCTATAGTTTGATAGAGAAATTGTTTGTATTGCACCTTGCTTAAATGGAAGCCAAATTTTTCTTCTTGAGGTGTTATGGGCCCTCATGGATCAGAACTTGGTGGATCATTGACTTGTTTCCCTTGTATGTGATATGTAGGAGATGCCAAACTTTTATTCGCATGGAGTATGGGACATCATAGATCGGGATTTGGCACCTTCATGCTTGTTTTTCAGTGTTTTCTGGGCATCAGTGCAGTTTCTGAGCTACTGCCCAGAAAAAACTAGAATACATAGTGTGCAATGTATGACTACACACTTTGTAGTTTTTAAACTGTGTCACTGACTGTGTGAGCAGAAACACGGTGTAGTGAAAAAGTCTTCAGGAACACGCCGTGTATGGTAGGTACACGTCGTGTAGTAGTGAGCTATGTACCCGACCATGTCACTAATAACATGGGTCGGGGAAGCTCGTGCAGAATATGCCGTGTATCCTTGTTCTAGGTACCCGGCCGTGTCATGAACAACATGGTTCAGTGTTATCTCTCCTATACACACCGTATTTGTCTGGAACACGCCGTGTAAGGGTCATCTGTGTAGCCGAACATGTAACTAACAACACGGGTCGCCAAAACCTTGTCTATTACACGTCATCTTCTTCGTTAACATGTCGTGTAGTCTAGGGTTAAGAGGACTGTGTGAGTTAGCCATGTAAAGAGACTCAGGTAGGGGAATGAAGTTAAAGTACCCGCCGAGTGTGGGGAAAACACGCCATGTAGTCTGGGGTGTTACATGACTAAAGATGGCAGAAGTACACTCCCAATTGTTTGGATTAAGAGGATACACCATGAAGTTTTATACATGTCGTGTAGTCTTATTTTGTAGAACTTTCTTGTTCTTTCCTCCCTTTCCCGTTTTGTACTCTTGTGTTCTCTGTCCTTGATATTCCTGACTTAAGGTGTGCTTTTTTTCATTTAGAGATATGCCATGGAGATGTCCTTCGGTTGTACGTTAGCTGCCAGATGGTGATCAGACACCAGATATGGCCGATCAGGGACCTCTTTCAGATTCTCCTACTGTTCCAATCTTGGCACTAGTAGTTTTCCTAGTTTTAGGCACCGATGCGCAGTTCATGGAGGACTTCTGGAGGATGATGCTGACCTTTCAGGGAGCGCTGCCTCCTGCCCCGTCGATGGATGACTGGACACGGGTTTTCCAGCAGTAGCATCCTCCTACATTCTTAGGGGATGGAGGATCCCAGGCTACTGAGTCGTGGCTAGAGGCCACACTGATGATCTTTGAGAATTTGGAGATACCTCAAATAAAAGGGTAAATCATGCTACTTATATGATCTGAGACACCACCAAGAGGTGGTGGGAGATGATCTCACAGTCAGGGTGCCAAAAGAGTATGACTTGGGATGAGTTTCGGCGCATATTCTATGATTAATTTTATCCGGAGACCGTGAGGACTGACCGAGCCTGAGAGTTTATGAGTCTCAAATAGGGTACTCTTTCTGTTACGGAGTAATCGTCTCGCTTTACCGAGCTGCAGCGCTTCACGCCGATTCTAGCAGGTGATGAGTTGTTTCTTTCTAGGAAGTTTGGGGATGGTCTCAAGGAGGATATCTGTTCCTAGGTGAATATCCTCAGGTTGACTTTGATATCATATATCATCAACCAGCGGCTAATCACTGAGCGTAACCTGACGGATTCTGGAGCAGTGAGCTAGGGCGGTTTGACACCCAGAGTTAGTGTTCCTACCACTGATAGCAGGAAGTGCCGCAGGGAGTCTGCTTGAGGAGATCAGGGTAGGAGGAATATATCTTCGGGTATCCAGGTTGTATTCTACCAGTATGGTAGGAGCGGGCATACTAGGACTTAGTTCCAGAGAGACCCGATGGAGTACCGATCTTGCGGCAAGATGGGCCATCTTTAGTGTTTCTGTCAGATCTTCTCGCCTATTGCTGGTGGTAGGAGTTCTTATATAACCCCACGTGCAAGAGATGTATCGCCAGTTTCTCACTAGTCTCAGAATTGGAGTTATTCCAGCCATTTGGGCCGTGGTGGAGGTCACAGCCGTGGTGGTCAGTCACCAGGTTACCAGCGACAACAGAGTGGGTCAGCTCAGAGTGGTCAGCCAGGGTTGTAGGGCTGCGGTTCTAGCCAGACATTAACTGTGGAGAAGACCCATCAAGAGTAGGTTCTCGACCCTTCCACAGTTCGAGGTACGATCTTAGTAGCCTCGGTTTTATCTTCTGCCCTTTTCGATACAGGTGCGTCAGATAGCTTTATATCTGTTACTGTTGGGGAGAGACTTGGGCTCTATATCTTTTTTTTTCTGGCGACTTATTGTCTCCTGATACACCATTGGGAATGAGGAAATCTAGCGTACGTTAGTTCAGAGAGTGCCCTCTTGAGGTTTCATGGTGTCACTTCTTATGTGACCTTTATGTCCTAGTGATGACAAGCTATGATGTCATTCTCAGTATGAACTGGTTACTTCCCTTCCAGGCAGTTGTCGATTGCTATCGCCACAGGGTGAGATTTGTATCACCAGAGGGTGGAACTTTTATTCATAGAGGCGAGTGGGATGTCCATACGGGTAGAGATGGACAAGAGCATCATGGGATAGGAGGAGTTACAGCCCAGATTTACAGTCTATCTGGATGACCAGGCGACTTCACAGTTAGACTTTCCTCTAATGGTGGATCGTTTTAGGGATGTCTTCACAGAGGAATTTTCAGGTTTTCCTCTGGAGAGTGAGGTATACTTTTCGATTGATCTCATTCCAGGAGTGGCACTGATGTCTATTCCTACTTATAGGATGGATACACCTGAGTTGTAGGAGCTCAAGAAGCAGTTGGAGGAGTTGCTGGAAAAGGGTTTCATCTGACCCAGTACTTCTCCTTGGGGTACGCCTGTCCTATTTGCGAAGAAGGTAGACTGAACCCTTAGGATTTGCATGGATTATCAGAAACTGAACTTGTTGACAGTCAAGAACAAATATCCCTTACTGAGGATCGATGACCTCTTTGATCAGTTTCGAGGATACCGAGTGTTCTCGAAGATCGACTTGAGGTCCGGTTATCATCAATTGTGAATTAGACCATCATATATACCTCTTACAGCCATTAATAGTAGGTATGGTCTATACAAGTATACAGTCATGCCATTCAGTCTCACGAACGCACCAATAGTTTTTATGGAACTGATGATCTGAGTGTTCCATCCATACTTGAATTCCTTCGTAGTGGTTTTTGTGGACGATGTCTTGGTGTAATCGCACACTAGACATGACCATGATACCCATCTTAAGATCGTTCTAAGTACAATGAGAGAGAATCAGTTATATAGTAGGCTCTCGAAATGCCACTTTTGGATGGATCAAATTCACTTCTTGGGTCACGTCATCTCAAAGACAGGAGTATCAGTAGACCCAGAGAAGGTGAGTGTTGTAGTTTCCTGGGAGCATCCAAAGAACGTCTTTGAGGTGCGGAGTTTTCTAGGGCTGGATGGATACTACATGCATTTCATACAGGACTTTTCATGCCTTGCAGCACCATTGATAGGTCTGACCAAGAAAGGGGTGAAGTTCTTAAGGTCAGATTCTTGTGAGTCAGCCTTTCAGGAGCTGAAAGGAAGGTTGACGTCAGCACTGATACTAGTCTTGCCAGAGACATGAAAGAGCTATACCATTTACTGTGATGCTTCAGATATCAGGATGGGAGCTGCTCTTATGCAGGGAGATTGAGTTGTTGCATATGGGTCTCGGCAGTTGATGCCACATGAGAGGAACTACCCGATGCACGATCTGGAGTTGGTAGCTGTTGTTCATGCCTTACGCTATTGGAGACATTACCTTCTAGGAGAGAACTTTATGGTGTATACCTACCACAAGAGTCTCAAGTACATATTCACTCAGTGTGATCTGAATTTGATATAGTGTAGGTGGGTCGAGTATCTTCAATCCTTCGACTTTGATCTTGCCTATACGCTGGGAAAGAGCAATGCAGTGGCTGATGCGTTGAGAAGGAGAACTTAGATTCTGGTAGTTCAGGAGGCCAACAGTGAGTGGAAGCTTATGGCTATGTTCTCTGAGATGCATTTGGAGGTGCATGACAGATAGGGGCATACTTTTCTATCTTCAGTAGCTGTTACCTCTACCCTTCTTGATTGGGTACAGATGAGGCAGCTATTAGACTCATAAGGCCTAGTCCTGTGGGAGAGTGTGTCAGGAGAGGACCCTCTTCTTGGATAAAAAGTGGGTGAGGATGAGATCTTACGTTTCCAGGGATGCGTATGGGTGCCAGTAGATATACGCAAGGAGCTGATGCAAGATTTTTATTCCTCAGTTTGTGTAGATCATCCTGGCATCACCAAGATGTATCAGGATCTTCATTGCCAGTATTGGTGGCTAGGTATGAAGAAAGATGTTGCTGGTTTTGTTATGAGATGTTTAACTTGTCAGCAGATGAAAGTGGAGAATTAGTGACCAGCATGACTTTTACAGTAGTTACCCATTCCCGAGTGGAAGTGGAACAATGTCACGATAGACTTCATGACCAGGTTACCGAGGTCGCCTCGAAGGAATTATGCTCTTTGGGTTGTCATCGACATGCTTACAAAGGTTGCTCACTTTATTTATGATAAAGGAGACCTCCAGTGTTGATGAGCTAGGGTGGTTGTACATCTGAGAGATTGTACGTCTTCATGGAGTTCTACACTCCATTGTTTCAAACAGGGATGCACGTTTTACTTCTCGGTTCTGTCAGGGGATTCAAAAGGCATTGGGTATACAGGTACATTTGAGTACAACATACCATCCGCAGACAGATGGCCAGTAAGATCATACGATTCAGGTGATTGATGATATGCTTTGAGCTTGCATTCTAGACTTTGGTGGTTCTTGGGAGAAGCATATTACTCTTGTGGAGTTTTCCTATAACAACAGTTTTCAGGTGACTATTCAGATGGCACCTTATGAGGCTTTGTATGGTAGGCCATGCCAATCTTCTTTGTGCCGGCTGGAGGAAGGAGAGGCAGCTTTGCTGGGACCTCGTCTTGTTCAGGAGACCTTAGAGCAGATAGAGTTGATTCGGAAGAGGATGGCTACAGAACAGTCTCGACAGAAGTCTTATGCTGACCAGTGGAGACGACCTCTGGAGTTCGAGGTCAAGGATCAGGTTTTCCGGCGTGTCGCACCGAGGTTGGGACACAAGAGGATTCAGAGACAACATAATCTTTCACAATGGTACGTCGGGCCATTTGAGGTGTTGGAGAGAGTTGGGCCGGTTTCCTATTGGTTGCAGTTACCTCAGAGGTATCGGGCTATGCACGAAGTCTTCCACGTTTCTTAGCTCCGACGTTACTTTTCAGACCCGTCTCATATCTTTCAACTAGATGAGGTTGATCTTGAAGCAGATGCGTCATTTGAGGAGCATCCTATCTGGATTTTCGATCGTAGTATGAAGGGTCTCTGTGGCCGGTTTGTTCATCTGGTACGGGTGCTATGGCAGCACGGGTGAGTACAGGACGAGACCTGGGAGAGGGAGGCCGATGTACGATCGTAGTGGCCGGAGCTGTTCAGGGTTTCTTCTTCTATGCCTCGCTAGGGAAATTTGGGGATGAATTTCTTTAAGGGGAGAATTTTGTAAGAACCCATATCTTCATTTTAGGCATGTTTTTTTTCTGGTTGTTTTTTAGAAAAAGAGGAAAATCTAGAAATTTTCAAATTACAGGCCGTGTACATTATAAGTAAAAGCCGTGTTCTTTGATGTCGCATAAGGCCATGTGCTGACCGTGTTTGGGCCACACACACAATGTGTAGGGGAAATGTGGTGGCCGCTTAAAGTGGAGTAAAAAAAGGCCAAGTACATGCCGTGTACCCCAGAAGTACACTCCATGTAGTTTCTTTTTTTCATTAGATGTACCAGGGTCATGCCTAATCGACAGAAACATCTTCTTTGTAGGATTCTTCGACCGGGAGCATCTGTATGACCGCGAACATCCACCGAGCCCTAGAGCCTCCGTCCGTTCTCCGAATCGACCGCCGTCGATTACGTTGGAACCGCAGCGGTGAGCTCTTCCTTCTTCTTGAGTTTCATTCCCTGATTTCTCCTCTTTCTTGAGATATCATGGGTCGAATGTTTTGTGCGTTTTTGTAGATATACACTGTTCTAAGGAAAATCAAGCCTCATGGTTCAAGTATATTGATCTCCTAGAACGAAGGTAGGTGTTTTGTGCCTTAACTTATTAATTGTTCGAGTTTTATGTGCAAATTTCCACCAATACCTGTGAACGGGGTATTTCGTGTTTACATTTTTGCCCTATTGTTTTCTTTCCTTGCTTGTATGATCGTGTAGAGGTAATTTAATCATGTGTGAGGATAATTTTTTGTGCTTGGATGTTTTTCCTATTCCTTGTTCTATTTATGACCCTTTGGGTCTTGTTAGCCTTTGGCCATTGTGCTTGTTTCCATGCCTTGTGACCGTAGGATGGTGTGATATTCTTGATATGCTTATTGTTCTGTAGAATGGTTAGCCAAGTAGATCTATAGGTGTAATTTGGTCTTATATCATTATTATGCATTGACTGGTATGGGACCATGAGAAACTGGTGCTATAGACTATAAGGGATAGATAGAGTGAGCTTCCCAGAGAGTCTTGGATATTATAGACTGTAAGGGGTAGACCGAGTGAGCTTCCCAGAGAGTCTTGGAAATTATAGACTAGAGGGGATAGACTGAGTGAGCTTCCTATAGAGTCTTGGACATTATAGACTACAGGAGGGTAGAACAAGTGAAATTCCTCAGAGAGTCCTTGCTTGTTTGAATTTCCTAAAAACCTTTCCAGGCTAGAGAAGGAATTGACTGAGTGAGCTTCCTCAGAGAGTTTCTAGACCTTGGGGATATAAGAGGGTTAGACCGCATGATCTTCCTCAGAGAGTCCTTGATTGCCCTAGACTATAAGTGGAATTGACCGAGGGAGCTTCCCCAGAGAGTCTTATAATTTTCTATGACCAAACCAGAGAGGTTAGGCTGCGTGCACTGTCCAAAGGGTTGTGGGTGCTTCTTGGATAGGACCAGAGGGGTTGGCTGCGATTACTTCCCAGAGGGGTTCCAGCTATGGTTAGCTGTTTTCTTTACTCCCTCTTGTTTTTCTGTGGATTGATTACTATTGTACATCATCCTGTTACTGCTTACTGATTACTACATACTGTTTACTATTACTTATTACTGCTTCTGCTATTTCATGTGTTGTTCATTTCCACTGTGTACTCTGCCAATGAGGGAATAATTTCCCCACTATCACACCTACGGCGCTCGTTTCTAGTCGATATCCTATGGAGTTTAGGGAAATGTGCTTGATGCCATGTGACCAACCGGGTACGGGGCACCTCTGGGTGGCTTCTGGAACCGAGACGTTACAATGTAGATTCCCCATATTAGGGAGATCTTCCTATAAATTAAATATTTTGGTAAATTTATAATTAATTAGATCATTAATCTTATTAATGGAAGTCAACTAATTAAATTATATGTTCTCTATGAAATTAATGATCACTAGGGGTCATGAACAAACCTTGAATGCAAAATTGTTTTCACAACTATGAATGGATTAGGGATGGACTTTTGAGATATTAGTGGCCTCTAAAACACTTAATATGTGAGTATGGACCTAATGAGACTCATTAGACTATGTGTAGGGGCATGAGATACCTCTAAGTTAGAGGTGAGGGTGGAATTAGATATCATAGGCCGTGGAGGCCCTAAAGAATCCCACATTTTTTGCTTTAAAGAAATCCAAGATCATCAAGATGATATTTGGAAGAGTGGACCTCTCTTGTCCAATGTGACTAGGACTAGGAGGCCAGTCCTTAGTATGAATGAGTTATTTTTGGATTAGAAGACTATCCCACAGTGACTTTGATGATCAAGATACGTTGTGGGCCATCTATTAACTATTAATATTTTGGAGATTCCCCATGTATATGGCGAGGTTATGCTACCCTATTGATGATGTAGAGGGATATAAAATCCTTAGAGAACTGAGTATTGAACTGAGATCTTGGTTGAGACTGAGGACCCTCATGAGGTTTCCTATGAGGTTTTGTGACCTAGGTAAACTGTGTGGGAGCTTCACTAAAAGTCTTTCCCTGAGTGGGTATGTATGAAATTATGTTGAGATGGTTGTGAGTGTCACCCAATAACCCAAAATGATATGGAATCTTAATGGGGTTGAGATATTGATGATAGGAAGGGGAATTTAGGAAACCCTTCTTCCTTCTTTTTATTTTTTGTGGAAAATTCTCAAGGGGAAGTAAGTTGTTATCAGACACATGGTTGGGTTTCCTTGATTTAGTTTTGGATTCATAGTTGGTACCACCACATAGTTGGAGTGTGGTATTGAAGCTTCCATATATTTGGAGATAAAATGATTGGACTAAAAAAGGATGAGTCCCTAGATTTATGAGGATATGGATGAGTTTTTCCATAGATGTGGAGATCTATGTTTAGGTCTTCCCCATAGTTGGAGCTTAGTGTTGCAGCTTCTATGGATTTGGAGCGTGTTGTTGGAGCGACCATGGATATTGAGGTCAAATGTTTAGAATAGTATAATATGGGTCCTTAAAGTCCTGAGGATATAGTTGGATCCTTCATTGATATTGATCTCACATATTAATGGGTTGGAATGTTAATCACGATGTTTTCAGAGACTCACCAACACTAGAAAAAGTAGGTATGATCAATCACAGTCTTAGACCCGAGGATTGAAAATGGTGTATTATTTATTTATTGTTACAAAATTTATTTGTTAATTTAATATGGAAATGTCATATGCACATATCAAAACATATTATAGTTAGTAAAAGACCATGTTTGTGGTTCCCTATTGAGTTACGCTCTCACACCCTACACTAATTGACACTACACATGGGTACACAAGAAGCTCTCACTTGGACATTGTAGGTATAGATTGAGTTGGGACCCAGAGCATGATTGAGCTAGATAAGCTCAAGTGGGATCAAGATAATGGGGTGTGATATGTATTGGATTTGTTTTATAGAAAGTATCCTTATTTATTTTTATTCTCTTATATATATATGAAAAACCCAGTGAGAGATATGTTTTGAATGCTATATGTTAGCGCCTTGTTTTTCTACAGTATGTTAAGTTTATTTATCATTTCTGTACACTCTAATGTGATTTACATGTATGCTATTTGGTTAGTTATTTTATTATGATTTCTCAAAATGGTACATAGGGTATAGCCTCCCCAGATACCTCCGTATATCCTCAATACTAGTCAATAGGATCTATAATTATATAAGGCATTACTAAGGTAATGTGATGCCACCATCCTAGTTACCATTTAGAGTGATCCGGGTTGGGATGTTAAATTTTTTTTTGTCATTTAATGATTTTTGGGAATATTTGTATCATCATTAAGTAAGTCTTTAAATAATAAAAAATATAATCAATCACAACATTGGAAATTATTTAAATGGTTTTCCCATAATACAGTCTCATTAAAAATTTAATCTTGGTCATTTTAACACATGACTGATATATAAGAGTCCTTACGCCATAGATCATTTTTTTCAATATCTACATATCATCATTATAATTACTTATATAATGTTTTCTTGTATCATTTTCTTCTTTTATTAACCTAATTTCATCCTTATAATGATAAATAAATGGAAACTAATCAAATATCAAATTCTCTATTCCACTCCTTTCATTTCCAAAATTAACTATTCACACTTTATTTTTCTCTCCATTGTGATACAGGGCATAAGAGTTAGTTTTAAAACCAAATTTTTTGATTTGGTAACTCACTTCTTCTCAAATTAACCATGGTTTTCCAGTATAATCATAACACGGACTATTGATAAGACCTTTATTTGGATCATTTTGAAATTATTTTTTTTAAAAAGTACAACTCATTCAATACATAGTTGAGATTTAATCAGTTCCATATATGTACCTTATATCCACTATGATATAAAAAAATTGATTTATTATTGAAATCAATAAAGTACACCATAATTTTAATATTCCTAACAAAAAATAAACATTGGAATAATTATAAAGGGTTATTTGTATTTAAAGTGTCAAAATATTAATTTTGATATCCTATACCTCAAATACATTTCCTTTAGATTGATATGTGTTTTCTTTAGAAGTTTTAGTTTTTATTATTAATATTATCTATTTTTATAAATTAAAATGTATAATTGTTTTTCCAAAGATATTTCATAATATAATTATAATATAATTTTTTTAAAGTATCTTAAAATATATTTATCTTGGATGATAATACTTGTATTTGTCAAATTATAAGGATTTCATTTGGATCATGCCTTCTTCATCGTATTTCTTATTATTATATGTACTATAATCAATCAAATAAATTAATCAATCCTTATAACTACGTAATATAAATCATTCTTAACAAAACTATTTTTGAAAACTATTTTAGTTAAAATAAATCTCTAAGATAACAAATTCATATGATTAAAGAAATAATATCACTTCTTTGATACAACTTAAGTAAACAATCTGATTTATAAAATTAATTTACTCAAAATTCTTCTTATAAATATTATTTAAGTTTGATTATATAATACAATTCATTAAAAATACACCATGATTTAGAAATTAAACACCATAATCAAAGTAATAGATAAAAAACATTAAAAATAAATATATTTATATCTAAAAAATATAAATAAAAGATAATTTTAAAAATCATAAATAATTTTCTAAGCTATTTTACATTATACATATCAATATACACAAATAACCATGATATAAAAATCTATTCTCAAAAATAAACTACACAATTTATTATAAAATTTAACTATTAAAAAAACCATTATTGTTGAACAAACCAACATTAAATCAAAATTAAAGTTTAAATAAATTACTATAAACACTTTAAGCTTTAAAGAAACACTATTTCAAAAATATATACCCACATTTTCAAATAAAACACACTAACTTAAATTATTATTTAGGAAATTTCACACCCAATTAAATATTATGAAAAATCATTTTAACCCATTGTATACCATTATTACCAAAATCCAATTTCACATCCCAAAAAATATTGATGTTTTTTTAACTAGATTAACTTATTAAAAGATTCAAGATACTTTTATACTTAACAATACACACTAATGAATATATTTAATTGAAAAAAAACAAGGTTTATCAACCCATATCAATTTCATTACCAACCACCCTTCAACCCTTTTAAAGTAACATAAAGAAACCACATAATAAAAAATTATGAATGTATCTTCAACAATAATTTACGGAAAGTATGAAAATTAAAATTATGTAAGTTAGAACTAAAAAGTACACATACATAAAATTAAACTATACACATACCCTCATAAATATTTAAAAATATTTAGTAGAAAAAATGATAAAATTACATTTTTAATATAAAACCATAATATATCATTTCAATTTTTTCAAATTTCTCAGAAAAATCCATAAACAAACAAGGCCTTTTTTGAATAAAGTATGATATTAATTAGTTTAAAAAAAATACTACCTATACTAATAAAATTTACCAAAATATACAATCATTTTTCAAAATAAGTCTCACACAATAAATCCTTAACATATCTAAATTAAAATTAAATAATATAATTAAAATAAAATATCCCAAAAACCTTCCAAAACTATGCCATAATAATGAAATAAACCTTTTCAAAATTACTTTATTTTTAAATCATTTATAAATATATTTAAAAATCTCATTAAAGGATCTATGATTATAATAATATGTAATATAAACTATGTCATCAATTTTGTTTGGAAATAATAATGTTAACAATTGAAAACAATTTACCTAAAAGACATAAACACATGATATCTTGGTTCCTATATAAAACATAGAAAAATCATCCATTATAAAAAATTAATAATTCCATAAGATTATAATAAATATCACTTAAGATAAAATTTTATACTATATTAAGTTATATAAAATGTGTAACTAATATTTAGAATATATAGAAGGATTAAAATAGAATTTATTTTTAATTATTATAACAAAAATACTATAAATGGACTTTTTTTCAATGAATTAGAAAGAATCCTGAGCTAATAGGATATTGATTTCCATATGATAGCAAGAATAAAATATAACGCCCACCCACAAATAGAGATGATAGTACTAGAACTAAATGATTTGATTTTGAAAATTATTCAAATGAAGAAACAAAAGAATAAGGGGGGGGAGGATTTCATGTGTTGATTTATGGGCATTGAGCAGAGGCCATGGATAGATCTAAGGATGTTAGGTTTTATGGGGAGGGGGGCCATGAAATGGGATATTTAGTGGGAATATATATCAATTTTTAAAACCTTTTGTATAGGGTCCATGTATACCAATTTGTTTTTTTAAAACTATCAATATAGATATTTCAATATAAATAATTTGTGTAAATAGTTGGTATAGAGCCCCCTATACCAACAATTCTTCCAAATCATTGGTATCATAACATAGGTATAACTTTTATTTATATAAGTGAGACTAAATTTTGTATAACATGATATATTTTATATTATTAAACCATATTAATAATTCTAATAAAAACATACATAATAATCAATATGATCATATCCTATATTATTGACCTCTATAGAGGCTGTATATTTGTTTCACTTTTAAGGGTTTTGTAAAACTCATTACATCTATATATGATTCCTTTATAAATCTATTCAATCACTTGATAAATCCTCGCTCTAAAATCCTTTAATGATTAATATTCATGAAGAAATATTGTTTTTATAATTGTGAGAATATGATACATAATCCACATGTTCAAAATTTTGAACATCGTGATCAATATTCTTTACTTCATAACATCCAATATTAAATAATTAATATATTTTTTTCTACTTTTAACTCATTAAAATTTCATCATTATCGTATTTGAAAACTTTATATATTTAACTTCTCTTTTTTAGATCTTATAGTATAAAATTTAAATGCAACTATTTATATTAAGATCATTATTTACCAACATACCCTAAAATATTTTAGTATATTAAGTGGATTTCAATTTTAGTTACATTGGTATAATCATTTCTATGTTAGAATTTATACTTATCTATGTTCAAACATACTCCCACTAAACTCTTAGAATGTATATTTTTTATAAAATATATTTATAATGTACAACCTCTTTTTTTGGGAAATAAAAGTCATTTAATTTTTAGGAATAATTAATAAATATACTATTAATACTCATATATTATATGGTATTATCTGTGTTTAGAGTAATATTATAAAAAGAAAATTTTATTCTTTAATATATTTCACTGAAGGGACATGATAATATCCCATATATTTTATAATGCAATTTTGATAACCTCCTTTCACACTTAAATTATTTTCAAACATATTATAGAATTTGATCAATCACAACCATGTGTATCAAAATCATGAAAATGTATTATTTATAAATAATGTTGTTTACAAATAAATTCTTTTATTATATAATAGAAAAGTGATGAAAATACACATTATTTATTATGATCCACAAGAGCTTTAAAGTAATACATAAAATATAAATCCTTGATACAACAACACTTTTTCCATTACATGAATTCGTACTTCAACATACATCAATTTTTTCTCATTTTTGAACTCCATTATATATTCAAAATATTATTATAATGTAGAATAAATACCAAAGTACCTTCAAAATAGAAAAATAAAATACTATAACACTAATACCTGATGTGGGATCTCAATAATGTTTCTTACTCCCCTTCCGATATTCTATGAAATTATGTCTCCAATGACCATGTTTTCCCAAGCAAAAACATTTCCCTTCCATTAAAACTATGTTCTTCAATTTAAAATAAGTTTTTATTGACTCTCCTTAACCTCTTTTATTCTCCCTTTGGATAAAAATTTTACCCTTTCCTTTTTATACCATAAACATGGAACTTAATCATAGACCTATCATGTATTTCTCAATAATCCTCAGAATTTGAGGATATTTACCCATCATTTATTTAAATTATTCAATTTATAATTCATAATTAACTGGTGAAACCTTCATATAAATGATTACAGAATGAAGTCCTTATCCAAATAAATATTGATTAGTGAACATAGTCTCTATAATTCATTTATGTACCCAATATTATTGATAATATATGTTGAGACCAATTTACTCTCAACCATACTATAAGGAAATAATTATTTCAAAACTTCATATATGTCATGCTTAGGTTGTTCTGGATAGAGTCTTTTTAAAATATATTTCATCCCAAGATCATACATATTCCCATGTTTATTCTGAATATTGGGATGAATGGAAACAAGGATAAATATAGAGACATAATGTTAATCTTTACGATCATTATTATATAATATTTCACTTATTGACTATATTCATCAATATGAGATTTCTTTGGAATTTTTCCTCCAACATATAGAATTTTCCTTCTTTTTTATGAATGATTATTAAAGTTATATACTAGTAAGAAAATTTCCTTCCATTAATATTTTATTTCTATTGAATTAATGTCAATGTAAATTTTGATGATGATGATTCCATTTCATATATAATTTTTTTATTAGGCGAGTATAATGTTTTACATTAATTTAATAAAAATATTTATTAAGAGTGACCCACTAAAATGATGAACCATTTAAATTTTAAATCATATCTACTAGTGGGTAAAAATCATTATTTACTTGATTCTTTGAGATAACATTATAATTCATCTCATTACATATCTATTTAAGTATAAAATCATTTCAATCATATAATATATGACTCTTAGATAATTGAGTGAAAAAATAATTACCCAAATATATTATAGGGATTATATAAACTAAATCCCACTAGTATCCAAACCATTAAGGTTTCATAATCAAGTGTAACTAAAATGTTACTCCAAATATTGTCACTTAATCCTATTAGGTTCACCCATAAAATTATTTTCATATACAAGTTAATCCATGGGAACCCTACTTTTTCAGAACCTAACTAGTTGGATGATCAATGTCATGATACATGTTTTAATTAGAAAATACTAACATGTAGTATTTTTAAGGGGTTTTAAAATCACACAATCATATCAAATGTATTTACTTATAGATTTATACTTTCAATGATTCAGTTTCATATCATATAACTTCAATAAAATTAACATGTTCAAAATATATTAATATATACCTCTTTATATGAATCTTAATTCACGTTACTTACCCAAAAAATAAAAACCAATTATATTTAAACTTATGCAAATGCATCTCAAGCATAAGGTATATAAAACCATTTCATGAAATGGATTATATTTATATGAAATGAAGTTTCCCACTAGAGTTAACATGATGTGATATGCAGCCAACCCCCACTTTTCTAGATAGAGTCTAAATCCCCCACTCATGACAAGTCCAACCCCAATTTCCCCTATAAATGTACCACTACTCAAGAGAGACATAAATTACAATACAATCCTAACACCTAATATATATAAATTTCAATAAACCTTTACTTTAAAGCTCACAACCCTGAAAATTAATATATTACGTCTTTCCTATCTTGTAACTTATTTAATAATGGTATTAATTTTATAAGAAGAATTTTGACACTTTAAACTAAATCATACATTAATTTATAATATTAAAATATTATAGACATGAATTAAATATATGATAAAATAATCTAAATAAATGAAAAATTTATAAATTTTGAAATGACACAAACATTTATGAAACATTAATAAATGAATAAATTTTAAATATTTTATAATTAAGTATGTATTTATAGACAATAAATTAAATATAGATATGCATATTTTATATTTATATCACAAATATGGGCGCATCACATTTTATTATTTACCTATAATTCAATCTGAACACCTGCATATTCCAAAATAATTGATGTTTATGAAAAATATTATAATCATATAAACAATTTATATTTTAGGTAAACACTTTACAAGATGTGGTTTCTACAAATTGACAACACTTTATAAGAAAATCCATGTTCATTTAATATAACCAATATATTTTGATTTAAGCCTTCAAATTTCATATTATTTGAACCAAAATATCATTTTTCTTGGCTATAACATCTATTTATTATAAAAATAACATTTATATACTAATCATGATAATTTTTAGCAAAAAACCCAACATAATTTTATTATTCATTATACTTTAATTTCATTGAAATTTTCATATGCATATTTTCATAAATTTTGAGGTTGTTTTACAAATTTTAGAAAACCATAGTAATTTTATTTATAAAATACAAAATGGTTATGTAAAACCTCATAAACCAGGAACTTTTCATAAAAACATATCATGGTGCTAGAAAAAATATTTTTTCTATTTATTTATCTTTTTGGAACTTGAATCCAAATGACATAGAAGGAAATATGATTACATTAAAGGGATTTGGATTAGATAAAACTTGTCTAAACCTTGCATAAATAATAAAACAAAATATATTTCACCACATGATCTATCTATTCATTTTAACTGAATAAAATTAAATGAAGAACATAAATTTTTCACTATTGATTCAACCTTGATAAGATCCTTTCGTGTGAAATTGATAAGGGTCACCAAGAAGAAACTGGTTTAATACTTAATCCAAGGGTACCTATGGGTAACATTAATTTCCCAATTATTAGGAATTGTAATCTTTTTCTCACTTTGCAATTTATGTATTCCATATTTTGGTAAGGCCCATGTTAATTTTATTTATATTTTATAGAACCTTTATTTAGAGAAAGAGAGAAGATTTTAATTATATGAATTTTAGTGATCAAAAAAAATTTAACATCCATTTCACACCATTCACAAATCATAAAAATATTTATATATCCATCCAAGGACATTTCTCAAACATTTCACAATTAAATTAAAAATTTCATTGGTAAAAACCCTTTGTTACCCTTATATCATCATTCATTTTAATTGGATATATTTTTATGTGTAATAAAAATCCAAAGAATTCATTTTAGTTCTTAGTGGTTTTCAATATTACACTAATATATTAATTATTAGAGAGTATTAGACTTATAAATTCAATTTGAATGAGTCTAGATAACCAAATCACACTATAAATTAGAACTATTACTAAGGAAGTTATCCTTATGTTCATGGGATCATTTTTTACATATTCATTTAAGAAAAAAAATTAAAAATTAATTATATGGAATTTTATAGTGGTTGACCTCAATGAAAAGATGATTTTTCACACTTTTTAGTTATTATGGTCATATTTAATTAAATTTTATGAAAAAAATAGAAACCCCACATTATGAAAGTAACCAAGGAAATTGTAAAACACTTTATGAAAACTATAGACACAATTCTTGGAACTATGTATAGAACCAGTAACTGAATCCTTCAAAATATGAAGATAACCAAAGTTCTACTTATAGAGTTAAATTGATGTTAAAACAGTGTTTGGGAAAAAAATTCCAAAATAGATCAATTTAATAAAAGGTATTAGGAGACTCAAGATCACATTAATTAAGGGAATTAAAATAATTAGGAATGCATCTAAAGAATTTTTTTAAACCATATTTGACAGCTTACTCAAAAGTTGTAAGAGTAAGAAGGGTAAGTTATTTTGGAAGTGTAAGAATAAAAAATCTAATAAGAAGCATATTACACTATGTTAGAGTTATCATAAGAATAGAGTAATGTTAATATAAAATTTCAACTATGATTAGAGTTAAAATAAAAAGAAAAGGGTGTCAATGTGATCAAGTAATTATGTGAATAAAATTATATCTATATAAATTTTTACATTAAAGTTATGGGGTTTGATTAAGACATGAATGATGATAATTTATTACTAACCTTGTCAAAAAATATTTTATAGACACGTTGTGTACTGAAATATAAATAGAAGTTGTGTAACTTGAGGAAAGAAATTTTTTTTTGGATAAGATTGATTCTGATGTTTCAATTGTAGAATTAAAATAAAATCTTATTTACTCTGACATGGATTAATAAATCGATGTTTCTTTTAATTGAAATGAACAAGTTATAATAGTATACTTTATATATTAACTAATTTATGATAATTAATTGCTTAATTTTGGTACAATCAGTTATCCAAAGGCTTTATACTCTCAAAATTAAATAAAATTATCAAATTTTGTTGAAGATAATTTAATTATGAACTATTTTTATCTTAATTTTTCTAAAGATGGACTTAAATTTAAAATAATATGTATTGAAATAAATCTTGTAATAGACATTTCATTTTATTTAGAAGATTTTGAGGATTATCTTAATAAATTCCCACACTACAATAAATATAAGGTGGTAATGAAACATAATGAGGTAAAAAAAGATAATTCAAATAGGATAAGATAATCTATATTACGTGTGACTAATTTTTAAAATTGAAATGGGTCCTTTATTTTATTAAGAGTTAAATATTAGGCCAAAGAAAAATAATTTTTTATATTTCCCATAGAACTAGATTTGATATGGAATGACCAATTAATTTCAAAAAAAAAATTAGGTAGTGAATGAAAAGGTTTATGAATTGTGGCAATTAAATATTGAGATTTATACTGTGGATGGAAAATATATGTTTCCACATTGACCACCAAATCAGAGTTATTATTCATTAATGAGGAAAAGAACTAATAAAATTTAGTGTTTCCTTTAGAAAAAATTACATTATTTAGAATTTGGTTTATTGAAATGAGAAGTCTGATCTAGAACTCTAAACTCAAGCGCTACATGGAATATAACCCATGGTTTTAAATATAATAGTTTTAGTTTGTTTGTTTTTACATTTATTTTTTCATATAATTTTTTATTTTAATACTTTTAATATATCAATATCATATCTAATATCTTAACTCCTCATGTCTCACCCATGATCTCTATTTTTTCAGGATTTATAGTTGTGGTTTAATCCATTGTGATAAATTACTTTTATTTTAAAAAATTGGTTATATTTTTCTTAAATATAAGCGTTGAGTTTAAAGTTGAAATTAATTATTTTTTAATTATAAAAAAATAATTAAAAATAATGAGAATGAATTTAATTTACATAAATAAGGGTAATTTTTTGATATGTGAAACAAATTTCGTAGGTCTAAGTCAGAACTAATTAGGGTACCATTATTTCAATTATTTTATTTTACTATAACATTTTATGCATTTTATATTTGGTGTTAAAATATAACATCAATTTTAAATAAAAATAAAACTTTGTATACATACCTTAAAATTTAACATTGAGGAAAATGTTAGAGTTAAAGTGTGAGAGAATGAGTTTTTGTGTGTGTCACAATGCATTTATCATCATAATCATAATCATAATCATCACCACTACTGCTCAGAATAACATTTTTTTTCAAAATTTCTAAGATAAAAATATTTTATATGCATGTTTTTCAATAATATATTATCTAGATTGTGATTGATAATTTATATGTGATTAGATATTTGATTTTTTATTTTTTCTCCATGGAATTAATTTATTATTAATAATTATATATCATCCTCTCAACTATTCATTTATGAAGAGATTATGGAGTAATTTTTTAATTTAGTGACTGAAAATGGGATTTTTATTGTGAATCATTTTTAATTTTTTTTAATTCAAGAGGTTGAATCATTTATTCAAAGTTGCGTTGTGTGTGTTTTCAAATTGATGATTGAATCTAGTTAATTTATTATTGAATCACTATAGTTTAATTTAAATTAAATCCATTCATCATAATTAATGATATGAATCATGAAAAATTATTATCATTATTAAATTATGTTTAATGTCATTATGAAACATATTCTTTCCCAGTTTTGGAATATAAGGATTATGAAATAAATACTTTATAAAAAGAATTAATTTTATCATTTAACATAGATTTAATCATTTTTTTGAAAATTTGGAAAGTAGATTCAATCACTAAGTTTTTCTTAATACAATTATATTTTTTTTTCTATTTTACATGATAACTTTTATGAGGATATAATTCATTTAAAACTAATCCTTTTTCATGTAAATTACACTCAATGTTTTATCTTTATCTTAATAAAAGTTATTTTTTGTTTTCCCAAGGACAGAAAATGAATTAATTGGGGTGATAGTTTTTGTGGCTGTATGTTTCATGTGTGCCACATCCCCGTTTATATCAATTGTTAATTATTTTATTATTTTTTAGTTTTTTTTTATTTTATTATTTAATCAAATTATTTGTTAAATTACTATTTATATTATTAATTTTATATATTTTTATAGTATTTAATATTATCTTTGTATTTTTATTAAAATATTTTATTATTATTCAATTATTTTCCGTATTTTTATTTTTAATAGTAAAATATTTGTATTTTTAATTTAATTTAATAGTTTATTACTATTTTACTATTTTTTAATATATATATTTATGTGTGTTTGATATATTTTGTGTTTTCTAAAATAAAATTTATTATTATATTTTATAATTATTATGATTTTTATTATATTATTAATTCATATACAATCATATTATAGTAATTATAAATTTAAATTTAAATTTTCTATTTTATATATAGAATTAATTTTAAACGTGTTTTTATATTTATTATATATATGTGTGTGAGTGTGTAATTTTAAAAGGGAAAATTATGATGTACATGTATTATAAGATAAATTATTTTTTTATTATTTAATAAGTAATTTTATAAGTTTGTTATTTTTTTATTTTATGATTTTATGTTTATTTTCATATTTCATTTTATTGAGATAAATTTGGTTCACTATGAATTTGATATTTTTAATTAATATTTTATTATATGAGAATCATATATATCGATGTTGTGATTGTTATGTTTCTTAATATTTGAGAATTATTACAAATTAAATATGTTTTTTATAAAATTAACAAATTGGGTATTGTTTAATTTTTTTCTATAAAATGATTCATTACTTGAGAAAGTAATGACCATCATTAGTTGATTTTATAATGAACCACACATTCCCGGATTATTTCGGTGATGCTCTAGCATAACTTTTGATGCTCTAGCATAACTTTTGATGCTCCAAAAAACATTAATATAATTCAAAACATTGAGAAAAAGAGAAAATACTCAATATAAATAAATCAATAAATAGAATAACTGAAATAGGAGGCTAAGACCAAATAATTTTATAGAAGAATAATATCTTCAAAAAAATTACGAATGGCCTGATGTCCTTGAAAGACAATCCAAGATATTTTAGACTTACTGAATGGAACTTGTATGTAATTTCTTGACCTGGGTTCCACTAAAATAATACCCTGATCTAGTTCGCCACATTACCTTAGGCATGCATCCCCATACTCTTGAGTTTACTGATAAACTAGGAGGGTCTAATAAAGTATAAGGTAATACAATACCCTCTTTACCAATGTAAGAAAATAATATAAATACAAATCAATAATAACCAAAGTAATAAATATTAATAACCCCAAAAAACCATGTATCATGTACAGAGTTCCCCAAAACTATATAAATTTATGTAAACTAATATAATAAACAAGTCATGTCATAATAGTTCTAGGTGTCAAAGAAAATCCAAAATAAATATGCACTCAAATTCCCCAATATAGGCGTTTAAATCAGTCTAGTCCACTCAACCATGCTACATCCCAAATCCCAACTGAACCATCTAGTATTGGGTCTTTTCCCTTACCCTGTCTTGTAACCATGAAGTTTGTTCAGGTAACAATGAAAGCTTGATATGTGTGTAAGTACAACTCAACATGACACTATTGATGATGTAGAAGGAAACATTCAGTCTAATAATAGTGTATAAAAAGAGCACATATGAATAATAAAAAAGGAATAAAATTCAAACATGTTTCACAATTAATTATTTATCAATAATCCACATTGGACCTTGGGTTCCAAATGGCAGTTGAGACAATCAAACATGCATTGGACCATTCTAGTTTTCTAAACCATATATCATAGGGTGTCACATATTTTAGACAAGGAGAATCAGTCCTATAATCTAAAAAAGGATACAAAATTACATGTCCGACAATCCCTATAACGATGTGGAACACCATGTCTAACATCCTAAACTAAAGTGTATAGAACACAATGTCTAACCACCCTAGTAACTGATGTGGATCTTTAAGTGAAAAACCCCCAACAATCTTAGTAACAACCAATTTATAAGGTCCAACAATTGACCTATTTAATACATCGAACAATAAGTGTGCACCTTTTTAATTCATCAATTTTCATGGTTCATTAAATTCATTACCTTTTACATAATTCCATGACTAGTTCCTTCTACAATTTTTTCAAAACCATAACCATTAAACACTATTTTCAACCATTTAACCATAGGAACATTCCCCTTTAAACATTCATCACTTCTACCCTCATTTAATTCATAACCCATTTAGCTTTTCAAAGTTAATCCATACAACCCTTATACCATTGAAACATTCCAAAACTCAAGAAAAAAACGTTTTATGATCATAAAACCTCTAATTCATCATTTAATAACTCATTTAACCATTTTCAAGGGAGTTTCACACCCCATGGGTAACCATAGGCCTGATCTTGTAATCATCAATGGACCTGATGGGGTCTGTGAAGGGTCTCATGCATCAATTTAAGGCTCAAATTAATTTTCTTAAACAAGGAAAAAAATTTCTACATGAAAGCACAATAACAAAACCACATAAAAAAGAAAAATATCAAAACTATAGGAGAAATATTAGAGACAATCTACCTTATAATCATTGATAACCACTCACCTAACCTTATCCCTTGATTCGGGCTATAATGATTGCAAACACAAAAGTAAAGAAACCCATGGAAATAGGGTTCATGATATTTGAAAGAATAAAAACAACCAACCAGTGATTGTTATAGAAAATAGAATAAAGGGGACTCATATGCTTACCTAGGGCTTAGAATCCAAATAAATGATATAAAAAAATCACTATAATCGAAGTTGAAAGATCCTTAGAAGAGTTGGGAGAAGGAGGTTCATACCCTAAGATTATCGAAGTGAAATGAGGGTGAAAATTAGGGAAAATTGTATAAAGTTAGGGAGATAAAAAAGGAAAATTCCTCACTTTTAATGAGGCACATGGTTTTGAAGCACAATTTTCTAAATTGTGTGCCAACTATGCGATATCCTCTATACATGAAGGAACTATGTCACATGGTTTCTATAAACCACATACATGGTTTGAAAAACTATGTGAGAGCCATGAAGTTTCCTTTGTCCATGGGGAGCTCAAGGAACATCGTCTCTTAGTCCACCTCACTTTGTTTGTTGATCATGATCCTCCCTTATCTATTCCAAACAGTCATGGAACACAGTTAGTACTAACCATGTGCTAACCATGAACAATGAACAAGATAGCCCTCGTTTCCATTATTTTATGTCCCAAACCCCCATGACACTACCAAAACCTCCCCAACTCCCTGGAGTCATTCCATTAACAATTCAAAAAGTAGTTTAAAGAAAATTAAATGAAAACACACATTGTCAAACAAAGGGATCTTACAACCTTCTCACCATATAATAGTTCATCTTCAAGATACTCTCAAAATAATCACTAAGCTTATAAGGTCAAAATTATTGGACATTAGGCCTGAATATCAGCTTCCCTATCCCATGTTTCTTCTTAAACACAAAAATTATACCACAACACTTAGACCAAAGGAATGGTCTTGCCTTGAAGAATTCTCTCCCCAAAATCCACAATACGAACCAGATGCTCCACAAAAGATGCATCAAATTAAAGATCAATATCATCAACAACCCTAACATGAGAAGGTTTAGGGAGATACTAATGAAGCTGTGACACATGAAAAAAATCATGTATATAACCATAACACTGTGGAAGACCCAATTGATACACTATCGATGTGATCCACTCTATAATCTCAAACGACTCTATATACTTGGGTTCTAACTTACCTTGTTTCTAAATCTAACAGTGGACCAATCTTGGTGACACCCAAGGAAATGTAACATCACCTAATTCAAATATAATAAGTCAATGATTTTGATTGACATATGAATTATCTCTATTATGGTCCATAGTCATATGATTCTAGATCAAGTATACCTACTCCGACGTCTCCTACACGAGACTCAGTCCCAACAACTCTTATTCACCAATTTCAATCCAATTCAAGGGTGATTTACATGACCTACTATATAGAGACTCATATGGTTCAATCTAAATAGTTCAATAACAACTATTGTTATGGCCAAACTCAATAAGAGCTAATTTCTTCTCTCAGGTTACACTAAAATCTAGGATGCATGCTCTCAGCATATCCTTTAAGACATGAATAGTAATTTTTTATTTCCTATCCATCTGTGGGTGAAAATAAGTACTCAAAAGAACCCATATACCCAATGTATTATACAATACAAAAAATTGGTGCGAGGTAAAACATGGATAATGATCCAAAACTATATTCTAAGGCACCCCGATCAAGTGTACTATCTTCCGAACATACATGTTAACAAATTGGTTGATGGTGACTATCTCCCCAATGAGAAATAAATAGGTTACCTTTTTTAATTGGTCCATAAATAACCATAATACATTAATCTTATGAGTAATACTCAACATACCCACCAAAAATTCCATGGTAACACCATCCTACATTAATTTTGAAATGAGAAATTTCAATAAAAGACTATTAGGATGCTGGTGCTCAGCCTTCCCATGATGACAGGTGCAGCGGTGCATTACAAAACCTAAAATATATTTTATCTTTTTTAGCCATAAATACTATATAAAATGATAAATATACATTTTAGTTAAACTAGGGCACACTAGTCACTTAAAATCATGATACTCATGCATCAAATCCTCCCACATGCATGTAGGAACAAAAATGCAGCCATAAATGTGGATGATCTCATCATCATCGATAGTATAGATAGAATTCATATCAATACCATCAAGATCACCCCTCAATTACAAACACTCTAGATCCTCATACTTTCTTCCCTTGTTTTGTATTAGAAGTGAGGGATCAGTAGATAAGTACATCAGGGTCATCTATTCTCGTTCCTTCTAAACTCTTATATGCAACTCAATAAACAAGGCCATCATCTTCCACTCATAACTAGACTCTTGGACAACCTGTGTATGTGTCACCTGACTTAAGGAATCAATGAAAATATCTCTTTACCTGGGCATATAAGCTAGAATAAAATCAAAGGATTGCATGTAATAAACCCATATCCACTGCTAAAGTTTTAGATCAATCTTGGAAAAGATATATTTGTGGCTCTTATGATCCATTGAAATAATAAAACTATCACCTAAAAGATAATTATGCTTAAATTTTAAGGTATTTAACACTAATGCTAACTTTAGATCATTATAAGATAGTTTTGTTCATGTAGTCCCAACTACTGTGATCCATGTGACACGACACGATCTCCCTACATCAACATTGCCTGGAGTCGGATACCTGATGCATCACAATACAAAGTATACTTGACAATCATTTCAGGTATGATTAGAATTACTGCAATGGTCAAACAAAACTATAGCTCCTCAAAGGAACTCACACATGCCTCATACCACTCAAACTTTACACCATTCTTAGTCAGGAATAATGTGCAGTGTAGCTAAGTGAGAAAAGTATTTGATGAACCTTCAATAGTAACAAAAAAACCGCGAAAAAATTAATATTATAAAAAAATTCTTGGTTTGTTCCCATAAAATAATATATTGGACCTTCTAGTGGTCCTCTAACACACCTTCCTCTAAGAATATGTGGCCCAACAACTGTACCATTTCGATCCTAAAATGAAACTTAGACATCTTGAAATATAGAATATTTTCTCTCAGTGTACTCAAGATGATGTCACGGTGTTTGAAATAAACTTCAGGAATCTTGGAATATATTTCAATTTCATTAATAAATGTGACTGAAAACTAATCCATGTACTGGTGGAAGATTCATTCTATCAAGTCCATAAACATAGTAAGAGAATTTATGAATCCAAAAAACATCACACTGACCTCATAAAAATCAATAATTCTTCTAAAATTAGTTAATGGTATATGATAAGGTCTTACCCTAAATTGATAATATCCTAATTTAAAATCAATCTTTAAGAACACATAATAACCCCTCATCAGGTAAAAAAGATCATTACTTAATAAGATAGGATACCATTTCTTAATCATCAGCCGGTTCAACTTTTACTAATCGATACACAAATTTAAAGTTATGTCATCCTTCTTAAAAAAACACTAGAGAATCCCAAGGTGATATACTTGGATGGATGAATACTTTATACTATAACTCTACTAATTGTGTTTTAAGCTCTTGATATTTAGATGGTTCCATTTTATAAGGTAGAATAAAAATTGTCTCAACTCTTGGTATTAGAGCAATAATGAACTCAACCTCTCTCTCAGGTAGAATTCATATGAACTCCTCATGAAACAAATCTTAAAAAAAATCCACTATATATTGGAAGACATCATGATTCACTCTCCCATAATCTAGAAACAGAATCATAACCTGAGTTGTGATCTCACCTAGTTTCTAAAGAACTAACCCTATAAGGCCTACCCAAATATCTTATTCCCCATGATGAAAATAAATGTTACTCTTAGGAAATTTTAAGGCCACTCTAATATGATAATAATAAATTTAATATTGATATGAAACCAACCATTCCATACCCAATATAAAGTAAAAACCTAACATCTCAAGCACATACTAATCCCTGGGGAAACAATACTCACTAACCTTAATCGAACACCCCTTAAAAAAGAAAAATACCATCCCATCACACCCCAATGGTGTGTCGATCTACATGATCCTTCAAAATAACTCCACTAATAGATTTAAAATATTCACAAGTCAAAAATATATAAATAAATGATAGGATACTATATCAAATAAAGCACTGTCAAATGTAGAAGAAACAAGAATCGTACCTCAGATAATAGATGGAACAACCTCACTACCGATAGGTGGTGGTTGAACTGCATGTATATGACCTATCCCTCTACCATATTTTCTTATTTGATTACCTTATCTTACACTTCCATATTGATATGGACACCTTTATCATGAAGTACCACATTGGCCGTACTGACTGGTACAGATGGTGGAACTCTAAATACCTGACTAATGAATGGTAGAAGATCCCCATTCCATAATCTATATCATCTTAGCTCCTCCATCACTACTCTTTTATTGAGGTTTCCTTCAAAAACTCTATACTTGACCCATATTTATATAAGCTCAACACTCAAATAGTTGTCAAAGAGACTAGCCACACATGTGACTATTATTTCAACACTAATAGTAGAACACTCGATCACTACACTGAGAGGCTAATAATATCCCATAGAAAACTTTTATGCCACCAACCTAGTGAAAGATATCAAAATAGTGATTCCTAATATTAGAAGAAATACCACTGGATTACCCAAGTAAAACTATCTAGAAACCACTAGAATCCTCTATCAAGTTCTTCTAAAAAATGAGAATCTAATTAAATACCCCATCAAACTTCTTCAAATGAAAGATATTCACTTGGGACTTGATCTCACATCTAATACCATATTGTAAATGTTTCTATATAGTTTTCTCATCTCCTTTCATTGTCAAAAAAAATGATGAAAGTTGGTGAAGTGGCCAAAATGCTCTATCACTAACATACTCTTAGAGGTAAATTGCATAAACTCCACAGATCACTCTCACCTAAGGGTCATGGGGTAAAAGTGTTCCTAGAACTTATCTTGTAAGTCCTTACACACCATGACCACTAATTTCTCATCCTGAGCTTAAATATACCAAAATTTCTTCTCTATCTCTTATAATATATAAGCTTCTATCTTGAACCTCTTCTCTGGAGGGGTCTCCAAGGGATCCAATTTTTTTTGGATAGACTCAATCTAAAACTCACATTCTTCAGGTCCACCCTCTTTGATGAACATCAGAGGATGCTGTAGCTGAAACTCCTTTTCCTGATCAAACATACTTAGTGTATCCTTCCCTGGGTCTCTTTACAAGAAAAACATAAAGTTAAAAAAAATCTCATGGAAATTACCTTATGCCTTTTCACTCGGAACCAATGGGGGTTCTAGTTCCAATAGCAAAGGAGAATTCTCAGTAATTCAATTTTTTCACCTTACCAATAAATGTCTTCATGGTGGAATACCTATAGTAATACAAATTCATGTTTCTGGGAACATAACATAAAATTACATAATACACAAAATATGGGTCACAACTAGAAATAAAAAAACACTCCACATACACTATTCATATGGTCATTACACCAACAATATCACTACCCTAGGCCATCCCTATCCTAAGCCAGGGATAACTTAGGGTAAATCAAAATTCAAAATTACAATCTATTTTTTTCATCACCATTTTAATCACTTTCAGTAACATGATTAAATTTAAAATAGTCTGCAAATTTTTTATTAGGAACTATTTTATTAAAAACAGAAGAGAAATAGAAAAGTATTTTTAATTTCACACAACCCAACCATAACTTGTTTTTATAGGGGTACCTAATATGATGCATGTCACATAATTCCTAAGTGAATATAATGATGCATGCATATACAATATCATTCCATTACAACCCATGATTAAAATATCAAAAATATAACACCACACAATAATTGATTCCCCCAAGGAAAAATAACATCAGATTATGATAAGTAAATGTTAAAAAAAATAATCCCTCCAAGGAAAATTGGGTTTCCCCTTGCACATGGGTTAGATTATCTCTTGAACAATCTTATTAACAAATACCAAAAAATACTAGCCTCCTATATACATTTCCTAAATATTAAAAAAATTGAAACTAAAAGATCTAATACCGCTTTTTAATTTTCTAGACTTGGTGACACTAAAATGGTACCCCTTACCAGTTCACCACATGACCTTAGGTGTGCCACCCTGAATGCGAGAGTCTTCCAACTAGATGTGAGAGGTTTATAAAGTACATAGAAAAACTATAACCACTTTAATATAGAAATAAAATAGAAAAAATAAAAATAAATAATAACCAAAGTAATAAAAATCAATAACAAACAATGACTATGAATCTCATATAATGATTCCCAAAATTAGTTAAATACCCCCAAACCAATATAGTAAACATGTTATGTCATAATAATTCCATATTTAAAAGGAAAAAGAAAATAAAAACACACTGATAATCCACCAAATGGATCAAAACATCAATCCATTCCCCTTATCCATTCTCTATCCCAAATCCCGACTCAACCATCTAGCATTGGAACTTTTCCCATACCATGACTTGCAACCAGGAAGTCTAATCAGGTACCCATAACGACCAAAGATGGGTGTGAGTACAACTTAGTAGGCTAAAAAATGGTATCTAAAGTAATATCCAATTTTATTATAGTGTGTTTAAGAGAATAAATAAATAATAAAGAGTATGAAAATGTAAAAAATTTCAAAATTAATTAGTTATAAATTGACCACATTGTCTCTAGGGTTTTATGTTATATCCGACCCAATCAAACCTACTTCATCCCATGTTATTTATCTGAACCATATATCATATGGGGTCATATATTTTAGGCAAGGAGTATCAACACAATATCACAATTGGGGATACAAAATTCCATGACAGAAAATCCCAATCAAAACTATGGAATGCCATGACCAACATCCTAAACCAAGGAGTGTGGAACATCATATCCAACCACCACAATCGATGATGTATAATTCCATATTCGACACCCTAAAAAATTTCATTAATAACCAATCTCCATGGTCTAAAACATGAAATATTTAATTCAAAAAGTAACAAGGTTTTACCATTTTCCTTTTTCAATAACCTTGGTTCATTACATTCATCCCCTTTAACATAATTCCATGATTAGTTCCTTTTACAATTTGTTCACAACCACAACCATTAAACACAATTTTCAACCATTTAACCACATGAACATGGTCCATTAACCATTTATCACTTTTACTGTTATTCATCTCAAAACACATTTAACTTTTCCAAGTTAATAAAAATAGCCCTTATACCATGATAACTTCGCAAACACAAGTACAAATGATTTAACATCATAAACCTTATAATTCATCATTTCAGAACTAATTTCAGCATTTTAACGAGAGTCGAAAACCCCATGGGTGACCATAGGCCTAGTCTTCTAATCATTAAAATACACTACATGGTCCATGAAGGGTATCATACATCAATTTAAGGCTCAACTAACTTTTCTTAATGAGGGATACAAATACATAGGATTATAGTGCAATTGTATAAAAATATACACAAGAATATTATTAATACTATAGATAAATATTGGATACCACCTAGAATATTCTCATTAAAAACCTCTCATCAAACCAAAACCATTGATTCAGGATAGAATGACTGAAATAATAAAATAAAAAACCTCTATAAATAGGGTTAATGAGATTTAGAAGAAGAGAAACAACCAACCAATGATTCTTCCAAAAAATAATAGAAATTTAACTCATAGAATTACTTAGGTATTTGTATCATAATAAATAAAACATAAAATTCCTTATAATCAAAGGAGAAATATCTTTAGAGGATTAAGGATAAATAGGTTTTCACCTAAGGATGCCAGAAGAGAAATAAGGGTGAAAATCATGGAAGATCATATAAAGGTCAGTAGGAAGAAAGGTGAATTAGACACATTTAATGAGGTGCATAGTTTGGATTCATGACTTTCCAAATAATGTGAGAAACATATGGAATCCTCTGTTCATAAGGAAATTGAGTTTCATAGTTTCCAAGGGCCACCTGCACAGTTTGACAAATTGTGTGGTAGCTATGTGGTTGCCTTTGTCCAAGAGGAGCTCAAGCTGTACTGTCTCTTATTCAACCATGTACATTTTTTAAAAACTTTTCAACCATATTCATGTTTCATGATCATGGGTAATTCTTAGTATTAACTAGGTTCTCACCGTGCGCTATTCACAATATGTCCCCCTTTTACAATTTTTCATGTCCCAAATTCTTGTGACACTCATGAGACCTTCCCTACTCCTGGGATCCATTATTTTAACAATTAAAAATGTGTTCAACCAACAAAAAAAATTATCTCATAAAAAATTATTATTATACAACTTACCTGCCTTATAATATCTCATCCTTGAGCTACTCACCCAAGAATCACTATGCTTAAAAGGTAAAAAGTTCAAACCATAGGGCCTTCATATCAGCTTCCCTATCCATAGTTTATTCCTAAATATAACCATTCTACCATATCACTTAGACAAAAGGCATGATATTACACTAAAAAATTTTCTCACTATGATCCATAATATGAACTAAATTCTCCTCAAAGGGCACATCAACATCAATCTCAAAATTATCAACAAAAATCACATGATAAGGGTCGGTATGATACTAACGAAGCTATGAAACATGAAAAACACCATGAATAGAACCATACCAATATGAAAAACCTAATACATACACTATAAGTATGACCCTATTCATAACCTAAAATAAACCTACTTTCCTAGGTGTAAACTTACCCTATTTACAAATCTAATGATGGGATAATCTTGGTGATACCCAGAGAAATACATTGTTTTCCACTATAAAATCAGCTGGTCAACAATGTTAGTTAGCATATGAATTCTGTATACTCTAATATGTAGTCATATGATTTCAGATTAACTGGACTTACTTTTATGTCTCCTACATGAGACTTGGTCCCAATAACTCTAAATCATCAGGTTCTATCCAATATAAGGGTGATATGCATGAACTACCATAGAGAATCTCATATGGTTCCATATGAATAATTTACTAATAAATATTGTTATAGGTGAACTAAAAAATCACTAAATTATTCTCCCATGTTCCACCAAAATCAAGGGCACATGATTTCAAAATATCCTCTAACACCGAGATAATATATTCCAATTTCCCATCCGTGTACAGGTAAAAAAATATACTCAAATTCACCCAAGTACCCATATCCCTTTTCAACCCTTTCCAGAAGATTGAGGTAAAATATGGATCATGATCAAAAAATTCTAAGTAACCCATTCAAACGAACTATCACATAAACATATTACTCACCCAACTGTTCGTTGTTGAAAGTATCCCAAATTGGTAAAAAATGGGATACCTTTGTCAACTGGTCCACAATTACCCATATTATGTCACTTTCCCAAGGCTTCCTAAAAAATAGCTCCATAAAGTCTACAATAACATCATCCCACTTCCATTCCATAATGGGAAGTGGATGTAAAAGACCAATAGGCCACTGGTATTCATCCTTGACCTACTGATAAGTGAAGCAATACATCACAAAACCTATAATTTTTTTATTAAATATTGGACACTAATATTTTCTATGAAGTTTAAAGTAAAGTTTGGTCAAACTAAAGTTTACAATTCACTTGAAATCATAAAACTCATGTATCATCTCCTCATGCATACAAGTAGGCTAAATAACATGACTATTTATGTGGATAATCTCATCGTTGTCAATAGTCTAACCAGGAGGTAGATCCCCACCAAAAATAATTTCCCTCAATTTTAGACACTCTAGACACTCATAATTCCATCCCTTGATCTATCTCAAAATTCATAAATTAATGAATAAATAAATTAGGGTTATCCATTCCAAATCCTCCGGAACTACTATAAATAACATAGAGAACATGGCCATCATATTCTACTCTGAACTAGATTTCTGGACCACCTGCATCTCTATCCTCTAAACTAAGGAATTGGTGACACTATTTACTTTCTTAGGCATATAAGCTTGATCAAAATCAAAGGATTTCATGTACTCAACCCATTTTCACTTCTAAAGATTTATATCACATTGGAAAAATATATATTAGATGATTTTATGATCCATAAAAACAATAAACCTCCCCCACAAAAGATAGTTGTGACCAAATTTTATTTAATAATCCACTACAACAAACTTGAGATCATGCACATGATAGTTTTTTTCATATGGCCTCACCTGTCCTAATCCATATGCCACAAACCAATCTACCTTCATCAATACTAACCCAAGTCTGATCCTCGATGCATCACACCATAAATTATACTCCTCACTTATTTCTAATAATATTATCATTCATGAAGTGGTTAAATAAATATGTATCTCTGCAATGACATTCTAACATGTCTCAGACCACTAAAACTTTACTCCCTTCTTGGCCAATCCTTATAGAGGTGCTGCTAATCAAGAATATTCTTTGATGAACCATCTATAGTAACCCACAAAACCCAAAAAACTCAAAATATAAAAAAATTCTTGGTTTATTCCCAAGAATCTATTGATTGAACCATCTCATGGTCCACCGACACACGTTCCTTTGAGATGATGTGGCCCAAGAAGTGTACCTTGTTGATCTAGAAATGAAACCAAGATATCTTGGTGTATAACCAATTATCTTTTAGTTAACTAAGGATAATGTTAAGGAGTTCGTCATGATAATCATGAATTTGGGAGTACACTAATATGTCATCAAAGAATATGAACACAAACAAATCCAAGTATGGAAGGAAGATTCAATTGATCAAGGATATAAACATAGTAGGAGCATCAGTCAATACAAAAAGAATCATGAGAAATTCCTACCAACAATACCTTCTTTTGAAAGCAGTCCGTGGTATATGAAAAGGTATCACCCTCAGATAATGATACTTTAATATCATGTAAATATTGGATAACATGTAATCACACATCAGTTGGTCAAAAATACCATCAATTCATATGAATGGATACTGTTTCTTAATCACCATGTAGTCAAAATTATGGTAATCAATACAATACACATGTTTTTTCAAACTTCTTATCAAACAAAACAATATAACCCTAATATGAGGTACTTAGAAGGATCAATACTTTATCATTCAACTAATCTAACTTAGTCTTAATCTCTTAATGTTTTTCTATACTATTATATAGAGTGAAATTGAAATTTGACCATATCTTAGCATTATCTCAATTATGAATTTAACCTTTCTCTAAAGTGATAGTACACAGAACTCATCAGAAAACACATCTTGAAATTGATCTACCGTAGGAGTGAAGAAATCATTCTCCACTCCCCCATCATCAAGAAATTGTCTCACAACCAGGGCTATGAGCTCACCCAATTGCTAAAGAACTAGCCCTGCATGGACTACCTAGATACTTTATTACCCATGATGAACATAAATGTTACCATTTTTAGACAAGAAGGTCACTCTCCTATGATAAAAATAAATTTTAACTTGACATGAAACCAACCAGTCCATACCCAATATCAAATCAAAACTTGACATATCTAGCACATTCAAGTCATAGAGGAAATTATACTCATCAACTTAGATGGAAGACCCCTTACAAAGGAAAATACCCTCCTATCATACTCCCAATGGCATGTTTATTGGCATGATACCACACAAGAACTCCAATTCTAGATTCAAACCATAAATAAGTCAATAATATATAAAATAATGATAGGATACTATATAAAATAAAGCACTAGAAACTGTATAATCTACAAGAATTGTACCTTAGACAGTCGACCACTCAACCTCACTACCAATGGGTGAAAAATGAACTACATATAGCTGACTTTTCCCTCTACCCTGAGCTCCTATCTGAGTCCCTTATGCTGCACTTCCATGCTGACACAGATGAACTTGTCCTGAAGTACCATGTCCACTTCCCTGATTTTAAAATAGCTTGAAAAATCTTTATTAGGAACTATTTTTTTAAAAGAAAAAGATAAATAGAAAAGAATTTTTCATTTCCCACAACCCAACCATAACTTGTTTTTCCATATGCACCTAATATGATGTGTGTCACATAAGTATCGAGTTACTAAAATGATTCATGCATATAAAATATTATTCCATACCAGACCATGAGTAAAATATTTGAAAAAATAACATCACACAAAAAGTGATTTACCCAATGTGAAATAATATCCAAATTCAACAAGAAAACATTAAGAACAACAATCCCACCTGGGGAACATGAGTTTCCCCTACATATGAGTTAGTTTCTCCCTTGAAAATGTTCATTATAAATTATTGACACATCCAAGTATCTTTTCTACCTTTATCAAATTTTAAATCAATAGAAAATAAATTCTCTAATGCCACTTTGTAACATCCCATACTGGGTGCCACAAAACTGGTGTCCCGAGACAGTTCTCCATATGACCTCAGACACACCTCTATACACACCAGAGGCTTCCAAATAGTAGTGATGGTTTGATAATTTATTTAGGGACTCTATAACATCATTATTGGAGAATAAAAATTAAAGAGATAAAAATAAATAATAACCAAATTAATAACGGTCAATAGCTAATAAAAACCATTCATCCTATATAAAGATCCCCAAACTGGGTAAATTCCCAAAAAACCAATATAGTGAACATGTCATGTCATAATAGCTCCATGTGTCAAAGGAAAAACAAAATAAAGACACACTAAAAATCCCTAAAATGGGTCCTAATATTAGTATGATCCCCTCATCCATACTCCACCCTAAATTCAATTTTATCCATATAGCATTGGGCCTTTGACCTTACCTAGACCTACAACCACGAAGTCTGCTTGGGTACCCATGAAAAACTGAGTAGGGTATGAGTACAACTCAATATCCCACTATCAAAGATGTCTAAATAAATATCCAGTTTAATAATAATGTTTATGGGATCAATAATGAATAATAAAAAAGGTTGAAAATGTAAACTAGTTTCACAATTAATTAATTTTCAATTAACCACATTGGACCTTGGGTTTTATGTGATAACCAAGGTAATCAAATATATTGTGGTCTATAAAAGTCTTATGAACCGTTTTTCATATGGGGGCACATATTAGTATAATCTTGTGAATAATATAATTGGTGATACATAATTCTATGTCTGACAATCCAAAACACAACTTTGAATTCTTTGTTCAACATCCTAAACTAAGGAGAGTGGAACACCATGTCTAACCACTCCAAACATCAATTTAAAACTTCATGTAAACCACACTCAAAAATTTCATTAACAACCAATTTTCATGGTAAAAAACATCACATATTTAATACCTCACACAATAAGTGTGTACCTTTTTCATTTTCTAATTTCCATGGTTCATTACATTCATCACTATTTAGAAAATTATATGGCTAGTTCCTTTTATCATTATTTCATAATCACAATCATTAAACAATCTTTTCAACCATAAAACACATGAACATTCCCCTTTAACCATTTACCACTTTTAGCATTATCCATATCATAACCTATTCAACATTTATAAGTTAATCCAAATAGCTCTTATACCATGCCAACATTAACACATTTCACTATTTTCAAGGTAGGGGCACACACCTTAGTGACCATAGGCTTAGTATTCAAATCATAAATGGGCCTGAGGGGGTCTGTGAAGGGCCTCACACACCAATTTAAGGTTTAAATTACTTATCTTAATCAATAACACAAATTTATAGCATCATAGCTCAATGGAACAACAACATACAGAAGAATAACATAGACACTATGAGAAAAAACTTGAAGACCACTTAGCTTATGTACATTGAAAATAAAATCATCCAACCTAAACACTTGAATCAATATATAATAGTTTTAGATAAAATATATATCAAATTCCTGGAAATAGGGTTTAGGATATTTAGATGAATAGAAATAACTAATCAGTGATTATTCTAGAAAATAGATGAAATGGGACCTGTAGTCTTACCCATGGATTCAAATTTAAATAAAAGATACTTACAACACCATATAAATGAAGGATAAATATCCTTATAAGAGTTGAAAGAAGGATTTTCACACCCTCAGATACTGAAAGATAAATGAGTGTGAAAATCAAGAAAAATAATATAATGGTAGTGAGGGAAAATGTATATTCCCCAATTTTATTGAGGTTTATAGTTTGGTCACACAGTTTTCCAAACCATGTACCTACCATGTGGTATCCTCTATCCATGATATAACTGATTTGCACAGTTTCCATGGGCTAATCGCATGGTCTAACAAACCGTGTGGTATCCATGTGACTTTCATTATACACGGGGAGCTTAGCCACACAAACTCCAAGGTAACCTCACATAGTTTGTAAACCACGATCCTCCATTATCCATGATGCATGGTTTTGGTGAATAGTTATTACCAACTATGATCCACTCAAAATATGTCCCCATTTTAAAATTTTTCATATCCTGAATCCCTAAGATACTCCTGCGACCTTACATGGTCCAAAGTGACATTCAATTAATCATTAAAATAGAGTTTAACAAAAAATTAATATGAAAACAAACATCATTAAACATCACGATCTTACATTTTAAGAAGAGTAAAAATTTATATTAACTAATATTGATGTTATGTCCATTGGTTATGAGAATTCCATGACCATATTAACTAATTAATATAGGTATATTAAGGATGAGACACATGTTGAGTGTTACTTTGGATTAGATAACCAAAGTTAAATTTACAGATATGAGATTTTGTAGTCTATAACTCCCCAAATCAAGTACCAAAGATATAATGTTTTTTATTTAATTAGTAAATTATTTATAGATCATAATAAATAGGATCCAATGGTTTTATAATCTAAGGAAACTTGATAAATAAATTAACATTACATTGAATTAAAAAATTAAGATGCATCATTTGAATACCTGAAAAATTTATTATTTTTCAATAAAATTACAAGATTCACATTTATTAATCTTCTTGATTTCATAGACAAATGAGAAATAATATAAATAGAGAGTATATATTCTCAATAAGGGATAGTTCACATTGAAATCTATCATATCATAAGTATGGTTTAAAGAATATGTTAGGAATATTTTTTTTAAATAATTCAATAAATTTTCATAATATATCCATGTATAATATAATAATAATGGAACACATAGATATTAATATGTAATAACATTATGATAAGATGAAAAATGATGGAAATTATAAACATACCATTAATAACTTTTTCCAAGACTACATATATAAATTGGTAAGGATTATACCACATTCCCAAGAAAATTTTTCTCATGAGACCTATAGATGCATAAATGGGATACGTAAGTCTAGGCCCCACCCATCACATAACAAGTCTAATTCATCCATCATATGAATAAAATAGAAAAAAATACATATAATAATGTTACCTAAAGAACATTATACATAAATCATGTCCAAGTAATAAATATTTTACCATATAGGAACATAGATATACAACAATTAAATATTTCCCTATTTAATGGAACAATATGGATATGTTAGTGAATATCCCACAATAAACATAAAAACAATAGGATATTCATAATTTAGTGGAAAGTAGCCTTATCAATGGAATTTTTACAAGGAATTAGTTAAGAGTACTTTCATGGTGTAAGTATATTTGTAGGAAAAAATCCTTCATCATGGTCTATAAAGATATCACGATTCATTTGAAGCATATGACATAAGAGTGTCAAACCAAGTGTATCATTAGACCCATTAGTTGTGCACTAATTAAAGGTCGTGATAATATCTAAACAAAATTTTCTAGATTATTACCTCTACATTAATCTATTCCATATCTAACACCCACTTTTTGTTAATCTAGATAGAGATTTCATTGATAGGAAACCACATGCTCTTTACTTTACCAAATTTTTTGGATGTTTTATAGCTACAAGATTTTTTGATAAATATGATATATTATGAAGGTAGAATAATGATAGGTCATTGTGATATATAATTGATGATATGATAAATAATATATATATAAAATCATAATAATACTTCTCATTGAAAATAAAAAGAAATGGAAATATTGAGAAAATAAAAGTAAAGAAGAGTTTAAGAACCCTTACCTTGGAAGGTATCTTCTTAAATATTTATAGGGACACATTATAACAGTATTAAATCCTTGGAGAGACTCTTTATAGGTTAAATTAAATTAAATTGGTTCTCAATGGATTTTTGTTGGATAGAAATGGGAGAATGGGTGGAATTGAGCTCCTTTTATAAGTGAAAAAGTAGGACATTTCTTTAGAAACTTATTTTTGTCAAGGGGTAAAGATAGAATCACAAGAGAGTTAGGTTATTTCGGTAAAGAGTTATTTGTGATAAACATGGGATTTAATTTACTACAAAATAATGGTCTTATATAAAGTGTATGCATCATTTTAATTATCAAAAATTTTAGCCACTTTAGTTTACTCCTTTTACCCAAATTAACCTTGATTAAATTGAAATTATTCTTTTACTAAAAATATATGATGACCCCTATTACAAAAATATTTAAGTGATGATTATAAATTTTTACTCAATTTAATCTAATTAAATTTCTAATTATGAGAAAATTATATTTTAAATTAAAACATAATATATAGAAGAAACATTTTTATAGAAAAATGAATTTTAATATATTAAATTTTTTTATTCTTATATAATATAAATTAATAATTAAATTATTAATAATAATTTTTTATTATATTAAATTAATAATTTTAAATATATAATTTAATTTATTTTGATAAAATACATAACACTTAAAAAAGAAAAACTCTTTTAAAATAAAACATTGTTAGAAAAAACCTAATAATTCACCATAAACTAATTTTGATATTTATAATACTAAAATGATTTATATTTTATTAGATTTATATTTTAATATTTGTTGATATAACATAAATAATTTCATCCTCAAAATTTGTGATATATGTTAGCTAATAAAAAAGTGTTTGTAGTTCTTCACTATTTCATCTTCAGGTTCCGACGTTGCTTTCTTAACTTGTGATTACTTTAGAGTACCTTCACAGAAAAATATGTTCAATTCTACAATAAATTATATTTATTGTAAATTTTTTTACGGGCTCCTGATTATAATAAAAGTAAAGTTCTTACTCTATTTCCTCATGAGTGATTACATGCATTGGATTTATAATGTACTTACTCAATAATGAAGCATGGAATAAGTCATGTGCTTTAGAATGGTTGGGTGGCATAGCTAAATGGAATGAAAAAATCATATTCTCTCTAAAATTTAAAAAGGTAAAATGTTCCTAGGACTTAGATTTCCCTTCTTACCAAACATTATAATTCCCTTCCATGGGGACACCTTTATGAAGACATGAACCGCTACTTGAAATTAGAAGTCCCTCCTCTAATTATCAACAAAGATTTTCTATCTACTATGATCTATCTTGATACGATCCCAGATAGCTTACATATTCTCACTTGTCTCTAAAACAATTTTTTGACCAACAATCCTCCTTTCCCCAAGTTTCCCCACTAGGATGGAGCATCAAATCTTTTACCATAAGAAGCTTACTAAGGATCCATTTGTATACTCAAAATTAAGATATTATTGCATGAAAATTATTCCATAGGTATGTACTAGTCCCATGTTCCCTAGAAGTAAAGTGAAAATGACCTCAATATATACTCTAGTGTTTGGATAATACTATTAGACTAACCATATTATTGAGGATGGTAAGAAGTGAATAAATATATCATAGTCTTCAAAAAATTTTGAATACTCACCCAAAATTTATATGTGAAATGAGGTCCATGATCATACAAATTTGATAAAGGTTCACCATGAAGCCATAAAACTTTATTGACATAAAGTAATTCAAGATGTTAAAGGGTTAAATCCTCCCTTATATCTAGAAAGTTTGCATACTTGGTGAGTTTTTCTATAATGAACCTTATTACATCCTACTTCTTTAATGACTTAGGAATTATAGTAATAAATTGCATTAGGATATTTTTCCATTTCCATATTTGTATAGGGAGGGGTTGCATCACATCCTTTGAAATATGTCTCTCATATTTTACTTATTGTCATACCAATAATCTTGACACAGAGTCAAACATTTTTTTCTTAATGTTTTCCCACCATAAGTGCTCCCTTAGATCCATATAAATATTGGTTCCACCATAGTGTCTAGAGAAACTAGAGCTGTGAGATTCATCCATAAATTCCCTCTCTTGCCCTAGTATTGATGGTACACATAGACTCTTTCCAAATTTTATCATACCATATTTATAGTTCAAGTCTATAAATCTCCCATATTCCATGTATTTAATGACCTATTGTAAACAATTGTTATAACTTTAACACTTATTTATCCTCTATAGTAAATGTGGTTGATAAATTACTTGGAAAATGAATTTTGTTTCCCCTTCCTTAATAATTTCCATATTCAACTTTACTAAATCCTTGAATATTTGATCCTTACCTATCCTCATCATAGATAGGACTCTATAATCATTATTATTCAATGCATCTTACACCTTGTTTTTCTTCCTAGGGTGGTAGTGTATTTCATAGTCAAAGTCATTTCATAGTTTTAACCATATCCTTTATCTCATGTTGAGAAATTTTTGAACAAATATATACTTTGGAGGCTCTACCTCGGTCTTCCTAGCGTTTCTCTGTGTGGAGGATTCTTCCATGACGAATGGATTCCTCTCTCTGGAGGCTTGGGGTTTGTTCTTATATGGGGAGGGTGGTCAGGTCTTCAGTGGGATTTGGTTCAGTTTCCAAATCTTCCATAGTGTGGATTCAATATCCGGTGCAACATCTTGGTTGTGGTCCTTCTCTCTAGCGAAGGATTTGGAGCTGGTGTGTTAGGGTTGAGATCCAGTGTGGCGTTGGGGTCATGGCTTTGGTAGTGAAGGGGTTACGATCTGGTGTGTTGGGGTCAAGATTTGGTTTCTGCAGTGTTGGAGGTGTGCTCTGGTGCGTCTTTGGGGTTTTGATTCAGTGTAGCATGGGGTTGATTTTGGTGCGATGTCGGGGTAGTGGCATTCTCTTCTTCCATAACATGGGAGTTTCGATCTGGCTTCCTACTCTTATTTCAGAGCGTGAGGTCGATACCTAGCTTACTTCTCTTCTTCCTCGATGTGGTGTAGTGATCTGGTCTTCCTCAATGATGGGATCATGTTCCAGCTCCGTAGTGAAGGGGTGGTGTTCTGTCAGCTACATCATGTTCCGATAGAGGTTCTTTAGTTGGTTTTCTGTGGTCCTTAGGTGCATGTATCTAGGTAGCATCTGGTCTTGTGGTGATGATGGTGGAGGATCGAGTTAAAAAAAAGGTTTGGCAGTGCTAAATATTTAGTTGGCTGATTTGGTGATTTGGTGGAATTTGGTTGATTTGGTGATTTGGTTGACTTGGTTATTTGGTTATTTGGTTAGTTTTGTGAGTTGTGCGGCCTATTTGAATGGTGGTTCAGTCAGACTCGACCACATGGAACATGCCCCAGAGGAGGTTCCAGAGCTATCCATCCTTCTTTGAAGAGTTTTATGGATTTGGAAGTTTGGGAGGGTATGGTGTCCGCAATCAGATCAGGCTTATACTTGAAACAAGATACTTATATGACATTTATCCATGCATCGGTGGAAAACATTGTCACATCCACATGTTGGGGAGGGTTAGCTCTATTTTGTCAGCTTGTTTTGTTTTTATAAACCTTTGGGTCATGTAATGTTTTATGTCTTGAAGTCTGTTTTGTTTTTACACTTCTTCCCATAAAAGGATTTTATATTAAAATAAAAAAATTAAAGGCCTTCCATCCATTGGATGGATGAGTTTAATAAGTTTTCTCATTCTCCTTTAATAACAAAGATACAAAAAAACTCTATATTTTTCATAAGAAAACACCCTAGTCCTCTATTTGATACATCATTGGATATAAGAAATCATTCATTTCACAATAATAAGGTCAAAACTGGTACATTTATCAATCTCATCTTTAGTTCCTCAAATATATCTTCATATTTCTTTGACAATGTTCATTTGAACTCTTTTTGTATCAAAATGGTTAACAGATTAGCTAATCTTGAAAAAATTTCAACAAGAAATTATGGTAACCTACTAATACAAAAAATATATTTATTTTAGTTATATTTCTTTGTGTATCCCATTTTTTAACAAACTTTGTGTTTGTAGGGTCAATATATATTTCATCATTCGAGTAAATATTGCTACAAAAGAGATATACTGAAGAAAAAATTTACACTAATAGAATATTCCATATAGATCCTTCCCCCTTAGAGCCTAAAGCATAATTTGAAAATAGTTTTAAAGATATTAAATGATATTAGATTTTATCAAGATATAATTAATGAAAACTATAACAAATTTATCGATATAATTATTGAAAACTTTATTTATCAAATCTATGAACACCAAGGGGGAATTAGTTAACCAAAAGGGAATTGATGTGAATGCTTAATACCCATAAATTTTATGAAATGATTTATTTTTTATATCAAACTTCTTGAATTTTAATATATGATAACCAGAATGAAGATTAATCTTTTAAAATTATTGAGCTCAATGCAATAGAATAGTTAGATCATCAATGCAAGGTAAATGATAGTTATTATTTTTTTGTCTTGGAATTAATTTTCCCATATTAATTATATAACTTCCTAGAACCATAATACTTCTTTAAAAATAAGTTAGGTACTCTAAAAGGTGAAAAAATAGGTCATATTAATACCTTATTAAACAACTCTTGTAATTGTTTCTTTAATTTAACCAATTCCACTAGAGCCATTAAATATAGAGTCTTGGATATAGGTTTTACATTATATATAAGATCAATAGAGAAATAAATTTCATGATTAGGTGGATATCTAGGAAATTACTCTGGGAATACATCAATATAAACCTTCATAACATATAGATCCACTTTTCTAAGGACACCCATATCATTAATTAATTAATATTATCCGAGAATTTCATTGATATGATCCACTATAGGTGGTTCCAAACATGACTTAGGTGATGGAGTCTCTCATTTATAAATTAGGGATTATATTCTGGCCTTAGTGATTTTAATCATCTTATCTTAATAAAAATTTATTTCATTATAGTTTAGGATCCAATCCATACCAAGGATTAGAAATAGTCAACCAAAAGTATAACAACCGAGGTTACAATAAAATAACCCTAATTTATTTTAATAGGAATAATACAATAAACTTTTTTGAATATATCAAAACACTATGTTCTAACAAATCTCACAATTGGTGATTTATTGAGGACTAATAACATAACTACACATACATTATATCTACTAAAATGTTCCTCATGTCTCTCCAAGGATACTTGAGGATCTTTACCAACTAAACATATTATAGTCAATCACCTTTGTAAGGAAATATTATAGATTTTACTTAGTGTGTTTTTTTTGAAAGTAGACACTTCCTTACTCCATTACATCTAAAAAATGGTATTTTACCCCAATTTGATTGTATTTGAATGAAAATATGGATTCCTTATAATGTGAAAGTTGCTATCAATATCATAAAATAAATGAATATGTTTCTGTATGTGCCCGAGTTCCTCCAAAAACATCATCATAAAAATAATTTTTATTATCATAATATTTCATTTCCATGTATTCTTCTTTATTCATAGATAAATCTACAATTGGCTCCAACTTTAAAATCCAACTCAGAGGTCCTCTAACAAGAGTAACCCCATAACCCATAATGGATTTCCTTTTTTAGTATCAACTATAAAATATGAATCAAGATGGATTATAATAGTAAAATTTGATCCTCTATAACACAATTTATATAACATCCTAATATTTTGAAATAATAACATTATGTTTGATAGCATATATGACATATAATACCAAGATCAAATGAACTACAAAATATTAACATATAAATATGACCATTATCACCTAGCCATTGAATTGGAATGTATGTATAATATTAACCACATTATGAAATATATTTATAAATTTCATAATTAATACGAAAGTATTGATTATTACTCATAAAAGAAGTATTAAAATTTTTTTAGTCATTTTATGTTTCCAAAATATGTTTCCTTTAAAAAATATATTTATTATTTTTTGTGAATATAATAAAATTAATTTCTACCACTTTAGAAAATAGTATTTTATAAAAAAGATATAATTTTTGAAATAAAAATATCAAAATTATCTTATAGTTAATTTCTTTACAATTTTTCAAAAATATTAATTTTTTGATGAATAGTGGAAAATAATGTTTTTTATTGAAAAATATCATTCAATTTGAAGAATTTACAAAGATCAATTTTATTTTAAAATAGATTTTAATGTAATATTAGTTAAATTATATTTTTATTATTCCAATTTAGGTTATTTTAATCTATTTTATGTTGAATTAAGCTACAATTTGTTTTATACTTAAGAAAACTTTTTCCTTGTAAAACTGCTTTTCCTCGTTTTTGTGGCTTTAATTTTAAATGAAATTATTACACATATATGAATTGAATATTGGAAAATGAATGAAATATTTGGAATCAGGAGGTCCAAATTGGTTTAATATGTCCCTTTTTTCTCTTTAGGAATAATAGACAAAATAAATAATTATCACCACAAAATGGGTAGAATGAGTAATTAATGTTAAAAATAATATTATAAGGCCTTAAAAGTGACCTAACACTAGAATTTATTCAATTGGATGAATTTAATAATTCAATTAACATATAATTATCAAATATATTTCCACTTGGTACCATATTTGTTTTGATTTTGACCTTTGTAATATTTTTGTAAAAGATAAATACAAGGTGTCTCTTTATTAATTTTAATAAATATATTATTTTGTAACATGGATAAAAAAATTATTATTCAATTATAAAGATTAAATTAAAATATAAATTATTTTTTATAATGTTAATTTATTTATAATCCTTAGTAATGAAATCATTACTAAAAATGCTTATGCAATGATGACACAATATTTATTCAATTAGTTAGAAAATAAAATAAATAATTTTAAAAATATTAATGGTAAAATAAATTGAATGAATTATTATGTTATAAAAATTTTATAGATAAATATAACTTGTTATTAAAATGTTTAAGTATTATATTCTAATCCTATTACTTTAATGCTGTTTTCCATGTCAAATTAAATGAATATATTAAAAAAAATAAGATTAATGATATTTTAAAATAAGTATTTTTTTAATAATTGATTTAAAATTACTAAAAATCTTATATTTTCCCATGTGTTAGGGATATGGTTGAAAATATCAACCATTTTATATTTATTGTCTATTTTTCTTTTATATTAAATATTTTTCCCCTAAATATTAAAAACTTCATTACCACAACAATTTTCAAGAAGTTTTGCACAGGTTAAAACATGAAGATAAGGGTGAAAAAAATCACATAATATTGTCCAAAATTTATTGGAAGATAATATTTAGACCCATATTCATCATATATTTAAATTATATCATTTGGATCCATTTTTCATTGAATATTAATTTATATTCATTTAATTCATTATAAAATTCCAAGAGTTCTCCTCCCCTCACTACTAAAAGGACACCTACTATCCTATTTTATTTAGAATTCAAAAAAAAAAATTTCCAAGAAAATACCTACCAAAAATCTTCCTAACTTGCATTAAAACATCCTAGGGAAATGTTTTTGAATAAAAACCCCCATTGGAAATATTTTTGTGTAATCCTATAGAAGTTATCTGAAGAAGTGGAATCATTCTTAACTGAGTATTTTTTTAATTTTTTTCATCCACATCCATGAAATGTTATTCAACCATGATTATATAATCAAAATATTATATACCATATAATTATATATTTTTTATGTTAATTTAATATCATACATTCATATCCTCTTCCATAAAATGGGAAACAAAACCATTATTCATACGTACAACGAACTATCGCCCTACAAACTGATGTAATTAATTTTCCATAATAACCTATTAAATATATTTATAATGATAAATTTAATGTTTATTTATGATATACATGACATAATTATCTTTTTTAAAAGATGATATATCATCTTTTTTCTTACATTTCCATTCATTGAAATATGATAATGTCATTCGTGCGTATATGTGGATTACCACCTCCACGAAATGATGTGATTCATATTTATTACCACATCACATGGACAGTATATATAATCTTATTTAAATAAATAATATGATATTTATGATATAATTATCATTTAATGAAGATAAAATAACACTTAATTTCTTTTTTATCATTATGGTTGAAAAATGGAAATGTTACCCATGCATACATATGACCTACCATATCTAAGATTATAACATAGTTCATTTTTCATGACAATATTTCATGGTTGGTTTTAAAAGTATAATTAATGTATTAAAATTATAATTATTTCAGGATTGTTAATCTTGATATGATGAAATAATTTCCTCATTGACCATTGTCAGCCTGCTGAATTCATTTTGTACTTATGATCCAAATATCATCAAAACATCCAATGTGAACTTAAATGATTATGTAATTGAATATAACCTGGTAATAAATAAAATACAAGGAATAATAAAATTGAAAAAGGTTATTAAATAAATTAAATAATTAACATAATTTTATTATTCCAGATGACATAGAATATATGTTACGATTCAAGCTCAAGGTATGAGACTATATTTTAAAATCCTATTTTAAAGTTTCCCTTCAAACATTTTTTCTTCTATATCCATGTTATTCTCACTGATTTAAGAAAATTATTATTTATGATTAATTGGATTCTAAAATTATTTTTGGTCATATTTTACTTTATTTAATTATTTTTAAAAGAAATAATATTTTTAAGGTTTTATATAAGGGATAATTTATTTAAAGAAACATCATTTTAAATACTCACTATTAGAGAAAAGGATGATATTGTGGTGGAAAATGATTAAAGGATGAAATTATACTTATTTAGTAAGTATATTCATTAAATTCTTCATATAGATGACACATGAATTCCAAAAATCTAGGAAAAAGATCTTGAATATTTTTTTTATCATATTACCTTTATTTAGGACGAATCATTTGTCTTTTTCACACCTCATTAGTTTATGGTTTTGTGGTTGTCAACTTTCTCTTGAAAATTTAATTTCCTATGATCAATGATCTCTATCACTCTCCAAAATCATATAGACACTATTTTTTTTCTATAGGTCTAGATTTTCACTTACAAATAATGTTCTACAATTTGGAATCCTAGTTATGTTATGACATTAATATTTCCTTTTCCCTCTCTTTAGAAGGAAGTTTTATTAACCATTTTTAAGATGTGGGATTTCAATAAAGGTATTTTCAAATGTGAAAATATTTTACTTAGAAAAAGTTCAAATTTTGAGGAAGAAATTTTTTATAGGGGGAATAATGTAAAACCATGAGATATAAAAATTATAATATTATTTTCAATAGAATTACGACACACAACACCAAGCAGAAACAAATGACAAAATATTAATATGTAAATATGACTGTTATAACCTATCTGTTGAATTAAAGGGAATGAATACGATTAAAAAATTATGAAATATATTCATAAATTACATGCTCAATACAAATGTATTGATTAATTCTTAGGAAATAAGCATTCAATTTTTTGTAAAGTCATTTTATTTTTCAGAAATACATTTCCTTTAACTTTTTTTATTTTTTGTGAGAGGGTAATAAAATTAATTTATGAAAATTTTGGAAATATTATTTTATATAACGAATATAATTTTTTCAATAATAATATGTGATTTATATTAGAGTTAATTTTTTATAATTTTTAGAAAAAATTATGTTTTCAATGAATAGTGAAAAAATACTAATTTTTATTGAAAATTGTCTTTCCATTTAAAGAATTTTAAATGTTAAATTTTATTTTAAAATGGTTTAAAAGTAAAATTAGTAAAATTATATTAATATTAATTAAATTAATGTGATTATAATCAATTTTATATTTTATTTTTATATAAAAATGTTTTTATACTTAAGAAAAAAGTTTCTTTGGAAAACTGTTTTTCATCACGTTTACGAGTTTAATTTTAAAATGAATTCCTCAAATTATATGAATTTAATTTTGAAAAAAATATTTAAATATTTGTAATAATGAGTTATACATTTTTTTAATCATCCCTTTCATTTTTTTCCATCATGAATATTAATCATGGTAAATAACTTTCACCCCGTTAAGGGTATCTCCGGTAATTGAGGTTAAAAATAACATGATATGGACTAAAAATTGAAAATAAAACTTTAATTTATTCTATTTTACAAGGTAAATTATACCATTCACATACAATTCACTGATATATAGACACTTGGTGCCATATTTCTTTTATTTTTATCCTTATAATTTTTAATTAAAAGATAAAGACATAAATGTCACTTTCTTACTTTTAATACATATAATATTTTGTGACAAGGATAAAAAAATTATTATTCAATTATAAAGAGTAATTATAAAGATAAATTAAATTTTTATCATGATAATTTATTTTTAATTTTTAGTTTTGAGATAATTTCCTTAAATTATTATAAAACGCTGACACAATATTTATTCAATTAATTTAAAAAACTTAATAAATAATTTTAAAAATATTCAAAGTAAAATAAATTGAATTAATTATTATGTTCCACAATTTTTATATATAAATATAACATTATAGTTATGTTTAAATTATCATATTTTAATTCCATTACTTTCATGTTGTTTTTAAAGTCTAATTTAATGAATAGTTCTAAAAATGATATTAATGATATTTTATGATAAATAACATTTCATTAAATGATTTAAAATTAAAAAAAATATATTCATCCGAGTGATCGATATATGGTTTAACATTTATATAAGATATTAATTACATATTTATTAGTATAAAAAGACAATATAGGATGTTTTTTCTTACCTTTACATTCATGGGAAGATGATAACGTCATTCATGCAAACTTGTGGACTACCACCTCCGCGAAGCGATGCGATTCATTTTTATTTACTTCATCACATAGATGGTATATATATTTGTATTTAAGGTAAATATATTATATGAATAATATAATTATAATTATTTATGGATAAAATAATAGTCACCATATCTCTATTATGATTGTTAAAACATGGAAATGTTACTAATGCGTACGTACGAGCCACTATATCCTTGATTATAACATAGTTAATTTTTCATAATGACATTTCATGGTTTGATTTAAAATTATAATTTATTTATCAAAATTATAATTATTTCATTCTAACTCTATATATGATTAAATATTGATCTCATTGTCCATAGTCAACCTGTTGAAGTCATTTTGGTCTTATGAGGTGAATATTATCAAAACATTCAATGTAAACTTAAATGATTAAGTATTTGAATATAACATGATAATATATAATATAAAAGGGATAATAAAATTTCAAAAGGTTATTAAGAAATTAAATAATTAATATAATCTTATTTTTGAAGAAGATAAAGAATGTATATGATGAGTCAGACTCGTTGTAAGAGACTTTCTTTTAAAAATCATCTTTTAAAGTTTCCCTTCCAACTCTTTTTCATACTTTTACATGTTATTTTAATGTTTCAAGAAAATTATTATTTATGATTAAATGTATGATAAAGTTAAAATTTTACTATATTTTACTTTCATTTAATTTTTAAATAAATAATATTTTTAAGGTTTTACGTACACGACACTTTACTTTAAAAAACCTTATTTTAAATGTTTTTAAGATTTATTTTCTAAATATTTCAATTCCATGTCCATATTCTTAAAATTATATTATTGATGTATTTATATTGAAATAAATTAAATATAATGGAAATTTTATGTATCTTTTGACTTTCTATCAAATTTTACCAAAAAGAATATTTTTATATATTTATACAGAACAATTCGACTTTATTTACAAAGGATAAAAATAATGTTCTATTTTTACATAAATGGAATCAATGAATATTCACACTGCTATAACTATTAATTTATGTTTGGATTACTTTATTATCTTCCATGTTTTATTCATGAAAATAAAACGATCTTTTTTTTGTTCTAAGTATCTTTAGAAAGGGTTTTAAATGGAATATATATTTTGATATCTGGAAATGTTTTTCTTATGTTTATAAGGGATATCTATAAAAAACTATTTTAATTTGGTTATGACCATTCCCTTTATAAATAACTTTATCTATCTATTTAATGTTATGTAATTCTTCAAAAATTCAATATATATGCCTTTAAAATATATACATAGCTGACTATTCAATATTTTAATGGGAAAAAATAGGCCCTATGACCATTTCTCAAGTGCCTTCTTTAAGAAATCTATTTTTGTTATGATAAGAGGAATGATTATTAAACCCATTTTCTTTCCATGAGTAATTATTATGTTCATGCCTTATTACCAATTTAATTTTTTTGGAATACATAATCATGAACATGTTATGATGGGTGCACCAAAATAGCACTCCAATGCATTGGGTAAAGATTTTATCTCATGAGATTTTATGTACAAGATCTTGAAGTAAACCAAATACACTATGGGACTCTTTTCTCCTTGTGATATTATCTTAAAAGTAATCTTAACTTATAATTATGTCATCTTTTGTTTTTTTGCCACATTTTCTATGTTTCCATGATCCTATGATACCTTGTTCTTTATGTATTCTCTCATGTGATTACTCATGATCTTATATTTAAAGGAAATTATATGCTACTTCGCAAGGGTAAAATGTAAAACTATTTTTGGAAAAAGTTTTCATGAGTTTTCCATCATTTAAAAGGAACCTTAATATGTTTTATTTTTTTTACCTTTTAATTTCTTATGAATTTTTTTAAGAAAATATTTGGGCAAAAAAGATAATTTCTTTAGAAATAAAATGTTTATTTTGGGATTAATGTTTAATTTATAAAAAGAATAATCTTGCATAATTATTAAATAACTAATAGTTTTATTTATTTTTATATGTCCCTTAGTATTTTTTTGTGCTCATAAAACATTTTAAAATGATTTTCATTGGGTTTTAAGGATGAGTTGGGAAAAGGTTGAAGTCAAGAAAAAAAGTGTGAAGACATGTCATGAAATGAAAACTTGTTATGTTATAAAAGTTTTTTTAGAAAAAATAGATATTAAGTGGATCTGTCTACCTTTATATGTAATATTTATTTATATAATGGTGACGAACTAATTATCTAAAACTATAAACCATAAATATCCTCAAATATAAGAAAATGAATTCTTGAATTAAAACTCAATATTATTTAATGTTTACGAATTGGTCCTTATAATTCTATATCTAAATTCCCTTTAACATAGCATTAGATTCCCCTTCACATATCTCTAGATTCCCATCACTATGTTCTAATGATCCCATCAAATATTTTCCATGTTACAAATAACTTTTCCCACTACATGTACAATGACTGGTCTATTACAAACCTCAGAAAACATAAGTCTCCCCATTAATGATTTATAAAGTACTCAAGACATCTCTATCCTATTTTCTTCACCACTAGGACTCATCATAGAGGGTAACATGAAATTAAAATGGATAGGGGTAGAGATATATTACACTCTTTCACATTGAATAATTTTAAACCTTTCTCAATTAATTATTCTATGATATCTAAATATTCATATTATCTCTATCTTAGTAAATCATCTTCCCTAGAATATTTTTTTAATTCTTCCATGTCCTTCATATAAAACTCCCTAGAAAACTATACCTTTATGTTCTAGATATGATCATTTTTGGGTCCCAAAATCAAAATTTCATCCACATATATTATAATAAAGATGAAATCATCCAAATACGAACCCCTGAAATATTTACAAGGATCTGAATAAATTTTATCTCTTCTAAGGATCATGATATAAGAATCAAATATCTTGTACCAAAATCTAGGTTCCTTCTTGAGACCATATAAATATTATTTCATTATTTAAACCAATTTCTCAATACTTTTTCTAAAAACACCCTAATTGTTGTATACAGATTTCTTCATTAAGACCACAAAGGTGAAAATATGTCTTTACATATTTCTTCTCTAGATGTAAACTACATGTAGTGGAAATATCTTGAACTGCCTCAACAGTAATCAATACATAAAAAAGGTAAAAATTTTCATTTAAATAAATAAATTCTCTTGAGTATATCCTTTAAACACTAGTATCACATTCTCGGTTCCTGCCTAGTTTTTCTCTATCCTACTTAATCTAAAATACCCATTTATTTATGATGGACATATTTCCAAAATTTAATGGGAAAAGATCCATTATCCTGATTTGGTACAGGGAATCAAGTCCATCATATATCTATGAAATTTATAAAAATATATCTTGACTTAGGTCACCTTCACAAATTAAGATGGCTCACCATCCTTTGATAACAAGAAATATACAATATTTCTCTCAGTGATGTAAGCTAAGTTAATGAAAAAAATATAAGTGCCATATTGGGGGTATTTTCTACTGAGTTAAATTTTATTGTATAGATTCAACTCATACTTGATAAATTTTCCTTGTTAATACTTTATATGAAACATGTTATTCATTTAGTTCATCCTCCAAATTAGTTTTTTTTTGGTTTCTTGAATTCTCTTTCTCAATGTATCTATCAATCATCACTTACACTATATTCTTCTATAAAAATGATATCTCAACTGATGATATGTTTATGGGAAGTGAGGTCCCAGAAATGATACCCTTCACACCATTATCATATTCCAAGAAGATACATTCTCAAGATATTGAATCCAACTACAATATTACTTAGCCAATAAATAGTGGATATACACTAATTCCAAAAGTATGTAACTGAGAATAGTTAGTTAATTTACTAGTCCACATCTCCATCAGTGTTTTCAAACCAATATTTACTAAAGGAAATAAATAAGTCACATAATATAATTTTACAATTATATAAACTTGAAAATCTTAGAAACTCATGCTAACATGACCCGACCCATCATAACCTTTATTTGGTGAGAAATGAGTTGAGTGTTCCACCCCAATCCTACCTCAAGTAGGTTAGTGAATGAAATATAGCACCAACTAGTTATGTCTCATATATGGGAGGCCTTATACTATAAATATATGTGAAACCAAACATCTCTATAATAATATATGATAATAAAAACCATATATATATAACCAACTATAGTATAACATGCATGTGACACATGATAATTGTCCAAACAATATTCCAATTACTAATGATACTAAAAAAATGAGAAAATAGAAATACAAACACCCTATAGTAAATAAAAACCTTTAATAACTAAGACATGTGTAATTAATGTCATTCCAACACCAACTCAAGATTCACTAGATATAATCAACACCAATATCATCTATGCATTGACACTATCAACACCATTTCCACTAAATATCAAACCGTGTGATGTATGCATAGTCAAAACATGTAGGGACACAAGTCACTTGAAGGGGTGAGTATAAATATACCTAGAAGGATTCGATGATAAAAATGGTTAAACCAGATACAAGTTAATATCAAATAAAATAATTATGGATATGATTTGAGGGAACAATTCAACCATGGTTATGAATTATCTTAATTTTCACAGCATAGTTCCACATAAGTATTATGTTTAATGGAACTTAAATTACCTAGAGCACTCCAAAAACTGATAATCCAAACTACCTAAATTCCATTAATCCCACACTTCCTCTCTATATTAGTAGTGGAGGGATTTCCCCTCATTGAAGAGTTAACATTAATCAGGGGGGGTATTGACCCATATAGAGAAGCCAAAGATCATTTTTTGGTGTATGCATAAATCCTGGAGGTCACCTAATACATAAGTGGAGGGCCCATTCCATGTTATGGGGGGTGGGGGGGGGTTATATACTCGAATCTATGTGTTGAGGAACCATTCCCTAGAATCAGTATGCCTCCAGGGGTTACCGAACCTCGAACTACGCCAACTATATTTCACACTCTCCATCATCTCTATGAAGCTAAGTAACTCTAGGTACTTAGAAAACATAGAAATAAAATACCCGGATAGAAAATATATATACATCACAATTATCTATGTGAAAAACTCTAAGAATGAACTACTCACATATTTGATTCGGAAACCCAAATGAGAAGATATGAAGAACACTGAAAATTATCAAATACATTAAATGTAAGCCAATATATATAGTGTATAGGTATTGATAGTACTTGAGAATATGCTGCTGTGGTCTAGTTTTTATGGGGTGAAACTACATGGTGTGTCCCTATAGGGAAAACAACATGTGGGATTTATAGATATGTTGGGAATGTATTCCTAAGTGAGTTTGTATTGTGTAAACAATTACATGAAATGTACTCTATCCACCTAGAGCATAAACCTTTAATAAAACCCAACCATGTACTATCTAAGCTACCAGATTCGATTCCCCAAGTTACTATCATGACCTGTCCCTCCAAATATACCCCTCCTAGGATAGCAATGAAGAAATGGAGATAATGACCCCCGAGTCTCACATCCACTAGGCCCGAAGGTGGTGACTAGCACCAAGGGTATAAAAGTATCACAAAATGGGAGGAATTTCCCTTTTTAAAGATACATGATCAGGATATAAGATGTTTTATCCCAAGATAAATCGATGATCTATATAAAATAAAACCAAAATCCATCCCATATGCATGTTTAATTTTTTTTGTTAAAAGTGAAATAAAAACTTCAATTAAATTAAAAAGTAGAGCTAAGAAGAAACATAGTAACTGTTAAGATCCAAGTTTGTAAGGTCCCAAACAGTCCACAAATTCATTTTGGAAACTTTAAAATAGGTGTATATATATAGGGTGAGTATAAAGATTTAATCAATACGAAAACCAATGTCTCTCTTGAACATGTGAAAGAATCATACTAATGCCTCTGTGAGAAAAAAATAGAACCAAAAAACACCTAAGAATTCATACTAACAACACCAACCTCACCAAGGCATGCTCACCAAATAATACAAGTAAGGTAAAGTAATATAATGAACATCAATAATAGGGTACCCCACACCACTTTCTCACTGATTAGTCACACTCACACCATAATGGAAAACGTTTTAGAACTCCCAAATCTTCCTAACATACCACATCACAACCCAAACACACACACATAGGCCTTACAACAACATCCTATCTGCAAAAACCTAGGGCACATACCACATCACATCCGACCTGTATAATCATGATCCACATACCATGTCACATCCCAACTATAGACACCTGGGCTACATACCATGTCACATCCTGCCTATAGACACCAGGTCCACATACCATATCACATCCCAAAAATACATGTGAAATAAATGAACATATCAACCTGAAGAAACATATTAAATACAAAAAATCTCATCCTAGAGACACATGGGAAAAAACAACTCACCTTATCCCAAATACACTTCAGAAAACACAACTCACCCACACACACCTGGGAACCACAAACCAAAACCTACCCAAAGAATCTTGAGTTACCGCTACCTAGAATAAGGACCATGAAAGATTGGGGGTTAATCCATCCATCCTCCCACTAGGATGTTTGGTAATGACACCCTCACTTGTGATGATGGGGGTGTTCAGAACATAGTTCTCACCTATGGTTGGGTGAGTATATAAATCACAAGGAAAATAAAAGTATATATATATATGATACCAAACACTCATGACCTTCCTATGGGTTATCAAACTACCAACCATATTTCAACACTTCCAATATTTCTTCTACCTCTAAATGAAACTACCATACAAAAATCCAAAACTTCTTTCTAATTCCCAATAAATTTTGTTTAACCATTAGCATTATTCATTCAAAATTCATTTATTCTATCCATTAAGTTGACCAACCCATGTCGGTCACCAAATTTATTAATCAATTATTTTTTAATCTGTTCCATTACCATCTTGGAAACTACCAAGAAAAACACATGAAAAGAAACACAACCAAGCCCAAACATGTAGAAAATCCGTAATAATTACCCATTCAAAAAGTCCCCAATTCTCAATCAAATATAGAAACACAACCAAAGAACAACACGATTTTATCCCTACCACACAACACTAATCATCCATTCCACAATCAATCAATCTCTCAACCTGATATTCTATCAAATCTTCCAAACTATCCTACTATATACAACAAAGAAACCCACACACAACACAAAACTATGCTCACAACCGTATCACCACACAAACTAAAAAATATAAATTCCATATTTAATAAGGAATCCCTTATTTATTTCTTATTTTTAATTCAAGGGTTATCATAGAAGCTAAACAATCCTAGGGATTCCATTCATTAGCTTGGTGTACCTGATTTACTAGTTTACATTTATGGTGATACCACAAAAACCACAACCAAAATAGCACAGAAAATGTATATAATCAGTGAAGACAAAGTCACCAATGACCACCATTTTCATTGGGGTGTTCAGTATGTATACTTAAAATGTCACAAGCAATAAGAAAAGATGTGAAAAGCATGCACTATACCCCACTACCCTTTCAATTCAATTATCTAGTTGTTTATCTTTGATAAAGATAGTACAACCATAATCCAACGGTAATAGAAGTTAAACCTCTCCCTCATGATGAAAAAATATATAGTGACAAGGGAATCCCTACCTCCAAGGGGTTTCAATGTTCTTCACAAGAGAATAGATCATGTAATAGTTCTTTGATCACCTATCCTACAAGATATGTATCCATATAATAATTATAGTACACCACCACACTAACAAAAACCGAGAGAGAACCCATTAAGAATTGTGGATAAGTAGACACCATGGAATGATGAGGAGAGATGGAAGATAATGATACCCAAATTAAGGAAGAATGCATGAAAAAAGGGGGAATATACCTTGATTCACCATAGATCACCAAAGAATGATCACTGAGATCAAGGGATAAAGGGGGGGGGGTGAGATGGTTTTAAGAACACCTCAGGGTGCCTAGGGTTCATCTAGAATGAGATAAATTGTTGCAGCTATAGGATTTGTAAAAACCCAAGTGGCTGGAATGTTTTAAAACATTATAGCATTGGGGGATTACACAACATGAAATCCCATTTCACACTATGAAGTCCCTTGAGGTCCACTTCCACTAAAAAACACGTCACCACTTTTCCTAATTTTATTTTTCATGCCCTGAAGTATTTCAAACTATGAATCAACTTGGAAAAGATTTCAAACATAAATTCACATTGTGGAATCAATTTACATGACATGTAACCTCCCAGAATCTGGATTTGAACAACTAAACTGTTGGTTCTGGGCGCAGTGGATGCACTTTGGTGGGTTTTCCCAACATTAATTTTAGCGTTGAACAATGTTCAATCCAAGATCTGTCATGATAATAAAACACCAAATCCTCAAAATAGAATGAAGAATTAAAATAAAGATAAGGGTCCTAGAACCATCAAGCGGATCATCATATGTTGGATTTAATTAATTTAATTAATTGACAAGAATTACCTTGATGGAATTATTTCTTTGTTGATGTTTTCCGGTCACGTTTTTATGTGATTTGTTGTTACGTCACAGAAGCCAGGTGTAGACTTCCTCTAGCCGTGATCCACACGTGCACCACATATCTCTAGATGTCGACAAAGTAATATCCAGATTCTATCATGGAGAATACTTTTCTTGGGTTGTCTCCCTTAGATCGTGTTGATATGATGGATGAGGATCTCTCTCGGTCTTGAGGGAATTTTTAAAGGAAAGAGTTCTCTCATACTTGAGAGAATTTTCCATAATTTTTGTGCTCAACGATTCATGGAAAAGTGTTGGGGTTGTAAGGATATTTATAATTGGGTTTGAGGTTATAGATTTATGACAATAAATAAATATGTTTCGTGTTTTATTTATTTCATTAACTCTAATTGAAAACACCCCATGTCATATCATTAATTCCATGAAATGCACCCACACTGATTATAATACATATCATTTAATAAAAAAAATATTATTTCCTCAAAATCCAGACTGGAAAAACTACACGGCGTGTAATCACTAATACACGGTGTGTACTTGTTTTTACTTTCCTTTCCAAAATGAAAACTACACGGCGTGTACATTCAATGTACATGGCGTGTATATCTTGTTTTTCATTTTATTCTTCCTCCAACATTAAAATGATTGAGGATTATTTGAATAATTATTAAACCACAAATAATAATAATATTTATTCTACTTGAGATACTTGGACACACTAGTGTGTGACCCTCTAGGCCTCTTTCTCATTGGTATTAGGCAGGCTTGCCTAAAGTCAAATATTACTATCCAGAAACGAGTCAAGGAACCCAAGAGAAAGAATTTGATGTCGAATTGACATGTCACCTCATAGGAATTCTTACCATGTAATTTAATTCCTTTGTCTCAATATCTCTAATCAATCGGGTTGCATGCTAGTTCCATCAACCCATGTGCTCGATTATTCTTTCTTTGACTTCATGGAATTGAACTTTCCCATACCTTACAATAGACATGGATTTATTTAAGCTATATCAATTCCATCAAAGATCCTGAGATATCTACTTATATTATGGAATAGAAGGGACAAATCCTTTCTTGCATTATCTATTAATGTAGTATCACTCGTGACACACCCAAAATGTCCTACCTCGCTGCAAACAATGTTTCATCACAGTTTTCATCAATACATCTAAGTGAGTGATTTTTAATACCCATTAATAATAATCTAAAAGTCTAAGGACCAATACACATGTCCGCAGATAGGAACATCCAATGACACTATGAAATGTGGATTTTTTACTGGATGGTCTCATTCTCATAATATCCTCCTGAATATTACCAAGGGCACACACCATGAGAAGGTGCCTCATTTTTTTGAGTCCTCACCCTGAATGGATAGTATTATTTGTGTCCCTAAAATAACATCATCTAGCCATAGAACATATATTCAAGAATAGTGTTATGGAACTTCTGGGTTCTCATCATTGCAGGGATCTGCTCTGACCCTTTAATGCAACAACTATCCTTAGGACATTATCACATGAATTGTCACACATAAGAAAAATCAAGATGTTATAAGGTATTTGTTAATGAATAAAGTAAAAAGTAGTTGGTTCTAGGCCACCAACTCCAAAAGACTCCCAATTGGTCTAGAGCCAACTGCTAACAACCTTTAACCCGCTAGCTCTCACATGATATTCATGCTTATGCTGAGATAGGCCTTTAGTCATGGGGTCTACCACATTCTCTTCCATGGACACTCTACTCACTGCAACTTTACCCCTTTGATAGAAATACCTCAAGAGGTGATACTTCCGGAGCATGTGCTTTGTTTGTTGATGTGACCTTGGTTCCTTTGCAAGATCCACCACTGTAGTATTATCATAATACAACGTGATATGATATTTATTTCTAGGCACCACATGAATCTCCTGTACAAGGTCCCAAATCCAGACAGCTTCCTTGGCTGCATCAAGAAGTCGCTATATATTTGGACTCCACTGTAGAATCAGCGACAACTGGCTGCTTTGAACTCTTCCAACTCACAACTCCTCTATTAAGACATAAAACATATCCAGATTGCGACTTCAGATTGTTCTGATCTATCTAAAAACCAGCATCAACATACCCTTTGATGACAAGTTCTTCGTCTCCTCTATACACCAATAACACATCCTTAGTTCTTCTCAGATACATAAGGATAGTCTTAATAATAGTCCAATGCTGTTCACCTGGATCTTCTTGATATCTTCCTACCATGCTCAGTGCATAGGCAACATCAAACCTGGTACGTAACATGGCCTACATGATGGATCCTATAGCCAAAGCGTATGGGATCTTACTCATTCTATCTTTCTCTTGTTGTGTTTGAGTACACATTTTCTTAGAAAGATTTAGGACATGTGACACTGGAACCAATACCCTATTGGATTGTTCCATACTAAATATCTTTATTATCTGGTCAATGTATGTACCATGAATTAGTCCAAGAAGCCTCTTGGATCTATCACGAATGATTTTGATCCCCAGAATGTAGGTTGCTTCAACCAAGTACTTCATGGAGAAACCCTTGTTCAACCAGTCCTTAACTGACTGTAATACTGGTACATCATTTCCAATAAGCAATATGTCGTCAACATATACTACTAGGATAACAATCACATTTCCATTAAACCTCTTATAAACACATGGCCCACATTTGTTCTTAAGGAAACCAAATTTTTTATGTCTTTATCAAATCGAATGTTCCATGACCTCGATACTTGCTTTAATCCATAAATGGATTTTTGTAACTTCAAAACCCGTTTGGATTCACCTGGGGTCACAAACCCTTCTGGTTTTGTCATATAGACATCTTCTTGAAAGGTCCCATTAAGGAATTCTGTTTTGACATCCATTTGAAAAATCTCATAGTCATGGTAAGTTACTATAGAAAGTATGATTCTTATGTATTTAAACAAAGAAACTAGTGAGAAGGTTTCATCATAGTTAATTCCTTGATGCTTTCTGAATCTATTAACCACTAGCCTTGCTTTATAGGTGCTAACGTGACCTTCCATGTCTAGTTTTCTATTGAATACCCATTTGCATCCAACATAATTTACATTAACTGGATCATCGACCACAACCCAGACTTGGTTCTGATACATGGAATCCATCTAAGAATTCATAGATCTAGACATCTTGCAGCTTCTAAGAATTCTACAACTTCCTTGTAGTAGAGATGGTCATCATTGTCCAAGAATAATGATTCACCATCCTCGGTGAATAGGAAATCAAATCTATCTAGTCCCCTTACCTATCTTGATCTCCTACGTAGTACTTGTGTTTCTGGAACCTCTTCCATGGGGACATGTGGAAATTTTTCTTGTACCAACTTCTGTGTATCTTGAGCATCAACTTCATCAAAGTCAATCTTGATCGTGCTATCCCTTTTGAGGATGTTCTCCCTCTAAAGAAAGATGGATTGTTTGGAGACAGTCAATTTCTTATCTTGAGGGTTATATAGTTAATATCCTTTTGTTTCCTTGGGATGTCCTATAAAGATACACCTCGTGCCCTGGGGTGCTAGTTTGTTTCTAGAGAGGGCCTTAACAAATTAATCACATCCCCATACACATGTATGCAACAAAATGGGTTTCCTTCCATTCCATAACTCAGAGGGAATTCCATTTTCCACCTTATTTGGTACTCGGTTTAATGTGTATGCTGCATTTTGTAATGCATATCCCCAAAAGGATAATGGAAGATCTGCATGACTCATCATCTTCCTCATCATGTCCAACAAGGTGGGGGTTCCTCCTTTCACTAACACCATTCCACTATAGTGTATTAGGAGGAGTGAGTTGAGATAGAATCCCGGACTCCCATAGAAGATTGATGAACTCTTGGTTCTTGTATTCTCCACCTTGATCCGATCGAAGTTTCTTTATCTTCTTACCAAGATTATTCTATACTTAATTATTTAATTCCTTAAATTTCTATAAGGCTTGTAACTTATACCTCATTAAGTAGACATATCCATATCTACTCAAATCATTAGTAAAAGTAATGATGTATGAATATCCACCTGTTGCTTCTACTGGAAACGGTCCACACACATCTTTGGGAACCAATCCTAGATGCTTTGTGGAACTTTCACCTTGTCCACTAAAGGGAGGCTTGGTCATTTTTCCTTGTAAACATGAATGAAATCTATCAAGTGGTTTTAGCTCAGTAAAGTCCAATTAAACATCTTGGTAGATCTTTTTCATGTGATTCTCATTTACATGACCCAGAAGATGATTCCACAACTGGGTGATGTATGAGATATGTGGGTTTGTTTTGTTATTGATTGCCAATACTTGGTTTTCATAATTTAATACATACAAAACATTATTTAAATGTGTCATACCATAACATACATTGTTCTTATAAAATAGACAACCCTTATTTCCAAACATGAAAATAAATCCATCCATATCCAAACAAGATACAAAAATTATGTTCTTGGTAACACTAGGAACATAATAACAGGAATGTAAAACAAAAATCATTCCAGTTGGCATTGAATGTTGGTAGTCATTAATAGCCAACATAGCCAGCCTTGCACAATTAGAAGCTGGAAGATCCACCTCTCCTCTAGAAATCTTTCTAAATCTACTTGGTTCCTAAATTTGAATATAAATGTGAGCCCCACAAGCTTTATCTAATACCCAATGTGTAGAAATGGAAAGATTACACTCGACAACGAAAGAACCTTTAGTATACCCATGCTTCTGAGGGCAGTTCCTCTTCTAGTGGTCTTGCTTGCCACATGCAAAACATACTTCCTCCCATTCCTTTCCCTACCTCTGGATCTTCCCCTTCTATGAAGGATGACACTCGGGGGCTTCAGACCTTTTATAAGTCTTTGGACTCTTTTCTTTTTCCTTCCTTTTCTTATTCACCATAAGGACTTTGGGTTTGTCACGCCCCATTTACTTATCTACCTGGAGAATTAAGGTCAGAAGTTCTGATAGACTCTTCTCATTTTTTCTCATGTTATAATTGAAAATAAAGATAGAGAAGGTCTTGGACAGTGATGATAGGATGAGATCTGTATGCAACTTATCTGGGAATTTAATCCCTAAGATGTCCAGACGTTCAATATAGCCAACAAGCTTGACTACATGAGGCCCAATAGGAGTAGAATCTCCAAAAATAGTTGTAGACAAAGAATTGAAGATCTCATATCTCTCTTGTCTCGCCTTCTCTTAATAAAGATCTTTAAGGTGAGACATCATGCTATACATGTCCACGTTTTCATGTTGCTTCAAGATCTCATTAGATATGACCAATAGCATGAAACACTGGAAATATGTCGAATCATCCATATGTTTTTCATAGAGATATATTTCCTTATCACTGGACTCTTTCCCAGGTGCAACTGGAATAGGCTCTTCCAACACATACAATTTCCTCCCGTGGCGAAGGATGACACGTAAACACCTCTGCCACTCTTGGAAATTAGTGCCGGTGAGAAGGTTTACCTTCTCTAGTATAGTTCACAATAATATGTTTGATGTAATTTTCCTATCATTTCTACTAATTAAGATGAGAAAAGGTTTTAGTACTTTATAAAACTAAGAAAAATAAATAAATTTAATACTTATTAGTCTCCCACTATTTTATTGAAATCCAACATCCCTCACCATTAACTTTGGAATATTCTATTGCCTAAATATTCTAGCAGAAAGGATCCATATTTCCCTTCACATTACTTAAACTAGGGTTGGTGAATCAACTTTAAGGGTTTTATGTAGGCATTCCAAACACCAACTGCATTAACTCACAACTCCTTGATCCGCTGAGTGGACTCCCCAATCCTGAAATCCTTTTATTTTGGATTTCCTCAACCTTTGCCTCTAGGTCACACCAAGTCTTGTTGTGGCAGTCAACCCTTGATATGAACAAAGTCTAGCCAACCCAAAACCTTGAATTATAATTCCACGATAATTGAAAGCACCCCAACTAGGGTTGTTCAAACACTTTGAACTATGGTTCGATTCTAACCATGATTATGGAAGGCTATAACGACTTAATATTTCTTTGAGGGATTTTATCCTTATACATAAATTTCCATTTTATTATCTTTGATTACACGATTTTTAATATTAATTGGGATATACTTAACTGATTAACCATGTCTAAGACAATATTTACACATAATCCAGTCTTATTTTAGTTTCATCTTGCATTATTGTTTAATTCATTAATTGTGTGATCGTGAAAACATACCCATAATAAATAAACCATGAAACTAATAGAAATAAAATAAATGGTATGATTTGGATCTTGTTCTATTGGTTAGTTTATCTAGTAGTTGATAAACTAACCCAAGACCTAGGGGAGAAACACATTGAACCTTTCGGGTTCGTGTTTACAGCTTTCCACCTTTCCACATTTGTATCTCCTTGGATTTGTTTAACCTTGGCTCCTGATGTGAGCCACCTCCACTAGCTTGGGAGCTCCATCCATTACATATGCAGTTATCTCACAAAAAGGTGAGGGGTAAAAGGGGTTTTTACATAAAAGTATCCTTGGGCGCATAGGCCCTACATATTAATGAGAAGAAGGATCACATGACAACAAATTTTATTTAAATAAATAAATTAAAAGAAACCATTCACATACAAAGGTCTTGGACTAGATAATGATCATCCATACATGAAACAATATTTATGTATAAATAAAACTAGCATTCAATTATTTAATCATTCTTGCTTAAGATAAATCACACTCAAATCAATTAATTATCTTCAATTAATCAATCCTTTTATCATAAACCCTTTTCTAAATTTCCTTGAGATTCTCATCCATCATAATTTTAAACAAATAAATTTAAAATTATCTTTCTATGTAACTTGTACCTTGGAGGCAACCTGATGAATTCTCATCCATTATGTAGATGTTAAATTAAACACATATATATAAAACACCTATAATGTGTTGTTTCTTAGCTTTACACCTGTACTATGGTACATGTCTCAAGGGTTTGAATAATATAATAAAATTTTTAATACATCTGAAGAATTTGGATGAGTACATGACGTGTAGTTACGACTACACGACGTGTAATTTTGTTCACCGTCCATCCGAAGTACATTCCTGGGGACATGGCGTGTAGATGTACATCGGAATTTTTCGGAGTACACGGCGTGTTTAGTGGGACACACACCATGTAGAATCCACATTACACGGTTTCCAGCTGGGAAATCTATGTACAGGGTACACAATCCATCCCTAACCTGAAGGTACTACACGCCGTGTTCAGTGGACCAAACGATGTGTAATCTGGAAACCATGTGCCAACTATTCCTGGTCAACATGCAGTGTCATTTATAACTTAGTTATACTCCAATACATGACCTGATTTGGTGGACCAGTTTGATGCATTGAACCGAGACTACACGACGTGTAAGTCCGAATACACACTGTGTATTCTTGTGTTGTACGTCCAGGAACGTTTGGAACCGCTGGATGAGATCGTCTATTTTATTTTAATCAAAGTTAAAAGAAAAATTCGTTTCTATAAGGTGACCGGGAAATGAGAGAGGAAAAATAGATCTCGAGATTCTGATTTAAAGATCTATTAACTTGAACTGAAATAACTAAATTATTAAATGTATAAATCAACAATGAAAAACTAAATAATTTTAATCAATGATATGACCGCTCTGATACCACTTGTAGGTTTCAGGCACAATGGAAGTGCATTGGTTGGTTTTCCAAACTCTAATTTTAGTATTGATCAATGTTCAGTCAGAGATCCATCAGGATAATAAAACACCGGATCTTCGGAATAAAATGAAGAACGAAAAGAAAGGGAAGGGTCCCATAACCATCTATAGGATCATCATATGTTGTTTATAATTAATTTAATTAATTGAAAAAAATTACCTTGATGGAATTATTTATTCATTGATGATTTCTGGTAACGTTTCAATGTGATTTGTCATTGTGTCGCAAAAGCCGAGTGTAGAATTCCTCTTGCGGTGATCCACACATGAACCATGTATCTATGGACGTCGCCAAAGGAATATATGGGTGCTAGCATGGTGAATCCTTTTCTTACGTTGTCCTCCTTAGATCGGCTTGATCCAATGGAGGAGGATCTCTCTCGGTCTTGAGAGAATTCTTTGAGGAAGGACTTGTCTTGGCCTTAATATAATTTTCTAGAATTTTTGTGCACAATTATTCAGAGAAAAGTGTTGGGGTTGTGAGGATATTTGTAATTGGGTTTGAGGTTATAGAGTTATGATAATAAATAGACGCATTACACATTTTATTTATTTCATTAACTCTTATTGAAAACCCCCATGTCGACTCATTAATAATGTGGCATGCACCCACGCTGATTATAATAAACATCATTTTATAAAACAATATTATTTCCTAAAAATCACGAATAGAAAAACTACACGGTGTGTATTCATTAATACACGACATGTACTTGTTTTTAATTTCCTTTCCAAAATGAAAACTACACGGCATGCACATTCAATGTACACATGGTGTATATCTTGTTTTTCATTTTATTCTTCCTACAACATTAAAATGATTTAGGCTTCCTTGAATAATTATTAAACCACATATGGGAATAATCCATATTCTACTTGAGGTACTTGGATACACTTAGTGTGTGACCCTCTAGGCCTCTTTCTCATTGGCATTAGGCAGGCTTGCTTAAAGTCCAAGATTATTGTCTAGAAATAGGTCCAGGCACCCAAGAGAAAGAAGTTGACGATGCATTGATGTGTCACCTCCTACAAACACTTACAGTTTAATTTAATCCCTTTGTATCGATATCTCTAATCAATCGGGTTTCATGCTAATTCCATCAACCCATGTGCTTGATTATTCTTTATTTGACTTCCCAGAATTGAACTCACCCATACATTACCATGGCCATGGATTTATTTAGGCTATATCAATTCCATCAGATGGACTGAGATATCTAGTTCCATTATGGAATGTAAGGGACAAATCCTTTCTCGCATTATCTATTAATGTAGTATCACTCATGACGCACCCAACGTATCCTACCTCACTGCGAACAGTTTTTCGCCGCAGTTTTCATCAATACATCTAAGTGCGTGAGTTGTAATACCCATTGATAATAATTTTTATGTCTAAAGACCGATACACACGTCCACAGATAGGAACATCCAATGAAACTATGAAATGTTGATTTCCTACTGGTGGGTCTCGTTCTCATAATATCCTCCTGGACATTACCAAGGGCACACACCATGAGAAGGTGCCTCAATGTTTTATGAGTTCTCACCCCTAATAGACTATATTATTTTTGTCCCTTAAATAACATTATCCGGACATAGAACATATATTCAAGAATAGTGTTATGACATTTCCGGTTCTCATCATAGCAGGGATCCACTATGACCCTTTAATGCAACAGCTGTCCTTAAGACATTGTCACGTATAAGAAAAATCAAGATCTGATAAGGTATTTATTAATGAATAAAGTACAATGTAGTTGGTTCTAGGCTACCAACTCCTACATGGACTTCTCCAAACTCCCTACGAGCCTCCACCAAGAACTTCCAATGAACAAAATCACAAAGTACTTAATTATGAAGGTACATACTATTAAAATAGATACCTATCAAATGAGTATTATCCTGGACAAAGAAATACCAAGACTAGGTGAAAATGTGTTTCGAAGAACCACCCCATGAGATCCCTCACAAGGATCTTGATATAATTGAAACACCAGTAATAACCAAACACATAAATGTTCAATGATAAACCATCCTGTGTTATTATAATGTTGGAGTGGAAAAACCCTCATCCATGAACACCTCCTTTAACACCCATATCTTGGATTTATCATGTCAACCCAAATGAATAAAAGACACACTACACAAGCACAATAACCACACTATCTTAACATGTGAACTAGGGAATTCCATCCTCCATGACAAGATACTTTCTACTCTGGGTGGCACTGATCTCCTACATGGGTTTAATCACATTGAAGTTAACGAGTCTTAATTAGGAATATGGTCCTCCCCTTTCCACATGTCAGGACTTCATAAAATATTTCACCACACAAAATACTACCAAGGGAATAGAACTCATCTCATAAAACAAGTTTCAAGAATTATATTTCCAAACTAAACAGAATAAGGAAAAACTCAAAACAAATCTAGGTACTGGGTACACATATATATTTCTGACTCTTAATTACTCTCCTCTAGACCACCATTCCTCCAGAACAGAAGATGCAAAGGAATGGTCCATCCACAAAACACCTTCTCCCGATGATCTTGGACCTATATCAGACATTCAATGTATGTCACTTGGTCATTGATATATAGCTATCCTCATTCAAGGACATGGGAGTCATTGTGAATATACCAACTAAGTTGAGAGAATTGCATGACGTCATGGATCCTCTCCAACTACAGTGGCAACACCAACTGCTACGCCACTTCGCCAACTCGTTCCAACACCTCAAAGGGTCCAAAAAATCTATGGGAAATATTTCTCCCTCCACCAAACCTCCACTTACAACGTCAAGGGGAAACCTTCAATAACACATGTTCCCTAACCTCAAAATCCAAGGGTCTCCTCCTATAATCAACATATGACTTTTTCTGTTCTTGCATTGCTTTCATCCTCTCATGAACAAGATAAACATTATCTTTCATGATTTGCACCATGTCTGGACCAAGAATAGATATATCCCCAACCTCAATCTAGAAAAATGGAGAATGACATAGTCTCCCATAAAATTCCCCAAATGTGTCCATGCTAATGGAAGAGTGACAGTTATTATTATATGCATACTCTACCAACAGTATGTGTTGTACCCAAGATCCTCCAAAGTCTAAGGTGAATGCCTACAAAATATCCTCCAACATATGGATAATCCAATCTATCTTCCCATTTATATGAGGGTGGAAGGTAGTGTTGAGGTGTAATTAGTTCCCAAATCATTATTTAATATTCTCTAGACATGTGAGGTAAACTGTGCATCCTGTTATGAGACAATGGACCCCGAAACACTATGCAACCACACCACTTCATCCACATACCTCTTGGATAAAGAATCCACTATGCTCCACTCCTTGATCAATAAAAATTGATCTCATTTCATCATTTGATCCACCAATACCCATATAACATCAAAGCCTCCCTAATCACTGGGTAAACCTTTAATGAAATCCATCAAGATGTCATCCCACTTCCACTCAGGGACATCCAAGGGCTGTAACAAACCACTGGGAACACAATGATCAAGCTTTACCTACTGAAAGACTATGATTCTTTCCAAAAACTCTGCTACTACTCATTTCATCCCAAGTCACCAAAACTGCATCATCAAGCCACAATACATTTTAGAAATTCTTAGCTATACTGCTAAAGGTGATTTATGAAACTCATGAATAACCTCCCCACACATTGCTATTAGAACAAAGAACCACCCATGTAACACCATCCAATTCTGACCATCCTCCAACCATCCCTCCAGAGAATCACTATGGACAAGATGATTTCACAACACCAAAACCTCTGAGTATCCCTAATAAGACTCCTCCTCTAGATACATTAGAGAAAACTACACCATCATCTAGAACAAACAACCTCTACCACCATCCATTCCAAAATCTAAGTGTAGGGATTCCAAATCCTCTACCACTTTACCAGTGTCTATAGATTCCCTAACAACCTCATTCTATGACATTCTACTCAATGAATCTTCCATGAAATTTCCCATTCATGTGGTATAGGATATCTCAAAATCATAGTCTTGAAGAAACTCCCTCCACCTTTGCTGCCATATATTTAGATCTCACTAGGAAAAGATATACCTAAAACTCTTGTGATCTATGAAGACCAAAAAACAATCCCCAATGAGGTAATGCCACCACAACTTCTACATAAACACAACCGATGATAACTCCAGATCATGGATTGAATAGTTACACTTGTGGGGGTGGAACAACCTAGGCCCATAAGAGATCACTTATAATTGCTGCATCTAGAGACATCCCAAACCTAGATGTAAAGAATCACTAAATACCTCAAAAATCACCCTTTCCTTAGGAAATCAGAGCACTGGAGCACTAACCAGCTTCTCCTTCAAATAATTGAACATTGTCTAGAACTTCTCACTCCACATACAATTTTTGTCCTTTCTAGTCGGAGTTTTCAGTAGAACTTCAACTCAAGATAATTTAGGTACAAAACATCAATAATATCCCATAAGACTAAGAAATATGTGAACTTATTCTGCATTCTTGGGGAATTCCCAAAAAACAACTACTTCAACCGGTGATTTTTCAACTTCCACACCCTTCTAGGACACCACATGCACATGAAAATGTACCTATATTGTCCAAAACATACACTTGAGAAAATTTATATAGAGCTAGCAGTGTCGAAGAAACTACAAGATAGTTTTGAGATGCTTGGAATGATCCTCCTCTAACTCTTAGTAAATTAGGATATCATCGATGAATATGATGACAGACTGATCTAGGAACTCATGAAAGATAGAGTTCATAAGACCGATGAACATGGTTGGTGTATTCGTAACACAAAATAGCACGAATAAGAATGCGAAGTGTCCATACCTTCATCTAAAAGTAGTCTTCAGGATATCACCATCATTCACCCTCAACTAGTGATATCCAGACCATATATCAATCTTAGAAAACCAAATTTACCCTGTTAGCTAGTTGAAAAGATTTTATATCCTCAGAAGAGGGTAACAGTTCTTAACAATCACTTGATTAAACCTCTATTAGTCTATGAAAAACCTTAGACTACCATCCACCTTCTTTGTAGATATCACTTGAGAACCCCAAAGAGACACACTAGGATGGATAAATCCCTTCTTCATCAGACCATCTACCTGAATCCCCTACTCCTACAACTCAAAAGCATCAAACTGATAAAGAGCCATAAAAATCAGAGATGAACTAAGCTACAAGTCTATACCAAACTCAATATCACATCAAGGGGGTATGATTACTACTCCAACATCTACTGATTCCAACATCCCATCATCTGTTGATTCCTCTAACAGCTCAACCAACATGGAAAGTAGAGTCTCTATACTCCAACTACCCAACTAATAGCTCCACTCAATAATGAAAACCACAAACCATATATCCATATAATTACACACAATTCTTACCCAAAATTATTTGATAATAGAATGCACATAACAAAACCAGTCAATGCTAAGAATGAAATAACATGGCTACATTTATAGTAAGAAAAGAACCCCATGGGACTGATGTGGTCCCATCATCAGTCTATATCCCTAGAACACATCAAAAATGTATTTCTGACCTCCAACTGGTGTACTAAACACCAGTGGCATGATAATCCTCTCTACATCTATTCCCAATGAATTTTATAGACTGGGTGAAACAAAGGAGTGAAAATATATTGAATCAAACAATCCATAAGCAATGGTACTGACCAAGATGATCGTATCTATAACGATCTCTGGTCCTTTTGGAGTTACTAATTACACTACATGAAACTAATTATGAATATCTCTTCTACCCCTCTGCTGATGACCACCTCCATTACCACACATAAGTTTAAGTCCTTGAGGGACATCCGGAGGTCGTCCTATACCTGTTCCATCTCCCCTCGGTGGAGCATGAGCCTACTATACCTACTACTGAAACAGACTAGTTGGAAAATACTACTGAGGCTGGCGCTGAACCTATCCACCTCCACCATACTGATCTTGAATGGATACTTGACACTGATTCTGAATATGGATTTGAACCCCACAAAAGTAACACATTGGCCCTAAGTCCATAGGAAATACACAAAGACTGCTGAAACCAGAAGGCTAGAAAGGAATCTACTGTTCTCGAATCCCTATCGGTCAAAAAATAAATGGTCATGGTTTCTGATATCTACCACTAATGACCTTTCCTCTCTAAGAACTCTACTGAATCCCCTATCGTAGTAGACCTCCTCAAGAGTGCATCCTCTCAATCCACTATGACTTCTTCTATACCTCCAGATATGTTTTAAATGTAAAAGGAGTAACAACATACTGGATGGAAGGGTGGAGGGCCTTCTCAAGTAGTCTCACATGAGACTCCTTATCCAAAAATAAATCTAGTGATAAGAGAATAAGATCCTTCAACTCGATCCCATGATACCGCACTAAAATAATCCCCTGATAAAGGGAGAGTATCTGTTGCCTCTTCTCAACCTTAATGGTTAAAAAAAGGAACTCCGCCCAGAATTCCTTCAGAAGTTTGATCCAAAACATATCTTACTCCTTCCACTCCCCCAAATAAAGCATCAAAAACTGGGACATAGATCCCCATATCTAACACAATTCAAAATGAACCCTATACTCTATTGGATCCGAAATCTAATTGAAGGTGATATCAAGCTCCATGAGCCAGCTCTTCATCTCCATGTCCAAAACATTTCCCTTGTACTTTCCCAAGGAATGCCGCTGGAAAGAATGTAATGTTCTCTGCCACTATTCATCCTACTCTACTATATCAACCCTCTTCCAATCAATTGAATTAGCCCGATGAGCCTCAACTACTCGAGCCACACACAGATGACAACCTGATTCCATATCTAAAATGTAAACAAGGAATTCCCAAGCCCGAGTAGTATGTAATTTTATTTTAGATTTATTTTAACCCATTTCTTGTTACTCAATCCCAATTTCACAAAACACCCAATTTTTTCAAGAAAAAAAGTCATTATGATACATTTATCTTTCATAGGGTCTCTACCCTACAACCGGTATAGCCTCACATGGTTGTTCGATAGGCTCAGATTCCTTACATTGGATCACAACGGGCCCCAAAATCCCATGTACTAGTCAGTCTTATCTATCCTATATCATGCACCAAGATCACCCGACACTATTTCCCTACCAACCTATGAAATCATCATTGTTCCAAACTCCAAACTCCATCCTATCTGTCAACCATCACCTACAATACAATTATTTCATGACCCCCTCCCTCCAAAGATACCCATCCTAGGTTGGAAATGAAAAAAGGGAGATAACGATGCCTCGAGTCCCGCCTCTTGTCGGCCCCGGGGAGGCGGCCAACACCAAGGGTATAAAAGTCACACAAAATGGGCTGTATTTCCCTTTTAAAAGAAATAAGATCTAGAGATAAGAAATTTTATCCTAAAACAACTCTAAGATATATATAGAATAAAACAAAAGTCCATTCCCCATGCATGTTTAAAATAAAAATATTACAAGTTCAATAAAAACTCAAAGTAAATACCCAAAGTAAATATAAGAAGCGACACAACAACTTTTAAGATCTGAGCTAGTAAGGTATTCCATGATTCATGAAGTCCTCATGGAAACCTGAAAATAGTTTTATATATGTAGGTTGTGTATACAAATATAATCAATAGGAAAACCAATGATTCTCATTCAAACGTGAAAGAAGCATTCTAATGCCCCTATGAGAAAACATTAGATTCAAACAACACTTAAGAAATAATACTAAGCACCCCAACCTCACCAAGGTAGGAACACCAAATAATGGAATTAAAGTAAAGAAGTATAATTCACATCAATAATAGAGTTCCCTTCACCACTTACCAACTTATTAGCTGCTCTCAAAGCCTAATAGAAAACATCATGGCGCTCCCACCTCTTTCGAACACACCACATCACAACCCACCAACTCACACCTAGGCCTCAAAACCACATACTTGCTACAAAAAATGGGCCACATACCATATCACATCCCACCCATAGAACCCTGGGCCACATACCGCATCACATCCCACCCCTAGAAACATGGGCCACATACCCCATCACATCCCATCCACAGACACCTGGGACACATACCACGTCACATCCAGAAAACACCTAGGAAAGAACAACACATATCACACTGATGACACCTAGGAAAAAACAACACATATAATCCCAAATACACCAAGGAATGAAAATCATCTCATTCTAAAGGCACTGAGGAAAAAAAATCGACCGCACACACCTAGGCCCCAGAAACCATATCCTTCCCGAAGAATCTTGGGCTACTCTTGCCTAGAAGAAGGAGGAGGGAAGAGTGGGTGTCCTTCCATCCATCCTCTCATAGAGATGTTTGGGAAAGACACCCTCCCTCATAATGATGGGGGTGTTCATCACATAGTGATCAACTAGGGTGGACTTGATATATAAATCACAAGGAAAATACAAGTTTATATATATATATATGATACCAAACACTAATTCCCATTCTATGGGTTCTCAAACAACAAACCATCTCTCAAAACTACCAACCATACATATACTTCTAAATGAAATTACCACACAACAAGACACACCTTCTTTCCAATTCACAACCAATTTCATTAAATAGTTACCATTAATAATTCATAATTCATTCATTTATTCGGTTAACCAATCCAACTAAATCCAGACCCAAAATTAATTAACAAATTATTTATTAATCTATTCTATTACTATCCAGAAAAATACTAATCACAACACATAACAAGAAACACAACCATGGAAAAACATGGAGAAACTCTGAGAAAATTACCCATACCAACCAAAACAAGTCCCGAACACTCAGCCAAATCTAGTAACACAACCAAAGAACAACCCAATTGCATATCCACTACACAACACTACTCATCAATTTCACAATCAATCAGTATTTCTATGTGATATTCCATCACACATTCTGAACCATCCCGCCATACATAGCCAGGAAACCCAAACACAACACGCAATTTTGATCACAATCATATCAGCACACAAACGATGAAAAATATAAATTATAGATTTAATAAATAATACCTTATTTAGTTTTTCTTGTTAATTTCGGGGTTATCACAAAAACTGTACAATCTAGGGGAATCCATTCATTATCCAGGTGTACGTAATTTACCAATTTCTATTTAGGGTGATACCACAATAACCGAAACCAAAGCAGCAAAAAAAGATATAAAAAGTGCAAAACAATCCATCAACAACCACCATCTTAAAAGGGGAATTCAGACCATATAATAAAAATATCACAAAAAATAAGAAAAGATATGAAAAGAATGAAATAAACCCCTCTACCCTTTCAATTCAATTATCCAGTTATTTATATTTGATTAAGATGAAAAACCATAATCTAAGGGTAAAAAAGGAAAAAACCCTCTCGTATGATGCAGAAATAAAGAGAGATAATGGAATCCCTACCTCAAAGGGTTATAAATATTCTTTACACAATAAAAAATCATGTAACGGTCCTCCAATCACCTATCCCATAAGATATTCATCCATCTGAGGATACTGCGACATCACCACACCAACAACAACTGAGAGAAACCCCATTAGGAATCATGGATAAGTAGACACCATGGAATGATGAGGATATATGGAAGATAATGAGACCCAAATAAAAGTAAAATACAATAAAATTAAGAGATAACATACCTTGGATCACGAATGATCAATCACTGAGATCAACGGATCGAAGAGGGAGGAAGAGGGTTCAAAGTTTTCTTTGAGATGCCTTGGTTTCCTTTAAAATGATAGATATTGTTGTAATCATAGGATTTGTGAATATAAAAGTGACGAGAATGTTTTAAAACATTATAGCATTAGGAGATTGAATTAAATTAAATCCCTTTTCTTGCTGTGAAATCCCTCAAGGTATACTTCTGCCAAAAAACATGTCGCCTCTCAGTTTAATTTTATTTTTCAAACCCTGAATTATTTCATGGCGTGAATCAACTTGGGCAGGCCATGAAACAAAGTTTCACATCATGAAATCAAGTTACCCAACATGTAACCTCCCTTCATATGGTTTTTATCAACTGAAATTATCCAAACTCCCACTAAATCTCCTCCAAGCACTTCCAACGACCAAACTCACAACGTAACAGACCAGGAAGGCACATAATGTTACAATTAAACAATGTATCCATTTTTCCACAAGGAGTATAGGGATAGGGTGGTAGCCTGACATATTCTTGGATACATTCTGAGGAATGAGGTTTTTTATTACATAATGTGTGTCCTGAGGACACACCCCTTGTGATATTTATAAAACTATGGAAACTATATAACTACATCTAGTGTGGGGAACACCATGTGACCCCAAGGACTATATAGCATGTAGTTGGTATTTCCAGATCTAGTCTGTTTAGTTTTACATGTTTTATAAAACCATTATCCATGACTCCTCTACCTATAATTGTTACTCTATAGTCTCTTAATATTAATGCCCCTTTAGGTCACCACACCACCTCACAAGAAATCCACTATCATTTCCCTATAATCATGACATATTCCACCATCAATCCATGCCTAAAACTTGTTAAAAACATTGTTGTTCTACAACTTACTTGAGAAAATATGAACCACATATGGATATCCTTCCTTTTTTCATGGAATTACCCTGATCAGATCACAGTGGAAGGATGGATATAAAGAAAACAGATAATGGTTGTTGGTGGGAGTTCCGAAAAAACAAAAAATGGTTTAAAAACCATGTCTTTTAATGTATGTCGTTAAAAATGGTAAAATAATAATAATTAGATGATGAAAAGAGATAATTCATCTATTGTATATCAACATAACTAATATTTTCTATGAAAAATATCGAGAATAAATTTTTAAAAAATTAGTCATCTACAAACCATTAAAATACATTACCTGAAACAATTATATTATTTATCATAAATAATGAAGAAAGAAATTGTCAATGTATAATGGTTTTTTAATTAGTTATAATAACAAGTCAAAAATATTAAAAGAATAATTATCGAGAGTGTATAAAAAAATGGGTTTGAATCATTAAATTAGATAATAATGGAAACTAGTTCTTCATAAATAATCAAGAACACATGAAATTGAATAATTGAAGTAAAATAATCCTCATTTTAAACAAAATAAAATATATAAAAATATTTTATTTATTATAATCTTAGAATCATTATCATGTTGACATAGAGAGGGATTTATAAATTTGATCATGAAAATAAGGCCCAGATACACAAAGAACATGGTGAAGTTGAAAAATAAATGTCTTAACAAAAAATTGAAATTTCTTATTTGACTTAGATTTGGAACCTTATTCAACGCCACCATGGAGTAAATCCCTTATAATCTCGAATAAAAATGTTGAATCACTAGAAATACATTGATAATCTTACTAGGGTTTAATCTTTTTTTTGATAACCAATCCCATGAAAATGTTATAATTACATATTTATAAATAGGTTTATGTCATGGATATCTACAACATGTAATTTAATTTTAAATCCAATAATTCTTGATCTAATTTCTAAAGCCCACACTTGATGATTATAACTATCATTATAAGAGATCACCATTTCAAACATAAATGTGGTTATATAATTTCAAATTAGGAATTCATTTAGAGGATTTGTTATAATTTTTCATGGATAAAAAGAATATATTTAATATATTATATATTTTTTGGAGTCACTTTTTTTAAGAAAAAACAATCCAAATTTAATAACTCATTTGTAAATATTATTTAAAAAATTCAAACACCTTTATTAAAATATCATGGGTTACTATACCTATAATATTCAACACTTACATTGTTAAATTTAATATAGTTATACTCATAGACTCTTACACTCAATTTTATTAATGAGTATATTAGCCCATGAACTGGATCTTGATGGTTTGTCAATAATAGAAAGTTTCAATCTCTTCACTTGTATATTCCCCATTGTTATCTTTCCAAAAAACACTTGATATTTTTTATAGATTCAAGATAATTCCACACTTTAAATGTTTCAAAGACTTAAAAAATATCCACCTTCCTCTTTATTGGGTATAATAAGTATCTCCTTGAATAATCACCATTGAATGATATAAAATTCTGTTATTCCCATAAATATATTACCCGCACATACCATATTCTAGAATTGATCATATATATGATATCATTTCTAATTTTTATAGATATTTGAAAACATAACTGGTGTTAGTTGATCAAAATAAAAAAACCACCAAATTATAAAGATACCTTTGTAATCTTGGACAAAAACTCCTGATTAGTGAGAATATTTAGGCCAGATTTAGACATATGGATAGGATTTTGACACCATGATATTTTCAATGATTTTATCAAGGTAGTTCATGTGAAAATTATCTCCAAATCCTTTTACATTTTATCAATTAGCACATATGGTTTCGTTGAGATATTATATTCCTTAATCACCATAGAAATTCCCTTCATAATATTGATCACTAGTTTCTTAGTTTGATACTTTTACTTGATGTTGTCAAAATTTCCCAAAGATTTATTTTTTATTTTTCAAGATCTTTATATGGAATAATCCTTTTATAGTTTCAACTATACCATCATACATCTTAAATTTGATGGTACCTATTCCAAAGATATTCATGAAATGATCCTTTACCATGTACAAAATTATATTTTGAATTAGTTCATACTAAAACTACTCTATTAAATATTTCATGTGTCACATTACTCCAAATTTGATTATCAATGAATTGATAAAATGATTCCTAACTCCTATATTTGTTTCTAATTCACTCACTAGTATATCACTATTTTCAGAAGTAATCCAAACATTTCCTTGAGAATTATTTCCACTACACTTTTTATTCCTTCAATTCATCTTAAATTTAAACTAATTTCCAAAATAAAAAAATTTTATATTCTTCTTCTTACTCTATGAATTGAAAGTATAATTATTTTATCTCCCTTGTAACTATGCTCTATAATCATTTATCTCTCTATTTAAATAAAATATTCTTGGTGGGATATTGTATATCTATCCCTATTATTTTTTTCCATATTTTTTCTTCAAGTAATGAACCTATAATGTTTTTACAGAGAAACATAGCCCTAAGGATATTATTGGTGAGGCTAATAATAATATGATCATATGAATCTAGAAAATTTTAGATTAGAATATTTGTACATTCAACATACCATATTTTGAAACCCAATTCCATGAACAAAAAAAAGGTATTCATGGTGTTGATGTGGTTGGTTACTGATGATAAATTTTCCATTCAAAAATTATATGAATTCCTCTATAGGTAAACATCATTATGTAGTGACTTGGCATCGTGAAACTTCATCAAAGTATCTTAAATTTCATTCTCCATCTTTTTATCCATAATTCATTACTTTATGTTGTTTATAAAATCCAAATAAATATTGAAAATAACATATATATGAATTTCATCCCACTTCTCCCTCATCAAACCTACCATTATTTGACTAATTACCGGTGGGAAATTAACCTTAACACGAATCGTTTCTTTAACTTCCATTATATAAAAGTAGAAATGTTAATTTTTTGATCCCAAAATTTTCAACTATCTAGATATACCATCAGTACATAATCACTATTGTCTCTCAAAGGTGTATTTAAAAATCTTGATACATTTTTTTCTGATGAAAAAGATCAAATGGATTCACAATCACAAAACATACTACAATTAATGAAAATTATTAATACACAAAAAGTGAACAATATAGAGATAGAAACTCACTATAATACCACTTATTTGAAAAAAAAACAAGTAATTTCAGTACAATAATAATATTGAGATATTATAAAATAAAAAATATGAAAAATAAATGATATTTGATGTAATTTTGAAAATACCATTAATATTATAAAGATTAAAAAACAAAAGGGAAATAGAAGGATATCGTTAAGAATGGTGTGATGAAATATTGATGTCCGAACAAGGATGATGTAAAAAATTGATAATAGGGGGTAAATAAAGTATTTTAAATAATTTACAATTTTTTTAAATATCCCTATTTATGTTGGATTAAGATAATTCGTTCTATTTTACTTAATTAATGCAGTGGAAAAAATTAAATATAGAGTAAGGAAAAAAATATTTTTATATTTGTTAAAGGCCATAATGAACATACAATAGTCCACTTCACCAATATCCAATATAATAATGATAATTTTATTTATATATTTTTCTTATGTATCACACAACTGATTGCAATAAGTTGACACATAGTATAAGTATTTTACTGGGTCTTCAGATCCTTTTACTAGAGACCTAAAAACTAAGTATAAGTAGTTGAAACATATCTAATAAAAAGTAGCTAACACTTAAAATAGAAGAATATGAGATATAAAAATAGAAAATAGATTCTATAAATAACTTCAAATCCAACAACCAACATTAGAGTTTTCTTTTAGATAATATATTAACATTCAAGGTGAAACTCTAAAAAAGGACATTGTTGTAACATGATCTTTAATGAATATTGTTATGGAAAAAAATATATTCAATATAGAAGAAATTAACTTCATTCTTATTGTTTCTTTCTCTCTTTCATTTCATGCAATCAAGTGATATAAATAGTAAAAGAATAATTAAACATACTTTTGTTGTAGTTTGTTCTTATTATAACTCTTCTTGGTTTATAAGAATAAATATATATAATAAAAATAATAATATAACCATTATATTCTTATATATATATATATATTAAATTATTCAAAATATTTTTTCTCAAAGAGATCCATAACTTTATCTATGATTTTAGAATAGCTATTACAACCTTTCCTTCAAAATAAAACTTTTAACAATTGACGCGCCACTTCTAAATAAACTAGATAAATTATTTTTTGAATTAATATCCATAATTTTATCATTGTAAAATATTTAAAAATGATATAGAATATTAATTTAAATATTCATTATTATCACAATAAGGAAATAATATTTAAATAATTATTCAAAATTTATCATGAAATCTGGTTTTCAAAATTCAGTAACAATTTCTATAATATGAACTCTTCATTGTAACCTGATAACATATTTTTATTTGTAATTATTCATAAAATATAACCACATAGACCTTATCAATAATAATATTAACTAATAAAATTAGTTTTATATTACTTCTTCACATTCCCTTATCTCTATAACAATGCCTTTCAAAATTTCCAAAAACTAAGTCTATTATAACATAATGTTGACATTTTCTTAATGTCGTTTAGGAATTCCAGTCAATAACTTGATCAATATTCCATTAAATAATTTGAAAAAACATCCAATAGAATCAATATAATTTAATATCAATTTAATAACTTATATATTAATGAGAAAATATAAGAATAATTTGTAGTAATTAGAAATATCAAATTGATAAAGAAATAGGGTATTGTGATGATAATGGTGTTACACCAACTTCATATTCTCAGAGTAATCCCTTAGATTATGATGATTGAATTATAAATTCTTGTTCCAATATATCAGTATATTTCATCACCTTCATAACATTGAGATTCATATCGAGAGTTTCTTCTTCATGTATCATAGTTTTTGACCAATTGATATTATACAACCAACTTACTTTTTCTGTATGTAACATATTCTATAAATTATAATCAGTATATGGCATCTACATTTCATAACATGAATGTCAAGACTTTTGATCTATAGTAATTCATTATATATGTAGTTTCATTTGAAATCTCTAAATTGTAAATTTTTTAAAACTCAACCTGCATGTTTCATCTTCCAGTTGTATGATATCATATAGTATAATTTCTATATAACTTGAAGATTATCTTCTGGATCAATATCATAGACAAGATATCATATGACCATATAATATTATAGTTGAAATCAAAATTATGTAACACAAAGGTGAGGAAAAACTCATTTTATCTTGAGTTATCATAATCCTTATACTACAAGTCATATCCTCCAACATCCTATTATCAAAACATGTATTTCCTTTAAGTTCCATTGAACTGATATCTTAAAATAAAGTTTCTTTTTTTATGTTATGTTTAATATCATCCAAATACATGGGTCATACCATATGATAAATTAATATCCTAATATTCATTCTGTATTAGTTTGTGCCTACATTGTATTAAGATATGTAAGAGTCTTTTTAGAGGTTCATTAATGATGATTTTTCAAACACTAAACATGTAAGAGTAAATTCCAAAATCGATACCATACATAAGTGTCTACTCAAAATGTTGTTGATAAGAAAGAGTATATCACTTTGTAAATTATATATATGTTAAAGTAAATTATCAATGTTTAAGGGTAAATTCCAACATCACTATAACCCACACTTAGTGAAATCTCTAATATAATGCATAAAAGTAAAATACATTCTCCCATGTACACTACTTAGGAAATTTTATCAGAATAAAATATTAAAAACACAATAATTATAGGATAATAAAAAAATAAAATAGAAATATTGAGAATGAAATATAAACCATGAATAATGGTGAATAAAAATAATAATAGTGAATAAAATCATAATGAATAAAATAAAATAAGGTGAGGGGAATTGTAGTTATAAAAAATGAATAAAGTGTCAAAGATCCACTCAATATTTATCCATATTTTGATAATTACAAAACTTCAACACATTAAAAATAATCTTCACTATTGTAAAGATAAAAAAGTTATGACAGGTAATACAAGATCAAGAAAAAATGAATCAAAATAATATAAGTAACACAATATCCACTAAAATTAATAAAACATAAGCACTAGAGATATGTGAACACATTATCCCCCTTTCAATATGTATTAAAGTATAGAAAAAACATGCTTCAACTAATAGTCATGAATATAACTAATAATATTCAATAATCATTATTAATAACCAACCATGAAATTACCAGTTATTCATAGAGTAATCTTCCTAAACTCATGATATAATAAAAATAATTCAAGGAATAGTAAAGTAGTAATATAAACTCCTTTTAAAATATGATTCCTTTTGTAAAGATAGTGAAATGAACAACCACTAAGTCATATCATAATATTTAAGACATTTAAAAATAAGGATCCACAAAACATGTTAAAAATAATATTTAAAGAATAATAAAATATTTTTAAATAATTAAATAAGTAATATATAGTTTAGTTTATTCTAATAAAATAAATCATTTAATATATACCCAACATTTTAAAAAAACCCCCTTAAACTTAGCATAAATATATCAAAGATAATCTAGTATTTTAATAAAATATAATCAAATAATTATATATAAATAATTCAAATGCTTCAAATAATAAACCAATATAAAAAAATGTAAGGAAAAAAGATTAAAAAAATAATAAAAAATTTCTCCTTGTATTAAATAGTTAGTGTATATTGAAAAAGTTATTATAATTAAGATAGAAGTGAAATAATTAATCCATATAAAGAGATAAGAAAAAGTCTAGTAAACTCCCTCGATATGAAATAATTAAGAACAAGGGTTCATGGAACATCATTAATTATTCCTTTAATATTATTTCCATGAATTTCTTCAATTTAAAAAGAAATAGAAAATTTAAAAGTTTATATATGTTAAGGAGCCACTATATTTGTTTTCATTGTTTTTGATTAAGTTTTTCCCTTTAAAATATCAAACAAAAATATTTTCTGTATACATTGAGTTTGGTTCTAGTAGTGTTAAAAATAAGATACTTAGATAACAAAATATCCTTTGAGAGGAAATTGCATCATTAAAATTGGACAAATCTTTAGAAATTCCTATATTATTGACAATATAAAACTGTAGAATTCTAAAATATAAATCATTCAATTTATGTCCAGAAATACCAAAGAGGAAAAAGTGAAAATAGATATGCTTTTACTTTTCTAATTAAGAAAAAAATATTTCTTATTAAGAATTTACATTTCTCAATTAATTTCAATTCCAAGATTACTATTATTTTATTTAAAATTACCATGTATTTTGGTATGGTAATCCCAATATTTAGTAAAAATACTAGCTGATATTTTAAATAATCAACTCTCATGAGTAAATCATTAATTTTACTATCTTTAATGGAATAAGAAGATTAAACATTATCAAGTTTATAGTTTAATTTTAGAAACTATTTTGGCAATGAATATTTTTCAAAAAAATAGAATCATAATATTTTATGATATCTCAATATTTATTTTCTAAAGTGGCATATTTATCTTTTATAATGAAACTATTCTCATTAACTTCATCAAAATAATAATTTTAAAACTTAGAAATTGGTTGTACCTCTTCAGTATGAGACATTAGACACATATTTACCTTTTTATTTGAATTCTCATTTGATGATTTAAAATGAGAGTCAACACTAGATTCATATGATGTAATCAATGTATCTTTGATATATTTCTTTCCATCAAATTTTAATATATTTTTCTATATTTTTTTAGATGTGAGTAAATTATAGATATTTCATAAGATGTTTACATTCCTTATATTCATAACATCTGATCTATTTCAGGTTTCTGTAATCTATCTTGAATTTTCATTTTCTACTCTTATAGAGTTCACTGAATTTTATTTCAGTTTTACTAATTTCATCACTCGTGTTTGAACTACTAGAATACTTATCCAATGATAAGTGAAACATTTTAATTCTTGACTATCCTATGATTATAGACTTAAAATTTTATCTAAACTTTACACATCATGAGTGTTCAAATCAAATTTATTCATTTTAATATTTTTAACAGGTGTAGAACATCTAAAATAATCAAATATTAAACTCTATTAAGTAGGTATAACTATAAGAACTTTTAAACCTATATCATTTTCTGGTGTAAGTGTTTCAAAATAAGTAACATCATTAACTATCTCAGTGAGTCTTCCATTTATTTGAGCAATTGTTTTCTCTATTAAAAATCATGAAAGTATCATAATTATAACTTTTTATTATCATAAATTAATTGTATTACATTCTTGGTCCCTTCATAATAAATAAAAATAATTTTCCATATATCATAGGCAGTAACACATTGAGAAATTAGATTAAATTAATCAAGTCATTAGCCAAAAATTATAACATTCATTTCCTTTTAGTTTAAATCAAAATTTACTTCTTGAGAAGAATTACATGTCTCATATTCACTAGTAAGAGTATTATAGGGCTTCAATACGTTTATAAAAACTTTTAATCCATTATTCTTCAAATAGATAATCACTCTAAATTTTCAACAATTATAATTTTCACTATAATCAATGAAAAAACTTCATTAGGATCTTCCATTAAAATAAAACCATTTCTTGTTGGATATTAATCTCTAGTTTATAAAGTCTAGAAGCATATAATCACCTTAAAGAGAAGGATTTGATACCACTTGTTTGTATTAAGATGGAGATCAATCTACTTTATGATTTGATTGTCCAATGTAGATATTCCACGCGAATATCTGTGATGCCACTTATTGTCTTGTAAAGTTTGATATATAAAAAGAATTAATAGTTGGTGAATTAAGTCCTTTAAATAATTTTAAAAACATTATAAGTACCTATTTTAGTTAGATTAATATCATCCTTTCTTTCTAATCAGATAATGTAGTGGAAATATATAAAGTAAAGAGTAGAACCCAAAATATATTTATAGTGGTTCATGGCCACAATGAACATCCCCTAGTTTACTGCACCAACACCCAATGTGGGCTTGATTTTTTATTCAGATTCTTTTCTAATGGATCTCATAAACGAGTGTAAAAATTTGACACTTAGTGCAAGGATTTTACCATGCCTTGATATCCTTTTTCCGAGGAACTTAAAACTAAGTACAAGTTGTTGGTACTTCAATCCATAACTATGTACAAGTTTGTGATTCTAAAAATATAATTATACGATATGTAAGAATATAAAACAAATTCAATGAACAATTATAACTCCAATAACTGATTTTAGAGTTTTACTCTATAGAATAGATACATATTAAAGGTGTATCTTCAAAAAAGGACTTTATAGAAACTTAATCATCAATAAACACATTAGTAACAATAATAAATCTTTAAGATAATAAATTATTACTTCTTCCTTATTATTTCTTTCCCACTACCCTTTCTTTCAATCAAGTGATAACAACAATAAAATAATAATTAAATATAAAATTTTTGTAGTGTGTTTCTCTTATAACTTTTCTCTATATTCTAGAATATATATATATATAATAAAAATGATAATATAATTTTTTTTCATTCTTATATCCCCTTAATACTCAAAATCAATAATTTCAAAGAGATCTATAATATTATCCAAGATTTTAGCCTAGTCATTGTATATATTCCTTTGAAATAAAACTTTGAATAATAGTCATGAAATATCGATATAAATATAGCTAGATTCATTCTTAAATTAATCTTTAAAAATTTAACATCTTCAAATATTCATAACCATTATATAATATTTATTCAAATATTCACGATAATAACTTTATGTTTTCTTTTGGGGATGCTCTTAGAATTCACTTTTATAGAACTCCTTGATCTTTCTTCTGGTTATTTGTGGTTTTTTGGTCACTAGGTACATTGATCTTGTACCTATTCCCATTAAAATGAATAAAAAATTATTAAATTTAAAAAAATAAAAAACTTTAAGTAAATCAGATTTAAATATTTATCCAAAATCCCATGATAATTATAATAATATAAAATCATCATCATAACAACATAATAGAATTTAACAAGTAATTATACATGAAATATAATCTTATGGTCCTTCTCAATAATTCATTTGACTGTGAAATATTGTTTTTTATTACTTCATCATGTTATATTCAATTTATAATGGGTCTAGAAAAACATTCTATAAAATGTACTGGATATAACGTAATGTTAACCATATTATAATGATTAATGAGTATTTTAGTTGATACATCAATAAATAAATCAAAAAATTATTTAAAAATACTTCAAATAGAATCATTTTAATTTAATAATAATTTTAAAGCTGATAAACCAATGAGAACAAACAATAATTATCTTTATTAGATAGAAATATCAAACTGATGAAGAAAAAAAGTATCACAAAGTAGATTACATGAAAATAAATTTTTAGTCTCATGATTATCAATAATATTATTTTTATAAAAATCATAACTTTTAGTTCAAACTTAAGATTGCATTTTTGAGCATCGTAACTCCAAGTTCCTTCTCAAGAGTGCATTCTACATGCATAATGGATTCTGATCACCTAACATCATAAAACCATATTATGTGTTCTGCATGTTAAATATTCTATATTTTCCATTATAAATTCATTGTTTTCATGATATAAGATTCATATCATTAATTCTTATATCGAAAAATTCATTTTGGATGTAGTTTTATTTTACTTATCTAAATTGTGAGTTCTGTAAAACGTATTATGTATGTCATGTTTTCTGATATCATATAGTGGGGTTTTTATATAACTAAAACTATATCTTTTAGATACATATCATGATGAGCCTATCCTCTAATCTCCTAACATTTCAATACACATATTCATGTTATAACATAACGGTGATGCGTGATTCCTTTTATATATAGTTATCATAGTGCTCATCCTACAAGTCATATCCTTCGATATCTTATTATCACAACATGTGTAATCTAAAATTTCTATTGATATAGTACCATAAAATAAAGTTTCATATTATGTCTTGAGTTTTATATATTTTGCATTCATAGGTTATATCTATAATAACATAATATCATAATACTCATTCTAAAGTAGTATGTGATGACCAAGCATTTAGATATATAAGAGTATTTTTATAGGTTCATTACTATCAATTTTTCAAACTCCAAATATTTAAGATTAAATTATAAAATTTATGCAATATATAATAGAATTATCTAAATATGGTAGAAATGTATGCATATATCAATTTATGAAAAATCAATTTGTAAAAGTATATACTCAATGCATAAGAGTAAATTACTAATTCACTACAACCAACACGTAATGAAATATCTAGTCTGTTGTAAAAGATTAAAATACTTCCACCCCGATACAAAACATAGGAAATTTCCTCAACACAAAATATTAGAAATATAATAATATTATAATAATAAATTTATAATAGAATAATAATGATAACGAAATATCAACCCTGAATAATAGTGAATAGTAGATAATAATAGAAAATAAAATAACAATGAACAAAATATAATAAGGTGAAGAGATAATAATTATCTGAATAAGGATAATGTAGAAAATATCCCCTCAATAGAGATATTTTATCAGTATTATAAATAGAAAACTCTCATGAATATTTCTATTTAATACATGTAAAGTAAACCTAAAAATACCACTATAATAAAATTAAAATGGGATATAAATTTTCCTTGGTTTTATGATTTTCAATAGAGGGGAGAGAAACCTTTTATAGGAAACTCCATCAACACCTGTTGCCTACTCCACTAGATGAATTGGTGGGATTTGGCCACTAAAAAACTAGCCCCTTATTTCACCCTTTGATAAATCAATGGTTTTGTTGTTGTCCAAGAAAACAAGGGGAAACAATTGAATCTATGAAAAAAATTGGCCACTGATATATAATAGGGATATGATTACCTGCTAAAGTCAGATAGTTATTAAGAACAGGAGAGATAACATATTGATGAGTTTCTCAAAATGGATTTAATTGAGAGAGATGAGTGAGTGAGATGGGAATATGGAATCAAGAGCTTGTGATAGAGATATATATAGCTAAACAAGGATGATAAATCTTACTGTGTGAAGTGATAATAGATGAATGGATAGAAATAGCCATTCACTACCTGTGTATATTAAATAGTGATGTATTATTAGAGTATTTATCCTAATTCAACTCAATTAAATTGAAGTATTAATTAGTTATTTATTTTTATTCACATATTACAAAAATCTTATATAGATAGGTTTACTTCAAGTTTAACTGTTGTATTAAACATTATATTTTAAAATTATCCATGATTTTTTTAATATTTTTTGATTAGTTGATGTTTATTGGTCAGTCATATTTAAGGAAATAATTAATTATGTTAATTGATAATAATTTTCAAATTATTATATCAATTATATTATATTATTTATTAATTTTTTATATTTTGTTAATCTTATATACTTTTTTTAGAATTGAGTAAAGAACTGGTAGGTGAAATTTATTCGATTTTTAATATATAATATAATCATTTTTTCATTGAATAATTGATTTATAGAAATTTTATTGATCAAAATTCATAGAAAAAATGTTATAATTACTGAATAAAAATTTAATTGATTTGATAGATTTAAATTACACATTATTTTTTTAAATTTAATTGTGTTAATTTTCAAACATGACTAGGTGTAATGAATTCATTAATTTAGAATAATTTTAAATCTTGATGAATTTTTATATCTTTATTTTGAAATTATTCTTGTAAATAATGGAAATGAAATTTTAAATATTAAAAATAATTATGTTAAATGACATTAATCTGAATTCCCTTTCTCACGTATTTCCTGTTCTATAATATTTTTCACTCTATTTTACCCTAAATTTTTTAATCACATATTTTAAATTTAGTTATAATTTCAAATCAATAATTATCACCAAAAAAATAACATCATTATTCTACTTTTTTTTTGGATCAATTTTTAGTTTAAAAAATATCTTAAGAATACATCCCCTTTTTATGGTTTGACCTTGTTAAGGTATAATACTTATTGTTGAGTATTAACATTATAAATTAAAATTGTATAGGAAATGATAACTGGATTATGTCACTATCACTAATGGTTAATGTGGATATATTCTATAATGGTCACTCATTCCATAGAAAATAAGTATTTGGTGGCACCCATATTCTATAAAAACAAACCATGATTTTTAGGCATTTGGTTATTATTTATTTATGTCTATTTACAAGGATTATTAAAATATTATTAGTGGTATTAAAATTACATAATTTAAATTGTTAAAAATATTATTTATATAATATCAACAATATTAGAGTGTCCCATAGGCCATGATAAGTTTTAATTGGTTTAGAGACCTCAATATAGACATTGGATCGAGTTTGGGATAATTTAACCCATGAGTGATCCAAGTTTCTTCAATCAAAGAGTGGTGGATTTTTGGGTCCAACATCTTGGACCAACATGTTGTAGAGATCATCAAGTTATTGTGAATCATGACATAATAGATGTTGTGATAGGTTGATGGACAGTATCATAGATAATGATTGAGTATGGACAAATTTTACCTATAATGATCCACGTTTGTGTGATCAAAAAGTGGGGGGGGGGGGGTTGTGGAGAAAACATTTTATACCATTTTATAAATTTAGGAGACATTAATGTTTGTTCAACCAAGGATCTAGTATAACTCTAGTATATTATATAGGGAAGTGATACGTTTATTATAAATATGAGTGATAAGTTTATTGATTGATGGTTTAAGAACATGGCCAAACCACATTTGACTCAAGCTAGATTTAACAAAAAATCAAGACATAATTGGTTGGTAGTGGAATAACTTTGAAGATCATGGATTGTGTACTGAATCATGAAATGATTTTTTAATACCAAGAAATGTTTTATTAATATTTTTGAATCCATTAATAAAGAAGATGTTGAGTGATAAAGTTTATGTTTGTATGTATTTTATTTTTTTATTAATGCATTAATTGTGTTTAAAATTATGTTCTTTATGGTGATTAATTTTAGTTGAAGTTTGTTCAATGGTTTTGGGTTGATTTAAAGAACATATAAGATGTTTAATGTTTTAAGAGTTATGTTTTGAATATTTTTGAAGGGAAGGTGACACTCCCACATTATGATTAATCACATTATGGGTTTGGAACTGGTATGAGATGAGAAAAGTGACTTGGTTTATTATTATATTAGTGTTTTTAAAAGATGTGGATTATAAATTAAGGACATAATAAACTCTAGAGTAATGAATAAAACAAAATAGTTATTAAATTGGGAGATAATTTAAAAAATGATCATTTTAGTGCGTGTTTTAGTTGATAATTTTCCCTATATAAAATAGAGGGGATTTTACATTCTAGGGAAGAATATGTGGTTTCTTGTTTGTGATTTTGGAACTTTGGAAAATTATTCAAATAATTTTCTTTAATTAAGAGTCTAATTTATGATTCACTAGGTTTTTTACTCTATAAAAAATAAGAGTAATTTTCTAGGAATCAAAATGTTAAAGAAAACATTGTGGTTTATTTTTTTTAATTTTTTATAATATATTGAAATTTTAATGATATATTTTCTAGAGAAGTAAAACATCTTGGATTTTTCAATGTCTTAGAATAGGGAACTCCACACTATGGCACAATCTATAGTGTGAGAAAAATATTCCCAAGTGAAATGAAAAAGGGAGAACATTCCAATTGATAAGGTGTATTGAGAGTAGTTACAAATTAGTCTATATTTTTTGGACTAAAGTAGAATACATCATGATGTGGTGAAATGTACTGTCTATTAAAATTCCAAAAACTATGTAAAACATACCATTATAAGGAATTCATTAGATATGGTCAGAAGATAATTCTATATTTTGAGTGGATTTGATGATGTGTCTCTATTGGAAATTTATAGGATATTTATTCTCAATATCTAAATTATATAATCAAATAAATGGTTCTTTGGAGGTATTTAATGATCTGAAGGACCAAAAAATATGTAGGATAAGTTTTGGAGTATTTTGATGAGGTATATTTTTAATATGAATTTAAAATTAAAATTCCATCATTAATAAATATATGCTACTGTGTAAACTGGTGTTTTTACTAAAGAGAAAAATATATCAAATAGAGAGAGTAGAATATGAAGAGGATAATACATAAAGCTTCACATGTAGAAGATGAAGCATCATAAACAAAACTTTATAAAAGATTGATACACTGGGTTATTGTATTAGTATTAGAATGAACAAAAATATCTTTTACTTTATGTTTGTGAAATTTACATAAATTGGGATACATTAAATTTATTATGAGTACAAGGATATTCACTAAAAATATTCAATCCACATGATGAATCAAGTGAACTATATGGTTTCAGGTGAATACATATCATTCCAAGGATTAACTACTCATTTTGATCATTGAACCTTATAAAATTGGTTATGCCCTCTTTATTATTATTTTGTGTGTGTAATAGAAAACCAGTCATTCAATTTAATAGGTGATGAAGTTTTTTCTAAATGAAATTTAATAAGAAATTGATTTATTTTATTCAACCGTCTCTTAGTGAATTCTCACTGGTCTTGTAGGTCCTTTTCAAGTGGTATTATAGAATTTAGGTTCCCTTTGAGATGTTATACTACATGTAATTTTAAAAGAAGGAATTCCTCTTTGTTTTTATTTTTTGGTCACTCAATTTTAACTATGAATATAGATAACCTAAATGTAATGAATATAAAGGGGATTCCTAATTTTAGTTTAAATGTTATTATATATAGAAAGACCAGATGATGCCTTATCTATTATCTATTAGTTTGAATGTTCTAGAGGTTGGAAGTGATGGTTTTATTCCTTATGTTGAAGGTTCTAATATGAACTTTTTTTATAGAAATAACTTTTAGAATGGTGTCCATGTTCAAAATTCCTTTCATTCACATCATTTAAAGAAATAATTTATCAATGTAAAATGAATCAAGACAGAAAAAGGCATCTAGGATAAGTTAAAAAATATTTATTAAAGGAACCTTAATGTGAAGTAAGATAATATAAATGTTTGTAGGTTGGATTATGGTGAACTAAATATTCATGATGAAGATAAAATGGATGACTTCTTCACTCATTTTAATTAAATTATGTCTTCTATTAGAGGATTTGGGGTGAATTTGGTAGATACTATGGTTATTGAGAAGATACTATTCATTTTATAGTTTGGTTATATGAAAAGGTTTTAGTTCTTGAAGAATGTGATCAAAGTACAATTAAATTGTATTATATGAACAATAATATTATTTATTTTGAGACGAAAAATTGTTGTGTATTAAATAATAAGATCATGGTTGAAAAGGAAATTTCCTTTAAATATTTCAAATCGGAGAAGAGTAGGAAATAATTTGTTTTAAAAGAAGAGGATTATGATGAAAAATAAGTAGTCGAAGAGAAGCTTAGAAAACTATTGTTACTCATTCCTATAAGTGTGATAATTATTAAAAGAAAATTTAAGGGAAATATAACACTAAAGTGTTTCAGGTGTAGTGTTATAGTATTTCCTGTAGCAAATTTTCCTAAGATGAAAGGAGAAGAATTCTGTGAAGATGGCGAAGAGAGGCCAAAGTGTTTATCATAAACCAGCTTGGGTACCCTGGTATCCCAATAACCATGCCAGCCCTGACATGACCTGAAGGGAATTCCCGATCCCCACGGGCTGGTGATTAACACCTGAAATTGTACAACATACAAGTGGAAACAATTTTTCCACAAGAATGTGGAAGAAAAAGATAAAAGATAGTATGAATATCAAGAAGGAAACTCCACAAAGAATAAAGGTACCAGGATACAATGAGGTATTAAAGAAAAAGTACTACAACCCAAATTACTGAATGGTAAAAATATCCCCAATGTTTCTAAGGAAACAACACACCACATCCAAAGCTCAATAGTTGGATCCACTTCCAATAGATCCCTTCCCTTGGTTCGATCCTGGAAGAAGAAAGTATACAAACACCCAAAGGAAAAAGAATGGAGTGAGACTAATCTCAATAGGATACCACCAAAGATTCCATAATATATTCCAAATATAGATTATCTAAATAAAATCTATCAATCTTAAAAATAAACTGGTTTGGAAATTCAAAATCATATTTAAAAAAACTTGCAATACATATTCAAAATGATGAAAAAAACATTCAAATCATAGAATTTACTTTATAATAGATGGAATATTTCTAAAAAAATGGCGTAAGTAAAGAATTTATATAAAATATTTTATATAAATTCAGAAGGCCTGTAAAGTAGTTTAAATAACACTAGCATACATTTATATCTAAAATTCTATTAAAAAAGTGAGCAACATGGTCATCTGTCAAAAGGTATGATAGTATTAAACAAATATAGGATTCCAAACTCTCTATGTGAAATCATAAAAATGTGTATACACACATCCCTATGACACTAGCCAAAGGAGAGACATCACTAACCCGTTGGGGATGTGACTTGCTGTATGTATGATTTAGAATGTTGTCGTAACAGAGTTTATCCAAATAAATCAATAAGTACATATGGATTTTATACGCTCTTACACGATGAGAGAAATATTTTAAGACATCTTAAAATATTATCAATCGCATTCTTCCATTAAAAACATGAAACTTTCATTCCATTGATAACCAAAATGGGTTTTCTTCGAAAAAATGCATTTTTTACAAGATAAATCCATTGGGTCTCTATCAAATAATTTTATGCCATTTTCAAGTTTGAAATTTATTCAAACCTAATTCCATCTTTTTCACCATTATTCTTCTTTATTAAATTCAACCATTCAATTGAAAAAATTTCCATCAAATCCCCAATTTGTGTTCAATAATTTAAGTCAGACAATTTCCATAAACCCACCCCAATTCAATGGGATTGGGGGTTTTCCAAATTTCCATTACAAAACCATTCAAATCCTCAAATTCATTGACATTGGGGTTTTATCAATGAAATTGAAAGAAAGACTAAGAAATTGAATTTAAATTAGTAATTAAAATAAATCAAGGGATTCAATGGTAATAAATTTGGTATGTCAGGACAGAACCACCTACCTCTTTCCCAAATAACAACACTCACAACGACACCCGTAAAATAGAACAAAGGTGAAGGAGTCCTTGAAACACAACCTAGAAGTAAGATCCAACACCAAATGATATATATCCATATATCCTTAGATGATCCATAAATAATCCAAGAGAGGAGAAGGAGAGCAATTTGATGATTGAGGAAGAACCCCTACCCAGGAATCACACTACAGATGTAAGGAAGATCTGAAGCTGATCGAATCGAACTGGATGGCGGGGAGCCTATGAAAACTGCCTAGAGAGAGTCTTGGGTCAATATACAAGAGGTATGGGAAACATATACTGAGTGATATTTCCTAACACATTACATAAGTCTAGGAAGGAGCTGAGTCATGATGTGTACCACCTTGTCATGACGTGAAGGCCACGCTGGATAAGTATGCCAAAAAACCTGTCACCTTAGGTTAAAAACTTCTACTTAACCACTACACGATGTGTACCTTAGGTACACGACATGTAGTAGCTCACGGTATGAACTCCCCATTCACAACCTGAAATCATCACCAAGTACACAACATGTACTTCAGGTACACGGCATGTACCTATTCTGTAGTCTGCAGTACACCCAGAAAAATCACATAAAATGATTTTTAGAAAAAAAATTGACTTATAAAAGGAGGAAACATACCCGATTAGGGTAATGAGATGTTACAAGCTCCCCACCATAAAAACTTTCTGCCCCCCCAAAAGCCTATGAAGAATCTTCCATGCCAAAAAGATGAGGTCACTTCTCTCTTATCAGTGCCTCCCTCTCCCACATCTCATGAAAATTAGAACCATGCTTCCATAACACACAAACCAAAGGTATCTTCCTCCCATGATGTACCTTGGTCTTGGAATCAACTATTATGTCTGGTCACTTAGTCAAAGATAAATCAGGATAGATCCCATGATTACTCCAGCTAAAAATATGAGATGGATCAGATAGATACTTTCTTAGATACGATACATGGAACACATTATGTATCGACATTAGCTATTGTGGATGTTCCATGCAGTACACAACCTTCCCCAACTGCTCAAAAACCTTGAAAGTTCCCACAATGTGAGGATCAAGCTTCCATTTCCTCCCAATCCATTGATGACCCAACCAGGGTGAAACCTTTAAGAATACATGATCACCAACTGAAAACGTCAAAGGTATATGGTTTGGATCAACATAAGACTTATATCTTCTTTGTGATATTAACATCCTTTGATGAATCAGATGAATCTTCACTATTGTCTCCTGCACCAAGCTTGGTCCAACCAAAGAACTTCCACCGACCTTCGACCAACACAATGAAAATTTACATGGCCAGACCTACAAGGCCTCAAAAGGTTCCATTATATTCATAAACATGTAACTGTTATTGTAAGAAAAATAAACCAGCCCTATGTGATCATCCCAAGCCCCACCAAAGTTGAGAACATAGGCACAAAGCATATCCTCAATAATCAATACAGAACTTTCTGTTTGGCCATCTGACTGTTGGTGGTAAGGAATGCTCAAATGAACCTCAGATCCCAGTGCCTCCTAAAGGCCTCTCTAAAAAAGATAAGTGAACTGAGGATCCCTATCAGATACTATCGAAGATGTAAATGCATGGAAATGAAAAATCTCTTTCATGTAGTGATTTCCCAACTCCACAACTTTGGCCATATCATGAATGGGTATAAAGTGAGTTGAATTGGTCAACCTTTCGATCACAACCCATATTTCATTCTTCATTCTCTGGGTATGAGGAAACCCAACCATAAATTCCATAGAGTCCTCATCCCACTTCCATGTAGGTATTAGAAGTGGTTGATGTAAATAAAAGGGTTTTTGGTGCTTTGATTTCACCTCTTGGAACATATATTAATGAGATACAAACTTATCAATTTCTCATCACATACCTAGCCACCAAAACTACCACCTCATGTCATAGAACATTTTTTGGTTCTTGAGTGTACAACCCACTAAGTATTATGGAAATCCGCCATCACTGTCTTTCTTACCATTAGCGACACAACAAAGTGGTTCAGCTAGCATAAAATACCCTCTTTGGAGAATAACCCAAGGGAAACTATCTCCCCACAATTAAGGGATTCATTAATTTCATGGAACTCATAATCAATATCTTCATCTTGGATAATAATCTTGAAAAGTGAACAAATCAACTAAACACTGGATAAAGAAACCTCAGTCCCTTCCTCCTAAACTCTAATATGAAATTGTGCCAAAAGATCCATCCAATTCCACTCTTCTGAAGATTATTTCACTACTTGGGTTAGATTTTTCCTGCTCAATGTCTCAGTAACGACATCCCCTTTCCCTGGGGTATAGGATTTGTCAATTTAGAAAGACTAAAGGTACTCCACCTAGTGCTTCTACCAATGGTTCGAATCTTTTTGAGAGAAGATATAACTCTTGATTTTATGTTATGAATAGACAATAAAACTTTCTCCAAAAAGGTAGTGGCACCAACTTTTAATCGCATGCATCACAACTACAAGTTCTAGATCATGGGTAGAATAATTCTTCTTTTGTGTCCCAATTTGATGAGATCCATATTATACTACATGATCAATTTTCATAAGAATGCAACCCAACCTAGAATCTGATGCATTAAAAAAGACCGCATAGCCCTGCCCAGCTTCTAGAGAAGTTAACAATGGTTTAGTAGTCAACAGACGCTTCTACTCAGTAAAAGAACTCTGACATATATCATCCCAATCAAACTTTACCCCAATTTGAGTCAGATCATTCATTGTAGAATCCATCTTTGAGAAGTATTTCATGAACTACGGTAATATCTGGCTAAGCCGTAGAAGCACTAGATCCCAAATACATTTCATGGTTTCTCCCAAGTCATAATAGCCTTCACCTTTTCAGGATCAACTGATACACCCTATTTATACACCACATGTACCATTTATTTCTCTTCCTAAATCTAGAATCACACTTTGAAATCTTGGCATAAAGGCAATAATTTCTCATCAGACTCAAAATTATTCTTAGATATTCCACATGATCCCACTTAAACATAGAGAAGAAAATAATTTCATTCGAAAAGACTACTAAAATGGTATCTAGATACTCATGAAAAGTCTTTTTCATTAAATCCATAAAACATTAAGATCATTTTTCAAACCAAAAGGAATAAAAAGGAACTAACAGTGTCTATACCTGCTCTGAAAGGTGATTTTATGAATGTATGATTATTTTAACCTCAACTGATGGTAACCAGATCGAAGGTCAATATTTGAAAACCACTTCTCCCCATTTACCTGATCAAACATATTTTCAATCTGTGGAAACAAATATTTTTTCTTTATCATAACTCGATTGGGATTTCGATAATCAGCACACAAGAAAACAGAACCATCAACCTTCTTGGAAAAGAGAACCAGATCTTCCCAAGGTGACACACTTGGAAGAATAAAGCCTTCATCTAGAAGATCATCCAATTGAGACTAATTATATTTAAACATAGCTGGTGCGATGTGGTAATAGAATATAGAGCCTTATTGTGTACTAGAAATTAAGTTAATAGAAAAGTCAACCTCTCTCATTGGTGGCTTACCAGAGAAATCTGAAGGGAACACAACAAAAAACTTGGTGAAAACTAGAGTATGATCACCACCCATTGAATCTCTCTCTAGGTAAAAATAAAATTTTGATATCACTTTCCCCAACTATGGATAATAAGGTTCGTCTTTTCTTGACCATGGGTCACATTCTCCTTGAAAAACAAGAGGCACACCATTGACTATTGTAGTGTAGACCCATTAGAGATTAAAATCAATTCAAGATTTGTTAGAAATGATCCAATCCATCCCAAATATGACACCAAGAGATTTAATATAAAGAACTATAAAACTCTATGATAGCTCAACATTTAATAGAGAGTAGACACAAAATAGACTACGAAGACCCTTGTCTCTCTTCGTACTAAGGGGTGTAGTAATTACCATTGTATAAGATAGGTTCTACATTGAAATATTTATCAGAATAATGATATGGGTTGAAATAAAAGAGTGAGATACACCAATATGAAAATGAGAAGACACTAATGATGAAGTAATGGTAATGGTACCTCTCACAGTCACTAGACCCGTGTCTGCTTCCTCTAGAGACTCTTCCACTCTGTGAGAAATCTACATTCTAGATGTCTATGGTTTGAACCCTTTTGAACATGAAGCATTTGATTACCCCACAATGTTAAGAGGATCTAATGATCTTATCCCACTATGGGGAGTAAATAAGTGATAGAAGAACCTCTATAAGTTTCCTGAACATCTAGATGAGCTATAGTTTTTGGGTGCCTCAATTCAAACCCTCCGTGAATTTCCTAGATTTCCATAATAGTAGTAAGTTAAAGAACTTACTTCTGTAGATGTAGGAGGTCTAGAATGACTCTACCATCAAGGATTATCATGCTTCTATTTTTCTTTGAAGGATCCAACACTGTCACTAGGGGAAAAAGGAAGTCTCATCAACCCTAACTTTCTAGAAAAGTCAATCTTAAACATCATCATCCTATCTAGAACATCAGCATAGGTGGGTAGCTTCAAGTATAAAACCTAAGAACATATTTTTGATAGAAGTATCCACTAAAACCATCAAGCCTTCATCCTCTCATTAGATACAATCTCATGAGAAAACTAAAATAGATTAGAAAAGTGATTTGAATACTCAGTCATGGTTTTCCCACCATGCTCAAGCTTGAACAACACCACAGGGTTAACCAACACCATCAACTCTGGATAGAACTAACTAGTGTAAAGATCCTTGAAATATTTCAAATGTAATACCTCGTGTTACTATTCCACAACCATCATGTTCCACCATCTTCTACATAGTCCCTCTAGAACGAAGGTGGTACACTTCACCCTTATCACTTCTAGTGTCTCCAAGAACTCAAAAAGATAGTCTACCTTCCCCTACCATTCCCTATACTATTGAAGATCAGTGGAGCCTTTGAAAATGGGACTATTTTGGAGAATTATCTCTTAAGAATGATTTTAAAGAACATCCCCATGAGGATCCACTGTTGGCAGTTGAATGGGGACTGGAGGTGGTTCTTGTTCTAGATCTTGGATAGTGTGCACAAGCACCTCCACCATATTAGGATAAAAAATAGTATTTTCTTACTACGGTTCAACAACAAAATCTTCCTGATTCTGATTTTCATGTCTTCTAGGAGGAATGATGTTATGCAACATTAGAAAATAAAAGAAGAAATTAGATTTACACCTAAACTGAGTAGAAAGAGAAAATATTCTCAACATAATGGACACACAATATTTGGATTTTTCTCTATCCGAATATCAATAGGGAAAATACAAGAACTAATCCACAATTGGTCTTTTACTAACCAACCTTGGAGACTTAAGGTTATTTGGGATGAGAGATGGTGAGACACTCAATCATAATTACCTCTTATGTCCTAACAAGATTTTAAAAATTCATACTGACTTCAAAGAAAAGATCAATAACCTCATCTGATACCAATTTTTCATGAACCAGCCTGCATAACTTGGTAAACTGATAACTGAGATGACCTTAACAAGACCTGAAGGGGGTTATCGATCCCCATGGGCTAGAAACTATCTCTTGTAATCATACAATATACAAGTGGGAATGATTCTTCTACAATAATGAGGAAGAAAAAGATAAAAGAAAATATGCATATCAAGAAGAAAACTCCACAAGGAGTAAAGGTACAAGAATACAAAGTGGAATAAAAGAAAAAGTACTAAAACCCAAAGTAATAAATGGGAAACAACCCCAAGGTCCCAAAGAAAACAACTCACCATGTCTAAAGCTCAACATCATGATCCAACTCCAATGGATCCCTTCACTTTGCTTGATCCTGGAAGAGAAAAGTCTACAAACACCCAAAGAAAAAAGTAGGGTGTGAGCCTAATCCCACTAAGATACCACCAATGATTCTATAATAGATGAAAAATATAGATTATCCAAATAAAAGTTTTTAATTTTCAAAATAAATAGGTTAGACAATTCAAAAGTATATTAAAAAAACATGTTATACATCATTAAAATGATGGAAAATACATTCAAAGCACATGATTTACATTACAAGAGATGGAATATTTATAAAACAATGTACTAAGTAATTAATTTACATAAAATAGTTTATATAAATTCAGAAGGCATATAATGCAGTTCAAATAACATTGGCATATATTTATACCTCAAATATAAATAAACAAGTGAGAAGCATGGAAATTTTATAAAAGGTAAAATAGTATTAACCAGCTATATGATTTTACACTCTCTATGTGAACTTTGAAAAATGTGTATACACACATCCCTACGACACTGGACAAAGGAGACTCATCACCAACCTATCAGGGATTTGACACATTGCAATTATGTTTTAGAATGTTGTCGTAGCAGAAAGTGTATTCAAATAACTCACTAACTACCTAAGGATTACGTGCGCTCTTATATGATAGGATAAAATTTTTAAGACTACTTAAAATAAAATCAATCCCATTATTCAATTTCAAAAATGTTTATTTTATTCCATTTAAAACCAAAACAAGTTTTATTAAAAAACATGCCTTTTTTGAGAAGATAAAACCACTTCTTCTTTATCAAATCATTTTAATCCATTCACAAGTATGAAATTTATTAAAAACTAATTGTATCCTTTTAACAGTTATTTTTAAAAATTAAATTTATATATTCAATCAAAAAATTTCCATCAAATCCAAAATTTAAATTCAATAATTTAAATCAGAAAATTTCCACAAACCGACCCCGATTCAATGGAATTGGGGGTTTTCCCAATTTCCTTTCTAAAACCATTTCAAGTACTCCAAGTCATTAGAATTTGGGTTTTATAAAAGTAATTGAATGAAAGATTAATAAATTTAATTTAAATCTAAAATTTAAATGAATCAAGATATATGATGGTAATCAATTTGGAAAGTCAGGATGGAACCACCTACCTCTTTCCTGAAGAACGACACTCACAATGACACCCGTCAACGAGAACGATGGTGAAGGAGTCCTTGACACACAACCTAGAAGGAAGATCCAAAACCACATGACATATATCCATCAATATTTAGATGATCTATCACAAACCCAAGAGAGTATAAGTATATAAACATGAAGATCGATGGAGAAACCTTACCCGGGAATCACAACACAAATTCAATAAAGATCCGAAGCCGATCAGATTGAACCCGAAGGTGAGGCACCTCTAAAAAACACCTACAGATAGTCTAGGGTTGAGATGAAAGAGGTTTGGGAATAATATCCCGAGTGATAATACTAAATTCATAACTTAAGGCTGGGATCGTGCCGAGTCACAATGTGTACCCTTGGTCATGACGTGAAGGCCCCGTTGGATAAGTATGCCAAAAAAACCTATCACCTCAGGTTAAAAACCAAAATTTAACCACTAAGTGACATGTACCTCAGGTACTAGTTGTGTACCAGATCATGACATGACCTCCCCATTCTTTACGTAAAACCATCACGAATTACACAACACGTATTTATTCTGTAGTCAGCAGTAAACCCAAAAAAGTCACATAAAACGATTTTTAACAAAAAGGGGACATAGAAAAGGTTAAAACATACCCGATCAGGGTACCGATATGTTACAGAGTTTCTCAATTAAAAGATATAATATTTTACAAGTTGAATTCTTCTTCAAAAGTAAAAGGTAAAAAATTATATGAAATTAAAAAGTAAATTTCTTATGAAATTCTTAGGATAATTATTTTAGTGAGAATGAAGACAAAGTTGAATCCTACAGTGAATCTGAGGAAAATTTTCTAATTAAAAAATTGAATGAGGAAGAGTTCACAAGTGATGAAAGAATAAAGGATTAACGTGTGGAAGAAAATGGAATGAAATTTATATAGATGTTATAAATGAAGTAATTTTATTCAATTATCTAAAAATTAGAGAAGGTGATAAAATATTTACATAAATAAATTCAATATTTGAGGAAAAATGATTTCGTTCATGATGATAAGGATTCAAGTAAAATGAAATAGATTGATGACTTAGAGATGTTTCCTAATGAACATAATACTTTTTGAGTTTAAATGTAAGATAAAGTTAAATTAAAGGAGAATGTGTTTGAATTTTTTAACTAAATTTGGTCAATAATAAAAATTAATTGTACATGTGCAAATATACTTTTAGAATTCTATTTAAAAATTTGGATAAAGATCAAAGGATAAGAATGTTGAAATATTTAAACTTTTAAAGAATGATGATAATTTTATTGGCCAAATGAGATCACATTGAAATGTAAAAAAGGTCTTGAAAGTATTGATTAAAAGTCTAATGTGATCAAATTGGTGAATATAGTGTTGTTAGTGGAAAATAAAACCTATTTTAAATAAATTTAGAAATTAATAGAATATAATTTTGAAAAGAAAAACAACTATAAATTTTAATTTGAAAAATTATTGAAAAAATGATAGTGTGAAGTAAAATTTTTTGGGGGTTTTAAAAATATTTTTTCTCAAAAATAAAAAAATTTATGGTTAATAGAAGGAATAAAAGTATGTGTCAACATATAAGAAAAACTATTTTTGAGGAACGTATGAATTTTATGGATACTAAAAGAATAGTTGGATATTTGGACACTTATAAAGGAATTGTTTATTTAATTTCATATATTTTTTAAAAAATTAGAATATTTTTGAGATCAATTTTTTGGTGGATTCAACCCACTCAAAAAAGGAAATTTTAGATTAAATATGAAAATTTTGGAGTAAAGGCTGAAAATAAGTTTCAACCATTAGAATAGGTTTATAGAAGATGTGACTGGTTGGGTAACTCTTTTGGACAATTTCTCACCACTCTACCCACCTAATTGAGCATGAAATGTAATACTAAAATTATCAAAAGAATAAATACAATGAACAATATAAATATTTTGTTTTCATATTTATATTTAAAGCGTCAAAAGGGGATGTCCATAGATTCTGGATAGTGGATGTTTTTCATGCATGATAGGAGATTTAAAAAATTTAATGTATTGTTAAAATTTTAATGAAGACACTATAAAAATTGGAAATTATCAGTCACTTAAAATAAAATTATATGAATCACTAGGGATTGTAAAGAATAAGTTGAATTCTAAGAATATGTTATATGTTGATGGGATGAAACAAATTTTTTTAAGTTTACCTTAAATTTGTGATATAGGAATCAAAGTTGTGTTTAAAAAATATGTGTTCTTGGTGAAGATGTTGAATGATGGATGCATATTGATAACTGGATTGAAAATAGGGTCCAACTTTTTTAACCTTGGTGTTGCTAAATTTTTTTCTACCCTACATAAAGAAAAATCAATTGTGATATCAAAGGATCTGTTATCTTGGACAAAGTAATATTAGAAATGTTACATAGGGATAGAATATTCATGATTTGTCTATGTTGAAAAGAGATAAAAACTAGATGTTATTTTTCTGACCAAAGGGGATGATATTTAATTTTCCACACAAAAGAGTTGAGATTAAAAAATATAATCCATTAGAGATTATTCAATTAGATTTTTGTTGGATTATAAAAAAATAATATTAAAATGGAGATAAGTATTTTATTTATTTTTTATATTAATTTCCTCATATCACATTAATTATGTTCATGAAGAATAATTCAAAGTCTCTAAAGATGTTCAAGAGATTTTGAAGTGTAGTGGAGTGTGGTTTCTCTTTAAAGACGATCTAGACTGAAAATGTTACTGAATATACTAGTAAAATATTTGAAGAATATATTTATAAGTATTTTATTTAAAAATTACTCAGTTCACCATACACACCACAAAAAAAATAGTGTTTATAAAGAGAATAATAAAAGTATTGTGGAGATTACTTGTACTATTTTGAATGAGCATGATACTTATAAATAATTCCAGAGACATGTAATTGGTACATTGGTTCATTTTCAAAATTGATTTTTTCTTAAAAAAAATTTATATATCTCACCACATAAAATGTATGATAAAAATTATTCATGTTTAAAATGTTTAATGGTGTTTGGAAGTCCTTTTATTATCGAAGTGAAAGGTGAAAATATTCAATTGTTTGATTATAATGTAGTTAATAGTATCTTCCATGTTTATCCTGTAAATAGAAGAGGATACCATGTTTACAATAAATATATAAGAAAGACTGTATATACTAATGATGTAAAGATACTGAAAACTTTTATGAATGAAATAAATAATCAATAATCAAGGCCCAAAATTCAAGATGATAAAGTAATTTTTATTGAGAAACATGATGAAGACTATGAAGATAATGAGAATTTAGAAGAAGTTTTGGTTGGAGATGATGATTCTACCATTTCAAGTGATGAATAAAATCTATTCTCAACTCATCCAAAGATAATAAATTAGTTATAGGTAAAAAATGTAAATATAGATCAAGTTTATGTAGTTTAAACTAGAAGAACATTGAGTAAAACGATACACACCTCACTGTTCTATCATGTTAAACTAAGGGATATAAAAGGGGATTTGGAGAATAAATGGTGGATTAATTATATGAAAGTGGAATAAGATTATATTGAGAAGAATGAAACATGAGATTTGGTACCCAAGCCAAAAAACAATAATTTTAGTAGAAAAATGTTGGAATTTCATAACATGTTGGATGAAATAAAAGAAGTTGTAAGAAATAAAAAAACATGTGTGAAAAGGGTATTCACAAGTGGAATAAATTGATTTTGATAAAAATTGTACACTGATTTATAGGATTTAAACTATTATCATAATTATTAGAATTGTAGAATAATGGAGATACATGATATTCTAAACGGATGTCAAGTTATCTTTCCTCAATGGAGAGTAGGAAGAGGAAGTGTACATTGAGGAACCTAATGGTTAATCACTTATTAAAAAGGAAGAATATATTTTCAGTTTAAAAATGTATCTATATGGATCAAAATAATTCCTAAGGTCATGGTATTCTAATTTATATAAATTCTTGAAGGCCCTATAATTCAATAAAGGTCGAGTGGACAACAATATATACATCAAAGAAGATGATGAGGTATATTTGATTATTATTTTCCATGTGGATGATATCATTTTCACTAGAAATGATGAAGGTGCTTTTGAATTATTTTCTTTGTTAATGATGAACGTTTGGAGGTGTCCATGCATAGAGAATTAAGGTAATTTTTGAGAATATAAATTTATCAATAGGAAGATCATATTTTCTTTCATAGAAATTTTTTGCATTAGAACATCTAAATAAGACTGAAATAGAGGATTAAAATCCATTTTCTACTCAAATTTTAGTGGGAACCAAGATTTAAAAAAATAAAAAATTAAATGAATTTGATTTAAAATAATTTAAGAAACTTATCAGTAGTTTTTTATACTTGAAAACATAATGAAAAGATATATTATATGTTATTACATTATGTGCCTGGTATCAAAGAAAATTTATGGAACTTAATTTAATTAATACAAAGATAATTATTAGGTATTATAAAATCTCAATGGACTGTGGAAAAATATAATAGTTGTAGAAATATTTATCTATTTTGGATATTTATAAATAAATTGGTTTGGAAATTAAAATGACCGAAGACCAAAACCTGGTGGAGTTTTTGTATGCGTGAAATGTGTGTATATTGGACCATAAAGAAACATATATTAGTTACCATGATTACTGATAAATTATAATAGGTTGCTTAAGATTATTCTATAAACCAATTGATATATATAAAGACTCAATTGGAAGATCCTAAGGTTGAAGTGATGTTGCCACTGGTTGTGTGTTGTGATAATTAAAGTGCTATAAATTTATCAAGAAATCAGGTTTATCATTTTCTATCAAAACTTATTGATATAAAACATCAATTCATCAAATAGATTGTGGAAAAAATGTGTTAAATCAAAAATTTATTCATTTAAAGGATAAAATAAGAGATGTATTCACTAAACCATTTCCCACAGATACATTTCAAAGATTCAATTTGATAATGGTAATTCAATTTTATTCATCTCAAGAATACTGTATGGTGAATCAATCCCCTCTCTCACTAATTATTTTTATTATTCTTGTCGAAAGGGGAGAATGAAAGCATCAATCCCTTTATGATCAATCCCATAATTTACTTACAAATGGGGATGAAAACTGTATATAGGTAGAATCCAAATCTATGTGTTTAACCAAATGGGGGAAAATATATTATTTCGGGGGATCATTTATTTTGAGAGAGTTTATAAAATATGCAAACTACGAAGTCAATATGTGTTTGTGTTAGTTTTTGTGAACTATTATAACATGTATGGTTAACATTTTTTAGAAACATTTATACACCAGTTGAAGAAATATATTTGAGAGAAGTGAAAGAAAAATTGGAGTTTATTCTTAGTCATTATCAATATTTTCTAGAGTTAAGAAGAGAAGTGAATATAAGTCACCTTAATGGAAAACATGTCATTATTGATCAATTTTCTTGTTTAAAACAATTTGTTCTCTCACGTAGTCTTATAATTATGGAATTATGATTCATTTATAAGGTAAATGAGTTTTAATAGTGATTTATATTCAATTAATACCAACGTAGAATATTTTTGATACCAAGACATGTATTTGGGATATTATTGAGTCCATGAATGGAGAAGATATTGAGTGATGGAGTGGAAGTTTTTATGTGTAAATTTTTATTATCAGTACTTAAATCATGTACAATATTTTTTTAAAGGAAAATCAATTTAAGTGAAGTTTTTTTTCACTCTTTTGTTATGTATGGAATAAAAAAATAATTTTAAATCTTTAAGAATGTGTTTAATGATATTTGAGGTGCATTTGACATCACCACATCAGGATTAATCACATAATATGCATAGAGCTAGTCTGAGAAGAAAAAATGGATTGGTTTCCTTTGAAACATGCATTTTGACAAGACTTGGTATGTGAATTGAGGTCTAACTACAATGTAGTGGAATGAAGAACACAATATAGCGAAGAAATGCGGAGATGCTTTCTGATAAGTGTGTTTTAGTGGGAGTATCAAATGATAAGTTTTCTTTTGGGAAATAAAAAGAATTGTACATGTTGTTTAATAATCCATGGTGTCTTATTTATGAGTTTGGAACATTTAAAATTATTCTTATAAGGTTTGGTATGTAAGAGTATTTCTTATGATGTGTTAGGATTTTAATTTTTAAAAAAGTAGAGTAATTGTTTAGTGGATGAAACGATGAAGGCCACAACATGGTTGATTTTTGGTGTTTTTCTGGGAATATCTTGAGACATCAAGGAAAATTTTCCCAAATAAGTAAAATGACTTGGATTTTATTAGAGTTTTGGAGTGGGGAGCTACAAATTATGACAAAAACCTTTATTTGAGAAAAACATTCTACATCACAATGGAAGGAGGTGAACCGACAATAGAACAAATGTGTGTTAAGATAGATTTCAATGATATACATAGTTGTTGGAATAAAATGGTATACAACACACCATGGTGAAACATATGGTCATATAAATGTTCATGAAATGGGGTACAACATGCTATGTTTTGGAATTCATAATCCATGGTTAGAATAAAGGTTCATATTTTGAGTGGATATGATGATTTAGCTTGGTTGATGTATCATGGGGCTATTGAATCTTGATCTCCAAAGACAATAATAAAATCAATGGTCACAAATAGGTCTTGAATGATCAAAAGGTTAAAAATTAAATAGGATACATTAAGGAGTATCTAAAATAATTTGTTTATTTTAATTTGGATTTAAAATTCAAATTCAAATATGACTAAATTTCTTATGCTGTGTAAATTAGTGTTTGTATTGGAAATAAAAATATGTTGAAGTAAAAGAGATAATAAAAGAGGAAAAGGAGATTAATTTTTTCTATGTAAGTATAATAATAAACAAAATTATAAAGAATATAAAGGATAAGAATAACCAACACAAATACATCTCGATAGAAGTCAGATAAATTTGAAAACACTCATGTTGTTTGAAAATAAATTCCATATATTTTATTTTATGATGGATAAATTCACACAAGTTGAGGTATATTATTTGTATCTGGATTATTATTATTTTACCTACTCATTCATAATATACCTGACAATACTTGTGAACTTTATGGTTTTGGGTGATTTTGGATTATTCCAATTTTTAGGTATGAATCTTGTCAATTTTTTTTATTTTTTCTATATAGTGATTTGGTGTCTATAATAAATGATCCATTCATTAATTTTAATATAATATAATGTTTTTTTTCTAAAATAAACTTAAAAATAGTTTGAAGTCACTATTTCACCCCCCTCTGAGTGAATTCTCACTGATCTTGTAGTTCATTTTCGTGATTTATTTTTTTATTTTCTAGTGACCCCATGGGGATAATATTGACATTCACAATTATTTAGATACCTCACTAATGGTAAGTAATTAGTGACATAGTGTGTTGTTTAATGAAGTACCCTGAACATTATAGTGAGACCACAATACTATGAGATTACAGTTTTGATAATTTCATTCACTTATGATAGTGTACCTTGACTGAGAAATTAAGTATTGATGTTAGTATGTGTTAATATTTATAAAATTCATTTGAAAATTTTAATTAGGTTTAAGTATTGATTTTTTGGGTTTGATAATAATAAATTTATAGAAATTATTATTTGGTTATTGATTTCGTACAGTGAGTTTTGAGAATTTATTTAGTGGACCTATGTTACTAGATATGATTGGTTTGGTGACAACATTTCTCATTCCTTACCATATAATATTCAATGTACAAACATTCTATTTGAGTATTCATATTATGATACCTAGTATTTCATATTGGTAATACATACTAACCTATTAATAAACACTAATGTGAAGATCTACCCCTGATTATGTAGAAATTTCTATAATGGTGGTGTTGATTATAAGTAAATCAATGATCCTTATTAATGGAACGAAAATTAAGGATTTAAGGAAATACATACTTTAATATTTTATTATAGGTTATATTTACTTATGTGGGTTACTAGGGATTTAAACAATGTTTCAACTTTATATTTTCTTGATTTTGTGATAAGTCATGTGATACATTTCATAAGATAATATTATATTACATCAATGTTGTATATTTTATCATTTTGGACTATTACCAATTGTTTATCTAATTGGATATAAATGTTTTTTTAATATTTTAACTTGTATTATGTGATTTATCTTTTTAACACTAACTGCTAACACATGACTTATTAAAGGTGAGATTTAAGCAACAACCCTAACATTATCACTATCTTATGTAGGGACCCACTATTATAGTCTTTTAAACATATTTTTAATAATTAGTTTTTAGTTTATTTCTATATATTTTAGAATTATATTTTTTGAGTACATAGAATTATTTATTTATATATAATAGTTTAATATTTTTTACAAATTATTCCCCAAAAATAAAAATAGGAACCCCCATCCCATGTGGCCCTCATTTATTGTCCTATTTGAACCATCAATTACCAAAAAATTAGACCCATATAATATGGAGTGACTCCTAGATATAAATATTGGAATTAATTTAATTTTGGTCTTTTTATGTGTATTTTAGCATGTTTTGGCTATGTGAGTTATTAGCAGCGGTTGGGAACTAAAATAAAAAAAAAGTGAAGTGATAAAATATTATAAGAGTAGAATATTACCATTGAAACCCTGGTGTTAGACCAGTAATGTTTTGGTGGCCTTGACTTTGGTACACCTATCTTCTATTGAGAGCTTGGTAGTGGGATTTGGGGACCTTATAGCCCACCAAAGTCCGAGTGAATTCCAAAATCCATGGTTTAATGAGTGGAGGGTGTTTTTGGGATTTTTGGTCTCAAAAACAATTTCACCCCCATATCACACACTAAATTTGTATGAGTAGTCCTTGTATCCCCCCTTGATAGTTCCATGGATTTGGATCAAGCATATTTTGCGTCAAAACATAGATTTTCTTCATTGAGTTGGTTTTAATTTGGACAAGTTAGACTTCATGTGCCTTGCATTACAAGGGTTTTCTCATTAGTAATTGTTTGTTCACACTAAATAACTTATTTTAGAGATTTTATTAAGTTTTTTTGATGAACATTGGTTGGGGGAATTTCACCCTAGGAATCTTGATGATAAAGAACCTATGAGTGAGGGGTATGTGATATATATATTTACATTTATTTTATATGCATATTCATTATTTTATGATATATGGGTGACGGATAATGGGATAAAATCTCTTATAATGGAAACAAATACATTTCCATGAGTTTTTAGTGAAGAGTGAGAGATGTTAGACTTGTAATGAGCCCTATCTGGTAAATTCCTTCACTATACAATGATCAATGACCATATTTCATATAGAAAGAATTGGGATTCATGAAATTTGAATGTGTATATGGATAACTTCATATAAAATGAGTTGTTTTACCATAATTTGTCCCTTGGGGATGTATCTATATTAGAGAGGATAGTCATGATGTGTGATCTACTGGTGTAAAAATAACCTCAAGCATGTGAATTTTGTTTAAAATTTATGATATGGCATACTCATTGGGTAATGAGTAAAATGAGATTTTTAAGCCATGGTAAGGGTGGATGGGCTTGAGTTTTGTGTGTTTATGTATATCAAATTTGGGTAATTAAAGATAGTTGATATGATATTAATTCTATCAAGATGATCCTAGGCTACTTGGATATAGGTTTACCATGTATTTTTAGTGTGACGAGCCTAAAATAGTTGGAAAAAGGTTGACCAATTATTTTGATATAAATGATCCTAGAAATTTTGGACACATGGGAACCTATTTATGTAGTGTTATGATCTAAGATATGTCGGAAAAAAGTTGGTTGAGTCTTCTAAGTGTGATTTTTCATGACATGATAGTTGTAAGATCACTAATTTTCTTGAGTGTGATGATTTAAAATAGATCAGGCATGAGATGAATTTGATCTTTAAGGGTGATGAGTATGAATTAGTTGGGTACAATCTAACCCAATATCTAACTGAAATTAAAATTTTTATATTAGATATAAGGTGACCTTGTATTTTTGTTGTGATAAGATTAGATAAGTTGGATGCAGTCTAACCTAGCATCTAATGGTGTTGATAATATATAATTCAGACATATGCTAACCTAGTATTCAAATTTGGATTAGTATATTTATTTCTACAAAAGATAACTAACATAAAATATAATGATTTTATATATTTTAAAAATCCATCCAATATAATTTAATGAACAACTAATGCAGTGGAAGCATCAAATAAGGTGTGATTTAAATTTTTAACCTTGAATCTATTAGAAATTACTTTTTCTATATAAAAATTATCATTCTATACAAAAAAATATAATGAAAATTAGTTTATGTATGTAAATGATATCAAAATGGTACATCATCATTAATGTGTGATCCCAATGACATATACTCTTATATATACTAATTTAGCTTGAAGAAACTAAAGTAAATTCCCTTAAGATAATCCAAAAATCTTCCAAATCCCCATAAATATTTTTTTAATTCTTGGGTGCTAGTAAAAATTATCAAAGACCATACAATTCTCATATGATCACCATAAAATCACATGACCAATTATAAAAATCAGATTAATTTTCTATTGATCTTTTACTCTCCAAAAAATTGAGAAAAGGGAGAGAAATATGGGACAACTGTCAAATTTCTATAAATTCTTTATGTCACTATTCTTCAATAAAAAATGATCTTAAATAATAAGGTTTAACATTCCAAAAGGTCAATAAATTACTCAAATAATATGACCCTCATAAACTAGGAGAACATTTCATCAAAAATCTATGTATATGTCTCATACCAGTCATATAAAATTTTACTAATCATTTAGGACAATAGTAAACATCATGTGATGAAAGAGAAGCCATTAACTCAGCCCATTCCTCCTTAAATTATTTAAGAAACCTTGAGTAGTGTTATATTTATTTGAAGAATAATGCTTTCTCATATTAAATTTTATAATTAATAAACTTGTGAATAACTTGGGAAATAAATTCAATTAACATTATTCATAACCAAAAAATATTATTGAATTAATAAAATTAAAATCGTTTACTTGGATGCTCAACAGAATAGATACAGGGGGTGCACATCATTCAAAAATCCAATTTATCTAAATTAGTGGAGATTATGAATACAATTTTGTATGAGATTTATCTATAATCACACCATGTAATCTAAATATATGAGTAGAAGTCAAAGTTTTAAGTACCTCTCTTGAACTCTTACAATGTAATATAATCACTTTGTCTCGATATCTTCTTCAAGAAGGTTATATCTCATTCTTCATCAACCTATATGCTTTAATCTCATTCATTTAATTTTTAAAAATGTACTTTTCAATAAATTACTATTTCCATGGAATTATAAAAATTTCTATTTCCATTAATGGGCTAGTAACATAAATTTTCATTAAATAATAGAAGGGAAAAATCTTTCCTCGACTTATTCTTAAATTCCATATAATTCTTGATGAACCTAACATTTCAAAAATTTCAATGAACATATGTCATCATAGATTATTAAATGCATTATAGTATATGAATTATGATATTAATTGGTAATAATCATGATGTTTTAGAATTATTACACACATTCGTAAATAAGAACATCGAATAACACATAAAACATGTGGATTTACTAAGGGTTGGTCAGTTCTCATAACATTCTCTATTAGAGATTAACAAGGGGGAAATTGATTAGAATAAGTCTCAATATATTATGAGAACTATAAATCATATTTCTAGAATCATATATGCCCTATCAGACGATGTCATCTGACCATAAAACTTGTATTTTAGAATACAATCATAGAACCTATAGCAGGGAATAACTATGACCTTTTTTGTGAGATAATTACTCTAAGGACATTATCACATTCAATTTTATAAATAATTATGATCATGATATGATAAGAAATTTACTAATATTATACACTATGAATATAATGGTTATATAGGTAATAAAAATTACATGGTAGTTGGGTTTAGGGCATTAAATCCAACATACACCCACTTCCACCACATCCAACTTCTAATAATCCATAGTATGCTAGAACTCATATATTTCTCATGGTTCTATTGAGATTAGTATTTAGTCAATGGTTTTACCAAATTTTAATATATGTAATATATACTTACTAAGACCTCACTCCTCAGATAAAAATCCCTCAACAGGTGATACTTCTATTGTATATGCTTCATCCGTTAATGTGATCCAGGATCTTTGGCTAGAACCACTACTGTACTATTATCATAACATGGTGTGATAAAATATTTACTACATGGAACCACATCAAGATCCTAGATGAAGTAACATATCCAATGTTCTACTTTAGCTACATCATAAGATACAATTTACATGGAATTTTCTTTAGAATCAACAACCAGTAGATTATTTGAGATCCTCCACCTCATAGCTCCTCCATTGAGAGTAAATAAATATTCTTATTGTGATTTTAGATCATTTTTATTTATTTTAAAACTATTATATTTATATACTCTGATTACTAGGTCCTAATATCCTCCGTAAACTAAGAAAGTATCTTTATTATGCCACATATACTTTAGGATAGTGTTTACAGTAGGAAAATGAAGTTATCCTAGATTTACTTTATATCTATATTCTATTTTTTAGGCATAGGTAATATGAAACATATTACATAACATGGAATATATGATGTAAACTATCATAAAATCATAAGGTAATATAATCATCTTATCTTTATCTTCATATGTTTGAGGGCACATTTTCTTTGAGAGATGTATACCATGTGACATCAGAACCAATCCCCACTTGGATTGATCCATACTAAATACCTTTAGTATCTATTAAATGTATATACCATAACATAGTACATGAAGCATCCTAGATGTTTCATGAATGAACTTTATCCAAATAATTCATGTTTCTTAAACTAATTCCTTCATGGAAAAGCATGTATTCTTCCACGTCTTACCTAACTATAAGACTGGCATATCATTTCTAGTAAGTAATATGTCATTGACACATACTACTAAGAAATAAAAATTACCCCCACTAAATCTATTGTAGTCACACAACTAACATTAATACTTTATGAAAGGAAATTTTCTCATGGATTTCTCAAAATTAATGTTCCATTACAAAAATAATCACTTTAATCCTTAAATAAATATCTATAAAATTCATTCATTTTTTGAATGATATAGAGTAAAAAACCCTTTGGTTATTTCATGTAGGAATTTATAATAAGGTTACCATTGAGGAATTATATTTTTATATACATATTCCAAAAATCATAATCATATAATGTTTCTATAGAAAGTATATTTACAATTTATTTCAGAATAGAAATGGGAGAAAAGGTTTCATCATATTCCATGACATGGCGTTTCATAAACCCTTTAGGAATTTTCCACGACTTATAGGTACCAAATTTACCTTCCATGTATAGTTTGTTCTTAATTACCCATTTCACCCAATGGGAATTACATCCACTTTTGGGTCAAACAAAAAGAAAATTTTAATTGGATACATGGGATCTATGTCATAATTCTGGGATTCCTTCCATCTTGTAGCTTTTGTTCTCTTTATTTTCTCATTGTAGGACATAGGTTCATCATTTTCAAGAAATAATTATTTTCTATCCTAAATGAACAGAATACTATATCTCTCAATTTACTTAAACTCTCTAGTTCTCCTACACACACTAACAAATATTTAACAATTTCCAATGGGGACATATCTATTGGTAAATGTACATTTTTTTGGTAATATTTATACCAACATAAATGTCCTAGTCAATAAATTTTTTATAAAAAACATATCAATAAATTTTATTGAAATAGATAAAATTTCTTTATTACAATTATAATAATACAAATATATATAATATATTATATTTTATATATGTTTTGTAACAAATTTAACTATTGATAATAACAATATCAATAATTAATATCTTTTGATAAATTATTCTTTTCCAATGAAAAATTATGCGATAAGATCATAATTCCTTTTGGTAATAATTTATTTTATATTTATTAAATTAATTATATATATAATATATTGATTATAATAATTATAATTAACTTTTAGAAAACCATTCAAAAGAGATGGTATAAAAGAACCAGTAAAGTAGTTTCTATTTTTCTAAATGAATAATGGCATGATTATCATAATCCAATAGATACACAACCAAACTAGAACCATGTATTTGAATTCATGAATACTAAAACAAAAAATACAATATATAATCAAGGTCCCCAAAATCTTTGCTACTCAATCAAGGTCTACTAAATATTTTTTTATGAAACTAAGGTATAATTCCCACTAGTCCTATATCTGCCTCAAGAATTGAAACCATAATCTCATAGAACTTGGACCAAACACTATCATATTTTCACACTTCATATGTGAAGAGAAACTCTTTGAATATGGTTTTACACTAGAGGCCCTCCATGAGTAGAATACATTAATATTGAAAAAAAACTCTGACAATAATGACCTTCATGAAGACTAACTACGAACAGCTTGAATAACAGCCTTAACTAATGATAAAAAAACACATTTAACCATAACCTAAAACAAACTAACCTAAATAAAAAAAGTGAAATGATGTTAGAAATATCTACAGTACAATGATATGTAGATTCAACCTCTGCCAAAATATATTCACTAGAACCTACTCAAAAAAACAACACAGACATCAAAGAAAAACTCACTAAATAAACTCTAATAATAATAATGAATAGGTAAATAGAAATATACTAAAAAAATAAGAATATATAAGCTAGATAATTACCATAATAATATTTTTTATGTCATACCAGACTACATTCTTATGAGATAAAAGGATCCACAAAATAGTAATGAAGCTCACAAAAACACAAAATAAGAATGTTAAATGTAGTATAACTCTACAATCAAATGAGAATGAATAATGTATGACCTTAAAAGAATAATAATATATTTTAGGACATGTGAAACTATCAGCATATAAGTTAATAAAAAATCCACTTACAAAAAAGACCCATGAAAAGACCATTGATCTCTACATCATGGACCTTTAAACCATCACACATCAGATAGACATTTAGTAAAACAAAGGAAGATAAATTTTTTAATATGTATTCTGCCTATCACCTAATAAAAGATAATGAAATTTTTAATGCATCAAATATTTTATTCTTATATTTTAGGTAAAAATAAATTTTAAATTATGAAAATTTATTACAGGTTCTCCTTTCATAAATTAGCTCTAAATCTGAATTTTTTTAAATCATTGTCCATCCAATTTAACAATATTATATAAAATAAAAGTTAAAATTAAAAATAATTCATACAAATGATATTGTATGCATTGGGATTATCAAACACTTTAAATATACCATTGGAATGTATTCCCTGACATTAAAATATTGTAGGTGAAGAATAGAAAACATTTAAAAGAATATAATGTTGGTACATGGAAGCCATGAACCACTTATATTAATATAAAACAAATAGAAGAAGATTTTAACCAATTAAATTCATATATAATTAATAAAACTCCTAGAACATAAAGTATAAAAAATTAATAAAAAAATGACAACAAAGTATTAAAAAGATAAATTCTACACAATAATATAAAAAACTTGAAAATTACATTTTATAGTTATCCAGGTGTCAAAGATACCAAAAACCATTCAAATAAAAACTTTTATACGCTCCAAAAATCATTTTTTTAGTTAGTAATAATAGAAAATCCATAATGATCCATGATTATATAAAATTTATACTCTAAATGACATTACATGTAATACTATAAAATGGAAAACAAGTGTCATTAAATTTCTTGTTTAGTTATAATCATAGATTGGGGGACTATTTTATAGGAGTGACCATTATTACTTTTCACATACAGAAAGCAATATATTACATATTATAATGAAGAATTATTTATTATGATATCATGTAGTGGGTGACCTACTTGTAATTATTGAGAGGTGAGTTATTTCAATACTTATACCACATAATGGTGATGAAATATCATCATGTAGTAGAATAAATACCAATGGTAGTAATGAAATTTTTTGAAAACATAATTAATAATAATTTCCTCATGAAAAAAGATAGTACAAAATAGTATTATGTTTGTAAGTGATATATATTATATGTATAACAATGGAATTCATATAAGAAAACATTATTTAAAAGTGTTGATAATGGTGTTAACCAATAAGGACATAAGAATCTATTTATAGTATATAATAATTATGTACTATTGAGTATAATTCATTAAACATGATTTTGATTCAATCTTTCACCCAATATCACTTTTAGAGATGTGATCCAATCACAAGAAAAATGAGACATCAGTTATTGGAAATCATTTTATCTGAAGGGTTATATAATTGAGACCCATTATTTCTTTTATATATCCTGTAAATATTTAATTCATGCCCTGAAAATCTAGTTTTTTTCTTGAAGATTCCTTAACAAATGCCTCATATCCCCATACATGTAAGTTCAATAACACATATTTCCTTCAATATATTAACTATTATGGTATACAATACTCTTTTTTATTTATAACCTATTTAGTATGCTTGATATAGACATTAATCCATATCCCCAAAAGAATAATTGAAGATCTATATGACTCATCATCAACCTAACAATGTTGAATAGGGTGAAATTCATCCTTTCACAAATACCATTACACTATAGTGTATAAGGAGGAGTGATTTTAGTAGAATCCCAAAATCCGTAGGATATTAAATGAATTATTGGTCAAGATAATTTCCACCCCTATCCAATAATAACCTATTTAACTTCTAAATAATCTTATTCCCTACTTCTTTCTTGAACTCCTTGAATATTTCAAAGGATACATACATATACCTCATTAAGTAGACATAACCATATCTACTCAATTAATTAGTAATGTCAATCAAGTATGAGTATCAATATTTATATTTTGTTATAAATGGTCCACATATACCTACGTGTACTATTATAGAAGCTCTATGGACCTTTCACCATTCCCTGCAAAAGGTGGTTTGGCCATATTGCATTGTAAAAAAGTGGGACATATTTAAATTGGTTTTAGTTCATAAGAATAAAAATGCCCATATTTATGGATCTTTTCCATACACTTCTCATTTACATGACTATGTCACTGATTCCACAACTGTATGTGACATAATTCTTATAAACATGATTCATTAGTGATTTCTAATACTCGATTTTTATATTCCAATACAAAAAACTATTATTCAGATGTGATATGCCATAACATATACTATCTTTGTAAAAGTAGTATATATTATTTGTAAAATTGAAAATAAAACTATCCTTATATAGTATGTATAAAAATATAATATTTTTTGGTATCATTTGGAAGATAATAAAAATTATTTAAAATTAATATTAATCCTATTAAAAACATGGGGTGGTAGTTTCCTATAGACAAGGAAGCTAGTCTTGCACGGTTGGAAGCTCAAATATGAACCTTACCTCTTCAAACCTACTTGAATCTATTTCATACATTTGGATACAGATGTGGAAACAAAAATATTTGTCTCAAAATTAACATTTAGATATATTAAATATGACTCGATAAAGTAGAGAATGAAATCTATCATTTTATTCTTGAACTTGGTTTAGTCCTTCTTCAAGTGGACTAATATTCCACATTCAAAACATACTTTATCTTATTAAATTTTCTTTAATTGGACCTTCCTCTTCATAGAGGGAATTTTTTTATGGTATTTAGACATAAAATGAGTCTTGGGGACCCTTGAACTATTCTTTAACTTTTTTTTATCATAAGTACCATAGGTTTCCCACACCTCAGGTCTATATCTATATGGTGAATTAGGGTGATGAGTTATAATTGTGAATTCTCACTATTTATCATGTAAAAATTTACAATAAAACTGGTTAATCTATGAGGAATTGTAGTTATTATGATATCTAGGTGAAACTCATCTGGGAAATTAAGTCCCATGATTTCAAAGATCTCTCTATATCTAATTATCTTGAATACCTGATATTCAATTGGCATTGACTTTCCAAGATTTCATGTGAATAATTTCTTAGAGATCTTATAATGCTGTTAACTCATATTCTCTTAATAAAGATCAAATAGATAGGAAAACATGTTTTATGCATCTATATCCTCAAAGATATTCTGAATCTCACTTGAAATGGAAGACAATATAAGAAAATGGACATCCGAGAAAAAATTTATATTTTTTCCATTAGACAAGGAAATCCACCTCATTATCCCTTTTATAAGTCCCTCTCTTAGGAATAAGGCACTTCAACATGTAAAATTTTCTATCATAGCATAGTATGATGCACAATAATCTATATCAAGAATGTAAATTAATTCCTCTGTGGAGATTACCTTTTCCCAATATATATTTTAGTGATAATTTCGTGATCATGTTGCTTTCCATTTTTACAATATAATCAATACATAGTTTTGTAAATTACATTTATTTCCATAAAGTGACACAATAAATTTAATCTATTAGACTCCCAATATTTTATAAAATTAAAATAAAAATAACCACTGTATTTAGAGAATCATATTATGTGGATATTCCAATGGAAAGGATCCATGATTCCCTTATCATAACACAGACAAAGGCCATGAAAATTATTCAAATGTATTTAGGTATGCATAACTTTCCAACTGTATTCACTCACATATCCTTGATCCATTGAGTGGATCCCCCATTCCTAATATCCCAGAATCATAATTCTTGAATATTTTCCTCAAAAATATTATTTGATAGAAAAAACCATTACACTGAATACAAGTTTGGTTAAGTCAACCCAAAATTTTCAATAGAATTTCTTGTTAAATGGAAATGACCAAACAAAAGTCCATGAAAACATTTTTTCTAGTGGTTCTATTCCAAATCAAGTAATATAGCTATAGACTAATTTAATATTTTAATTGATGGATTTTAATACCTTATGAATAAATATACTTTATTTTATGCTTATATATGTTTGTTAATATTATATGAATATTATATAATTAATTTACAATGTCCTAGTAAAATAATTTATACATAAATTTTTTTCCCTTGGTGAATGTAATCTAGTTCTATTTATCATGATCATTACTATGTGATCACACTCACATATTTAACTATGAATAAATAGAAACATTCACCATGTATTTATAAATTTTTTATCTTCACATTCTTGTTAACTACTCTACGTGATCTTATGGTATTCACATATTCATATAATTAACCTAATAAGATAAAAATGAATATGTAATTACATGATCATGATATGTTATATAGTGGTTCATCCATCTAATGGATAATAGATCAATCAATACCCTTGGGGAATATCTTGCATCGTGTCTTGACTCATAATTCAGCTCCTATCAAAATCCAATGAATTTCACTTGTTTGGTTTAAATTCGGTTCTTAATGTGAACCACATTGCCATGATCTCATCCATTAATTACATAGTCTACACACATATACGTGAGGGAAACATTGGATGTGAGAATACATTAATCACTTAAATATTGACATTTATTCTTTTAAACAATTTAATGATGGAGGGGTGATACAAAAATTTTCAAAATACAAAATAATTATTACATTTTAAAATGAAAAAGAAATAATTAAATAAACTAATAAACAACCAACCATGAACATGTTGGTTTCAACTCATGACTATTCATCATGTAATTACATTTCATAATAAATATTAAAAATGGTAAATATTCAAGTATAGGGTAATATTAATGCATTAAGCCACATTAAAATAATAATAATTAAATTATTCATAAATCCCTTGGAACCAGAAATAATTTTACTAAATTATAGATAATTAAATTTTTATTTTTATTTTTTATACAATTTTTTGGGTATTTTTAAACCCTAAACAGGTCCCCAGATAATTCATTGGGTTTGTTGGAGGATTGTTGGGCCAGGAAAGTAAGTTTTGTACTAAACCAACCTAGCCTTATTCCGAGAGACCCAACTATGTTCTAGGTTAAAATAAATTTGTGCACCTCACATGGGGTTCACAAGAGAGGAGTAGGGAACCCCCTTTGGGGAACCACATGAGGAAAATAAAATAAAAAATAAATAAATAATAGTTTTTAATGTTTCATCTACATGGGTCATGTAATATTAAATCAACCAACCCTATATTTATTTGGGGGGAGGGTGGCGATGAGTGGGTCGGTGGGTGGGTGTTCACATGGGTGGAAACTGCCACCCACCTCATGACTTCCTTTTTTAATCCCATCAATCTTGTAGTGAGCCCCCCTTGTAATGGAATTTTTTGAAACCCATCAATTTAGTGAATTTGTTGACTCCATGGATCACCATATGATTTATCCAAACAGATATATATATATATATATATATAAAATATGTATGTTAATTATACACACACATAAACAATGACTTTGTAATCATGCATGTGGTGGTAATAAGCCCTTCTCCACCCACATATGATCCCAAAATCCAACCAATTATATATAGATATATATAGTATATATATCTCTATTTCATATTGGATTGTTGATAATACCATTTTTCTTTGATGAACCATATATTGGTTGTACAAATTCCAACTGACATACTATCAGTGGTGTTGTGACCATATCAAAACCAACTTTTCGAATCATTGTAGATTTCATCTAAATTTAAACATAAATTATTGGATTATTATTTTAATACCATTTACGGAACTACAAACACATTTAAATTGAAAAATTAGGTGTAATTTAAATTTTTTACACTAAATCTATCATAAATTGATGGATTTAGAAATTTTTTTCTGTTTCATTCCAAGGATCTTGTGAAAATTAATATAAGTATGAAAATAATATCAAAACGGTAACTCACTATGTAATATTTATCCTAAGGATATCTTGTATTATTAATATTGAAGTAGCTTGAATATACCAAAGTAGATGTCCACAATATCATCCATATGTTTGCCAAATCACCAAAAACATCATTCTTCAACTCTTGAGTGTTACTGTGGAAGATCAAAGGCCTAAAAATGCCCATAAAATCACAAAAAGATCTCGTGATTGATCCCCAAAAATGGATCGATTTGTTCTTGATATTTCTCCCTCTAAAATATTTAAATAATTAGTAGAATATAGAAGAATTGTTTTTTGAAAATTCCATTGGGAAATATACATGCCTTAAAAATGAGCTTAAAAAGCGAGGGTTAACATTCCAAAATTTCTCTTAAGCCCTTGTATAAGTTAACACACTTAAAATGAAAAAACACATTATTAATAACCAAGTAAACATGTCATTAATATCATATAAAATTAATTAATCACATGATACATCAGTAATAATCATGTGATTGACAATGATACATTAACTTAGCTCATTCCTCCCATACTTATTTTATGAAACTTAAACGGTGTGTTGTTCATTCAAATAATAATTATTTCACATATTTACTTTTTTAATTTAATTAACTTATGAATAATTTGAGAAAAAAATTAAATTATAACTATTTATAACCAAAATGATATAACTTAATTAATTAAGTTGATATCATTCTCTTGGATGCTCACTGGACCCTACCTGTGCAACCCACTTCGTCCTAAATTCCAATTCACATAAATTAGTGGAGTCTACGAATACACATTGTGTGTGAGCCTATAAAACCACATATCATTATAAGTGATTCCAAATAACATACCAAAATCTATATCTATCAACACATTAAATCCTCTAAAGTGATGGGTAGGATTTAAAGCAACAACTACCTCTTATAAAAGCTTACCATGAAATATATTCCATTTTTCTCGATATCACCTTCAAGCCGGTTGTGTCACTTGAATTATCATCATATTTTCTGGAATATACTTATTTTAATTTCCTAAAATGAATTCTTCAAAAAAAATACATGGACACATACATATTAAATAATTATATTTCCATAAAATGGCTTGATACATTAACCCACATTAAATAACATAAAGGAAAAAATCCTTCATAGACTCATTCATTAGTGTCATATAATTTGAAATGCACCCAATGTGTCCGAATTCTTCATAAAAACATATAATCATAGTTTTTTAAATACATAAAAGTAAGAGAATCATGATATGTATTAATAATAATCATAAGGTCTAAGGATCATTAGACATATCTGTAGATAGTAATATCGAGTGACACATAGATCTTTTGGATTTTCTATTGGAAGATTAGTTCTCATAACCTACTCTCTTAGTGATTACCATGAGATAAATTCATGAGAAGAAGTTTAAATATCTTATGTTCCCCCTACATCTAATATCCTATATCATCGGTGTCATATTAAAATATTTCATTTATTCATATAACTTTTATTTTAGAATACCATCAATGAACTTGAAGGTTCTCGTCATATTGGGGAGAAACTGTGACCTTATAGTGTTATAAGTACTGTAAGACCTTATAAAAATAAATTTCACATAGAATAAAAATCATGATAAGATAATAACATTATTAATATTCAAAATAATATATATACATGTTATACAAGTAATCGAAAGTACATGATAGTTGGTTTTTGGCAGCAACTCCAACAATACTGAAAATGGCCAAAGCTGGTAGCATTGGTCATTTGGGTATTATATTGGTTATTATTAGTTTTATATATCATACGATTCCCACACCCATAGATAATTATTTTAGGGACACCTTTGGTGGTGGAATACAAAGAATATTACTAACACCCTACATGTACACCTTTATGGTCATGAAAAATTACTAAACTATGAGGTAAGGTAAAATCTCTTTTGAATGATGGTTGAGGTTGAGTTAGGTGATATGGATTGGGAGATGAGATATGGAAATGATTTGGGCCGAATTTTTAATAATTTCTCATTTATTTTGTGTTTTTAGATTAAACCTTGTAAATGATTGACCCACAAAGAAATACTAGTTTGATGTAAGACTTTTATAACATTACTTATGCCTCATATTTTTTATATAACATTATATACTTGATTATGGTTGAACCATCATTTAAAATTCCATACTATTTGATTATTTCATGTTTGGTGAATGTTCACTATTTCATTAAGATTTATAGTTCTCTAATAGAGAGTATAGTCTCAAGGTGATATTGATCGAATCAATCCCTAATTATAAAACCTTTTGTATATAAGGATTTATGTATATGCTATTTAGTACTCCAATTCAGGTTGCACGAGTGGTTACCTAAATCCGGAATCACATACGGGTCTCCTCGTGTGCCCAAACAGGTTAGCACAACCATTGCCTCAATGGACACTTATCAGAATAATAATTATCCCCTAAAGCGAATGGATATCCTTTTAGTGTAAATTTTTCCTTCCACATACACCCTGCAAAAAATTATCAGGATTTCAACCATCATAAAATTACTTCCATCCAAACACACATAATAGACGAGTTATTATCTAAAAATGTCTGGAAAATAAGGGGGCACCATGATAATATGTGTATTACAAATTATCCTTTTTAAGTATTTTATTTTATTAAAAAGTAACATATCTTTATTTTATGTAAAAAATCCTCATTATAGACCCAAATCCTGAAACCCCAAAAAATACACTAATCATTAAGTAGGTTATAGTCCTTGACACCATTAGTAATAACTATTTACAAATGACTAGTATAGACACCCCCATTATCATATATGGAACTAGATTCTGAGAAATTTAGGAATATCTAATTACATGTGGGCATGTGTGGTGACTTATATTATTTTAACAATTTTTCCAATTAAAAGGACACTACCCCTGCCTCTAAGTCCACTTATAATATTAATGATTATACCCATAGGGCCACACATGTTCTTTAATGTGATTTTACCTCACTCATACACACCCCAAGGAAACATGTTAAGAGATTAAAAATCCTATAACTAATACAGGATAAGAATTATTAAATAATAATTTTTCACGAAGAAGGACCTAAATTATTTTAACCTTATTGATATGGGTAATTGTATTTTGCATCATTTTTTGTGTGATAAACTGAAAAAATAGAAGGCTAAAGAAACAATATATCCTATATAAGGTGCTTAATGGTCTTCATAACCACATATTAGGCCCACCAAATATCATTTATGGGTTTATATGGATTAAAAAATGACCTATATTTTAAATTGGTTTAAATATCCCAGGGAAAAAATACCATGATCTTAAATGGGATTAATTCAAAAAAAACATGATCGAGGGTTTATTTTTTATTTTTTATTTTTTATTTTAATATTATTTTAGTTGAATATAGAAATTTTATCAAAAATAAATATATTTTTTAATAATAAAATTTTTATGTATAAAAATTTAAACTTATTTGATAACCATTATGTGTTTAATATTTAATAGTCCATAAGAAGTAGTGTTTTACATCATTTTAAAGAATTATTTTTAATATTAATTAAAAATGTGAACCAAACCATGGACTGAACCACTTAAAATTAAAACATGACTAGAATTAATTTTTAGAAGCCATATTATATGTGGTTTGAAGTAGACCAGTTATTTTCAAACCCAGTCCATACAGTCTTGAATTTCATGGTTTGATATAGTTTTTTAAGCACCCCCAACTAAACACAAAATCCCAACATAGAAAACCATTAATAAAACCAAGTCTCTATTCACATAATATAGTGTATTTCCATTAAGAATAATTTATATATTAAAAAAACCAATTATCATCCCAAAAAATAATTCACCGTCCTTCGAATATAATGTTGTTATTCTCAAGAAAAACTTTCACTAATGATTAAAGTGCCTAAGAAAAAATTTGTGTGAAGTGAGAAATGTGGGTGTTAGAATAAATACATTATTATAAATTATATTATATTTAAGAACCATTTTTATAAAAAATACATTCTATCTTGATAAATATGCTGATATAACCATTTCCCTTAACACCACATTTGGAGACTACTACAACGTCCCCTCATTGAATAAAATGAACCAAAATATTAAGGATTAACCTCCACAGAACTAGACCATGATTCATCATAAGGTAAATAGTAAAAAAATCTACAACAGTTGAAACATATACTTTAGATTATTATAGAATAGACCTGATAAACACCAATAAGATGATGACATCAAGATTTAGAATATTAGTACCAACATCAGCATGTTAGATGACACGTTGATTCAAACACCTCCTGATTCACCTTTTTCCTAATTTTAATTCTCATAGGATCATAAGTGAGACATTCACGAATGGATTCTTATAATTTTAGAAGAAATCAACACCGAAGTATCTTTATTAGAGAGTGAGTACAAATTTTCCATGATTTTTAGTGAGGATTTTATAAAAATTGCCTGCACCATAAGGATTGAAACTGATCATCATTGGTTAAAGTAGGAGATAGTGCATAGAAAATTAGGGATCTATCCATAGATAAAACTTTACATTTATTTTATCTTGAATTAATCTATTCAATTTTGTTATTTCAATTTTGATAAAATATTCTAAAGTTCATATGTTTATGTAATAAGAGGGATTTAACATACTCTAAAAATATAGATCATTACTTTAGGATCAACCTATTATCCAAATTTTAACTTTTTATGGATAATTATTATAATATAAATTAATTAAATTTAATTATTTGAAGTTGGTATTACCAAATTTTTTTATGATTTACATTGCTTGATTAATGAAATTATTTTATTTTCCCACTTTTTTTTATTCAGTTACACAATTTATTTATTTGCTAATATGGATATTTTTATATTATTTAGGGATAATTTAATATAGTATGTATAGATATGGGATGCCATTTATGAATCTATAGATAATATATTAATCTAATAAACCTTGAAATTATCATAAAATTAGCAAATATTAAAAGAAAGTGAATGGTTGTAGGGGGACATGGGAATAAATCGATAAACCCTTAGTTTGGATGTAATTTATGGTAATTAATAATGAATATATATTTATAATATGGATTATTATCCATAACCAGGATACAGAAATAGTAATAAAAAAATTGGATTAAATAATTCTAAGTTAATGTTATGTAAAATTTAGATAGTTAAAAATGGGAATTAATTTACAGGTTTCACTAATGAGGTTTTTAACACTCATATTTAAAATTTTATAGAAATATTTTCCACATTAAAATATAATGGAGTGTAAAAAGACAAAATTCATCTTTTATTTTTTATCAAACATTGATAAATAATTAAAATAAATGTCCAAATCATTTATCTATAGTCTATTGAAATATGGGAGGATCTAATAGATAGAATTTTTAATAACTATTTCCCACTATCAATGATAATTAGAATTATTAATTTGATTCAATTTTTTTGAAAAAACGAATATGTAGAATGAAATCAATTAGAGTTGAGAATTTTACCACATCAAGGGTGGAAGTTGTATATAAGGGTTCAAACATTCTATATATACTTTAAACCTAAAACTTTGATGATATAAGATTATTCGACTAAAGATAATATAGAAAATGAAAATATTGAATATATTTTTGATTTATTGGATGAGATGATGTTTTGTTTATTAGTATAAAACGAGAATAAAATATGAAAAATTGGTGTTCACTACGTTTATCAAGATATAATGTATGAAGTAATATTTAATACTATAAAGAAAATAAATTTTATTATTTAAATGTTACATCACAAGTAGTGAAGAATGAAGTTAAATATAAAACATGTGATAAATTTAGAGGAGTATATATTCTTGGTGACTATTAATAGAGCTTGGTCCAACCACCATTTTTTTGGGATAAGTAATCCACATCATAAATGAAATGAAAGAAACCTACTTTATAATGATCTATGTAACCAATAATGTAAGTGACAATCAAATATTATTTAGAGTATAGAACATTCAGTATTAAAAGAGGATAAACACCTTTATGTTTCCAATAACTAACATATCAATATATTCAACCAATTAAAACTTATAATTATTATCAATGGTATATTTCATAATCATAAAAATAAAAATTACTTATGGATGAAATGGTCTAAAAATTTATTAACATTCAAAAGACTCAAATTAAATATTTTTATTCAATACTTAAATTTCAAAAAACATCAATACATAAATTATTGAACAAAATAGAGAAAATAAAAATATAATTATCTAAGAAGTGTTAGGTTTAGTTACATGATTTGTTTTGGATAACTAATAAAACTATTGGAGGGTGTGGTTTTAAAAGTATAATTTACAAATCCTAAATAGAGATGGAAGAGTATTAGGGACCAATTCTTGATGTTTGGAAGTAGATATACAGAAAAGTGCAGTCAAAAGTAGGAAATGAAAAGCTACCCCTTTACGAGTTTGAAGGTAGAAATGTATAGAGGTAATGAAATTGAGTAAGGTTTTTACCATGGATACTTATGAATCTCTCTAAAGGTTATGTATGTTTTTCTCCTGGTGGCTTTGTGGTAAATATATAACTTAAAGTTTTTTGGTATGTTATGTAAGTGTAAACCCATGAGGTTTTTGGAAGTGTTCATTCTTCACTATAAGTTAAGTTATGTTTGTGGGATTCTTTTACAAGGTATAGGTTACCCATGAATATTAGATCAAGGTAGACTCACTCTCTACGAAGATCAAAAGGTGGTGGAATTAGTTACATCAATAGTGATCTACTATATTTATATGGAAGAGTTATTATTCTGATTTAATGACTTTTCCTCATTATAAATATCTTCTATTGATTAATAAAAGAGATTGCAGTGTCCCCCCATGAATTATGAATAAGTGAAAACCATATCAAATAACTTCACTTTTCTTTACCTTAGTTTATTTCATTCATTTTTCTATTTTTTAAAGTGAGTGTTATGGTGTGTTTAATTAGATTCAGTGGTCATTATATATTTCAGTACATCATTATCATTGGTTTAGTCTAGTTATTTATTTTATCCAAGTAAATTTGGAGGATAACTTCTAGTGTTAAAAATTTACAGGGTCCAAAAAAATAGAATTAAAGCTTCAGTTTTAGTGTTTTCGATGACCAGACCCTTGAAAAAATTCTTTATGGCTTGTTTCCACAACATATTTCTAAACATGCCCTTGTACAAGACTTATAGTAATCATTTCATGATCCCATTTATGTTCTTTGGTATTTGGTGGGATTTCATTAGTTCCAAAAGTAATGAAATTAGATATACTTAAGGCCTAGGTGGAGAATATTTTTAGAAAAGCTTTTGAATTTTAAAAGACACAGATAGAGGATTTTATAAAATAAAAGGATCTCAAAATTATTTTAATTGGTACCAAAAAGTAATCAATGGATATGAAAGAATGATAAAGGCTGGATAAGAAATCATTTGCAGTGATCTGAATTTCTTTATCCCAAAACATGGATTATATAACCAGTGTGGATAATATTTCATAAAAAATTATAAAATACCTAATTGATATATATGAGAAGCATAATAAAATGAACAAAGTGTTCCCATTCATTTGTTATTAGGTACTAGAATATTGGAATGATAGCCATTGGTGATCACATAAATTACATCAACGTTATTTGAAGTCAATTGGAATTGATGAAGGTGAGTTTTATTGATCTTGATTAGGTGATGTATTATTTTATTCACTCCCAAAATCAAGGTATGTGATGGTTACTATAGTGAGTAACTTAATTGGTGAGAAAGACTAGGTGTTTTTGGATGGTAGGGATATGATTCTGAATGAGGAGATTCATCATAATAATATATAAGCATTTACAAGAAATCAATACCATGTGGATGGTAGGGAATGTTATGCATCATGAAAAGTATATAGTAAGGGAAAATAATGTAGAATCTAGAGACATAATAGCTCAATGAAATGTGTTACTATGTGTTAGAATTATGGGAATAAAATACATCTGAAATAAATATTGTTGTGAACAAATATCTAATTTTAGATGATATGATTCCAGAAATGAATCTAAAAATAATATATCCGATGATATGAGTGGTATTTAAGTGTATAAAGATTAATTACATTTTCAATTATATAATCACTAAATTTATATTCACACTTACTCTAGAAGATGGAATATGAATAATTATATTTCTAAAATATATGTAAAGGTACATATCACATATGGTAGATCTCACAAGATTTTGAATAAAATTAATGTTTTTTTCTAGATCTACATCGTGTGTAAAACATACTCAGGTTAAAAAAAACATAATTTTATTGGGATAGTTATATGATGTTGGTTTCTATACAACCTTTATGATTGGAGTGTGTGTAATTAGATTTGGTTCTATGGTGGTGGATAAAGGGGTGAATGATTTAAATTTGTGACTAATAAGATATTTAGAAGGTGAAATGCTTACCAGAAAAGTAACTTCCACAAATTTATAGAAAGAATTTAGGGGTCACATCAGTAAAAAAGGGATTTAAATATTATATTTTAATATAATGATAATGATTTGAAGAATACAGTATATTATATTTAAATAATTTATCCTTAGGAAGCAATGAAAAATTTCATTCCAAAAGTCAATACACCCAAGGATTAAAAGTTATCATTGGTTCATATAAATATATGGTTACTAGCTCTAGTAAATTATCATAGAGGCTCATTATACAATTCTACCTTCATCAAATATGTGATATAAAAGTTGTGACTATTTTTTATGAAGGATAATTATGAGGTATTTATAATCATTATTCGATGGACACCAATGGTGGAGAATAATACTAGAATAAAACTAAAATGTTTGATGTTTGAAAATGGTGAGGAATATATAAGTAGGGAGTTCCATAGTTTCTACTTGTGGAAAGGAATATAGTTTGAGAAGACCATACTGAGTACTCTAGAACAAAACATATTCATGAGAGGTTGAATATTATGTTTGTTGAAATGTATTATATGATGACAATTCAAGTTTTTTCCAAGGAGTTGTTGGTGTAATCTGTAAATTGTGTTTCCTACTTGGTGAATATATGTCTATCATCTTTTTTGGGGAAGGAAATTTTAGAATATTATTTATTTAGAAGAAAAGTTGAAATTTCCCATATTAAAGGTTTTGGTTAACTCACCGACATATTCATTAATTCCAAGGAATGTGAAAATATATTGGAAAAGGCTATAACATATTATTTTGTATGGTATTATAATGAATACATTGTTTTTTTAGATCTAGGATAACAACTCTCAATACATTTTTAGAAGTCAAAATGTAATCTTACATTATGAGATCTTGTGGAAAGATTAAAACAAAGAAGTGGTTATAGATGAGATCAAAGTATCTATATATGCTAATATTTTACTCAATATAAGTCCTAATGTTATAAATGTTATAAAATATATAGGTACTATATCAGTTATAGAAGCACTAGACTATCTAAAAAAAGTTACATAATGAGGTGAAGTTCCAATGGTGTTTCCAAGGCAATAAGCATAAGAAAGGTTTGGTATTGTGGAATCTTAATGAATATATTCAGAAGGTGAAGTTTACAAATAGAGGTTTCAAAAAGACTAGATCCACATAGAAACTTATAAAAGTCTACTAGGATTTGGTAACACGTGAAATTATATATAATTGAATTTCACTATTTTCTTCTCATAAACAATGGAGATCCCAAGATCTCATAAGAGACTGTATTTTTAAAAGAATAAATATAGTTGGAGTTCATGATGTGGGACAAAATGGATTCAATATATGTGTTTATAGCTTGGGAGATAATGTGAAATCTATTTGGTAAAATTTTACTTCAAAATAAATGGGTTAATAATTTGAAGGAAGAATTTTTTAGTAGATAGTGGTATAAGGAAATGATTGTCAAGAAGGGGTTTCAACAAATTAAAGGTATATATTTTTATGATATATTATCTTTTATTGTTAAACATAATACTATTTTGATAGTACACAACATGGTTTCTAAGGACGGGTTACATCTGGAGTAGTTATATATGAATAACATTCTTCTTTATGGGGATTTAGTTGAATAAATCAAAATAGAGCATTCAAAATATTTCTTAGGGAAACAAAAAAAATGTGAAATGTGAAATGAATACTTTATAGATTAAAGTAAGAACCATGGTAGATAAATAGAAAGTTAAATTTATTTACATTATAATAAAACTTCATCTAGAGTAGCGATGATAATTATGGTTACAAAACCATGTTTTATGATATGAGTTTCATTATATTACATGTCTATAATGATGGAATCCTTATTTATAATCTAAAAAAGTAATGGAATGATATGATAAAAGAAAAAATATTATATTTTTTTGTGATGAATGATCTTGGTTAATCTAATAAGATATTAGATATGTAGATTATATTGGAATTAAATTCTAAAACATTATGCCTAACATTGTATGATTACATATAGAAGGTAGTCGAATGATTTCAAATGAGAAAAGAATTTTTTTTACCAATACCCTAACAATACACTTAATGTTTCGCAAGGAAAAGGTACCATAAATCAAATAAGGGGATGATTAGCTGAAAAATGTTCCTTATGCATCAATAGTTGGGATCTTGATGTATTTCATGGTTTGTACAAACCCATATATTTCACATGTAGTGTGGGTAGTTAGAATATTCATAGAATGTACTAAAAGAGAGCACTGGGATGTAGTGAAGTGGGTTCTTTAGTAACTCAAAGGATTTGAAATTCTCCCTCTCTATTTTGTAATGGATGAATTGATGTAGTTGTTTGAAGACTCTAAAATTTGGGGAGATTTAGATTATTAGAGAACACTACGAGTTGTGTTTTCACTTTATGATGATAAACTATAAATTATATGTTGAATCAAAACTGATAGTTTCAATTTCAATAATTTAATTATAGTATATTGAATTAATAGAAGGTTTGAAAGTGTTAATATACCTGGATGGGTTGTTGGAGGATCTTGGAAGAAGGAATTAGAATGGGGTGATATTTTTTGATTCACAAAGTGAAATTCACCTTATTATATATATAAATATATTTATAATAAACATATATAAATGTTAGTTACGCACACACACACACTCTCACACTCACATAAATACAAAATAGATTTTTAACTATGGATAAAGCGTTAACACACCCTTCTCCTCCTGTATTTGATCCCCAAATATAGCCACATATATGTAGATTTATATACAAAATATATCTTTAATTCCTATTAGATTTTTAAAAATAAAATCAATATTAGATTGACCATATCATAGTTTTACGAACTCTAGTCAATGAACCATCATTGACATAGGGATTTTATCAAATCCTCTATCTAAATCATAGTAAATTTATTAAAAATTCAGACTTAAATAATTACAGGATTTCTTGGATACCATTAAAGTAACTAAGAATGAAGTGGAAGTGTGATATTAGGCATGATTTAAAATTTTAGAACTAAATATACCATTAATTAATTGATTTGGTATATCATTTCTCATTTCATTGAAAGGATCTTACGTCAGTTAATTTAAGTATGAAAACGATCTTGAAATTGTACCTCATTGTGATGTCGTAATCCCAGTGATATCCTATATCCTCAAAATCTATGTAGCTCAAAGAAACCAAATTAATGACCACTAGATCATCCACACATATAATATATCTCCATTAATTCCATGCTTTAATTCATGGGTTATAGAGTGGAATATTAAAGGCAATACTTGCTCGATTTCTCGAAGATCAGGTGATCTGTCCCTTAAAATTAATTAATATTTTCATTATCTACCTATATATAAATGCTTTAGAGAAGGGATATTAATATATAACAAATATGAAATAATTCAAAATGACATAAAAACTATTCATGGCTCAAAAATGAGCTTAAATAGTTGGGTTAAAATTTTAAAATTCCAGTTAAGCCCTTGGATAAGTTAACCCCCTTAAAATAGACCAAAACATCATGAATAACTAAGTAAAAGTGTTGTAATAGTCTCATATATTTCACTACTCACTGTTGAAATTATTTAACATTATGTGATGTACCATAATTTATTAACTCTTCTCATTCCTCTGGTAATTATTTATTGAACCTTTAATGGTGTGATAATTATTTTTAAAATAATGATTTCTAATATTCAATTTTTTATTTAAATACACATTAGAATACCGTGAGAAATATAACCCATTATCATTATTCATAACTAGAACAACATAAATGAGTTAATAAACTTTCAATTATTCACTTAGATGTTCCCTGAGCACTAAACATGGGATTACTTTTCCTTAAAATCAAATTCATCAGAATTAATGGAGCCTATGAGTCAACTTTCTGTGTAACCCTCTAGGTCCCCATCTCGATAGTAGTGAGTCCAACTCATAGAACATGTGTAGTATCAAGACACACATCCTGGATATTAATGATATGAAAAGAATTAAATGTTATGACTACCTCCTATGAATTGTTACCATATAATATTATCCCTTTATCTTGATATCTTTTTCAAGAAGGCTACATCGTATGCATCATCAACCTATATTCCTCAATCTCGTTCTTTATCTTTCCAAAAATTAACACATTGAAACATTTTCATATAATTGTACTTATCATATATTTTCATTTCCATCAAAGGACTTGATAAATCAAAATCCATTAAATAAAATAATGATTAAATCCTTCCCCAACTTATTCATTAATGAAATATAGTTCATCAAACACCCAACAAATCCAACTTCTCCTTGGATATATGTCCACATGTTTAAAAAATAAATCAAATTATATGAATCATGATATGAATTAATAATAATATTAAATTATAAGAATCATTATAAACATATACAGATAGGAACATTCAATGATATATAACACATGTGAATTTACTTGTAGTGGGTTAGTTCTCCTAACCTCACATTTTGAGAATACAAATGGAGGACTTCATGATAATAAGTTTCAATGTATTATAAAAAACTAATTATGAAATCTTGTATAATCTATTCTCATTTATATGATTTCATATGACCATATAAAATGTATCTAATATGTAACATCCCAAGTAAATAAAGAATATGACATTTTCATATTTATTAATATTTTTGAATTAAATATTAATTTTACTTTAAATGGGATGCTATGTTTGATGGCGTACCTGACAAGTAACAATGTGTTTCTCCAAAATCTTATATTGCACACGATGCTGCGTCATGCTGAAAAAATAATAATATAAAATTATTATTTTAAATTGTAGTTACCACCTAGCCGTTGTACTAGAAATAATGAACAAAACTATCTAAAATATGATTATATAGGTTTTTTAAATGACTTCACATTTATCTAATAAAATTTAGAGGATTAAAATAAGAATGAATTCGATTTTAAGCATGAAATACCTTAATATTCTTTAAAAGGTCGTTTTACCACCTTTTGAGGGAGAACCCTTTCTAAATATATATTTTTTCACTTTATATGTTATATTTGACAAAATAAAATTATTTTTTAGAAACGGGACTACAAAATTTTAATTGGATGAGTTTTTCGTATTTTTCTGCTAAAGTTCATTTTTAATGAATAGTGAAAAATACTACATTTTAATTAAAAACCGCCTTTTAATATAATATTTTTATATAGTCAGATTGTTATTTTTATTTTTTTAAAGTGTAATTGGTTTATATTTTTAATATTTAATCTAATTTTTGTCATTATAAGTAATTTTACTTTGAAATTTGACATAAACACATATCAATATTTTGTTAGTTTTTCCTTTTTAAAAGCACGCCTTTTGGTTTTCACAATGAGAATTAATTTTAAATTAATTTATGATACTTTTGTGTTTTGAATTTGAAAAAATGGATTCAATATTTGGAATTATGAGGTCCAAAATTTTTAAATAGGTAACTTTTATTTTTAGACATTATGAATAGTAACTTCGGTAAATATTTTATTTACTATGGTAATATGGTAATTCTAGTAGATAAGGGTAAAACATAATATTATAATAATATTAAATTTCCCTTACATTTGTTCTAACCCAATTGGATGAGATATTTTAGACCATGGACATCCCTGGGCCGATTTTAGGACCCCACGGGGCCACTTGTGTTTGAAAATGACATTTAATTGCTTCTAATTTAAAGTTAAGGGAAATATAACATAAACTTATATCCTTTATTAAAACAATTTTTATATGGGGTTATGTAAGTGATATATTCGACTATAAATAGTAATTATAAATATAAAAATATTTCCTAAATCATGCAATTTTATTTATTAATTTTTTGTGATTAAATTAATAAATTTAATTATGACACAATGATGATGGAGTGATTGCTTCATTAATAAATGATTAAAATAAGTGATATTAAAAATGTTAAAATAAATGTAATTTGATTATTTTTATGTCATCCAAGAATTTTCTTGGATGATAGATACTTGTTATATTTGTATTAATAATGTTTTTTTGAATCAATAAAGTTGTTATGGATTTCTAAAAGTCATGATATGAATAGTGTCAAAATTGACATAATTCATATTTGAAAATATAAAATATTTTATTAAATACTATAAAATTACAAAAAATCTAATATTCAGCCAGATAGTGATCATAGGTCAAAAATTTTATAATTGACTCTTTAATTGGATATTTGTCATGTTTTTTTAACTATTGAGATTCTCAAAGTGTTAAATTCTGGAAAAATAGTAAGAGTAAAAAAGAGTTAAATAAGAAAGATAAGGATTAAAAAATATCCAAAACCAGTCCAATTAATATTGGATGATTTTATTTAGACTTATATTCATCTTATATTCTTAATTAATGAGTTTTGGACCTTTTAAAACAAAAAGAATATTTATCGTAAAATAACTCTTTCAAACAGTGCTAAAGAGCCCCTCCTCCCTCTTATAAAAGGCCACCACATCTTACCCATTACACACACCTCTAAATCCTCTTGGATAATCCAAATTCTACTCCAATAATCTCCCAATATCCCCCATTTCCTCCTAGAATCATTCCCCTAGGATGATGGAAATTCATGAAAGCCTTTTGGATCAAATAAAAAAATTACAAGTTTCAAGAGGTAGCGTCTTCTGTAAAATTCCTTTCCATTTTTCTAATTCTTCACTCCATATTCTATTCTATTTCTTTGATTAAATAAGACACAAGTATCCTCAAAATACTAGTATGTTTTATGATAAAAATTCCAAATAAACTTACACACGCCTACAAATAATGTATTTTGAACATATTATTTCTGTGTACGGAAGACTACTGCCTCATGAAACGATGATTGTTCGATTCTTCCGTACCACCTCTCACAGTGGCCATTATGATAGCACCATATTTATATCTGATATATATTATATTTATATTGTATTTATGATTCTTTATTTTTCATTTACAACATACCTTTATGGTTTCCATAATGGGTAAATACGATAATTTCATTTAAGGAAGGGCGCACTACCGCCCCCTCAAAGTGATATGACTCGTTCATGCCATACATGGAAAATATAAAGGATAGAGCTAATGGAATTATTTATCTTATATAATATATGATATCATACTAGAATTATAATATACTTATCTATCATTTAGTTTTCATTCATTTAAATATGAAAAAAATGAAAGTAGTGTTCATGCGTACGTACGACTTACCGTCTCCATGAATAGTGTATTTTATTTTCATATATCCAAATGATATGGATTATTATAAATACATATATATGGGATATATATGATATATAGTATATATAAATCATGAAGATAATTATTGAGGTAATGGACTTTTAACCACATGGAAAATTTGTAATTATAACATGTTCATTTTTACTCAGGTAACGAACATCGACAAAAAGAATGATATTAACTTGAACAGTTAGATGATTATCATAGCATGGTAATAAGTGATATAAAAGTAATAAGAAACTTGAAAAAGGTTCTGAATCAAGTAAAATTAACTTAATTTTATTATTTATGGAGATAAATAATGAAAAAGACAAGTTGAACACAATTTAAGATACTTCTGGTCAATATCCTTTCATTGCGGCATACTTCAATTTATACACAACTTCCTTTTATACGCTATATAATAAAATCCATTGAATTTTTACTTTTTTTGAAAAGGAATATTTTTTTACAAAGCATTTTACTAAACAAAAAATAAATAATGTTTCTTTTAAACATATGTAACGATAAAGACCTTTCTTCCACCACGAGCATTATTTTATATTTGGATTCCTTAACAAGCCATAATGTTTATAAAAGGAAAATAAATACCATATGATCTTTTACATATTTTGGTATTAAAAATGGGTTTTAGAATTGATTTATTTTGTCAATATATTGAAATATTATATTGTAATTTCAAGGTGGAAATGTTATCATTTCTTTATTATTTCTCATGCATTATGATTATGTTATAGTTCTTGGACATTGTTTATGCATACAGGTGGTTCCATGATAAACCAAGGGAGGGTGATCCTGAGATAACTCTCCAATGCATTAGGTAATTTGGTAGAGGTAAACATTAATGTTTATCCTAAGAGATTTAAGGAATATTTGTTGATGGGTTTTCTGAACGTTACTCCCTACGTAGCCGTGAAAGATATAATGTAAGTATCTTATGGATTCCACAAGTTACCTTTCTGATTTATGATTTCTATGTGTTATTCATAAATCTTATGATTTCATGAGGTATGTTAAGGATATTAGGTTTTGTATTTATTTATGTAATAATGTTTTTTTCTTTATTTTATAACCCTTACTGTGTTTTTTATGCTCATATGATGTTTTTGAAATGTTTTTTCACTGGGTATAAGGAAGGGTAAGATAAATAAATAATTCAAGAAGATTTATATCAAGAAAAGAATTCTAGTTTTCTTTTATGTGTTTTTTTTATCTTATGAGAAAATGAATACTGAGTAAAAGTTTCTACATGTAATATTAATGTAGTTATATATATGTTATGACATAATTCTCAAAATCTTTAAACCTGAAAAGATCTTTAATGTGAATTATTATCAAATTCAATAATTATGTAATGTTTATGGCTGGCACCTTATAGTTTGTATAAAAGGGATATTTAGACAACTTTAGGAGTTAGTATATTGTTAAATAAATAACCATAAATTATTTTTAATTTATGGTAAGATTGAAATGATATATAATTTAAATATTACCATGTTTATTCACCTAATATTTTTCTGTGTTCATAATGTTTTGTGGTAGAGGAAACATGGAATCTATGAGGGGATGAAATCTAGAGGAAAATAAAAATAAAAAATCAGTAACATGAGATGGATAGAATTGGAACTGAATAGTTTATTATAGTGATGGATTAGTTGAATCATGCTATTAATGGTGGTGGTATATATGCACAATATCAGCCAAATCAACCCCAAAAGAACTTGTCTACAAAAGACCATTTCATGAGGCAACATCACCCATAATTCAGAGGATCATCTAACCCTGTGAAAGCTAAAGGGGGGATTAAATCACAAGAAAGGTTTTTTGATGTAATGGGGTGTTCAAAACATCAAAGGGTTAGTATTGCTGTTTACTGTTTTGATAGTGAATCCAATCAGTGGTGGTATATGTTTAAAAACATCAGGGATAATGAGGAGATTGATTCTCTTAATTTGGATGTATTCAAAGGTTTGTTTCATGTGATATATTTTCCTAAGGAGGTTCAACTTAGGATGGAAAAACAATTCTTGGAATTGAGGTAATAGGATGAATAAGTTGCTTCTTATGAAACAAAATTCACTCGACTAGAAAGGAATGCTTCAAATTATATATGGGATCTTGATAGTAAAAACATTCATTTTTTACTAATGATTAAGTCCAATGTATAAAAGGGATTTAGGTTATCACGAGTACAAAATTAATGAAAAACTTGTTCTATGTGAATAGAAGGTGTAAATGGAGTTTGTTTATGATCTGATGTTCTTTAAAAAATAACAGAATAAGTGGTCGAGGTGGCAAAAAAAGGGATGAACTCTTCCAAAATGTATGATGGTAAGAAACTTATGTTCACAGTTAGTTAAAACTGTATTAAAAATAACACTAGGTAATACCTTTGAAATTCTGGGAAGTGATTCTGATGTGTTAAAATGGGATATAAGGCTCGTAATTATACTAAAAAAGATCAGGGTAATGGAATGAAAAAAAATACAATTTAGAGTCAATAAAATGATTTAAGTTCAATGAAATGGGTCATTATGAAAATGGGTGTACAATTAAAAATTCAACTGATGGAAAGCAGCCGAACTACAAGAAAAAAGTGTTGGAGAAATACTTTGAAACTAATTCAGCAGATGTTGGGCCATCAAATGAAGTAGTATCAGGTAAACTGTTTATTTATTCAGATTATGCCAATGTGTTGTTTGATTCAGGGTATACACATTCTTTCATTTTTGATAAATTTTCTATTAAATTGGTAATTCCATCTCCCGATATGAATCCTGAACTTATGGTAAAAACACAAGGTGTAAATGTTGAGACAAAAAGAAATTATAAGAACCTTCTTGTCCTTGTGTATAGAAAGAATATACCTAAAAAACATATTGTTATATCTATAGTAGAGTTTGATGTTATTTTTGGTATAGATTGAATTTCTATTTATCATGATAAGATTGACTGCATAGATAAATAGGTTTTTTTTATAAAGAATTTCAATTTGTGTACCAGAATGAACCCTTACTTTCAATAACTTATTAGGAAGCTGAGAAAATAGTAAAATATGGAAATTAATGTTACCTTGAACATATTGTTGAAAATAATTCCAAGTATAATACATGATTGGGAAGTGTAATTTACTATTGAATTAGTTTCTGATGCTAATCCAATTTCAAAACCCCCTTATTGAATGGATCAAATTGACCTTTTAGGGATAAAGAAGAAATTGCAGGAGTTATTATATAATGGTTTCATTCAACCTATCACATCAACATGGGGTGCTCCTATCTTGTTTGTTAAAAAGAAATATGGTTCAATGAGACTTTTTATTGATTATAGAGCCTTGAATAGCATCACTATTATGAAGAAAATTTTTTTGCCTCATATCGATGATTTGTCTAAGTAGATCTAGGGAGTTTAGAATTTTTCAAAGATTGACTTGAGGTCGGGGTACCATCAGTTGAAATTAAAGGAAGATAAAATTATGAAGACCTAATTTCATACTAGATATAGCCATTATGGATTTTTAGTTATTCCTTTTGGGTTAACCAATGCACCTACTGTATTCATGGATCTTATGAATAGAATTTTCTTAGATTTATTAGAAAAGTTTTTTGGTAGTGTTTATTGACGATATTTTGGTTTATTCTAAAATTAAGAAGGAGCATGATAGTCTTTAGAGGTTTTTCTTGAAAAAATTAAAAGAAAATAAATTGTATGGTAAATTTATCAAGTGGATGTTTTTGTTACAACAAATTTCATTCCTTGGTCACATTGTTTCAAAAAATGGAATAAATATTGCTCCTACTAAGACAAAAGTTGTTATATAATGGCCAAGTCCCACAAATATAACTGAGATCCATATTTTTCTTGGTTTGGTAGGATATTACTGAAGGTTTGTTGAAAATTTTGCATTGTTATCTAGCCCACTGACTAAGCTAACTCGAAAGGGTGTTGAGTTCATTTGGGCAAAATAATGTGATGATTTTCTTCAAGAATTGAAAAGAATATTGGTGAATCTTCTAGTTTTGGCACTGCCTTCCAAAAATGGTGAGATTTTTATCTATAGTAATGCTTCGTTGAAAGGACATGGTTATGTCCTAATAGAGAATGATTAGGTAATTGCTTATGCTTGACGTTAGTAGAAACCTCATGAGTTAAATTACCCTACACATGATTTAGAATTATCTTTTGTTATTTTTTCTTAAAAAATTTGGGGGCATCATATTAATGGAGTAAAATGTGAAATATATACTAAAAACAAGATTTTGAAGAATATATTCACTCAAAAAGAAATTAACATGAGACAAAGGAGATGACTGGAATTAATCAAGGATTATTATTGCCCAATTCATCACCATTCAAGAAAATCAAATAAATTGGTCGATGCTTAGATTAGAAAAAGTAATGCTACATTAACCATGTTATTTTTGGAAAAATAACCTTTGATATTCAATTTGATAAACTTTTGAATAGAAGTTGTTAGTGCCGGAAAATCCTTTGTTTTTTAGGTATTAGTGAAATAATCTCTCTAAGACATAATTAATTAAGCACAAAAGGAAGAAAATGAGTTGCAAAAAAAGGTATAGTTGGTTCGGAAGGGTAATCTTCTCAAATTTAACACTGATAATGATTGTATTTTGAGATTTTAAAGTGTTTATGTGTGCCTTGTGATTCACATTTGAAGAAATATTTGTTATTTAAAGCTCATAGATCTCTGTTTTTTATTCATCTTAGGAGTTCTAAGATGTACAAAGATATTTGGGAGTATTACTAATGGGATGGAATGAAAAGAGATATTTTTGACTTTACTATGAAGTGTTTGACTTGTCAACAAGTTAATAAAGAGAAGCAATTACTTAAATGGATGCTTCATCCTTTACTGGTGATAGAGTGGAAATGGGAAAATATATCAATGGACTTTGTTGTGGGATTATCAATGACATCTCGAGGTAATAATTCAATCTAGGTTATAGTTGATCAATGGACTAAATATGCTCATTTCCTTCCTATTTTATATACTCTGTCTCTAGATCAACTTTCTTGATTGTTTATTAAAAAGATAGCCAGGTTACATGGAGTTCCCCTCTCCATTGTATCTGATCCTGATCCCATATTTACTTCTATCTTTTGGAAAGGACTTCAAAATTAATTTGGAAATGAATTGAATTTTAGTAAATCTTTTCTTCCTCAATTAGTTGGGAAATTCGAAAAAACAATTCAGGCATTGGATGATATGCTATATGCTTTCTCAATGGATTACCAGGGAAGTTGGGACCAAAATATGTTTTTGGTTGAGTTTTATTATAAAAATAGTTTTCATTCCATTATATAGATGGAACCATTTGAGGCATTATATGGAAAGCGGTGCCAAAATCTAGCTTTTTGGGATGAAGTAGGTGAAAGGAAGTTGATGGGACTAGAATTTGTAGAACAGATAGCAGAAAACGTTTAGTTGATTCTGAAGTGCACTGTGTTGCATTTGTTTTCAATGAGGTATGTTGTTGTCAAGGAATGGATGGATGTCAAGAAGTTTCAATATGTGAATGACAAAGAATGTGATGGTGTTGGTGAGGAAAGGAGAATGGCCATGGTACTAAGATGCATGTCACTTAAGAGATTCACTAAGTGACATAGGATGTTGTGGTTGAAACATTCTCATACAATATCAGACGATTGTAGAACTGATCTTAATGTTTCAATACTTGTATCAAGATGATACTAAGTTACACCACATGAAGAATGGATGATGATGGAGTATCATCATAACATCAGACGATTGTTGAGCTGGTCTTTATGTTCAAAGAACTTGTATCAAGAGGATACAATGTCACAACAATGTTTGAAGACCATGCATTGTTATAACAATGCATGAGGAGATGAAGATGATCCATCCACAATCACTGAGTGGATGATGTGCATTAATTAAGTCCATGCACTATCACTTGGTGCATGTGAATTTGAAGAAGATCCAACTTGATCTCTGATTGGGTCAATGAAGAACATTGAAGATTATGTGATTCAGGAGCTTCGGTTGATGGAGAACCTTCGTGAATTCCATTCCTAAGTAATGAATAAATGTTGAAGAGAATTGGAGGAATTCTAATGAAGAAGAATAATGAGGAGTTCTTAAGAAAATGAAGAAGAATGGCTTGGAATGAGTGGCATTTGGCATTTGAACATGGGTTACTTTGTTTTTATACAAAGTCCCTAAGTCTCTACTCTAGCAAAAAGGAAGCCACCAAGGGCCAGCCTTAAGGGTTCAACCAAAGGCACATGTGGGACTAGGTCACCACACCCAAGGGGATCCCATGGGGCCAGCCCGAGAGAGGTCGGGGCCATGTATAAGCCCCGAGGCCACGCGGTGATGAAGCCCGCGCAGCGTGACCGCGAGGAGCGCGCCCGTGTGTGCATAGTGGGCGCCAGTGGCACGCCCGAGTGGCAGGGGTGGGCGCAAGAGCGCGCCCGCAGAGAGAACACGGTGCGGGGCGGCACCGTGGAGGTTGGAGGTTCAATTGAGCCGGTTGGGGGAGCGCTAGGTTGATAAGCCGCGGAAAAACCGCGCTTCGTTTCGATGTGGGATGCGCATTTTTGCCGCGGAGCAAATCGTGGCCATCCATCTGATCTCACGGACGATCTGTGCTGCACATCTCATCGCGCCGCTCCCGTTCAGATCCAGGCCATTGAAGACTATTTGATCGCCTGATCTGACGGCTCCGAGGCGTCTCCTTCCTTGAGCTCAGCCGAAGGCCACCCGATGTCCCCGCTGAACCAGTGGCGCCTCCGAGCGATGTTTTTGAGTTCCCGTCCACCTCCGATCAAACCGAACGCTCCATTCGGCTCGTATGGCCCTAGTGAACACAACCATGAAATAAAATATGCATGCACATGATGAATGGAGGATTTTGGACTTCAGCCGAGGCAAACGGAGTTGCCGAGGCTTCTTGTGTTCGTGCTATGCATGGACAAGTATTAAAGAGGCCATGCATGCATTCGAAAATGCATTCACGTGAAGGTGGAAAATAAAAATGCAACCCACGTGAAACAGAGGAGCAAATCAATATTTGAAGAATCTTGAAAACCCAAGAATTTCGGGAATTCGGATTTATATCCCGCCGAAGATATGAGGCATCCCTCTGCCTATAAAAAGAGAGGCCGAGGCTCTCTGTTTGCTTATTGATCCTTTGCTGAAACTTCAATGTCCCGTGAGAGCTGTCAAAGTCTCGTGAAGAACAGCCTGCGCGCATCACTTGAGCGGCAGCAGCCCGGAGATTTCCTAGCTCCGTTTGGTTCCTTTTGCGCATCCCTTGCGCGAAAGAGGTTAAGGGAAGTCCCCTGCGCGCACCCCTTGCGCGACAGGAAGGAGCCGAGCAACATACTTGCGCGCTCGAGTCTCTTGCCACCCTCTCTGCCCGCACACTTGCGTGGCAGGAGGAAGGAGCCCGCGGTGTTGCACCTTGCACACTTGCACGGTGGTTGAGAAGAGGAGGAGGCCCTTGCACCTCACACCTTGCTAGTGCACCTTGTGCGGCTGTGAAGAGAAGAAGGGCACACCACTTGCGCGCCTCCCATGCGGCAGTGGTTTGGGTGAAGACAAGGCACCTAGTGTGTGTGTGCAAGTAGAGGAGGAAGACCCGAGCCTTGTGTGTGTGCTTAAAAGAAGTGAAGTCCGTAGCCTTGGGTGTGTGAAAAATGAGGAAGGCTTGCACTTTGTGAATGCAATTTGAAGAACACCCTTAAGAAGAGGAGAGAGGCCAAATCAAGTGTGTGCAAAGTGAAGAAGTTGTGTGTGCAATGTAAAGAGGCCGAACCTAGGTGTGTGCAAAGTGTACACATTTAGAAGAAGAAAGAAGAGGACATCCACACTAAAGTATAACACACTTTTATGTGTGTGAACAAATTGAACAAAGTGTGTGAGTGAAGAAGGTGTGTGTGCTTAAGGAGAAATTACACTCTTTGAGTGTTTATCACACCAAGGAAGAGAAGAAGGGGAGTGCATGCTTGCATTCATGCACATGCACACGTGAACAAAGCCAAACCAGCTTGTGTGCATTTGAGTTGTCCAAGACTGAAAGTTATTGAAGAAGATTTTGAGAAGCAATGAAGTCAGTGCATGAGGAAGAAGAGTTTCCATGCACTCAGTGCATGACGTTGATGTGAAGTGAGACTGAAGCCAGACTGAAGTTAAAGACATCAGCTGCCTGAGTTTTCAGTAATTGAGAAGACCCTGATCAACAGAAGTGATCAGATTCTTTGAGGAAGACCAACAGACCTTATCAGAGGCTGTTGAAGACTCTTGAAGAGAGAGGACAGGTCATCCTAAGAGAAAGGAGATAAATCCTGAGCAAGACGAGAAGACCTGTTCATCACAAGTGAGCATAGGTACAGAGCAAGGCCAGCAGTCTTTATCCCAGACTGCTGAAGATACTTGAATAAGCTTAAAGTGAAGAAGAGCTACTCGTGTGACTTGAGGAGCCAGGAGAAGCCCACTGTGAGACTCAGGGTGGAAGAAGTCTTCAGTGGGATTCTGGAGCAGGCCAGTGGGACTCTGGTAACACTGTGAGATGCAGTATAAAGACCCTCCTGTGGGACTCAGGAGAGATACAGTGGGACTCTGTATCGACCATTGTAATACTAACAGATTATAATGGAAGAAACCATGTTGGGGTGTATAACCAACATGGCAAGGACATAGGCCTTTGGTACCGAACCTTGTAAATCCTTGTGTCTTTTGCCTTTACATTTACTTCATCACTCGAGGAAAGGCTGAGAGATACAAGAAGAGTGGATCAAGGCTTTAACCAGCCATAGAGGTTTAATTGATAAATAATCAATTAGTAAAAAGTTTTAAGGGATCACTGATTCACCCCTCCCCCTCTTAGTGATTCACACTGATATGGGCACTTCAATTTGAATCCGAGCGAGGTTCCCTCTAAAAGATCCAAGGGAGTATTTATGAAGTGCAGATTTGAGGAAATGAGTGACCAGCCTCAAATGGAGATATCTTCCAAGACTCAGAAAAATAGAAAGAAGAAACAGGCCAAGAATATGAAGAAAGCCTTTCCTAGCTGTGATGAAGTTGGAATAATGAATGATCTTCACAATGCAATCGAATATCTTCAGAAGACAGTCCCCAAGGAAGTTGCAATGTGTATAGCTACAGGCATCCTTGATCTTCAAGAAGAAAAATCACAGTTAGAAGAAGAAGCCAATGCAATGGAAGTCCAATTGGCAAAAAGGGTTGGCATAACCAACACTCTCAGAAAGCTAGTGAATGCCAAGGATAAAATGGTTTCTCTTTGCAATGAAAGATATGAAGACACTACTGAAGAATTGCAAAGAAGCCTTTCTGAGAAAGAATTCTTTATGATAATGGTTAAAGAAGTTTTTCATGCACTGGAAAAGAGGCACATAGTTTCAATGATTGTCAGAGATGCTCAAATTGAAGACAAAGTCAAAATGGTGAAGGAGCTTGACAACTCATTGCATGAAATTAAGAAGGTTCATGATGACCAGATGGAACAGCTGAAACAGAATTGGGAAGGTAGGCTAAGATTGGTTGAGGATGAGAAGAACTCCCTCAACATGAAATGATTTGAACTGGAGGTGATATTGAAAAATCTGCAATCACCCAAAGTTGAACCCTCCCAGTCAGCTGAAAGTAGAAATGTTTCTACACAAGTGTGCATTGAGAAGGATGATTCCAAAAGAAGGACATACTCTAATAAAAGGGAAACATCTTCTAAAAGGAAGGTACGATCCATCCCATATTGTACTAATGCTTCTAATTGTGTTTCCACACAAAGTACAGGATGGAAGAATAATTCCAAACAAGTATGGATGAAGAAAATGAAGAAAGAAATCTCTCCTAAAGGAGCACAACAATTCAAGACAAGTACCCTACAATCAGAAGGAATCAAAAAGTCATGATTTGTGGGTCAATGTTGGTGTTGTAACAAGTATGGGCATTGTGCAAAGGATTATTGGTACAATCCACTAAATGCCAAAGCACAGAGGAAGCCCATGCCTAGGGGGAGCAAGCCAGAAGAAAAGAAGCAGCATCCACAAGTCTAGAGACATCTGTTTACTGCAAATAGATTTGGATTACTTGACAACATCTGGGATGATTGCAAAAGTGGTCAAAAAGATACATGTCAATCTCCAACTGTATCCAGAGATAAAAAGAAGAAAAGATCACAGAACCTGGCTCAGAAAGAATCCTTGGGAAGCAAGAATAAGAAAGTGGAAGATGCTCCCAAGAAGATTATGAAAAAGGAAGAGAAGACCTTGGATTTGAAATCCAAGAAGGGTGATGCATCCAGAAGGACCACCAAGAAGAAAACATGCTTCTACTGTAGAAAGAAAGGACATATCATGGATCTTTGTAAACAAGAAATGAAATTCAATAGAGGCAGACTGGACTCAAACAGACAATCAATCCAGAAGAAGCATAAGGGATTGATTGAAAACAAGTTTCCTAAGAAAGGTATCTTGACAGCATCAAAAGAACCATGTGGAACTTCCATAACTGAGGCCACACTTCCAAACGATTTGTTAGTCATATGGCCAAATCAGTTGCAACTTGCCAAAGATCTACAAAGAGCTGAAGATGAAGTTCTGGCAATTGCTAAGGCAAAAGGGAAGAAGAAGATTTCACATGAAGATGTATTGAGATCCACACCAGCACAAACATCATTGAAGATCAAATGTGCAAGTGTGAAGAATGGTAAAAATGGGACATCTCGGTTGAGAGAATATTCTCAACCTTGTTGTTCACATTGATGAACCAAGGAGGTTCCATCTTATTCCCTAATCACTCATATTTACATGTGCTAACATTACAGGGAATTGAAGATGATGATCATTCTCAACTGGAGGATGGTTTAGACAGAATGGAGTGCACCCCTTGAGGGGGAGCCAACCTGAAGAAGATGGGATTCTTAGATTAATACCATCTTGAGAAAAGTGAAGGTATTCCAATCATACTTTCATCCCTTGTTTCTTAATTGAGTTTATCTTTTCAATTAAGGGGGAGTATAGATTGAAGACAAATGGATGAAAGTGGGAGCTTTATCTTTGCACCTGAACTTTCTAATGAGTTTTGTGAAGTTGTGCAGGATTTAGCAAATTCATTGTTATATCTAAAAAATTTCAAGCCCCTTGAAGCATGATCTCACATGTTTAGTGAATGTTGGACAACATTGAGTACCTTGGTTACATCACTCTTGTTTTCTACACTGGGTTAGCCCACGTAGACTTAGAGTTGATCTACTAAAGGTTCTTTTCTAAAGAGAACATGTGACATCATCCCTCTCTTAGTGCTTTTCAAGAAGATGCTATTCGAAGGGAGGAAGAGATATTTTGGAAGGGAGCCACACCACATCTTTGCATTTGATTGCCAATAAGGGGGAGAAAATATTGGCACACATATTGACCCATTCATATGTGCTGAAGAAGTGTATTGACAACAAATACAAAGGGGGAGATTGAAGTGCACTGTGTTGCATTTGTTGTCAATGAGGTATGTTGTTGTCAAGGAATGGATGGATGTCAAGAAGTTTCAATATGTGAATGACAAAGAATGTGATGGTGTTGGTGAGGAAAGGAGAATGGCCATGGTACTAAGATGCATGTCACTTAGGAGATTCACTAAGTGACATAGGATGTTGTGGTTGAAACATTCTCATACAATATCAGACGATTTTAGAACTGATCTTAATGTTTCAATACTTGTATCAAGATGATACTAAGTTACACCACTTGAAGAATGGATGATGATGGAGTATCATCATAACATCAAGCGATTGTTGAGCTGGTCTTTAAGTTCAAAGAACTTGTATCAAGAGGATACAATGTCAGAACAATGTTTGAAGACCATGCATTGTTATAACAATGCATGAGGAGATGAAGATGATCCATCCACAATCACTGATTGGATGATGTGCATTAATTAATTCCATGCACTATCACTTGGTGCATGTGAATTTGAAGAAGATCCAACTTAATCTCTGATTGGATCAATGAAGAACATTGAAGATTATGTTATTCAGGAGCTTCGGTTGATGGAGAACCTTCATGAATTCCATTCCTATGTAATGAATAAATGTTGAAGAAAATTGGAGGAATTATAATAAAGAAGAATAATGAGGAGTTATTAAGGAAATGAAGAATAATGGCTTGGAATGAGTGGCATTTGGCATTTGAACATGGGTTACTTTGTTTTTATACAAAGTCCCTATGTCTCTACTCTAGCAAAAAGGAAGCCACCAAGGGCCAGCCTTAAGGGTTAAACCCAAGGCACATGGGGGACTAGGTCACCACGCCCAAGGGGATCCCATGGGGCCAGCCTGAGAGAGGCCGAGGCCGTGTATAAGCCCCGAGGCCACGCGGTGATGAAGCCCGCACAGCGTGAGCGCGAGGAGCGCGCCCGTGTGTGCATAGTGGGTGCCAGTGGCGCGCCCGAGTGGCAGGGGTGGGCGCAAGAGCGTGCCCGCAGAGAGAACACGGTGTGGGGCGGCACCGTGGAGGTTGGAGGTTCAATTGAGCCGGCTGGGGGAGCGCTAGGTTGATAATCCGCGGAAAAACCGCGCTTCGTTTCGATGTGGGACGCGCATTTTTGCCGCAGAGAAAATCGTGGCCATCCATCTGATCTCGCGGACGATCTGCACCGCACATCTCATCGCGCCGCTCCCGTTCAGATCCAGGCCGTTGAAGACTATTTGATCGCCTGATCCGACGGCTCCGAGGCGTCTCCTTCCTTGAGCTCAGCCGAAGGCCACCCGACGTCCCCGCTGAACCAGTGGCGCCTCCGAGCGATGTTTTTGAGTTCCCGGCCACCTCCGATCAAACCGAAGGCTCCATTCGGCTCGTATGGCCCTACTGAACACAACCATGCAATAAAATATTCATGCACATGATGAATGGAGGATTTTGGACTTCAGCCGAGGCAAACGGAGTTGTCGAGGCTTCTTGTGTTCGTGCTATGCATGGACAAGTATTAAAGAGGCCATGCATGCGTTCGAAAATGCATGCACGTGAAGGAGGAAAATAAAAATGAAACCCGCGTGAAACAGAGGAGCAAATCAAGATTTGAAGAATCTTGAAAACCCAAGAATTTCGGGAATTTGGATTTATATCCCGCCGAAGATATGAGGCATCCCTCTGCCTATAAAAAGAGAGGCCGAGGCTCTCTGTTTGCTTGCTGATCCTTTGCTGAAACTTCAAAGTCCCGTGAGAGCTCTCAAAGTCTCGTGAAGAACAGCTTGCGCGCATCACTTGCGCGGCAGCAGCCCGGAGCTTTCCTAGCTCCGTTTGGTTCCTTTTGCGCATCCCTTGCGCGAAAGAGGTGAAGGGAAGTCCCCTGCGCGCACCCCTTGCGCGACAGGAAGGAGCCGAGACGCATACTTGCGCGCTCGAGTCTCTTGCCACCCTCTCTGCCTGCACACTTGCGTGGCAGGAGGAAGGAGCCCGCGGTGTTGCACCTTGCACACTTGCGCGGTGGTTGAGAAGAGGAGGAGGCCCTTGCACCTCACACCTTGCCAGTGCACCTTGTGCGACTGTGAAGAGAAGAAGGGCACACCACTTGCGCGCCTCCCAAGCGGCAGTGGTTCGGGTGAAGACAAGGCACACCTAGTGTGTGTGTGTAAGCAGAGGAGGAAGACCCGAGCCTTGTGTGTGTGCTTAAAAGAAGTGAAGTCCGTAGCCTTGGGTGTGTGCAAAATGAGGAAGGCTTGAACCTTGTGTATGCAATTTGAAGAACACACTTAAGAAGAGGAGAGAGGCCAAATCAAGTGTGTGCAAAGTGAAGAAGTTGTGTGTGCAAAGTGAAGAGGCCAAACCTAGGTGTGTACAAAGTTTACACATTTAGAAGAAGAAAGAAGAGGACATCCACACTAAAGTATAACACACTTTTAAGTGTGTGAACAAATTCAACGAAGTGTGTGAGTGAAGAAGGTGTGTGTGCTTAAGGATAAATTACACTCTTTGAGTGTTTATCACACCAAGGAAGAGAAGAAGGGGAGTGCATGCTTGCATGCATGCACATGCACACGTGAACAAATCCAAACCAGCTTGTGTGCATTTGAGTTGTCCAAGACTGAAATTTCATGAAGAAGATTTTGAGAAGCCATGCAGTCAGTGCATGAGGAAGAAGAGTTGCCATGCACTCAGTGCATGAAGTTGATGTGAAGTGAGACTGAAGCTAGACTGAAGTTAAAGACATCAGCTGCATGAGTTTTCAGTAATTGAGAAGACCCTGATCAACAGAAGTGATCAGATGCTTTGAGCAAGACCAACAGACCTTATCAGAGGCTGTTGAAGACTCTTGAAGAGAGAGGCGAGGTCATCCTAAGAGAAAGGAGATAAATCCTGAGCAAGACAAGAAGACCTGTTCATCACAAGTGAGAAGAGGAACAGAGCAAGGCCAGCAGTCTTTATCCCAGACTGCTGAAGATACTTGAAGAAGCTTAAAGTGAAGAAGAGATACTCGTGTGACTTGAGGAGCCAGGAGAAGCCCCCTGTGAGACTCAGGGTGGAAGAATTATTCAGTGAGATTCTAGAGCAGGCTAGTGGGACTCTGGTAACACTGTGAGACGCAGTATAAAGACCCTCCTGTGGGACTCAGGAGAGATACAGTGGGATTCTTTATCGACCATTGTAATACTAACAGATTATAATGGAAGAAACCATGTTGGGGTGTATAACCAACATGGCAAGGACATAGGCCTTTGGTGCCGAACGTTGTAAATCCTTGTGTCTTGTGCCTTTACATTTACTGCATCACTCGAGGAAAGGCTGAGAGATACAAGAAGAGTGGATCGATGCTTTAACCAGCCATAGAGGTTTAATTGATAAAGAATCAATTAGTAAAAAGTTTTAAGGGATCACTGATTCACCCCCTCCCCCTCTTAGTGATTCACACTGATCTGGGCACTTTAGATTCAGAAGCACATTATAACATCACAGAGTAGGCAGAAAAGTTATATGAATATTTGAGGGAAGGTTCTTTCTTTTGAGGTAGGTGATAATGTCTTTCTCAAAGTTTCTCCAGGAAAAAGTGTGATGCATTTTGGTAAGAAGTGAAAGTTGAGTCCAAGGTTCATTGAACCCTATGAAATCCTGGAGAAAGATGGATTAGTTGGATACATAGTGGATTTTCTTCAATGTTTAACCTAGGTACCCAATTTTTTTCATGTTTCAATGTTAATAAAGTGTATGCTGGATCCATCTCATATTTTTGAGTCCAGAGGTAGTTCAGTTGGAAGGAAATCTTTCTTATGAAGAATAATCAGTCCAGATTTTTGACCGTAGAGAGCAAGTGTTGCAGAATAAGGTAATTCATCAAGTAATGGTTTTATATAAAAACCATATATTTGAAGAGGAAACATGGGAAACTAAGAGTTCTATGAGGGATAAATACCCCCATTTATATGATAAGAGAATAACATTGAAAGGGCATAATTTCCAAAGGTGTAAAAGATGTAACATCCTAGGTAAATAATGAAAATGACATTTTCATATTTATTAATATTTGTGAATTAAATATTAATTTTACTTTAAATGGGATTCTATGTTCTATGGTGTACCCGACACGCATCAATGATTTTCTATGAAATCTTATGTTCCACACAATGCTAAGTCATACTGAAAATAATAATAATATAATATTATTATTTTAAATGGTAGTTTACTCCTAGCCAATTTACTAGTGGGAATGAATAGAACTAACTAAAAAATTATTACACTTGTTTTTAAATGTTTTTACATTTATCCAAAATGTTTTAGAGGCATAAAATAAGAATGAATATGATTTTAAGCATGAAATACCTTAATATGCTTTAAAAGGTCATTTTACAGCCTTTTGATGGAGAACGCTTTTTAAATCTAGTTTTTGTCACTTTTATATGTTCTATTTTACAAAATAATATTCTTCTTTAGAACCGGGAAATCAAAATTTACATTGGATGAAATTTTGGTATTTTTTTTTGAAAAATTTCATTTTTAATGAATAGTCATAATACTGCATTTTAATTCAAAACTGTCTTTTAATATAATTTATTTATATATTTATATTGTTATTTTTATTAGTTTTAAAGCGTTATTGTATTATATGTTTACTATTTAATCAATTTTTTTTCATTGAAGGTAATTTCACTTTGAAATTGGATATAAACACTTGTCAATATTTTGGTAGTTTTTATTTCTTAAAACACGTTTTTCGGTTTTGACAATAGGAATTAATTTTAAATTATTTTTTGTAACTTATGTATTTTGAATTTTGAAAAATGGATTTCATATTTGGAATCGGGTGGTACAAATTCTTGAAATTGGTAACTTTAGTTTTTAGACATTTTGAATAGTAGCTTTAGTAAATATTTTATTTACCATGGTTAAAGGGTAAATCTGGTAAATAAGGGTAAAAATAATATTATAATAATATTAAGTTACCCTTACACTTGTCAAAACCTGATTGTATGAGACATTTCAGACCATGGTCATCCTTGGGTCAATTTTAGGACCCATGGAGCCACTTGTGTTTGAAAATGACATTTAATTACTTTTATTTTAAAGTTATTCAAAATATAACATAAACATATATCCTTTATTAATTTTTATTATATGGGGTTATGTAAGTGATATATTCAACTATAAATATTAATTAGAAAAATAAAAAGATTTCATAAATCATGGTATTTTATTTATTAATTTTAGAGATCAAATAAAAAAATTTAATTATGACACAATGATGATGAAATGATTGCTTCATTAATAAAGGATTCAAATAAATGATATTAAAAACATTAAAATAAATTTAATTTGGTTATTTTTATGCCATAAAAGAATTTTTTAGATTTTAGTTACATGTTATATTTGTACTAATGAAGTTTTTTTTGAATCAATCAAGGTTTTATGGATTTTTAAAAGTCATGATATGAATAGTGTCAAAATTGACATAATTCATATTTTAAAATATGAAATATTTTATTAAATATTATGAAATTCCAAAAAATATATGATAATGTAAAATAGTTATCATAATTCATAAATTTTATTATTGACTCATTAAATGGATATTTTACATGTTTTGGTAACTATTTTGATTCTTAAAGTGTTAAATGCTTGATAAAACGATAAGAGTAAAAAGGATTAAATAAAAAAAGGATTAAAAAATATCAAAAACCTATCCAATTATTATTGGATTATTTTATTTCTAATTATATTTATCTTAGATTATAATTTAATGAGTGTTGGACATTTTTAAATATAAATAAAATTTTATAATAAAATAATACTTTCAAACTTTCTTAAAGAGCCTCCGCCCTCTTATAAAAGGCCACCACCTCTAACCCATTACAAACACCTCTCAAGGCACTTGGATCGTCCAAAATATACTCCAAGAATCTCCCAACATCCCCCTTTTCTTCCGAGAAGATTTCCACTTGGCAGAAGTCAATTCAAGAAACCCTTTTGAATCAAATAAAAGATAATTACACGTTTTATGTGGTAGCGTCTTCTCTAAAATTCCTTCCCATTATTGTACTTATTCACTCCCTATTCTCTTATTTTTATTTGAATACATAAAAAACAGTATCCTCAAAATACTAGGTTGTTTTTATGAAATGTATTCAAACTACACTTACACACACCTCCATCTAATGGATTTAGAACATACAGTTTCTGTGGACATGAACTACTGGCTCACAAAACGATGATTGTTCGATTTTTCCATACCACCTATCATGGGGGCCATTATAATGGAACTGTTTTTATATGTGATATATATTATATTTCTATTTTCTCAATTATTATGTATTTTTCACTTACAACATACCTTTATGGTTTCCATAATTGTTAAATACTATAATTTAATTTGAGGAAGTGAAGACTACTACTCCCTCAAAGTGACATGACTCGTTCATTCCATATATTGAACGTATAAAGGATGGAGTTAATGAACTTATGTAATGTATATAAAATATTATATCATACTGGAATTATAATAAACCTATGTATCATTTAGTTTTAATTCATTTAAATATGAAAAATAAATGAAAGTAGTGTTCATGCGTACGTACGACTTACCGTCTCCATGAATGGTGCATTTCATTTTAATATTTCTAAATGATATGGACTATTCTAATTACATATATACTGGATACATATGATATCAAAATTATGAATATAAGTCTAGAGAAAATTTACTTTTTATCACATGGAAAATTTGAAATTATAACAAGTTCACTTTGACTCATGTACCAAACATCGACAAAAAGACCGATATGAACTTGAATAATTACCTGATTGACCTAACAAGGTAATAAGTTATATAAGAGGAATAATAAACTTGATAAAGGATCTGAATAAAGTATAATTAACTTATGTTTATAATTCAGGGAGATAAATAATGAACATGAAAAGTCAAACACAATGTAATGGACTTCATCACAATCTCATTTCATTAAGACATACTTCGATTAATACACGACATTCTTTTATACGCTATATAATAAACCTATTTTACTATTTAATTTTATTCAAAATGAATCTTTTTTTAAGAATAATTTTACTAAATGACAAAAATAATATTTATTTTAAACATAAGTGATAATAATTACCTTTCCGCCACCATGATCATTTTTTGACATTTGGATTCCTTAACAACCTGCAATGTTTTTAAATGGAAAATAAATACCATATAATCTTTTTAAATATTTTGGTATTGAAAATGGTTTTGATAATTGATTGATTATATCAGTATATTGAAATTTTATATTGTGATTGTAATGTGGAAATGTAATCTTTCCTTTATGGTTGTTTATGTCTCATGATTATGTTATGGTTCTTGGGCATTGTTTATGCATATGGGTGGTTCAATGATAAACCTAGGGTGGGTGAGCCCAATATAGATCTCTAATGCATTGGGTAATGTGATGGAGGTAAATGTCAATGTTTCACCTAATAGATTTAGGGAATATACTATGATGGGTATTCCAAAAGCAACTACCTAAGTTGTTGTGAATGCTACAATGTTAGTATGTTATGGATTCCACAAGTTACCTTTATGATTTATTATTTATATGTGTTATTCATAAATATTATGATTTCACGAGGCATGTTAAAGAGATTTTGTTTTGTATGTATTGATGGACTAATATTTTATTTCTTTATTTTGTAACCCTTACTATGATTTTTTCCCATCCCAATTTTTTGAAAAAAAATTCACACAGTATAAGGAAGGGTTAGAGAATAGAAGAATTAAAGATGAATTATATCAATAAAAGAATTATTGTTTTATTTTAAGATTTTTTTATTTTATGAAAAAATGGATACTAAGTAGTAGTGTCTACATGTAATATTCAAGTTGTTCTATATAAGTTATGACCTAATTCTATAAAGATCTAAACCTAAAAAGATCTTCAATGCAAGTTATTAACTTAATTCAATAACTATGTAATGTTTATGATGGGGGCCTTATATAATAATACAATCACATTACTTCAAGTTTCTCAACATTGTGGGGAGAAAGTATGAATTTTAGTGTGCTAATTTTTCTAAGGACATTATCACATTCCATGTAACATAAAATAATGAAAATTATGTGATAATAACTATATTAATATTAATATTTATGAATATATAGGTTATATAGGTAATCACAAGTACACAGATATTGGCTATCGGGAACTGAGTCCAACAATACTAAAAATGGATGAAACAGGGGGTCGATCATCTGGGTATCTTGTTTAGATTTAAATGTTGTAATGAATATTAAGTTAGTGATTATTATTTCTTATATATATTATTATACATTCACCCATATATACTATATTTTTTTAGGGACACCTTTGGTGGTGGATTATAATGTATATTACTCACACTATGCATGTACACCTTGGTGGTCATGAAAACATCATGACCCATCTGAAAAAGGGAAATATCCTTATGAATTTGGACTTGTTAAGTAATGGATTAGTTAGAATTAGGTGATAAGGATTTGAATAAGGGTATCAGATAGGATTTTTTACATTATTTTTTACAACGTCTCTATTATTTTTTTATTTTTGGATTATAACATGTAAATGGATGACCCACCAAGAAATAATGATTTTGATTTATGAAATATATGATATTATTTGGGCCTCATATTTTTTATAACATTTAATATAAATGATTATGGTTTTTCCATCATTTTAAATTAAACATTTAGTTATGATATCATGTAAGATGAATGCTCACTACTTGACTCTTATTTATAGTTATCCAATAGAGGGTATAGTCTTACTAAGATGTTGATAGAATCACTCCACAATAAAATAACTACTATTATAAAATGATGTGTTGATAAGGTATAAAAAATGTAGTTCAGGTTGTGTGGGTGTTTACCTTGGTTGGGTATTAAACACTTGCCTGCTCATGTTCCCAAATAGTCTTGTAGCACCCTTGCCTATTCAAAAAAATTATTAGAGTAATAATTATCCCCATGGACCAATGCATATTTTTTTTATCGTACATTATCTTTTCCAAAATTTTCCATAAAATATTTTATCAGGATTACACCAATTATAAAATTACTTTAGTCCAAGAACACTTAAATATCAAGTTCTTATATAGAAATATATTAACAAAAATTATGCACCTTGCTAATATATGTATTACTAATTAGTATTTTCTAAGTATTCTATTTTCATATAATGTTATATTTACCCCATTTGATGTAAAACATCCCCATTGTGGATTCCATACTTTAAGCATAATAAATTTATCTATAATTCATGTTGGGTATCATCACTGACACTATTAGTAAAATCTAGGTACGTATGACTTGTATAAACACCACTGTTCTCAAATACAGCCTTCAAGTCCTAAAAATATAGACATGTTTATTTTCATAAAAGGACATGTTATTCCTGTTATTAGTATATCCTTATTCCAAATTAAAAAATTACTACCCATGCTTTTGAAAAAACTTATCATACTAATGATTATCCCAATAATCCTACATATGTTCATTAACATTGATTTTCTTCACTCATACACACCCTGAGAAAAAATATCAAGAGATTACATATCCTATAAGTAATATAGGATAAGAATTATTAAATAAGAATTTTTTATTAATATGGCTCTAATTTTTTCAACTTGTGGACATTGTAATACTTTTTCTACCTAATTTTCATGTGATAAACTAAAAAAAACATAAAAAAATAATCCTAATGAAATATTATACCCCATATAGGGATGATTAATTGGGTTCATGACCATATTTTAGGCCCATAGAATCACATTTATCAGGTGAGATGGATTAAAAAATTCATACATATAAAATAGGTTTAAAAAATCCAAATAAGAAGGGCCAAGAGCTTAAGTTGACTGACCTCAACAAATATGATATAAGAGTAACTATTTTATTTTTTATTTTAATATTATTTAAATTTAATGTAGATTTTTTTTGAAGTATATATATATATATATTTAATAATATGATATATATATATATATATATATATATATATATATAAATTTCAATTTATGTGATAAAATTTATATACTTCATATTTAATAATCCTTAATATAAAGTGTTATATTTTTAATTTTTTTAATATTTATTACAAATATGGAATAGACTGCCAAACCATCCACTTAAAATGAAGACTTGAATGAACATAATTTTTCGAAGCAAAATTAATTTTAGGTAAAAACATACTAGTGATTATTAGGCATATTCCATGTGATCTTGGAAAACACTTTCTATTCATTTTTTTGAGAACCCCCAACCCAACAATAAATCCCAATATAAGCACCTAGTTGTAAACTAAGCCACTATCACCTTAAAAGCTTATATTTACATCATGGTTCATTTCCAAATTTAAAAAACAACAATGATCACCCCAATAAATATTCCACTAGGCTTTTAATTCAACACTATTGATAGGTAGAACCACCATTACTAAGTAAAGAGACCAAGAAACATTTCGTGTGAGGTGAGAATAATGAGATATGGAATAAATCCATCATGGTAGATAATTTACTGGGATTATATTTGAGAACTACTGTTTACAACTAAAATACATTAAAACTTGATAAATAAACTGATGAAACCATCACACATAATACTACATTTAAATAATACTACAACTTCACCTCATTTTATAAAATGAACCATGAAATTAAAGATTATCTTATATCGAACCCAACCATGATTCATCATAATTAAAATATTGAAAGAATATAAAATATCTACAACATCATTGTTGAAGTACTATATAACATTCATGATAAAAATTTACCCGATGATGATTGAAAGATTGAAATTTCTAGTACCAATATTAGTGTGTGAGATGACATGTGAATTTAGACACCTCATGATTCACTATTTTCAGGATTTGAATGAACCGAACATCATTAATGTGATCTTTGGGTAGAGTTTCTCAAAACATTATGAGAATTTTAGAATCATGAATCCTTATGATAAAGTGAGGTGTAATTTTCCTAGATTTTTGATGATTTGGTATCCATTTCCTACAGCACAAGGATTAGAAATGATTGTTATCAACCTGAGGAGGATATAGAGAATAAAAAACTAGGGATATTTCAATAGATTAACCATTAAATATATTTTATCTTGCATTAATCTATCAAAAATTTTATTTCCTCAAATCTAGATAAAGAATTCCAAACTTGATTTGTCTAAATAATAATAATGTTTTAACATACTCTAATAGAATATATCATTAATTGAGGGTCAACCTATTTTACAACTATAACTTTATATAGAGAATAATTTTGACCTAAATATTTCAAATTTAGTTCTCTGAAGAATGGATCACCAGTTTTTTTATGACTACCATTACTTTACTAATGAATATATTTTTATTTTTCCATTTTTATATCTTTAGTTAGTTCTATAATTTTCTTATCTGTTACGTTTCCTCATTATTTATGTTATGTTGTGATCAATTAATTTGTTATGTATATAGATATCTAATCAATTATGATTTTTGGAAGACAATATTAATCAACCAAACATTAAATTTAATAAAACATTAAAAAATATTAAAAGAGAGAGAATGGTTGTTGGGTGAAAAAGAAATTGAAGGCTAAACACATTGTTTGAATGTAATTTTTTGGAGGGACTAAGAATAATATCTATATAATATGGATTAAAATATATAATAGGCATAAGGAAAAACATATTAAGTCTAAAAATTGAACTGATAAACTTTGAGTTGAAGATAATAATAATTCATATGGTCCTAATGTGGATCAATTTGGAGGCTTCACTACATAGGATCTAAACACTCATCTATATAATTTAATGAAAATTTATGTCACATTTTCATATAATAGAGTGTAAAAGGATGAAATTATTATTTTATATTTAATTTTATGTTGATAATTAATGAAAATGAATGTCCAAATAATTTACATACATAGACTATCACGTAATAGGATGATTTATTTTTTTAAAAAAATATTTCTCTCCATTAAAGACAATTAAAATGATTAATGTGAATAAAAATTTATGATAAAATGAATATGAGTTACTAATTGAAGAAAAAGAATGAAGTGAAACAAAGTTTATAAGTTTCACACATAATAAGTTGTGGTTGTTTAAGAAGGTTCAAACATTCAATACATTCTTGAAACATAAAACATGGATGATTCTAGATTCTTCGACTTAAGAAAACTTAATGAACAAAAATAATTGATAATTTTTTTTATTTGTTTGATGATATGATGTAAAAATTATTTAGTGGTACACTTAAAAAAAATATAAAAAAGTGGTGTTCACAATGTTTTATAAAGTTATAATGTATGAATTAAGATTAGATGATATGATGAAAATAAATTTTACGATTTGAATATTATATCAAAACTAGTGTAGAATGAAGTTCAAACTACAAAATGTGAAAAGTGTAACGAGGAACATACTGTTGGTTAATATTTATAGAGTTGGTCCATCTATTAGTTAATTATAGAGGGGAAATCTATATTTTATATTAAAGGTAAGAAAACATACCCTATATTAATACATTTGATAAATAATAGAAGGACCAATAATATATTGGTCAAAGTGGACAATGTTCAGGTTAAAAAAGTGGTTATCCACCTTTATGTTTCAAATAACCAACATATTAATATATTCGACCAATCAAATCATATATTTAATATAAATAGTATAATACATAACCATAATAACTAAAAGTATCATTAGATGATATGGTCAAAAAATTTATTAACATTCAAATAACTCAAAATAATGATTTTTATTCAGTCATTATAAGTCAACTAGTGCCAATATATAACTTAGAGACCAAAATACGAAAAATAAAAATCAATTAGTTACGCGGGTTTAGGTATAGCTCTATGAAAACCATTTTCTGGATAACTAATTACACTATAAAAAAGAGTAGTTTTTTAAGCTTAATTTTCAAAGCCTAGATGGATATGGTGGAGTGGAAATGACAAAGCCTATATTTCTAGAATGAGGAAATCTGAAAGAAGGTAGAAAAAAGTAGACAATTTGAAGATACCTCTTTATTATTCTAAAGGTATATGTAATGATACAAAAAGGAATTTATTAATGTTTCTATAATGGATATATTGGAATCTTTCTAAAGTCCTTGTAGTTATTTTTCCTAGTGGGTTTATAGTAAAGGGATTCCCTAAGTGTCTTCATGATGTTACCTAAGAGTGAATCCATGAGGTTTCTAGGAGAATTAACTAATAACTACAAGTGGAAGTTAAATTAATGGGAGTATTTGGATAAGTAGAGATTAGATCAAGGTGTACTCACTCTCTATGAACATTAGATGGCTCTACCATTGGTGTCACTTATAAAGATATACTATATTTATGCGAGGGATTTTGTTTAACAAAATGTAATTACTTTTTCAAATTGTAACCATCTTCTATTCCATAATAAGATTGATTAAAAAATATTGACCTTGGATTAAGACTATTTCTCAACCATATAAAATAATTTTATTTTTCTTTTTCTTGGATTATTTATTTTTCCTTTTAGAATTTCAGGTTTGGTTTTCTTTTAAAGTAAGTGTGTAACGTAGTGACTTATATGTGACATGACTTAAATGTTAATTACATACTTATAAAATGTTTAGTCTTGCTATTTATTTTTTCTTAGTTTATTATGGAGGATAAATTATAGTGTTTGAAAGTTACATGGACCAAAGAAGTGGTATTAGAGCTTTGGTTATAGTTTTTTGGATGATAAGACCTTGGAAAATGTGTTTCAAATTGTGGTTCATGGGAATATTTCTATCCTTATACTTTTAGAGGAATTTTGGTAATAAGTTCACGGTCCAAATTATTTGACTTGTTATTTAGTGAGATTTTATTAGTTCCAAAATTAATGGAATTTGAGAAGAAAGATATCTAGGTGGAAAAGTTAAAGAGAAAGGATTTTAAATTATGGATGATACAGATAGATTATTGTCTACAATAGAAGGATCTTAATCATTCATTCATCAACTATAGAAGTAACTGTTTGGTACTGTAGCATCCATAACTATAAACCCGATTTGGGCCTTCGGGCCACCAGTTTGGGCCTACAGGTCTCAAGGGCCTTCTGGTCATCAAAGGCCTTCGGGACACATGACCTTCAGGCCATGTAGACCATGGAGTATCCTAGTTCACATAGAACATGACCCAGAAGAGGATCAGAGCAACAAGAGTCGCAGCCACCAGAAGCAGAACTAACCGGATTAGAAGAATGAGAGGGTATGACAACCGCCATCGGGACCGGGCACCGTGAAACTTTGTATGGGGAAATGCTAGCCGATCAGAAATTCAAGGTGGGGAGCTAGGTGGTCAATAACACAGAAGCTGGGAGGGGAATTTAAAGTGGCATGGTCCTACGAGTCATGTATTGGACATGGTATACCTCTGGGACTTCGGGTCATGTATTGTGGGTTAGTCGGGCGTTGTTCCTTGGGCATACGGGTCATGCATGGGTTCCCCTTCAACCCTTAAAAGTGGTATTATCCATAATAAAATAAAAAAGGCCCACGGGCCATTTAGGAAGAATGAGAAAGGATGGATTATAAATCACTTGTAGTGATCTAGTTACGCTAGCCTAGAATTTTTCTTATTACATCTATGAGGTAAAGATATCAATAAAACTTATAATGAAAGTCCTAACCGATATGTATGAGAAGATGACAAAAATGTACAAGGTGTCCCTATTTCATAGGTTATTCAGAATTAATATATTCTAAGTAAATCCATCAGGTGATTATATCAATGACCTTAACCTTATTTATAGTTATTTTGAATCGATGAAGGCGAGTTTTAGGGCTCCAAAGTGGATGATGTTTTTACTTTCACCACTCACAGAATCATGGGATTAAATGGTTTCCACACTGAGTAACTCAAGTAGTGAAAAAAACATTGTGTTTTAAGGATTTTTTTGGATATGATTCTAATTGAGAATATTTATCATAAGGATATTCAAGCATATATAGAAAAATAATAAATTGACGAATGTAGGAAATTTTTGGTAACATGAAAAACTTATAGGAATGGAAATTGAAGAAGAATCTAGGCCATAATAGATCAGTTGAAAATTGTATCATGTGTTATAATTGTGGGAAGAAAATCCATTCGAATAAATATTAGGGTGAATGAATAGTTAATTTCTAAATATAAGTTTCCTAAAGAGTTTTAAAAAAAACTCGTATTAGTGGTAAGTGTTATTTTTATATGTGTACCCAGTTCACTTGAATATTTTATTATAGAATATTGAGTTATTTCACTCTATATCTGAGAGAGGGAGTATAGGGAATTATAATTTTGAAAGATATGGTAAGGTGAATGTTAAATATGGTGGGTCTCTCAATATTGTGGGGAATGGTAATTTTTCTATGTGGATAGAGAACCAAATATTTCTTGAGATTTAAGGAGTGTATCATATAATAGGTTTCAATAAGAACTTATTTTTTTGGTAAAGTTAGATGATGTGGGTTTTTATACAACCATTATGGATTTCGTGTGGGGAATTACACATAGTTCAATGGTGGTGTCCAAATGGGAAAAGGATGAAACTTTTTACCTAATGAGAGTATGACATGGTAAAATATATAATAGAAAATAAACTTCAACATTGTTATGGGATGACTATCTGGTTAAATTATGTAAGAAAGGGATACAAATATTAACTTCCAAAGGACCGATGAATATTAGAAGCATGAATTAAAATATATGTGAATAATCTATCCTTAGTAAGTAGTGAAAAGTTTCATTCCAAATGAAAGGTAAGACACCCAATGATTTAAAGTTCTAATTTCATTATATGGGTTTATGGGGGATATATATGGTCCATTCTTAAGGGGGATCATTTTATAAGGTTACCTTCATTGAATATAAGACATGGAAGATGTGAGTGTTCTTTATCAAGCCCAAGTATGAGGTATTAAAAATATTTATTCAATAGAGAGAGATGGTGGAGAAAAATAATTTAAGAAAAATTAAATATTCAGGGGTTGAAAATGGTGGATAATATAGAAACATAGAGTTCAAAAGGTTCTATTGGTGGAATGTAATATAGTTTTTGAAGAATATACCAGGTACATTAGAACAAATCAGATAAGGATGACATCACAAACTATTTTTGTTTCACTTCTACAAAAAACATACTAAATAAACTTAATTTTTATTAAAATTTAGAAACATAATTTGAAAAAATAAAATTAATTTTTCAAATCATAATTTTAAAATTATCTTATGGTGAATTTTTTGTATTTTTCTAAAAAAGGTATATTTTTTGATGAATAGTGAAAAATATTGAATTTTAATTGAAAAATTCATTTTCATTTAAATTAGTTATAATGTTAAATTATATTCCTAATTGGGTTTAATGTATAATTAGTTAAATATTATATCAATTAATCCTATTTTTGTTATTGGAATCAATTTCATATTGTATTTTGATATAAAAACATTTAAAACTTTTGACCATTTTCTCTTTAAAAACTCACTTTCTCGTCACATATGCAAGATTAATTTGAAATTAAATTTTACCTCATAATAGAATGAAATTTATAAAAATGAATTAAATATTTTAAATTATAATAATTTATAATTTTTAATATGTTAAACTTATTTTTTGACCAAAATGAATAGTGGAAGCAGTAAAAATTAACTACTAAGGTTAAAGTTAAATGGGTTTACCAGGGTGTCAAACTAAAATGATATGGGTGAAAATTGTTGGAACTAGGGCCATTATATTTTGGAAATGGGGTATGGTTTGTGTTTTTTTTCAATCATCATTATAAGTTATGAATGTTTTCGAAGAAAGGGATCATACAGTTCAAGCAGACAAAAGTATTGAAGATGGCGTAGTTTCCCAGTGTTTGCCAATTTTTTGGGCCTGAAAATCAGAAAATGGAGAAATGTGTGCTTGGTAAAGGGAGTTGGGTGCATGTTTAAAGGGTTTTTATTAAGCATTGCACAAGGTCTAATTTTTTTATCAGAATCTCAAAATATGGAAAAGTCAAAAAGTGCATGAAGGTCTTAAATATGCCTGAATAATGACATTGCGTGGAAGATTCTTTTGCACCCAATGTGACATCAAAAGGGGTTTGGACGCTCATGAAGAATATTGCGCACAACGTAAAATACACTTCCAAAACATGCACGTAGGGTCATCCTGGCCTATAAATAGGCAGCTACCTCCATAGAAGACTTAATAATTTTCTAACAAAAATATGGTCACTCTGATGTGTGAAAGATTTGCGCGTGAAATATTTGAAGATAGTTAATCTTGTGGACAAGGTGTTACTTTAGTCTAAAAACACCAAGTTAAACCTTCAGTGTATTTTCATGAAAGATAAGTGTTGCGCAAAATGTAGTGTTTACGCAAAAGTCATCTTCTCTGACAATTCCCAAATCTTGCGCGCAAGTGTGGTGTTATGATTCTGATAGGATTTTGAATATCTGGTGCGTGTGTTCAGTGCATTAAAGTGAATAAATTTTGGACTTCTATGAAAGCATTGTCTCGTGATGGACTGAGAAAAAATCTTCAATGAAAATATGTTGAAGATACCCTCAAGTCAATAAACTGAGTAAGAATTCTTCCAGGGCAGTGAGCAAGGAAGAGTTGATAGAAGTGATCTGAGGGATGCATTGAGCTATCCCTAAATTATAGTAATGGTAGTGTTCCTGAAACATATTAACTATGTCCAAACTCTTGTACTCCATAACAAGTGAATATTAGTGGATTTTGGTACGACCTACACACAGTCGACATATTCTCCTTGGACGTTTCCCTTTGTGGTGAACCAAGTAAGAGTGTTGTGTGGTCTCTTTTCTTTTGATTATTTTTTGTTGTTCATATCCATCATACAATTTTAACGCATTCCTACCATTTGGGAACAAGATCCATCACATTAAAAGAAAAATTTTCCACACTGATTCACCCCTCCCATCTCAGGGTATCCCAGAATTTTACAAGTGGTATCAGAGGTTAAAGGTTACGGGTGTTGAATCTGTCCTTTATTGTCATAGAGAAATTATTCAACGTTAGGGGCATCCCCCTCTTCGATGGAAGATACATTCAAATATGGGAAAACAAGATGAGATATCAATTAAGATCACTTGGAATGGATGTCTTATTTTCAAATATGCAAGGAATACAAGCCATAGATCCTACACGGCTTTCAATGACAAATAAAAATAAAAATATTCTTGATGCTGATGCCAAAGCAAAAAATGCTCTTAATGTAGCACTTTCTGATTAAATTTATCTAAAAGTGATGAGATGTACTTCATCTAAGTCTATGGGGGGAAATCTAGAGAATATTTATGAAGGTGACTGCAAAGTAAAGGAGGCAAAACTATAAGTTATGCACACTAGTTTTTATGATCTAAAGATGCATCTAGATTAAAATGCATATTCCTTCTTCAATCTAATTAATGAAGTTGTAGGATCAATTCGAGGACTTGTTGAATAAATTAAATACATCTATATTGTGACGATAATTTTGAGAAGGATTCCACCACTCTACAATCCCAATGTGTCTGCCCTTGAAGAAAGAGATTTGTCCAAGCTTTCTTTGTATGACCTTATAATCAGTTTGAATGAATATAAAATGAGAGTAAAACTAGAGGATTCAAAAAGGTGTGTTAGTAAGGAGATGTCATCCAAAGCCATGGAAAAACTCAATGTGTCAGTAGACTGCATTAATGATGTAGATGATGAAGGTGATTTTCTCTCTCTCTCTCTCTCTTCCATAAAATTCAAGAGTGAAAAATGAATATTTGAAGGGAGGATACCCTTATCATGTTTTAATTGTGGTGGAGTTGAGAACATATGTTATCAGTGCTCAATGATGTTCGATGATAATGAAAGTGAAGGTGGAAGCTCAAAAAATCCAAATAAGAGGTTTCCTCAAAAGATAAAATTCATGTCTATGAAGAAACTATAGAGGAAAATTTTTCTCTGTGAAGAAGATGATGATAGTGATAATGAATTCTTTGAGGAAGAGGAAAAAAATTTAAATATGAGAAACATGTTTCTCTAATGGATACCGTAGAAAACTCAGAACCATCGAGTAGAAAATCTAGAGATAATCATTTGAACACTGATATTGATCCCAAACATGAATTTAGTAATTCTCCTCATAATCATGATAATCAATGTAACAGATGAAAAAAATGAAGAGTAGTTATGGAAGAATAATCTGACTATGTTTATCATCGTTAATCAAATTTTGAACTACTGGAAGAATGTGATAATGTACAATATTCAATCCTTGAAGGAACATATGATGTTGTCTAACTAAAGCTCATAATGGAAGAACAATCCATGTTCATCAATGATCTTACCTCCAGAATGGAAGAGAGGTCCAAGAGTATTACGGGTCATGATGAAGAATTTGTTACTCTTATGATTAAACTTGAAATTCAATAAAACTCAAAATAGGAAAAGAATAAAATATAGTTTCGAAAATTTTTAGATTCAGAATTACTAGTGATAGTTAGGTGTAGTTATGATGTAGTTGAGAATGTTTTCAAAGATCAATGAACTGCATGCATGGGGAATAATGGAATTGGTTGCGATTCTAAATCATCAAATACTGAGAATTAGATGATATGAAATAAAGGAAAGTAGTATGTTGTACATGTTGCAAAGTCACATGAATTGAAAATAATGAAATTACCAAGACAAACATGATGGAGTACATAAAAATATTCACAAGATTTCAGAAATAATTACCTATCACAATCTTATCTAAAATAAGGGCACATGAAAAATAATAAAAGAGAAATGAAGATTCCTCTTATGAAATATCAATTCTATAGATATCTAGGTTATACCATGTCATACTGTGAAGAGGCGATTAGTTATTTTAATGGGGAAGAGCTAGGAGGTCAACAACAGAGAATGGATTTTTATCCAACTTCTTATAAAATAAATGGGTTTAATGGATATTGTTTTAATTGCTCTAATTTTGGCCACAAAGCTATGTATTGTAGGCAAATTAATGACATAAAAAATTCTTATAGAGCTCAAATACAAGTCAACACTCACCAACCAGATGTTGTTTCTCTTTAAAATAGGTTTTCTACGCTAGAAGAAGAGTGAGAGTATGATGAACTTGTTCACAGTAAAATAAGATTTGAAAATCCATATTCATCTTTCACTGAAGATAATATTTAATGGATGAAAAAGAAGAATATTGGGAAATACACTCTTGCTGAAGTTTCTCTCAAGGATACCAAGAACTGTAACACCCAGATTCTGGATAGAGGATTCTCATCCCATATGACAAGAAATACAGAACTGTTATTGAATATTAAGAAAAATGTCGATCGAATAGTGAGGATCGGTAATGATGGTGCATTGAAGATCAGAGGCAGTGGATGTACTAAACTAATTAACAGAGTGGTAAAGAAGAAGAATGTTCTGTATGTGGATGGTCTACGTCACAATCTCTTGATTTTGAGTCAACTATGTGACTTAGGACTTATAGTGGCATTCAATGAAAAGGGGTGAACTATAAAGGGAAGTATAAGGAATTCTCTGATGAAGGGTTGTAGAACAGATGGAAACCTTTATCAATTGAACAGTAAAGAGAACATTTTCTCTCTGAAAGTTAGAGAATAAAACCACTCATGGACCCATAGGTTGGGGCACATTAATCAAGAAGACATGGAAAAGATATCAAAACTAAAGATTGTCAGGGATATCCTTGACCTAATGTGTAAATGTGAAAAGATGTGTGATGCACAAGTTTGTGGGAAATTGGTCCACAATTACTATTGGAAAAAGAGGAAAAGAGCATCTGATCTTCTTGACCTCATTCATACAGACATATGTGGCCTGATAAATGTTGCTGGAATGCATGGATAATGGAACTTTGTACTTTTCATATATGATTATAGTTGGCATGTGTGATTATCATACACATGAAACAAAAATTTCTTTATTACATGAAGACTTATCACCGAATAGCTAAAAATAACAATGGGAAGATAATTAAAGTTACGCGATCTAATAATGCAGGGGAATACGCATCCATCATGTTTAAGAATTACCTAGAGAAGCATGGAATACAATATGAGGTGACATCTGTGGGAACCCCACATTAGAATGGATTTGTAGAGCATAGGAATCACCAAGTAAAAAATATGGCTAGAACAATGCTGATTGAGAGCCATATCCCTCATCATTATCGGAAAGAGTCATTTCAAGCAGCAATATATATTAAAAATTGACCAGGTCTCTATATGGGTGAATCTAAGACACCATATGAGTTGTGGCATGGAAGGAAGCCCTCCTTAAAAATTTTCCACATTTTTATAAGTAAATGATTTATCCTAAACAAATAATGAAATCAAGGGTAGTATGGTGATGTAGTAAATGAATGAATATTCCTTGTTTACTCAATGAAAATCAAAGCCTACAAATTCGTCAACACTACACTCAGAAAAACTATAGAAATTAGTGATGTAAAGATCACTGAAGAAAAAACAAAAAATTCATTAAAGAAATATTATGTTTATGTGATAGATTATGAGGATCAATGTGGGGATATTATATATAAAAATGATGATGTGGAGGAAAAGTAAAAAACATTTAGAGGTCTCAAAATGATGATGATTGAGAAAAAGAATCTGATGATGATAAAATACTTAAGGAATACCCATCTGAACATCACATACAACACAAAAGAGCTGAAGTAGATCAATCCAAAATCATTGGGAATAGAACTTGACCAAACCAGATAGGAATAATGAAGAGTAATGCACAATCTTTATTCCTATCAGTTGTGGAACCATCCTCATTTAAAGAAGTTGTAAAGGATGAATCATGGGTTAAATCCATGAATGAAGAGTTGCATCAAATTAAAAAGAACCAAACCTGGGACCTATTTAAGTGACCAGAAGGTCAAAATGTGATTGGTACAAATTGGATTTTCAAGAACAAATTCAATGAAAATGGAAGTGTTATTAGAAACAAAGAATGACTGATACGTAAAGGATATTCATAGATTGAAGGTGTCGATGTTGAAGAAATATTTTCTCCAGTGGCTAGACTGGAGTCAACCAAGTTTTTTTGTCCCATGGAAATCCAAATAGGATATAAAGTATATCAAATGGTTGTTAAGACAATATTATTGAATGGTGTTCTTGAAGATTATGTCTACATTGAGCAACCACTGGGATTTCTTCTTGGTAATGATGAAACAGAGGTTTGAAAATTAAAGAAGGCCCTCTATGGTTTGAAGAAGGCACCACGAGCATGGTATTCTGGGATAGATTCATATCTCAAGAAGCAAGAATTAAAAAGAGGAGGAGTAGATCACAATTTCTATTTGAAAAATTCTCCAAAAAGACCAGTTCGTGATTCTAGTTCATGTAGATGACATTATATTTGGTGGTAGTAGGTAGAGATCAGTGGATGAATTTTCTAATCACATGAATTATGAATTTGAAAAGTCTATGATTGGGGATCTCACATATTTATTAGGGAAACAAGTGATTCAAAAGAAAGATTACACATTCACTTCTCAAGAAAAGTACGAAAGAGATCTTCAAAATAAATTTAATATGCATGAATCCAAACCAATTTCTACTCTGATTGCAGTTGGAACCAAACTTGGAAAGCATGAGGATGGCACGTCCATATATCTCACCCTGTATATGAGGATTATTGGAAGCTTATTGTACCTAACGGACACATGGCCAGATATTGTCTTTGGAACCTGATTATTGGCCCAATTTTAGAGCAATCCGAAGGAATAACATATGAAAAATAAAAATAAAAAGAATCATGAGGTACATTCAAGGAATTTATAATTAAGGGTTATACTTCTCTGTAGGAAGGGACGGTGAATTATAAGCATTTTCTGATGCTGACTAGGCTGGAGATGTTGTGGACAGAAATTCCACTAGTGGTGGAGCATTTTATATTGGGAATAAATGTGTTGGATGGTTAATCAAGAAACATGAAAGTAATTCTGTTATTACAACCAAAGTTGAATATATATCCACAAACAAGGCGTGAACTCAGTTACTTTGGATGAAGTAGCCAATAATTGAAATAGGTGATGAGGTGAAACAACCAATGGTGATTTACTGTGATAACAAGAGAGTAATTTATCTTATGAAGAATCTTGTTCAGCATTCTCGTACAAAAAATTTTGAAATCAAATATCACTTCATCAAGGAAAAATTCGAATGAGATGTCTTTAACATAGAACATGTGGGAATAGCTGAGCATGTGGCTGAAATTATAACCAAACCACTGTCAATGACTGTGTTTGGGAAACATCATTGATCCTCTATAATGACCCATACTTTACATACATTGTTATTACTTCAAAATTAAAGCACACTTATTACAACATATAACAAAACCATGAAAGGACCGTATAGGTATAGTGTCTTTAGAAACCGCGAAACATAAAAAACTAGTTCATAAAGAAGCTACATTGTCTCCCATTTATTTCATCATATTTAGAGTCCATTTTAGCATATCTTACTTAATAACCTTCTTCGTAACCTGGGGAAAAGAAAACATCCAACAGGGTGAGCTCAAATTCTCAGTAAGCGTAAAAAAAAAGAAATATTAATCAATTCATATTCATAAGAACATTACATTTTGAAAATCTTAACCTGCAAAAGAGATTTTAATATCATAACATGGAATAAATCATGGTAGCGAAATGTAATACCAATTATAATAACATGAAACTTTTTGTCATACACACATAATCATAGCGAATCATTTTTTAGTAGTCAAGACTCATTGTCACGACTATCTTATCAGACAAAGTCCATTTCTGAACCGAGTTCACTCCTCATTTCAGTCATGTTTGACTGAATCAGATTAACCTGCCATTCCAGCCATGTCTATCTCATGAGATATAAATATTTACCCAATGAATTTTAGGGAGATATAGGTCTCACTCATCTCATAATGAAACTATTCTTATGTGTGCCAAAAAAAATCATAAATCATATATCATAGCATAACCCATGTAATAAAAATGGGATTCTTAAACATCATGCCATCATAACATAATCCATATAAGATAAAAGGACCTAATAAAATAAATTCCCTCATAACATAATCAATTCAATGTAAAAATAGGGATATAACCATAACCCTATATTATCTTAGATGGAAAATAATTTTGATAAAACACTTAAACCCCATTCTTGAGGAAAATATCCTTTCTACTTCAATTTTTTTCCTTTCTTAACATGTTATACAATTTTAAACTAAAATAAGTTGACTAAAAATAAACTTGAAAACATGTAAAGGAAGCTTCATGGAATTAATTTTATATGAAATCATAAAAATCCATTCATTCTGTATAAGTTAAAAAAACATTCTTCTCATACTTTGTCCGGAAAAGTCAAAAAGTACATCGTACTAAAAACGACAAAAGATTCCTTTCATATCTTTTACTAAAAACTCACCAAAGGGTAAAATTGGATTTAAACTATTTTATTAGGATATAAATAATATTACATATTGAGGAAACATGTATGTGGATGATAAATACACCCCCGTAAATACCAAAGTATAAACAATCTTGGATAAAAATGAGATTGTGAGATTTTCCCTTACCTTAGGTCCGATATGCTTTGTACGTGTCCAAAACTCCTGTATAATGATTTAAATAATTTCATTGACTTATTACAGAATCACATTCATTGTTATGGTATCATATATGGTCATATTCTTATCTTTTTATTAGTAATATTTGATTGCTACTTGTTATTCAGGTGTTCATTGCTTTATGTTCTTATGCATGTCCTGTCGAAAAAATTCTTATTCTTGTTTTTAGGTCATAGATACCACATTTAAAAAATGGTATTAGTGTAAAATATATCATATTTATTCATTCAATCCATTTATATAATCATTATTCAATGAATATCATGTAGAACGAGTCGCATCACATCGTGGAGATGGTAGGCCGTACGTACGCACGAGCGATGATAACATTCCCATGATCGTGGTATTGTATTGAAGTGTATGTATACTATTTCAGAATAAATATCACTTTACAGTAATCATATATAGTTATTATTTACACCCTTATACCCATCCATGTAAGGTGGTGGTGGAAAAAAAATTTCACCACGGCGTGGAGATGGTATTCCATATGTAAACACGTGTGGTGATTTCATTTTCCATAGGATGGATAGAAAGTGAAATAGGGTTGTTTCATTTTTATAATAACATATCAGTATATTAGTGATACTTATGTTATTACTTCATAATGATAGAAATAAATAAGAGGAAGTAGAAGAAGAAATAAATTTGAAAGAATCGGTAATGGACATTACCTCTTCTTTGAAGCGCCTCTTCTTAATATCCTCTTAGGGCACTAAAGATGGTCTTTGAAGAAGAAAAGAACCTCTATGATGTTTCTAGGGAAGTGGAGAATAGAAATTGGCAGGGGTTGGCCGAGCTTGAAGGCTCAATGTGGTGTGAGGAGGAGAGGGAGGAGGTTCTCTTCTACAAGAGAGGAGAGGGGAACATTAGGAAAAACTTAAAATATTATTTTATTATAAAGTCATATATAGTTTTTAACAGCTCTAAATTGATTTATTTCTAAGATAATGTGGGTATGGGTCGAAATAATCTCAACCAATAGATTTTAGACAAGTTTAGGTTACTATTTTAACCTTATCATTTAGATTTAACTCTAAGTTAAATAATTTTACTTTTACCGTGTCTTCTTCTTTTCTTACACTATATGGTTAATAAACTTACTATAACAAGAAAAACGAACCCCAAGTTGTTCATTATTAATATATATAAGTTTATCTAAGTCATTTTTCTGATCCTTATATTTTTAGGAATAAAATAACAATTAATAATATGATATATGTTTTAAAAACTATTTTATGTCAATTTTGACACTATTTGGTGATTGATTTTTGTGAAAATCATAACAGCATGATTAGTTCAAAAAACGTTAATTAAATAAATAATAACATGTCATATTAACCTATAAAATTAGTGTAATTCATAAAAAGTATCAAATTACATTTATTTGGGTATTTATAATATCAATTCTGTTAATATTTCATTAATAAGGTAATTACTGCATCAACATTGTGTCATAAATAAATTTAATGTCAAAAAATTATAAGTAAAATACCATTATGTAGGAAATATTTTTAGCTTTATAATGAATATTTATAGTAGAATTTATCTTATGTATAAACTTATATTAAAAATGTTTTAGTTATTAAACTTTGTTTTTAACTCTTTTAACTCTTCTTTAAATAAAATAATAATAAGTGTCCTAATCTAATCCAAGTGGACCTAAATCATCATATTTTATTCCTAAGGTTGTTCTTGGTTGAATTAAACTTATCCAATAGAATGAGGACACATGTTAGAGTAATAATAATATCATTTTTACCCTTAATTACTCTATTTACTATTAACCGTGGTGAAAAAGTAAAAAGTTACTATTCAACAAAAATTATTTTTATCTTATTGAACCACATTTTACTCCTTGATATTAACTGTGTCTCTTGGATTTTTGAAATTCTACTCACAGAAGCGGTAAAATTATGTTTTATGTAAATTTTCAAATTCTCATAGGAGGTGGGTAAAAGACGGTGAAAAGTTCAATAAAATTTTTATATATCTAAAATTATTATAAAATGACTCCAATGAATTAAATTAAAATTATATAGGTATTATGTCTCAATTTTTACCTAAAATAAATTTAAATAAAATAAATAATTATTTAAATAAAAGTCGGTTTTTAAATAGTAACCCAGTGTTTTCACTATTCATCAAAAATTGAAAGTTTTCAGAAAAATACCAAAAATTCACTCTAGGCTAATTTCAATATTCTGAATCAAAAAATGAAGTCCATTTTGAAAGATAAAAATTCAAAAATTGGGTATTACTATTCATAATGGCTAGTTTATATAATATTTTAATAACATATCGTTGTTTAGTGAAACATGGTATTGTATACAACACAAGCTATCGAGGAAGGTTGCTCTTGCGTGTAACGCAAGCCAAGAAAGTGTTCTGTGTAGTGAAAGAATCCTTTATATAACATTATACATAAAAATAAAATATTTCTCGTAAAATCTCAGGTGTTACATTCTACCCCCCTTAAAATGAATTTCACCCTCGAAATTCGTCACTTTGTAACAAACAGATGAGGATACCTCTCCCTCATCGTATCCTCAAGTTCCCATGTAGCTTCTTCTAATTGGTGGTTCCTCCATAAAACTTTCATGAAACAAGTGGTATTGTTCTGTAGGACTTTTTCACTACGATCCAGAATCTCTATCAGTTGTTCTTCATAAGAAAGATCTTTCTCCAGTGGCACAACTTCTGAGTTGAGTACATGTGAAGGATCGGGTATGTACTTTCTCAGGAGAGATACATGGAACACATGATGAAAATGAGAGAGATTCGGTGGAAGCGCCAATCGGTAAGCTACCTTCCCACCATGATCCAGTATTTCAAAAGGACCAATATACCTAGGGCTCAACTTTCCCTTCTTTCCAAATATTATTACTCTCTTCCAAGGAGATATTCGTAGGAACACTTTATCACCCACTTCAAACTCTAGGACTTTTCTTCGGTTATTGGCATAACTTTTTTGTCGACTCTGAGATGCTCTTATGTGTTGTTGAATAGATCTGACCTGTTCTATCATCTCATCAACAAGATCAGGTCCTAATAGCTTTCTTTCCCCAACTTCATCCCAGTAAGTTGGAGTCCTGTATTTCTTTCCATAGAGAGTGTCATAAGGAGCCATCTGAATACTGGAGTGAAAGCTATTATTATAAGAAAATTCCACCAAAGGTATGTGTTGATCCAAACCACCTTTTAAATCCATAGAGAAAGTTCTTAACATATCTTCTAGAGTTTGGATTGTTCTCTCAGACTAACCGTCTTTCTGAGGATGATAAGCAGTGATGAAACTCAACTTTGCCTCTAATGTATGCTGAAGACTTCGCCAGAAATTCTAGGTAAACCTCAGATCCCGCTCAGATATAATGGAAAGTGTTACTCCATGAAATCTTACCAATTCCTTCACATATATCCTGGCAAGATGATCCAGAGATAAATCTTCTCTAATAGCAATGAAGTGTGCCGACTTCGTAAGATGATCAACTATAACCCAGATAGCATTATTTCCTTTGGATGTTTTAGGAAGTCCAGTGACAAAGTCCATAGTGATGTTTTCCTATTACCATTCAGGTATGGGTAATGGTTGTAACATCCCTTTAGACTTCGGTCTCTCAGCATTAACTTGCTGACAAACCAAGCATCGAGAGACATATTCAGCAACATCTCTTTCCATTCCATCCCACCTGAAATACTCTTTCAGGTCCCTATACATCTTCATGCTTCCAGGATGAATAGAGAATGAAGAACTATGAGCCTCATCCAGTAGCTCCTTCTTTAATTATTGGATGGGAGGATCACAAACCCGATTCCAGAACCTTATTATCCCATCATAATCAAGGTTGAATTCAAGAACATTTCCCACCTTCTTTTTTATCTCTACATCTTCATTTTGTGCCTCTTTAATCTTCACATGTATATATGGTTGAACATTCATTTGAGAAAGATAAGATTCTCCCCTTCCATTATAATTCCAAGATCCATCCATTATAATTCCATAAATATTAAATCTTTTGTGATCCTCATAATGGATAATCTAGCATGGTCTTGTCGACTTAATGTGTCTGCCACCTTGTTTGCTTTCCCAGGGTGGTAATGAATTGAGAAGCTGTAATCCTTAATCAGCTCCAACCATCTTCATTGGTGCATATTTAGATCCTTTTGTGTGAAAATATACTTTAAACTTTTATGATCAGTAAAAATATCACACCTTTCACCATAAAGATAATGCCTATAAATATTTAATACAAAGATTATCGCAACTAACTCCAAATCATGAGTTGGGTAATTTTGCTCATGGATTTTCAACTTTCATGAGGCATATGCTATCACCGTATCTTTTTTCATGAGAACAAACCCCAATCCCTTCTTGTATGAATCACTGTAGATCACAAACCTTTCTCCACTACAAGGCAGTGTGAGAATAGGTGCACTGGATAACCTTCTTTTCAACTCCTTGAAATTCTCTTCACACTCCTCTGTCCACATGAACTTAACTCCTTTTCGAGTCAACCTGGTGATTGGATCATATAATCGTGAAAAATATCTCACAAAACGTCAATAATATCCAGCCAAACCAAGAAAAATTCATATCTCAGTTACTGTTGTTGGTCTCGACCATCTTTTGATAACCTCTATCTTTGCTGGATCCAAAGATATCCCCTCTTTTGAGATTATGTGACCCAAAAACGAAACTTTTTGAAGACAAAATTCACACTTGGTAAATTTGGAATAAAGGTTCTCCTTTATTAGGGTATTTAATAAAATTCTCATGTGATCTTCATGTTCTTCCTTGATCTTTGAATAGACAATAATATCGCCTATAAAGACTACCAAAAACTGATCAAGATAGTCTCTAAAGACTCTATTCATTAGATCCATGAAGTTAGTAGGGCCATTAGTAAGACCAAATGGCATCACTATAAATTCATAGTGTCCATACCTTGTACAGAAAGCCATCTTTGGTATATCCTCCTTTTTGACCCTTAATTGATGATACCCTAATCAAATATCAATCTTGGAAAAGTATTTACCTCTGCGTAGTTGGTCAAATAAGTCATCAATGCATGGGAGAGGATATTTGTTCTTGATAGTGATATTTTTAAGTTCTCGATAATCAATGTAGAGTCTCATTGATCCATCTTTCTTCTTAATAGATAGAACATGTGCTCCCTAAGGTGACGCACTACGGCGTATGAATCCCTTATCAATATTCTCTTGGAGTTTCATCTTTAATTCCGGCAACTCAATTGGGGCCATTCTATAAGGTGTATTTGAAATAGTCAAAACACCCGGTATGGGTTCTATTGAAAACTCAAATTCACGATTTTGTGGAAGACTCTACAATTCCTCTATAAAGACGTCATCAAACTCCCGTACAATGGGCATATTCTTAATCCTGAGTTTCTCTCCAACAATTTGAGATAGATAACCTTCATTTAGTGGAATCAAGACCCATAAGATGGATGAAATTTCCAATTGAAGGTTATGTTCATCCTTGCATCGATAGACGATCATAGATTGATCCAGAATTTGAAATGTGACTTCCCTTATTTGTAAATTGATATGAGATCCATATAAAGAAAGCTAATACATTCCAAGAATCACATCAAATTCCACTATAGGAAGAATCACATGATTTTCTGGAAGCACTTTCCCACAAACTTCAATCGGAGAATAATTATAAACTTTTGATGCGACTGTTGTGCCATTAGGGGTTGTCATAGCTAACTCAACATATAATTGTTGATGTAATACGATGACCCCCTTATAAAATTCTTCAGAAATAAAAGATTGGGTGGAAACAAAATCAAATAAAACATTTTCTACTTTAGAGTGGATGGTAAGTGTACCTTTCACCACTTCGTTATCGTACTCCACATCGCTAATATAAATTGCATGTGACTTTCCTTTGTATTTAGCCTTAAGAGTTTGTTGACATCGATCATCATCAAAAACCCTTGTATTAGGGAATTTATTAACATAATTCCCCATTTCCTTGCACTTGTAACATTGAAGTGTAGGAGGTGAACTCTGTGTAGCCTTTTCTTTGTTCACATCACTAGACATCTTCTTCCCATCATTGCGGCATTCAAATTCCCGATGTCATTCTTTTCCACATTTTAATCATTTACTTGTCCCATTAAGACAACTCCCTTCATGTTTCTTTCCACACTTTGAGCACAAGGAAAAACTCATCTTCTTTTCAGTGTGCTCTTTAGATTTTCCATTGAATTCCATTTTCCTCTTCTTATCAAACGCATATGACTGATGGGTTACTCCAATCCCCATCTCAACTGTGAGAGCACATTGAACTATTTCCTCGTAGCTATTGAAGTCCCTTATGGCTAATGCCTTCCAAAGACTTGGTTTTAGGCCACTAAAGAATCAATCGATTTTACTCTCAGGTTGAATAATAATTCCGGAAGCGTACCTTGAAAGTCTTGTAAAATTTGCTTCATAGGTACAAACAGATTCGTCATCCTTTTCTTCCAGTTCAAGAAACTCCTTCTACATATTTGTTCGAAAAATACGAGGGAAGTACTTATTGAAAAATAAATTCTTGAACTCATCCCATTCCATGGACTCAATTTCATCTCTTGGCCTCGTATTCTTGATAATATTCCATCATTGATCGACTTCACATTCCAAACGATTCATGGAACTTTTTGTAATACACACATAATCATAGAGAATCATTTATTAGTAGTCAACACTCACTGCCAAGACTTTCTTAGCAGACAAAGTCCATTTCTGAACTGAGTTCACTCCTCGTTTTAGTCCTATTTCACTGAACCAGATTAACCAGCCCTTCCATCCATGTATATCTCATGAGAAATAAATCTTTACCCAATGCATTGGAGGGAGATATAGGTCCCACCCATCTCATAACTAAACCATTCTTATGTGTTCCACAAAAATCATTAATCATATATCATAGCATAACCCATGTAATAAAAATGGGATTCTTAAACATCATGCCATCATATCATGATACATATAAGATAAAAGGACATCATAAAATTAATTCCATAATAACATAATAAAATAAATGTAAAAATAGGGATAGAAATATAACCCTATATTATCTTATATGGAAAATAATTTTGATAAAACACTTGAACCCCATTCTTGAGGAAATATCCTTTCTACTTCAAAAACATTTTTCCTTTCTTAACATGTCATACAATTTTAAACTAAATGAATTTGATTAAAAATAAACTTGAAAACTTTTAAAGGAATATGAATGGGAATAATGTTCTATGAAATCATAAAAAGCCATTCATGCCGTATAAGTTAAAAAAACATTCTTCTCGTACTTTGGCGGGAAAATTCGAAAAGTACTTCATTCTAAAAACGAAAAAAGATTCCGTTCATATCTTTTACTAAAAAATGACCAATGGGTAAAATTGATTTTAATCAATTGTATTAGGATATAAATAATATTACATATTGAGGAAACATAGATGTGGATGATAAATACACCTCAGTAAATACTAAAGTATTAACAATCTCAGATAAAAATGAGATTTTGAGATTTTCCCTTACCATTGGTCTGATATGATTTGTACGTGTCCGAAACTCCTGTATAATGATTTAAATAATGTAATTGACTTATTAAAGAATCATATTCATTGTTATGATATCATATATGGTCATATTCTTATCTTCTTATTAGTAATATTTTATTGCTACTTGTTATTCAGGTGTTCATTGCTTTATGTTCTTATGCATGTCCTGTCGAAAAAATTCTTATTCTTGTTTTTAGGTCATAGATACCACATTTAAAAAATGGTATTAGTGTAAAATATATCATATTTATTCATTCAATCCATTTATATAATCATTATTCAATGAATATCATGTAGAACGAGTCGCATCACATCGTGGAGATGGTAGGCCGTACGTACGCACGAGCGATGATAACATTCCCATGATCGTGGTATTGTATTGAAGTGTATGTATACTATTTCAGAATCAATATCACTTTACAATAATCATATATAGTTATTATTTACACCATTATACCCATCCAAGTAAAGTGGTGGTGGAAAACAGATTACACCACGGCGTGGAGACGGTATTCCGTACATACGCACGCGCGGTGATTTCTTTTTTCGTAGGATGGATAGAAAGTGAAATACGGTTTTTATATTTTTATAATAACATATATGTATATTAGTGATACTTATTTTATTACTTCATAATGAAACAACTAAATAATAGGAAGTAGAAGAAGAAATAAATTTGAAAGAATCGGTAACGGACATTACCTCTTCTTTGAAGCGCCTCTTCTTAATCTCTTCTTATGGCAGTAAAGATGGTATTTGAAGAATACCAGGACCTCTAGGATGTTTTTGGGTAAGTGGAGATGAGAAATTGGAAGGGTTTGGCCGATGTTGAAGGCTCAATGTGGTGTGAGGAGGAGAGGGAGGAGGTGCCCTTTTATAAGGGAGGAGAGGGGCACCTTAGAAAAAACTAAAAATATTATTTTATTATAAAGTCATATTTGGTTTTTAATAGCTCCAAATTGATTTATTTCGAATATAAGGTGGGTATGGGTCGAAATAATCTCAACCAATATATTTTCGACAAGTTTATGTTACTATTTTAAACTTATCATTTATATTTAACTCTAAGTTAAATAATTTTACTTTTATAGTGTCTTCTTGGTTTCTTACACTATATGGCTAATAAACTTACTATAACAAGCCAAACAAACCCAAAGTTGTTAATTATTAATATATATAACCTTATCTAAGTCATTTTTCCTAACCTTAGATTTTAAATAATAAAATAACAATTAGTAATATAATATTTGTTTTAAAAATGATTGAATGTCAATTTTGACACTATTTGGTAATTGATTTTTTAGAAAATCATAAAAGCATGATTAGTTCGAAAAAAGATTATTAAATCAATACTAACATGTTATATTAACCTATAAAATTAGTTTAATTCATAAGAAGTCTCAAATTACATTTATTTGGGTATTTATAAAATCAATTCTGTTAATATTTCATTAATAAGGTAATTACTGCATCGTCATTGTTTCGTTAATAAATTTAATGTCTAAAAATTATAAATAAAATACCAATATTTAGGAAATATTTTTATATTTCTAATGAATATTTATAGTCTAATTTGTCTTATGTATAACCCTATATTAAAAATGTTTGAGTTATTAAACTTTGTTTTTAACTCTTTTAACTCTTATTTAAATAAAATAATAATATGTGTCCTAATCTAATCCATGTGGACATAAATTGTCATATTTTATTCCTAAGGTTGTTCTTGGTCGAATTAAACTTATCCAATAGAATTATTACTTGTGTTAGGGTAATAATAATATAATTTTTACCCTTAATTACTCTATTTACTTTTAACCATGGTAAATAAAAGTAAAAAGTTACTATTCACCAAAAATTATTTTTATCTTATGGAAACACATTTTACTCCTTGATATTAACCGTGTCTCTATAATTTTCAAAATTACACTCACAGAAGCGGTAAAATTATGTTTTAGGTAAATTTTCAAATTTTCCTAGGATGTGGGTAAAAGACGGTGAAAAGTTCAATAAAAGTTTTATATATCAAAAATTATAATAAAATGACTCCAATGAATTATATTGAAATTATATAGGTATTATTTATCAATTTGGACCTAAAATAAATTTAAATAAAATAAATAACTTTTTAAATAAAAGTTGGTTTTTAAATAGTAACCCAGTGTTTTCACAATACATCAAAAATTGAATGTTTTCAGAAAAATACCAAAAATTTACCCTAGGCTATTTTCGATATTCTGAATCCAAAAATGAAGTCCATTTTGAATGATAAAATTTCCAAAATTGGGTATTACTATTCAAAATGGCTTGTTTTTATAATATTTTAATAACATATTATTGTTTTGTGAAACTCGGTATTGCATACAACACAAGCTTTCGAGGAAGGTTTCTCTTGCGTGTAATGCAAGCCAAGACAGTAATGTGTGTAGTGAATGATTTATTTATATAACATTATACATAAAAACAAAATATTTCTCATAAAATTTCGGGTGTTACAACCTCGGTGTTCAGCGACCTCCTAGTGCATAAGGAGGCTATGTTTTTTCCCCTCTCTATAGTTATGTTAACTATTGGTTAATCAGTTTGTGGATGTGATCTAGGTTTATGTGGGAGATAATATCCAGGGGTGTTTTGAGCTGTACAATGAAAAATATTGATCTTTGGGTTTATCGTCAATAGGGGAGAAGGAATAAATTCAGGAAATATGTGATAGACATGTAATGATTCTATGAAATGATGAGAATTTGGTGTTAGGAGGAGAAGGAATACAATGGACATGTAATTATTCTGTGACATGATGTGAATTTTGTGTTAGGAGGAGAAGTAATACATTCAAGGGATGTAATTATTTTGTGACACAGTAAGAGAATAGCTTGGGCATCTTTAAGAATTCCAAAACATGGGAACCCAAATCAAGCTTCCCCTCTTGTTTTATACACCGATCATTTCACATGTAGACTTAGAGAGTTGGTTGAGTTGATTGTTGTATTTCTGGTTTTTCTTGTGGCTCATGCTCTATTGAATTTATCCTGAGATTACAAAAAAAAAAACTATAGGGGGAGATTGTTGGAACCTTGGTCGTTTAGTGTTGGAAATAGAGTATGGTTTGTCTTTATTTTAAATCCTAATTAGAAGTTCATAATGTTTTCTGGGAAACATATCACACAGTTCAAGAAGACGATAATATTGAAGGTGGCATAGTTTCCTAGTGTTTGCCAATTTTTTGGGCCTGAAAATCAGAAAATGGTGAAATGTGTGTTTGGAAAATGGAGTTGCACAAAATTATAAAGGGTGTTTAAGAAGTTCTGTGTAAGGAATAATTTCGGTTCAGAATGTCAAAATATAGAAAAAGAAAAAAGCTTGCGCAATTCTTAAATGTGCGCAAAAGATGAGGTTGTGTAGAAGAATCTTTTACGCCCAATGCGACATCAAGATGGGTTTTGCATGCTCAGGAAGAATCTTGCATGCACTGACAAAGATGTTTTGGAAACATGTGTGCTGGGTTATCATGGCCTATAAATACAAGGCTACCCCCATGGAAGACTTAAGAATTTTCTAATGAAAATTTGGTCGCTCTGCTGGGCGAAGGATTTGAGTGTGAAAGATTTAAATATAGTTAACCATACACACAAGGTGTTCCTTTAGTCTAAAAATACCAAGTGAACCCTTCGATGTAGTTGTCTAAAAGATAGGTGTTTTGTGGAAAGTAGGGTTTGCGTGAAAGTCAACTTTGACAAAAATTCCCAAATCTTGTGAACAAGTTAAGGTATTTCACACAAGTGTGGTGTCATGATTCTGACTTGTTTTTGAATATCTGGTGTGTGGTCATTACTTTCAAGTTTATCTATTTAGGACTTCGATGCAAGTAGTGTCTCATGCTAGACTGAGACAATGACATCAATGAAAATCTGTAGAAGATATCACATGTTTATAAACTATGTAAGACTTATTCTAGGCCAGTGAGCAAGGGTGAGTTGACGAAAGTGTTCTGAAGGATGAAATGAGATATCCCTAAATTATTGTAAAGGGAGAGTTCTTGGCAGAGAGTGACTGTGACCGAACTCTTGTACTCCACAACTAATTAAGTTTAGTGGATTTTGGTATTACTGACACACTGTCGGTGTATTCTCCTTGGACGTAGAACTTTGTGGTGAACCATGTAATAATTATTGGTGGTATCTTTGCATGTGATTATTTATTTGTTTTGTATATCCATCATATAGGTTTAACGCATTCCTACCAACATGGGAACAAGATCCTTTCCTTTAAAATAAAAAGTTGACACCCCGATTCACCCCTCCCCTCTTAAGGGGTCTGATGGTTCTAAAAAAATAACCAATAAACTTCTCTCAAAAATAACTTATGGAAATATTTAGACCATTAAACTTATATGTTTCAATAATGGTTTAATATTGACACTTTTTACATATAAAAACAAAATACAACTTATTTATTTTCAAAAATACCTTGCGTGGTCTCTCCCCCACTTATAAAAGGACACCCCTCTACCGTATTATTCACACCTTCATAACTGTTTGGTTTAGAAAATAACTAAACAAATAACTTCAAAAAATTTATCCTATGAACCTAGGAGAATTATCTTGTACATAAATATAACCTAGGAAGGCTTCAATGAATATATAAGAAGTATACCCAAATAAGAGGTAACGTACTTCAACGAGCATCTTTATTTTATTTATTTCACCACCTCCAACAATTATTTTTAAAACGTGACGATATAATAACCTCAGTATATTACATATAATGGGACATTTTTATTATATGGTAATTACCTAAAAACTTCTCCACTTTAATCAAATGGGTTATAAAATCATTATTTTTGTGTATGATAGACTACCACCTCGCGAATCGATGTCATTCATTTTTTTAGCATCACATCTGACAGTTGAAAATAATGATGTATTTATTTTTTATATATTATTTTTATGATTTTTATATTATTATGTAACTATTAAATCACACATACCTTCATTTATTATATTTTTTGGGAATATGACAACATTGCTCATGTTTAAAATAGATTACCGCCTCACGAAGTGATTCGATTGATTCATGCTTTACACAGATTATATTAAGGATAGTTTTAACAATAATATGTAATATATATGACATAAAAATGATTCTATAATGGTAATATATCATTCAAATTAATTTCTTTCAATCTTAATAGAAAATCAAAACATCGTTCAGGCATATATACAACATACCATCTCCATGAATGGTACATTTCATTTTTTATAAACTAAATTTTATAAATTAATATAAATTAATATATAATGAATATATATTATATTTATATCATGGTTAAAATTATAAATATTATGAAACCATTAACAAATTAATAGTCCCAAAAATAAAAAATCTATATATATTTGATAAACCCACTGTTATTGCCTGAAATGTGATATTAACATGGAATTGTTAATAAAAGGATAATAAAATGTCCTAATAAAATCATATATGGTATGATATATATGAATATGGTTATTTAATGGATTTATAATAAAATTATTTTTTTATATATGAGTTTTTAAAGAGTATGAAGGAAGTCAAGACTTAAGGTAAGGGATTGTCGTCACACTTTTTTACTTCAATGAGACACATGCCCTATTCTCCACCTATTTATTTTATGTGGTGTATACAATATCCATGAACGTATTTTATGATTTTCATACTTAAAATTATGGGTATATACATATCCATTTTATAATCTCTCTTTTAGGGGGGTTGTGATTCAAAAGTTAACAAATCAATAAGGGATTTTTAGACTCAATTTTCATTATTTGGGACATAAGTTATGTTATACACCTATTCTCTTATGTAAGGTGTATATACTACCAATTTGATATGATATTTAATTAATATAATTAATTTCATAATATTTTATTTTTAATTTAATGTAATTATTTCATGGGGATTATGATTCAATATTACCAACATTTTAAGTGTTTTTTGCTGGAATCTCCTCGTTTATCCAGATTTTTTAAGATTATACTTCTAAATATTGAATATTAATATTTATCTCTCAAGAACTAATGAATTTTATTTTCCAATAATTATGTAATGATAATAAATGTTTTCACTTTATTTTTATCTCTTTATGTGCTCATGTTTTTACAATAATGTGTTTATGAAAAATCATCTTTTCAGTCAATACCTCATTTTCTTGCAAACCATTTTTTCTAAAAAAAGTTTTTAAGTTTTATTGATAGCCTTAAATTTATTTTTTCAATAAATTTTTACACATGTTTGACTTTTATCAATTTTTATAAAATTAATCTTCAAATTTAACACCTATTTGGATTTTATCAAACATGTTAATGGAATATTTGTTTTATCATGTACGATATGAATGAAACTTCCCATATTCATGGCCATTATTTTCTTTGAAGCTTACTTTATATGTATTCAAGTTAATTTTCAAATAAAAGGAATTTGAAAAAAAAATTAATAGCGTTTTTTAAATAGGAAATTAAATTTTCATTAAAATTTTTTAAAATAATTTTTAATGATTCCCTTATAAAATTTCATGGTTATTTTCATGGTGATTTTAATGGAAAATTATTTTCAAAATGTTTAATGTTTTAAAAATTTATTTTAAAAAATATATATTTTTCCTCAAGAAAGGTCCTAATTAATATTTTAAAATTATTATTCATATAAGACGACATTTTTTAATGTTATCTATGATTTACTAGGGATATGAACTAGGGATACCATTTTTTTCCTCTTAATGGTTTATTATGAGAAAAGGTTCATGAAACCCATCTATATCTCATTGGTTATACCATTATATAATTATAATGAAACAAAATTATTTTTTATAGGTTATTCTACGATGAAATAATAAAATGATTATGAAACCTATATATTTTCTACATTTTATGATACGATTAAATCATTATGAAACCCATTTCATATCATGGGTTATGATATGATGATTGTTTTATGATATTTTAGCACACATATTTATTATTTTTATTATGTGATGGTTGTTATTTTATAACCAAGGATGTTGATTACATTATAACCAATGATGGATGGGACCCATATCTCCGTCAAATTCATTGGGTAGAGATTTATATCTCATGAGATAGATAGGTTTGGAATGAGGAGTGAACCTAGCTCAATAAAGGAATTTTTCCACTATGATTGTCTTGGGAGTGGTCCTTGACTAACAAAATGGTTCATGGATTGAACCCATTCAACTATGGGGAAAGGGATACCACTATGGATGGTGGTGTGTCCCATCTAGGAGCTGAAATATCTAAAAAGAGGGTACACAGGTGTTTAGATGATTCAAGAAGTAAGTGCACGAGTGTTTATCCCATGCATAACATGTTATTAATTCCTTAGTGGGTATCCTTGACATATGATTTTCTAGGATTATTTGTTTTTCATAAATCTATATCTTATGCTAATGTTATGTTCTCATGGATCATGTTTTTTGATTTCCTTATGAGTTATATCTTATGAACTTCCAATATTTATGCCATAACTCATGTTTATGATCTATGATAGGTTTGGTATGAACATCATATGTTATATTCATGATCACATACCCTTATGCATATATTATGTTTTTATATGATCATAGATTTATATCTTTTATGTTTACCATTACTGAGAATCTAAGCTCACCCTTTCTTATGTTTTTCTCTCTAGGTTATAAAGAATGATTTTTATATTGGACAACTCAGGGGAAGAAATTTTTGGGAAACATTGAAGATATTTCATGAATTTGAAATATTGTGTTCCATGTTTCCAAAGTTAGTAAACTATTTTGGTCCTCATGTGTGTGTTTGTGTAATGTAATAAATATTCAAATAAAAAGATGTAATATTCATATATGAGAAGCTTGGGTCACTATGTTTCGTATCAAAAGAAATTTTTAATTAACGTTTGAAAACTAGGATGAGAAAATATTGAGATATCCCCAGGGATATTTCTAAAGATATTTCTAGGGATGTATATAAGAATAATTCTAAGGATGAGTCAATGCATAGAAAAATATCATGGAATTTTAGTAAAGGATAGAGTGCATGTTTTCCATGTAATTACATAACTTTCTAGATACAACAAGTGGATGTGGATCTATAATAGATGTAGTTAAGAAAAAAAAACCCAAAACACCATATTGAGCAAGAATTGATCACGAACTGGTGGATGATTATAGGCCTTGATTCACACCTCGTTTGAAACTCTTTGGAGATATGATTTGGAAATTAAAAAAATACTTACAAACCATAATTAAGGATTATAATAGATGAAGAATATGAATTAACTAGAATAAACTTAAGGTGTCATATATTAAATAATTTTTCATGATTTAGACTTGTTATAAGTGATTTTTTCATGATTATGTGGTTTTCCTCTATGATAAATGTTGCTAACACTATTTTTTTGTTTCATTCAATGGTTGAAACCAAAATAAAGTGGTTTAACATTTAATGTGATAGAAAAATTACTAATTACAAGATAAATGTGTTGATGAATGGAGTGAAAGACATTGTGATTATGCCTAATCAGTTTTCACACAACATAATTTATAATATATAACTTAACCAACTCTTAGAATCACAAAATAAGATAAGGAAAGAGTTTATTGAGAGTTTGGGTAGTGTATACCATGGATAAAAGAACATTAAATTTATTATATGTTTATAATATGGAAATAATCACCCACATTAATGTCTCAAAGGAATTATAAGATGTTTTGACTAAGGAAAAGTGGGAAAAAAAGTAAGTAACTACAAAGGGAAAATGAAAATTCCAATTAATGAAATGGATGGGAATATTGGTCTCTCTAATATATCATATAATTTTTAGTGCTTTCAATATTTAATGTATGGTAATTATGAAAATCAATTTCCTAGGGGGAATGATCAGGAAGAGAATCAGCAAGGTGGTGTTAGTAATGGTTACATTGTTAACGATTAGGAGATTATGAATGATGCATGAAAGGAATGAGGTATTATAGAATAATATTAGGAATCCTAATAAATAGATTAATTATGTGGTGAAATAATTGAAGTATTCATGTATTGGAATTTAGTAATTATAAAATATATAAGGATTATTCAGTATAATTTTTTCATTAAGTAATTTAAAGAATATGTTGAATGGTACTGATTACCGAGAATATTGATTTAATTTAATGTTTATAGTTTTTTTTTGGGGAAAAATGTTTATGGGAAGTTAAACCTTAATATATTATTGATGGTGAGAAAACGGAGTTTAGATTGAAAAAATAGTAGATAAATATGGAAAACTTAAATTGGACAGTATTGATGGGATCAGATCTGTTAAAAGATTTATTAACAAAGTGCAATTTGTTATCATTTATTGAGTTTATAAGATTATGGATATATGGAATAAAGTCAATAATCAGTTGTTTTATTCAAGGAAAAAGAATAATTTTTTCTTTAAATAATGTTTTATGGTAATTCATTTTATTACCATATTTTTATAGAATACATGATGATTTTATCCACATATTTGGTATGTAACAATCAGGAGTTTATGATGTTTAGGGGATTAATGATAAGTTAATTTTGGAAATTTAGTGACCTTATTTATAAAGTTTTAGATTTTAGTCCCTTTTAAGTGTAATAAGGTTAACCATTTTTGGAATGGATTCAATTGAATTCTAGATGAGGTTTTAAATATTTACTTATTAATTCACTATATGAAGATTTATCTCTATTGGATAACCAGTGTTAAATTTTTTTTAACAAGAGATAAAAGGAACTACTCATAATTATATTGTGGGCCTTATGATCCGTTGGTTCTTCAGTCATAAAAATTTCACCTTCATTTATCAAAGTACGCGATGAATCGAAAATTTATCAAGGCATAACCAAAGGGTGAGATTGTTCTTATGTTATGGAATGAAATCAAGAAAGTATATCTTATGAAGTAAATTATTGTTATAAAATGTTATCATGTTATCAAAATTTTTGATGATATTAATGAACTTTTTCAAAAATATTTTTTATGTTATTATTTTCATTAACCTTATCTGAATCAACCAAATTCATATGATCAATGTTCTCTATCACTCCCTATCAGTAGTTTTGTGTTAGTTTCCTCTAATATGTCAATGTTTTCACTTCTCACCTGTGTTCTCCCATTTGGAAAACATGTTGGTGTTTTTATATAGGAATGAAGTTATAACTTTCTATTTTTAAATAGGATGTTTTATTTAACCTATTAATGATGTGGGTTTTTATAAATCAATTTTCTAATGTAAAACCTTTGATGAAAAACACAAATATTAAGGGAGAAATTTATTTTGAGGTGGTATAATGTAACACCCTGAGATTTTGTGAAATATATATATACCTATTTAAAATAAATTTTATATTTTTGATATTTTTGTTTAGACACAAAAATAATTTTATATATATCTAAATTAAATACATATTTTTTACTTTTATTACATGAAACACCGATCTTAGTGTGCATTACATGCGACACTGAGTTTAAGTAAAACACAACATATTATTAAAATACTATTATGATCATTGTCACATAGCTTTTGGAATGGAGGTTATTAATAAGAATAATTTAATTATGAAATTATGTTTTACCCATTCATATAAAATTAATTCTTTAGTGACCAATTAATTAGAAATAAAAATAAAACACTTTTGAAAACAAAAGAAAATCTTTCTCTGAAAAAATATTTTTATGCACACAAGTGTGTTTTATATCAATAAATTAGCCAAATAAATATTGATTAGTTATTTTAAATATATATATATATATCATAATAATTTTTTTAACAATCATATAATGTGTTTTTTATTGAATAAATATGAATTAATTCAGTTTTATGCTTGAAAATTGTATTTTCTATAATGCAGTTTTGTGGAATTTTAGTGAACTTATAAAAAAATAATTTTTAAAAATTTTAGTATTTAAATTTGATAAAATAAAATTAATTTTTTAAATAAAAATTAAAAAATTATTTTTGGTTGAACATTTAGAATTTTTCTAAAACGTTTCATTTTTTTGAAGAATAGTGAAAAATACTTAATTTTAATTGAAAACTGTTTTTCACTTAAATTATTTATTATGTTAAATTATATTTTAATAGGTTTTAAAGTGGATTTATTTAAATTTTATATAAATTAATCTAATTTAGGTAATTGGAATCAATTTATTGTTGAAATTTTACATAAAAACATTCCAAACTTTTGAAGATTTTCTCTTCAAAACCCCCCTTTCTCATCACATATGTGTGATTAATTTGAAATTAAAATTTGAAAATTATATGAATAGAATTTGGAAAAATATATTGAATATTTTAAATCATAATAACGTATAATTTATAATATTCTCAATTTAATTTTTTAAGAAAATGAATAATGAATGTAGTAAAATTTAATTACCATTGTTAAAGTAAAAAATAGGTTTACTAGGGGGTTAAACAAAAGGGATATGGTTGAAAATGACATATAGAATTTCCTAAAAACTATTTCATGGAAATATTTATACCATTAAATTCCTATTTTTTTATAATTTATTAATTTGACCATTTTGGAATATGAAAAACACCGGAGCAAATATTTCTTTTCAAAAATACATAGTCTATCCTCCCACACTTACAAATGGACACCCCCCTCTCATCTCTCCTTTGAACTTTAAAACCAATTGTTTCTGAAATTACCTAAGAAAATAAATTCCCAAATTCCCTCCTATCAAACTAGAATTCTCATTTTGGAAATAAATCTGACATATTAATGATTTATTGAAAACCTATAAGGGATACCTGAAAAAGAGGTAATCTTCTTCAACGAGCATCCCTAATTTATTTATTTCTCCAAATCCTTGATTTTTTTTAATTTTTTTTATAATAACCACTATATATTATAGAAATTTTAATATTTTAACTTTATTTTAATGACCTAAAACTTTCTCCACTTCCATCAAATGGGTTACAAAATCATATTTCATTGGTACGGTGGACTTATACCTCACGAACTGATGTCATTCATTTTACCTTTATTACATACCATGGTTAGAAATAATGATGGACTTATTATTTATATATGATATTAATAATATTTTATGATTCTATAATTATTTTATTACACATACCATCATTATGTTCATTTTTTTTGGAATACTATAACGTTCCTCATGTGCACAATGAACTACCACCTGATGAAACAATGTGATTTATTCATGATTTAAAAGGATTGTTAAATGGATTGTTTTAATGAAAATATGTGTTATATTAGAAACAAATTACTCTTGGATGTAAATATATCATTTAACTTTATTTATTTTAATCCTACAAGAAAATGGAAACAACGTTCATGCCTACATAAGACCCGCCGTCTATATGAATGATGTATTTCATTTTCTATCAGATAAATTTTATATATTAATCTAAATAAATATATGATTAATATAATTTATATTTTCATAATGTTTAAATTTCTGAATATTATTATACCCCGATCAAAGTTAGATTAAAAAAATAACAAATCAATACACATACAAAAAACAAAGTAGTTATTGACCAAAACACAACTTTAACATGGAATTGTTAATAAATGGATAATGAAAGGTCACAAGAGAATAATATAAGGTATTATATATAAGAATATGGTTATTTAATATATTTATAAAAAACTTATATTTATTATATATGAGTTTCTATTGATTATGATGGAAATCAAGATGTAAGGTGAGCCATTTTCGTCTCACTTTTTACTAATGTGAGACACCTACCATATTCACCACCTATTTCATTTATGTGATGTTTATAATTACTATGAATGTATTTTATGATGATTATAGTTAATATTATTTTTATTTAGACATCCAATTGATTATATATCTTTCAGGGATTTTATAGTTCAAAATTTAATAAATTGATAAGTGATTTTTAATCTTAATTTTCATTCTTTGAGACGTAAGTTCTGTTATAAACATATCCTATTTTATGAGGTGTATATAATTCCCCTTTGACATGAAATGTCATGAATATCATTATTTTCATGATATTTTAATTTTCATTTAATTTCATTATTTCATGGGTCTTACGATTTAAAATAACCATAGGGATAAGAGCTTTATATTACAATCTCACCCATTATCAGGATTTTTTAGGATTATGTTTCCAAAGATAAAATATTATGATATATCTCTCACAAAATCATGTATTTTATTATACTATGGTTATGTGATGATAATAAATGTTTTCCATTAACTTTAATCTCTTTATGTTCTCAATATTTCAAAAGAATTATTGTATGAAAAATCATCTTTTCAATTGAAAACTATTTTTTATCCAAAATGATGTTTTATAAAATTGTTTTTGATATCCTATAAATTATTTCTGAAATAAAATTTTACCCATTTTCAATTTTTAATATTTTTAAAAAGGAATCTTTACGCAATTATAAAAAATAATCCCTATTGGATTTTATCAAAAATAATAAAGGAATATTTGTTTTAATGTATATGACATGAATAAAACCTCCTATCATCATAAACATTTTTTAATTTTAATATTACTTTATATGATTTCAAGGTTATTTTAAAATAAAAGGTTTTTCCAAAAAACCATAAATGTTTTTTTCAATGAGGAAAGGATATTTTCCACTGTAGTAAAAAGATTCTCAAAAACATTTTTATAAAACTTGGACATGAAAGAGAACAAATGTTCAACCGAAGAGAGAAATAAAGTTAATTTTACTAAAAAACATTATTTTGGTATCTTTAGTTATTAAAGAGATTAAAATGAAATTAAAACATTTATTATAAAAAAATAACCATATTATAATAAAAATAATGTTATTTTATAGGGTTATATCCATAAATTTTGTCATTAGAAACATAATAAAAAACAACCCTGATAAATAATGAAATTGAAACATAAATCCATTATCACTTTGGTAACATTTGAATCATAAGACCCATGAAATAAGTAACCCTATATAGAAATTTAAATACCCTTAAATTTAAAAATTATCATCATAAAATAAAATCATGGGTAGTATATAACCCAGACAAAATAAACATGTGGTGAATATAAAAGATGCCTCACATGAATAAAAGTGAGAAGAAAATCCTTTACCTGATGTCTCAAATTTATTCATACATGTTAAAAATGAATGAATAATAATTATTGGTTTATTATAAATCTATTATATAACCATACTGATGTATATCATACCATTTATTATTCACTTATAACCTTTTATCACATGCTTATTAAAAATTCTATGTTAAAATCACTATTTCAGGTAATTAGTGCTTTATTTTTCATATATGTTTTGGTTTGGTAGTTTTAGTCATTGTACTTTGATAATAGTTCTATAATATAAATAATTTTAATAATTATATATATAATAAATATTCATTATATTCAAATTTAGAGTCATCCATAAAATTAGAGATAGAAAAATAAATTACATCATTCATGGTGATGGTAGATCATACGTACTCATGAACATTATTTCCATTTTTCAAAGGATGGAATGAAAAAAAGGTTAACAATAACTAACCTTAAAATAATAATTTTTTATCATAAATATAATATAAATTCATTAAATATATCTTTATAAAAATCAATGTCAAAATAAAATTAAAAATGAATCTCATCACTTCGTGGAGGCGGAAATCCCTACAGGCGCATGCGTAGCATTATCATTTTCCAATGGATTGGAAGGTAAGATGGTAGATATGATAATATAATTCCATAATTATAATTATTTAATTAATATCATAAAAATATGTTAAATTCACTATTATATTCATTACAGAGAAGCGTTGATGGAATATGAATTTCATCGGTTTACGAGGCGGTAGTTCGTTGTATACATGATTGATGGGTTTGTTCTAATTTAACAGAAGAGGTGACAAATATATGTTATGAAATATAGATAATAATATTTTAGTATATTTAACAGACTGGTGATATTATTTTTTTAATAGTTAAATTATATTTTATGTAGGTATAAGAATAAATAAAATGAAAATGAAATGTTAATAACTGTACCACTTCTTCAGACAACCTCCTTAGGCTTACACCAAAATCCTTCCTAAGAGAGTTTTATAATCAAAAAATGACCTAAAGTTTATATAAATTAAAGTAATTAAGGTATTTAGATATTTAATTTCTAAACTAATAGGGTTTTAAGTGTGAATTAATGACAATAAGAGGTCTCGTTTTATAAGCGAGGGGAACGACATTCTTGTAAATACACCAAACTATTCAATAATGGGAAGTCACAGAAAAAAATTCCAAAAAAATTGATAAATAATTAATTTTAGGGAAGATAAGGCTAATAAAATCCTTATAAATTAAAAAAAATGTTTTAAACGTGTTATTCTCTTTACCTCTAAGGTTATGAACTTTTACCATTTTAGTTTTCACCACAGTAACTAGTTTTTTTACCATGGTAATTTATCTTTTATGCCTTTAAATAAAATGATACTTACTTGATAATTTTTAAGTACTAATTCTAAATATTAAAAAAAAATATCAAATATAAAACCTCTGTGTATGGAAATTTAAATTTTACACAAGATCATATAACACGCAAAACCCAGTTTTAACCTTAACCATGATAATTAATTTTTATGGTTTTACAATTCATTATATCCAAAAATTTATTTAACCATATCAATTAATAATGATTACAATGATTAAAAATATAGAATCAATTTTACCAAATTCAATGCCTATATATAGAAACATTTAATTTAAAATTAAACCCACAAATGTTTCTGAAAAGATATTTTCCAAAGCAGTTTTTTTGTTAAGTATAATTTATTTTTTATCAAAATAAAAATATAATTAAAATGATTTAAATTATACAAATAAAAAATAAGTAAACTAATATTACATTTAAATAAATTTTAATACAAACTATTACTTTTCTAATGTTTTAATAAAATAAATTTTTAATAAAGATAAGTATATTTCACAATATATCGAAAAATTAATCTTTTTTGAAAATTATCAAAAATTAATGATAAGAAAATTTTTACTTATTGATTTTAAAATAAATTTATTTATGTAAAATATTTTTTCTAAAATTGAAAAAAATTAATTTAAAATAATGTGAAAAACATGAAGAAACTTCTTTTTAGAATAATAAAAGTACATTTTTTAGTATAAAACCAGATTAATTATTATCTCATGCATAGGAAATATATTAGATAAATTATAAGAAATTTTATAGAATATATTAACGAGTCCATGTTTAGATACATCATTGAGAAGGGAAGAAAGTGAATAAGTGATGGACCTTTTCCAAAATTTATTCTGTTCTAATCAAACTTTGTGTTAGGTTAAGATCATGATCCCTCATTTATTTGAGTGACAATTTTCCCATATGAAAAAAACTTAAAGAACTAAAAAAATCTCCCACATATTTTTATAAGGCTCACCACTAATGTGGGTTACTATGTCCTTGTATTTTTTTCAATAATATGTGACACAAATTCTACAATAGTTATAAGAAATGTGATTATCAGTACAAAAAAATACCCCAAAATGCATGACAAAAAATCTCCCATAATGCCTGATCACTACTGATTACAATAGGCTATCTCTCTATGGGATATTTAGAATATCATCCAACTAGTGTTATTTATACTGAATCCCACTAGTTCATCTATCTCCTAAAAATATCTAGTTGTTTATACTGGAATCCCACCAGTTCTTCAATGAATTCCTTTGGTGAATAATTCTTAAAGTTTCATTGTCTTCTGATTCATTGATTTGTTGGACTTATTTTTATTCAAGTCCAGTCTATATAATCTTATGATTATCTATTGACCTTGCTCACAATTCCCAAAACTCAATTATTCTCATGCATGCATGTTCTCACATGAATGTGTATTCCATGTACCATTAAAATAATTTTCTCAAGAGTATGTGTAACACACTATTCACTTTTTCTTATCTTCAGTCACTAGGTATGCACACACTATCCACAACTCAATTAATAAGTAAAATCATGTACGCAACAAGACATGAATTTACTAATAACCACATTCTCTACATAATAGTATGCTTGATCTTCTCAAACTCAACCCTTTTTCACAAAAGTGTAGTAAAATAACAGTATCTTAAAGTAAGTATTTTTACACCACCTATTGTATTCACAACGTGTGTGTATAAAAAACCCAATACAAAAGAACATACTCACCATTAGAAGGGAAATGGTGTACTATAACTATTAAATCTTTCATGAATCTATGAGAGTGTGTTTTCTTAATGATCTTCACAAAATCAAGGGATATGCTTTATAGTAATATCCTGATTACATTACAGATCTCAGATCTTTTCAAAACAAAATGAGTGCGTCCATAAAATATCATCTAGTTTGAGGGTTCTCATCTTCTACCCACAATCTTAGAATGTGAAAAACCTATGTTTTTCATGAATGAGAGAGATATTTAGTGTTTTTGTTTCTTTGAAAATGATAATTTCTCACACTCAACAACAACATGACCCTAATGTATCAAATAATTATATTAAAAAATCACCATCATAGCTAGTGCACACTACCTTATATCAATCACACAATGCCTTACCTCATGCTTTGTGATTATAGAAATCACCATCCTCCGAAAAAGCATTTTTCAATACACTTCACATACATTAATTGATCTTTTTTAAATATGAAAATTAATATTCATGGGGATTAAATACTTTTCAAATCATTGGGAGATTAAAATGGTTATTATAAGACTTCCCTTGGATCATCAGAGGTCTCTACTTGAAAAAATCCAATGAACAAAACTCCTTTAATGAGATGCAGGAGAAGACAACAAGCCATGGTCGATCAGATGGCTAGGATAAAAAAATAGACGGTTAAGATTATTTCTATGTTTTTCAAAGGTGGAAAACAGTAATTCACTTCACCCCACTTAGAAATATATAGGGTTAAAAATCTCCATTATATTATAAGGTACCAAATCAACCTACTAGAAATGCTAACCAAGAACTCACCTCACTCAATGGCATCACCCCATGACTTCCCTCCTATAGGGCATTGTGTTACCCTGTATGGTGGTTGTATGATGCTACCATGATCGTCTGTAGGACACCATAAATCAAATCATTCTCATATTCCCATGCAGGATGGATGGGGTGTAGATTACCCACCTAAGAAGTGGTATGATCCTCCTAGGCTGGATGGTGTGGGTAAGCCCAATTTTTTATATTTACTAAATTAATAATGTTATCCATATTCCATGTAATACCAAGACAACCAACTCTTAGAAATAAACATTAAAAAAATTAAAACCTCATGAAAAATAAGTGATTTTTCCTGGCCTCCTCTTTAACCAAATAGTGATGTAACATTTTGTCCATTAATAAATAACACATGTATTATAAACTTAAGACCAACTTAACAATTATCACAATTAAAGGTTACTTCGTCTGAAGAAACTATTCAAATCAAAAAATATTTCCCAACATCTAGATAATTATCCAAGGATAATTCAATGGAATAACATCATAATTAATTCACTGTAACACTGCAACATTTAATTTCAAGTATGTGAAAATAGTTACAACAATTATAACACAATTATTACTTTAATGAGATTGGGTTCTTCAATCCCCCCCTATGGATTTGTTGCAAATACTTATTTTAATTCCAATTTCAATGTTTTCTTCTCCCTTACATAATAATAAAACAAAAGATATATGTTAAAAATGTTTCTCACCTCATTTTTCTACTGAAAACATGAACACACCAATTATATGAAAATTCCATGATTAGTTGAAAGAGAGAAATAATCTCACTTGGTTTTCTTAAAAAAGTACCTTTAGTTAATCAACTCTAAGTCTATATAGGCTACCCCAATGTTGAAAACAGTAGAGATATAACCATGGATGTCTAATATATCCATAAAATTCCTTGTATGTAAAATCATGCAAATAACATCTCAATATTCATTCATGGAGTTTAATATAATCACATTTATCAATGAATCATACACACACTTCAACGAACACATCAGGGAGTTTATGTGAAAAAGATAAAACTACCCATTTGTTTTATTTTATCATTAATCATGAAATATTCTTTAATTGATTAAATATAACAATTAATAAGAATGTATGAATGTTTGAATAGCATACCTTGACTATGGAATCCCTCCTTTTTATTACATAACTTTCCATTTCATTTTATAAATAGAGGATCATTAAAGTCTAGTGTCATGGGAATCAGGAACAATAAAACATGAAAAAAATAAAAAAAAATTCTAATACACATATAAGGATTCATAATAGGTTCATTCTAAGTACAATTACTATATCTCATAACATGGAGACATACGTCATATTAAAGGGTGAGGAGAAGGCCCACTAAGGAAAACAAGGGAATCAATTTACTTGTGTAATCAATAAGAACTTGATAAAAAACATAAAGACATGAGAAATGGAAGTAGAGAGATTTAATAATGAAAATAACTTGAACCATTAAATGAATATGTGTCTAGAACATTTAATTTAGTCATTCATGAACATATATCACCATGGTTCATTCCTAAGGTGTCATAAAAATTACCAAGGGTATTCACCAAGGTATCTTGAAACTTGTCATCTCTAGAGATTAAATTCCTTACTCAATGCATTGAAGCGCTATCATGGCGCGCCATTAATATGTATTTACATTCATGTGATCATCATAGATCATAATAAAACATTTCATAAATAATCCATAGAGAATAAAAGAAATGGGTTTTATTTCAAAATCGTGATGTTTTGAAAGTTCTTAAAAAATAAGATCATTAGGTCAATAATATCCCATGGAAAGGGAGTGAGAGTTATATATATGTCAATTAATAAATAAAATATATCATTTCTTTGTATTAATGAATACCCATAGAAAATAAATTGTTATGGGTATTCACATTAGTAAAACAAAGGAATTTATTGAGAGAAAGAGAGAGGAATTTTCAGATTAAAATTCTGCAGCATTACTGCTACATAACATCCTTTTAGAATACATTAAAAAGTGAGGGTACAAGGGTAACCCAATAATAAATAACTCATAATAAAATATAAAGGCCTAATAAAATTGAGATAAAATATTTTATGGATATTTTAATGTCATAACACATGAACATGAAACCTGAAAGGAAAGAGATGATGCGATTTCTTTTAAAAACATTCGGCAGCCTAACAACGTCACTTAAAAATTTAGAAAAATCAAATGATGAGAGAAGAAATGGCCACTAATCATTTGGAAATGAAATGTTCAGTAGTAAATATATATAATAAAAAGTCCCCACATAATAAAATGGAACAATAAGACATAACATAAAGGAAGTAATGACTTAAAAGAGGAGGGTGAAAGGTTCCTCTACCTTGAAGAGTAACGTCAAAATCATGAAGGTCAGGACCTTGGAAGGATTGAGGGAACCTTGGGAGGACTAATTTGGAGGTATAAATACTATATATTCGTTTATAAGGATTTTTGAATGAAATGAATGAGGGAATGGATTGGTATTTATCAGAAAAGTGAGGGAATTTTTAATTAATTTTGAAGGGACACCTCATCGGTGGTATTTGAAAAACCACGGGCTTGCCCATGGTATTTGACCATGATATTGGCCACTTGGTACCCCTTGTAATGCCCTGACCCTAGTTACCCAGAGTCGGTGCATTATTACATAACATTGGAATGATCACAAGAAAGATCAAATCTCGAAAGACCGATTGGTTTAGTAGCCTTGGAAACACTAGATATATTCATAAGTTTTACATTACATCATAAAATGAAAAACTACTACAACAACATAATGTCTCCATATTCCACACTCATATCCCCACATAATATCCCTGCAGGTCATTCATAACTTACTTCTTCACTTCCTGGGAAAAATAAAACATAGAAAAGGGGTGAGCTCAAATGCCCCGTAAGGATAACAATATAGCGGAAACTTTCATAAATAAGAATAAACATTTAAGGAAATGTATAACTAAAACAAAAGCCTTTCAAACATTAACTTTCAACATGGTATGGCATAAAAAAATGAAATAATGCCATTTACTTATTCACATGGATATTCTACTAATCGAATAATCACATGAAAAAATCAATAACCATTTTCATAATGTTGGAATGCATAATGCCAGACTATCATAACCACATATATAAGGCCTCATTCCACGACTACAAATAAGATTTTGTCAAGGCCTTGTTCCAAGACACTAGTTTGTCTCATGAGACCTATCGATGCAATTTTTTTAGAAGATACTTACGTTTAAAATTTGCTAAAATACACTCCAGTGTTTTTCTGAAAACATTATGCAAGCTTCTAAAAACAAAATAACTAATTCTGAGACTTCTCAATTAATTACAGGCCATGATGGGTCCACTCCCAATCCCTTCCTGTCTCCCAAACTCGAGAGTCAGGTTTTCTGAAAACATTTTTAAGCTTGCATTAAATACGTATACATTTGCACTGGATTTTCATATATTTGAGAGAAATATCTCTCTTTTGAAATAATTTAAAAATAACATAATTAAAAAAGAAAACCTTTTCTTTTAAAATATTCTTATAAGCTTGTAAGGTAAGCTTTGACGATTTTATAACGGCGGTAAATAGCCGCACCCACCGTATAAGTTAAAAAAACATTCTTACCTTAAATTTATCGAATGGTAAAAAGTTCCTTATTTGGAAAACGACGGAAAGATTCCTTTAAAAACACATAAGGGTATAAATTAATTTAACCCATATTCTTTTTAAATAGTAAAAATGTTTTGAAATACATTTCGAAGAAACATGGATGAAGATGATAAAGAGATCCCAGTAGATAATTACGTAAAAACAACCTCGGATAATGAAGAGATTGTGAAATAACCCTTACCAATTTGGTAACTTATGAAACATACAACCCATGAAAGAGGTATCACACAATGAATATGTAAGTACACATAAATTAGATTGTATTACACAAAGAATATAATTATGGGCAGTACATACACCACACAAAAGGTAATGGTGGCAATATGGCATGAATCTCACAGGAATAAGGAGTGAGATGAAAACCCCTTACCACGTTAATCAACTGAGTCGTATGGCCAAAAGTTAATAACCACCAAATTATTTACAGAATAACATGAATATAAAGAGAATCATGATAAAATATATCAAATTTCTGTACACAATACACCACTTTCAATAATTTAGTGGCGAACAATGGAAATCTCACGGAATTGAATGTGAGATAAGAAAATCCCTTACCTTGTACTTTTCCTTGGTTGGGGTAGGTTAACCTCCTGTATAATGGTGAAATAATTTTTATTAAATTATACAAGAATCATATATATTAATATGATATCATATATGATCTTTTAACATTGATTTGTTAATAATATCTTAGATTATCGTCGTTTCGGGTGTTAACTTACTCATTTTCTTTTATATGTTTTGTTACATAAGCCATGTTTGTTGTATATTATTCATATCCAGAATGATATCAAGTCCTTAAAAATCATTTTTAAATCATCAAATGATAATTATACTTGAATCGATACGATGGAAAATGAATCTCATCGCGTTCGTGGAGACGGTAGTCCGTACGTACGCACGAGCAACAATATCATTCTTTTGATATTAAAATAATATATAAATGGATGTTATATCATATATACAGAATAATTAACATGTTATATTTATTATTTACATGAGTTACATATCATTTTTATACCCATCCAAAATAATAATATATTGAATAACAATTACACCACGACGTGGAGACGGTAAGCCGTACGTACGCACGTATGGTGACATGTTATTCAAAGGGTGGATAGAATACTGAATATGGTTGTAACATATTTATAATAACATCAAAATATATGTGAGATACTGGAGTTATTATTTTATAATGTTAACAACAAAGGAATAAGAAGTGGAAGAAGAAATGAACTTGGAAAAAGGGTGGTGAAATCATTACCTCTTCTTCGGGTTCTTCCTTTTGATTTGATCAAAAGGGCTCATTAGGTTGCCTTTCTGATCAAACTAAGGCCTCTAGGTTGTATTTAGGGAAGTTGGGAGAGTATTTGGGCAGAGTTTGTCCGAACCAAAAGGCTTTGAAGGTGTGAAGAAATGAGAAGGAGGAGTTCCCTTTTATAAGAGGGGTGAGGGGCACCTTTGGAAAAGCTAGAAATATTAATTTATAATAAATTCATATTCGGTTTCTAATGGCTCAAAAGTTTATTATTCAAAGGTTAAGGTGGGTATAGGTCGAAAATCACTCAACCAATAGAATTTAGACAGGTTTGGGTACTTATATTAAACTTATCTTTAAGTATTAACTCTAAGTTAATTAGTTTCACTTTTACAAAGTCTCTTTGGATTTTTATATAATATGGTTAATAAACATACTATATACATACAAGAGACCCCCAAGTGGTCCATTAATGAGGAACCTATCATGATATAAGTCTCTTGGCCGAACTTTAGATTTTTAGGAATTTAATATCAATTAATAATATAATATTTGTTTTAAGAACTCTTTTATGTCAATTTTGACACTATTCAATAGTTGATTTTTTGTGAAAATCATAACAGATTGATTACTTCTAAAAAAGTCCATTAAATCAATCCTAATATATCATATTATCCTAGAAAATTAGTTTAATTCATTAAAAGTTTCATATTATATTTATTTTGGTATTTATAATATCAATTATGTTAATTTTTCACTATTATAGTAATTACTGCATCATCATTGTGTCATAAATAAAATAAATTATTTAATGTCTAAAAATTATAAATAAAATATAATTATGTAGGAAATCTTTTTTTATTTCTAATGAATATTTATAATCTTGATGCCAACATATATAACCCTATGTAACAATTGTTTTGCTAAAAGATATATGCTTGTGTCATTTTTGTATTCATTTTACCTTAATTAAAATAAAGTGTCATTATCACTTACAAGTGGATCCATGGGGTCCCAAAATCGACCCAAAGATGCCTATGGACGAACATGTATCAACAAATAAGGCTAGGACACGTTTTAGGGTAACTTAGTATTATTATAATATTATTTTTTAACCCTTATTTACCGGATTTACCCTTAACCATGGTAAATAAAATATTTACCGCAGTAATTATTCAAAATGTCTAAAAATAAAAGTTACCTATTTACACAATTTGAACATCCTGATTCCAAATATGGAATCCATTTTTCTAAATTCAAAACACAGAAGTGTAAGAAATTAATTTAAAATTAATTCCCGCTGTCAAAACAAAAAGCGTGTTTTTAAGAGATAATAACTATCAAAAGATTGACACTTGTTTATGTTCGGTTTAATTGTAAAATTATGACCAATGACCAACATCATATTAAATGGTAAAAATATATTCTAAATATACTTTAAAACCACCCAAATTCACAATTTATCACTATTAATTATTTTGATTAAAAAAGTTGTTTTTAATTAAAATTTAGTAATTTTCACTATTCATCTAAATATGAAAGATATCCGAAAAGTACCAAAATATCACCTTAGGATAAATTCGATATTCCGAATCAAAAAATGAAGTCCATTTTAAAATATAAAATATATATAATTTCAAAAAGTAGGTATTACTATTCATAACGGCTAGTTTGATTGGTTGTGGTGTGTGTTAAAACTCAAGGTTGCGTACAACACATGCTACTGTATTATTCAAAGAAAGCGTACCGTGGAAGCTTGGGATGTTTCATTTTAAATTTTTGATGTCCCCATTTAGTCAAAAAGTTTAAAATATTGTATTTAAAAAGGGTTCACTATTAAAAGTTGATAAAAGTGCAATACTGAAAATGAAATTGTTCTTGCATTATGTCGAAGATACTCATAATATGGAAAAATTATAAGGATTATATAATGTTTAAAATTTAGTTAATACTATTCATAACCTCTTTTGAATGGATTTTTGGTAAGTCATGGTGCAATTGAACTCGGTGTTGCGTGTAGTGAAATTTATTGAATTATTTTGAAGAAATAACACATTATGAATTCTTGGGGTGTTACATTCTCCCCTCCTTCAATAAATTGGGTCCTCGCAATTTGAAATTGTTCTTCGAAAATAAAAGGTTGAAAGTAGATAATATATTTGTGGGAAAACCCACATCAGAAATTGGGTTACTAAAATTTAGTCTTAATATGAGGAAAAGAGAAATCAAAGGGTCACCACCAAATTATGATCTCGATTAGGAGAACATTGGTGGCAATTAGAGACATATAATTGGAGGAAAAACGTAAATATTTATAGGTAGTGATTGAGGTCATAAATCACAAACATGTGTAAAATCGAGGTCCTTAAATTCATCAATCTATGATGATTTGAAATACCATCGGTTCAACAAAACATAGGGTATTAGGATAACACATTTTTGACGTTTCAAAATATCTTAGTTGAAATCCCACATCGAAAAATGAATTAATGAGGCCTCTATTTAAAATAAAGAGTCGAAAGTATGAAGATTACCGAAAATAACACATAATAGGGTTCCATGTAGGAAAATATGGATATGGAAGAAAAATATAACCATCAATTATCTGATGGAGAGTGGTAGAGAACATGGCTATGAAAAGGCCAACAATCCCAAAGCCATAATTTAGTGATGATTTAAGGTATCATCTAGGAAAACATTTTTGTTCTAAGTTTCTTTTCTTAATGTTGAGGAATTTATTCATGAGATTGGCTATGATCATAAGGAGATATACTTACTTTATAATTAGTGTTTTATCCATTAATAAATTTCTACCACAAACTCATCTTTCACTGTAAAAGATAATAGAATGTAAAAAAAATTCTATTTACACTATTCGTATAGGGTTCCAAAATAAACGAATTTATAATTCATCTACAAGATCTTTTAATAAAAACTACATTATTTAATCCAGGACATCTCGTGGGCCAGTGGTAGGTGATACACCCTTGTCGCCCTTCGGTTGCGGGTTCAAGTCTCGCAGCCTTGCCGGACGCGACGGGTTGCCGCCCGACCTCCGGGTTGTCCTTTTATGGAAATCCAAAATAATCCAAACTAGAACTATTCAAAATACTTCTGTCCAAACTCACAGTCCAACATTCATAAGGAAGGTAAACATAATATAGATCCTTTTTACCCCGTAATAGCATATGAATACCTTCATCATGTATTACCATATTCCTTATTGATTACATTCATGCTCCCTTATTCCATATAGAATGCTGGATATACTTCATTAATCCAAAAATGTTTTAAACCCCAACAATGATGGAATATACAAATCATTAATCAGTTCCAAGGTAGTCAAGAATATCCAATATAATTTATCCAAAACAATCACATATTATTCCAAAATCACTACCTCAGTATCAGAACTATATTATGATTTATCATTCTCTCAACCATATATTTTCCAAAAATTTATCCTACTATTGAGTCACTTTTCTTTGTTCCACACAATCTCAAGTCCTTAATAAAAAACTACTATAGTACAATCCTTATATACTCCATAATTATTATAACAAGTACATTGTTGATACAACACTCAAATGACATAATCAACATAAGAACTCTAATCATTCCTCTTCATTTGTGGTAGTATCATAACTTGATTATTATCCAATAACATCATTTGCGGCATATTCTGATGACTGGGACATAGGTTCGCATAGTGTCCAAACTCCTTGCAAATGAAGCATTGTACATTTGAAACCATTTTATTACCCTTGCAGTCATGTACTTTGTGCCCTTTTCCACCACACTTATAACAAACTCCCATTCCTTTCAGACAAGTTCCAGGGTGTTTCTTCCCACAGTTATCACCTATGGGAAAATTCTTCTTTTCCCTCTTCCCTTTATCCATCTTTCTCTCTTCCATCCTTTTCTTCTCTTGCTTCCCTTCAAAGCCATATGAATCAGTAAAATCTTTACTTATCTTATCAACACATGATATTATTTCTTCGTATGATGATAATAAATGGGAGACTATTTCTCTTATAAATTCTGGCTTAAGGCCATGAAAGATATGATCCTTCTTTCTCTTTGGATCATGTGCATTGCTCGAGTTCTCATTCCTTCTACTGAGAGCCATTTCTAAACAATGGCATACACTAGATTAGTTTATGAATAACAATACCTAATCCCAAACTTGTAAGACACATAACATAAATTAAATAGTTTATGGATATAATCCATAATCATATAAATTTCTCCTTTGAGGAAGTAAATCCACATAAACCCTTCATAATGGTTTGTAATGAAAATGAGAATTATCCTAAGCATATCCCCCGGGAGTGTCGTAACCAAGAGTGTAGCAAGGCACGTTGTCGTGCACCAGTTCCCGTTCGAGTCAAGCTCAAAGCGGTGTTTTCGGGTTTTACCCCTAGGTACATCTGTGCCAGAGCCGCCTCTACCTGCTCGTATCCAGACAGGGATGTATTGCTCATAAAACTCACAAAATCTCTACAATACCAAAATTCTAGGAAGTTCTTCTATACTAATCCTCAATGTTCATCTTAGGTCTACGTGCTCTAATCAGAGTTTATCTAAATCCAGTTTCCAAGGTTTTTACTAAACTTCCTCTGATACCAACTGTAACGCCCCGACCCTAGTTACCCAGAGTCGGTGCATTATTACATAACATTGGCATGATCACAAGAAAGATCAAATCTCGAAAGACCGATTGGTTTAGAAGCCTTGGAAACACTAGATATATTCATAAGTTTTACATTACATCATAAAATGAAAAACTACTACAACAACATAATGTCTCCATAATCCACACTCATATCCCCACATAATATCCCTGCAGGTCATTCATAACTTACTTCTTCACTTCCTGGGAAAAATAAAACATAGAAAAGGGGTGAGCTCAAATGCCCAGTAAGGATAACAATATAGCGGAAAATTTAATAAATAAGAATAAACATTTAAGGCAATGTATAACTAAAAAAAATCCTTTCAAACATGAACTTTCAACATGGTATGGCATAAATAAAATGAAATAATTCCATTTACTTATTCACATGGATATTCTACTAATCAAATAATCACATGCAAAAATCAATAACCACTTTCATAATGTTGGAATGCATAATGACAGACTATCATAACCACATAGCCAAGGCCTCGTGCCACGACTACAAATAATATTTTGTCAAGGCCTTGTGCCAAGACACTAGTTTGTCTCATGAGACCTACCGATGCAATTTTTTTAGAAGATACTTACGTTTAAAATTTGCTAAAATACACTCCAGTGTTTTTCTGAAAACATTATGCAAGCTTCTAAAAACAAAATAACTAATTCTGAGACTTCTCAATTAATTACAGTCCATGATGGGTCCACTCCCAATCCCTTCCTGTCTAACAAACTCGAGAGTCAGGTTTTCTGAAAACATTTTTAAGCTTGCGTTAAATACGTATACATTTGCACTGGATATTCATATATTTGAGAGAAATATCTCTATTTTAAAATAATTTAAAAATAACATAATTAAAAAAGAAAACCTTTTCTTTTAAAATACTCTTATAAGCTTGTAAGGTAAGATTTGACGATTTTATAACGGAGGTAAATAGCCGCACCCACCGTATAAGTTAAAAAAACATTCTTACCTTAAATTTATCGAAAGGTAAAACATTCCTTATTTGGAAAACGACGGAAAGATTCCTTTAAAAACACATAAGGGTATAAATGAATTTAACCCATATTCTTTTTAAATAGTAAAAATGTTTTGAAATACATTTTGAAGAAACATGGATGAGGATGATAAAGAGATTCCAGTAGATAATTACGTAAAAACAACCTCGGATAATGAAGAGATTGTGAAATAACCCTTACCAATTTGGTAACTTATGAAACATACAACCCATGAAAGAGGTATCATACAATGAATATGTAAGTACACATAAATTAGAGTGTATTACACAAAGAATATAATTATGGGCAGTACATACACCACACAAAAGGTAATGGTGGCAATATGGCATGAATCTCATGGGAATAAGGAGTGAGATGAAAACCCCTTACCACATTAATCAACTGAGTCGTATGGCCAAAAGTTAATAACCACCAAATGATTTAGAGAATAACATGAATATAAAGAGAATCATGATAAAATATATCAAATTGCAGTACACAATACACCACTTTCAATAATTTAGTGGCGAACAATGGAAATCTCACGGAATTGAATGTGAGATAAGAAAATCTCTTACCTTGTACTTTTCCTTGGTTAGGGTTGGTTAACCTCCTGTATAATGGTGAAATAATTGTTATTAAATTATACAATAATCATATATATTAATATGATATCATATATGATCTTTTAACATTGATTTGTTAATAATATCTTAGAATTATCGTCATTTCGGGTGTTAACTTACTCATTTTCTTTTATATGTTTTGTTACATAAGCCATGTCTGTTGTATCTTATTCATATCCAGAATGATATAAAGTCCTTAAACATCGTTTTTAAATCATCAAATGATAATTATACTTGAATGGATACGATGGAGAATGAATCTCATCGCGTTCGTGGAGACGGTAGTCCGTACGTACGCACGAGCGACAATATCATTCTTTTGATATTAAAATAATATATAAATGGATGGTATATCATATATACAGAATCATTAACATGTTATATTTATTATTTACATGAGTTACATATCATTATTATACCCATCCAAAATAATAATATATTGAATAACAATTACACCACGACGTGGAGACGGTAAGCCGTACGTACGCACGTATGGTGACATGTTATTCAAAGGGTGGATAGAATACTGAATATGGTTGTAACATATTTATAATAACATCACAGTATATGTGAGATACTGGAGTTATTATTTTAGAATTGTAACAACAAAGGAAGAAGAAGTGGAAGAAGAAATGAACTTGGAAAAAGGGTGGTGAAATCATTACCTCTTCTTCGGGTTCTTCCTTTTGATTTGATCAAAAGGGCTCATTAGGTTGGCTTTCTGATCAAAATAAGTCCTCTAAGTTGTAGTGAGGGAAGTTGGGAGAGTATTTGGGCAGAGTTTGGCCGAACCAAAAGCCTTTTAAGGTGTGAAGAAATGAGAAGGAGGAGTGCCCTTTTATAAGAGGGGTGAGGGGCACCTTTGGAAAAGCTAGAAATATTAATTTATAATAAATTCATATTCGGTTTCTAATGGCTCCAAAGTTGATTATTCAAAGGTTAAGGTGGGGATAGGTCGAACACCACTCAACCAATAGAATTTAGATAGGTTTGGGTACTTATATTGACCTTATCTTTAAGTATTAACTCTAAGTTAATTAGTTTCACTTTTACAATGTCTCTTTGTATTTTTATATAATATGGTTAATAAAAATACTATATACATCCAAGAGACCCCCAAGTGGTCCATTAATGAGGAAACTATCATGATATAAGTCTCTTGGTCGAACCTTATATTTTTAAGAATTTAATATCAATTAATAATATAATATTTGTTTTAAGAAATCTTTTATGTCAATTTTGACATTATTCAATAGTTGATTTTTGTGAAACTCATAACAGATTTATTACTTCGAAAAAAGTAAATTAAATAAATCCTAATATATCATATTATCCTAGAAAATTAGTTTAATTCATTAAAAGTTTCATATTATATTTATTTGGGTATTTATAATATCAATTAGTTTCATTTTTCACTATTATAGTAATTACTGCATCATCATTGTGTCAAAAATAAAATAAATTATTTAATGTCTAAAAATTATAAATAAAATATAATTATGTAGGAAATATTTTTATCTTTCTAATGAATATTTATAATCTAAAATCCAACATATATAACCCTATGTAACAATTGTTTTTCTAAACGATATATGCTTGTGTCATTTTTGTATTCATTTTAACTTAATTAAAATAAAGTGTCATTATCACTTACAAGTGGATCCATGGGGTCCCAAAATCGACCCAAAGATGCCTATGGTCGAACATGTATCAACCAATAAGGCTAGGACACGTTTTAGGGTAATTTTGTATTATTATAATATTATTTTTTAACCCTTATATACCGGATTTACCCTTAACCATGGTAAATAAAATATTTATCGCAGTAATTAATCAAAATGTCTAAAAATAAAAGTTAACTATTTACACAATTTGAACATCATGATTCCAAATATGGAATCCATTTTTCTAAATTCAAAACACAGAAGTGGTAGAAATTAATTTAAAATTAATTCCCGCTGTCAAAACAAAAATCGTGTTTTTAAGAGATAATAACTATCAAAAGATTGACACTTGTTTATGTTCGGTTTAATTGTAAAATTATGACCAATGACCAACATTATATTAAATGGTAAAAATATATTCTAAATATACTTTAAAACCACCCAAATTCACAATTTATCACTATTAATTATTTTTATTAAAAAAGTTGTTTTTAATTAAAATTTAGTAATTTTCACTATTCATCAAAATATGAAAGTTATCCGAAAAGTACCAAAATTTCACCTTAGGCTAAATTCGATATTCCGAATCCAAAAATGAAGTCCATTTTAAAATATAAAATATATATAATTTCAAAAAGTAGGTATTACTATTCATAACGGCTAGTTTGATTGGTTGTGGTGTGTGTTAAAACTCAAGGTTGCGTACAACACACGCTATTGTATTATTCAAAGAAAGCGTACCGTGGAAGCTTGGGATGTTTCATTTTAAATTTTTGATGTCCCCATTTAGTCAAAAAGTTTAAAATATTGTATTTAAAAAGGGTTCACTATTAAAAGTTGATAAAAGTGCAATACTGAAAATGAAATTGTTCTTGCATTATGTCTAAGATACTCATAATATGGAAAAATTATAAGGATTATATAAAGTTTAAAATTTAGTTAATACTATTCATAACCTCTTTTGAATGGATTTTTGGTAAGTCATGGTGCAATTGAACTCGGTGTTGCGTGTAGTGCAAGTTATTGAATTATTTTGAAGAAATAACACATTATGAATTCTTGGGGTGTTACACCCCTCATAACATATATAACTATTAACAAGCCGACCATATTTATTACATCATGATTACATCATCAATGATGTCATTAATCACCTGAAACTCAAAACTGTATTTTTTCTATTCGCCGAAAAAACAACTGTTTCAGAAAAAACCCAAAAATTATCTCTAACCTAATATCGATTTTCGGAATTAAAAAACTTACTCCATTTTAGTAAAATAATTTTCAAAATATTTTTAACTTAATTTATAAATAAAATCAATATTTATTCGAAAAATTCAACTTTAAAACTATAACTCATTTTGTAACACCTAACGAAAGCAATCAAGGTCCCACAAAATTAAAGTATAACCACAAGACAATAAAGTAACAATATATTATTACATTTTAGGAAAAAAATTTCCATTTTATATTATGAAATTAATTATAAAATTTTAAATAATATTTTTATGACATACAAAAATATCAAAACTTATACTATGATTGGTTTTTCCCTTTTAAGATATCTAAAATTTATTTATAAATACATGGGTAAAGTTTTTATTTTTTTGGTTTATTTACTATTCAATACTATTCTGTACTATTCTTACGGTTATAGTACTATTCATACTTTACTATTCAATAAAAATTATGTTGATCTTATTAGACTCTAAATTTATTACTGAACACAACTGAAGAAGAACATTTTTTGAAAATAAATTCACATAATTAATTATTTAAAGAATACAAAAATATTTTAAAATACCCCTTTTTTCCAAAATTCATTAATAATAAGGAACTTCTATAAATTCATCCTATATTAATCTAGAAATTTTAAATTCAAAATATTTACCAAAATAAGAAGTAAAATATTTTATTTATGCACAAGGATTACAGAACATAACTAAGTCTTCGTTACATATCTCCTTATAGCACATGCATAGGACTTAAGTGTAAGGTGTGCTATGGTGATAGAATCTTGGGGTGGCTTGGACAACATTGCCCAAGTGGTGATTTCTATCATCTGGAACTTCTCCCTTAGGCAATTCCGTTCAAGCTTCACTTGTTGAAGTTCAACTTGGGATTGGTCCAGAGAAAAGCCCAATGTTGCTACCTCCTTCCCAAGCTCCGACAGATGAGATTCATATGATCCGAGTCTACTAGATGTTGCCATCAAATCTTCTTTCTGTATTAATTAAACAAGATCATTTGAATTTAAAAACAACAATTGTAACGTGACGAGTTTAGTTTCCAATAGTCATATTGACCAATGATCATATAATAGTCGAAACAAAACAGTCTCATTTAATTATACTCACTTAATTAATTATAGGATATAGTTTTTTTGAGTATAAAATAAAATAACACACAAAATTAGGGAAAAAATATTATTAAAATGTTCAGGTCGTTACATTCTTCCCCCCCTTATGAAATTTCATCCACAAAATTTTATCTCATACCCTCTGATGAGAAAATATGGGGGTACTTCTACCTCATAGACTCCTCTAGTTCCCATGTGGCTTCTTCATATTTGTGGTTCCTCCACACCACCTTAACAAGGCGAGTAGTCTTGTTGCGTAGACCCTTGTCTCTACAATCCATGATCTCCATTGGCAGCTCCTTGTAAGAGAGGTCATATTCCAGTTGAACCACCTATGGATTTAGTACATGTCAAGGGTTAGGTATGAACTTCCTCAAGAGGGATACGTAGAAGACATCATGAACTTGTGATAGATTTGGAGGAAGTGCAAGCTGATAGGACACTACTCCAATGTGATCAAGGATTTAATAGGGGTCAATGTACCTAGGGCTATGCTTCCCTTTCTTCCCAAACCTCATGACTCTCTTCTAAGGTGAAATCTGAAGAAAGACCTTGTCACCAACATCAAACGTCAAGTCCCTTCTACAGTTGTCAGAATGGCTCTTTTGCAGACTCTGAGTAGCCTTAATGTGTTGTAGGATGCCATAGAATTTTTTTATCATCTCATACACAAGATCAGGCCCAAGAAGCATTGTCTCACTCACTTTATCCCAATAAGTAAGGGTTCTACATCGCTTCCCATATAGAGCTTCATAAGGTTCCATTTGAATTCTTGATTAGAAGCTGTTGTTGTAAGAGAACTCATCTAAAGGATGATATTGATCCCATCCACCTTTAAATTACATTGATAATTTTCTCATCATATCCTCGAGTGTTTCAAGATTCCTTTCAAATTTTCCATCAGTTTGGGGGTGATTGGTCATAATAAAATTCAATTCAGTTCTCAGAACATGTTGAAGACTTCTCCAGAATATTGATGTGAACCTTTGATCATGATCAGATATGATAAAAAGTGGAACTCCAATGAGCCTTACCACATCCTTCACATAAATCCTGGAAAGTTTATCAAGAGGGAAATCTTCCCAAATGTAGATAAAATGGGCAGTCTTGGTGAGACAGTCCACAATAACCCATATCACATTGTTTCCTTTGGATGTTCTTGGGATACTAGTAATGAAGTCCATAGTAATATTGTCCCACTTCCATGCTGGTATGGGTAGTGTTTGCAATACCCCTTTAGGAAGATCTCACTCTGCCTTCACTTGCTGACATTCCAGGAACCTTGAAATGTAGTCATAAATATGCCTTTTCATATTATCCCATCAATAATGATCACGAAGCTCCCTATACATTTTTTTTCTTCCAGGATGTATAGAGAATGTAGAGCTATGAGCTTCATCCATTATCTCCTTCTTTATTTCTGGAATAGATGGAACACATAGTCTTGTATGAAATTTTTGTACACCTTCTTGACCAATATTGAACTTAGAAAACTTCCCATTCTTCATAGCCTCAAAATTCTTATGTAACAAAGGATTTTCTTTTTGAGCTTTCTTGATCTTCTCTAGTAATGACGGTTGAGAAATCATTTGGTTTAGGGACGATGATGTCTCTTCCCTTATAATTCCCATGTCCAGTTTTACTAGGTCATTAATCAAAGGATCTCTTTGAATCCTCATCATGGAAAAAACAACTAGGTCCTTCCTGCTTAATGCATCAGCGACTTTATTTGCTCTTCTAGGATGAAAATGAATTGAACAATCATAGTCTTTGAGAAGTTACAACCATCTCCTTTGTCTCATGTTCAATTCCTGTTGTGTGAAAATATACTTAAAACATTGATGGTCTATATATATATATCACATTTCTCCCCATAAATATAGTGCCTCCATATACTCAATGAAAAAACAACTGCACCTAGCTCCAGATCATGCGTAGGATAGTTCTGCTAATGAGTCATCAAATGACAAGATTCATAAGCAATGACATTTTCATTTTTCATGAGGACACAACCAAGCCATTTTAGAGATACATCAATAAAAATAACGAATCCTTCTCCACTTGAGGGTAGAGTTATCATAGGTGCAGTAAAAAATCTCTTCTTCATCTCTTGGAAACATTCCTCACTATTTTTTTTCCAGATGAACTTGACCCCTTTTCGAGTTAACTTGGTTAATGGATTAAGAAGTCATGAAATGATTTATCAGAAACCTCTCATAGTATCCTGCTAGTCCAAGGAATCTATGTATCTTAGTTATTTTTGTAGGCTAAGGCCACTCCTCTACAACTTTTGTCTTTTCAGGGTCAACTGTGGTTCCTTCATTTGTAATAATTCTTCCCAAAACACAACTTGTTGCAACTAGAATTCACATTTTATGAACTTTCCAAAAATCCTTTCCTTCCATAGAGTTTTCAAAATAACCTATAGATGATCCTCACACTCCCCACAACTTTTAGAATATATCAGAATATCATCAATAAAAACTACCACAAAGTTCTCAAGGTAGTCTTTAAAGACTCTATTCATCAAATCCATAAAAATAGTTGGTAAATTAGTCAGTCCAAAGGGTATAACAACAAAATCATAATGCCCATATCTTTATTAGAAGGCAGTTTTTGGAATATCTTCTTTCTTCACCCTGAATTGATGATAACCAGAATGAAGATAAATCTTTGATAAGAATGGATCCCCGCAAAGTTCGTCAAAGAAGTCATAAATTCTTGGAAGATGGTATTTGTTCTTTACTTTGATCTCGTTCAGTTCTCTAGAATCAATGCATAGCCACATGGATCCGTCCATCTTATTCACAAACAGAATAGGTTCTCCCCAAGGAGACACACTCGGTTGGATAAACCCCCTCTCCCAAAGATCTTGGAGTTGTTTCTTTAATTCCTTCAGCTCCACATTTTCCATCTTATATGGGGTCTTTGATATATGATGAGATACAAGTTTGAGTTTAATGGAGAACTCTACCTCTCTTTCTGGGGGAGGTCCAGGAAACTCCTCAAGAAATAATTCAATTTACTCCTAGACGATGGGGACATTTTCTATCCTAAAACTCTCATTTTCTTCCTCTTCTTCACCAATTAACTCCATAAAGAAGGATATAGGAGGTTCTTCTAGATAAATATTAGATTGAGAAATCTCTCATTGGGAGAGAACTGTGGGTTTTCCATTCAAGACTACTGATATTTCATTGCTTCCGCATTCGATATTAGCATTATTCATTGAGAACCAGTTCATCCATAGTATAATGTCAAATTAAAGCATGGGAATTACTACTAAATTTTCAATAATATTGTGCTCACTAAAGTAAATACTAGAGTTTCTAAGCACTGACGATGCTTGGATAATCCCACTAGGATTCTTGACTGATAATTCTACTTTTAGAAAATCAGTGGTTGATTCTAAATTCTTTGAAAACTTGGAGGAAATAACGGAATGTGTAGAACCAGAATCAAACAAAGTAATTTATAGATTTGAGAGAAAAACAATAGTACCTGCCACCACATCATTCAGAGCTTCAACTTCAGCTGTCGTGATAGAAAAAGAATGACCTTTCTCCCTTGTCCTTTATTGAGGATGGTGGTGGTTCTCCTCTACTGCCCTCAGATTTGGACAGTGACTGGAAAAATTCCCAAGTTTTCCACTCACAATGCACTGAACATCAGGTAGGGCCTTCACCATCTTCTCCTTGTCGTTAGTGTTTGAAAGTTTAGGTTTCACCACACTTTCAAAATTCCTCACAATATGGCATTCTCTTCCACACTTGTAGCATCTCCAACTCCCAAGCAGGCAGTTCCCCTAATACTTCTTCCAAAATTTATTACACATGGGACATTGCAATTTCATGCCTCCTCTTCCCTAATCAATGGTCCTCCCTAATCTAGGCTCCATCGATCTCTTCTTATCATTAGATTTATGAGACCATTGTTTCTCAACAAACTCCAGTTTGACTTTCATCGCACTCCACACAATCTCCTCGTAACTATCGTAGTCTCAGTTGGCTAGATTCTTCCACATATGAGGTCTCAGTCTGCTAAATATTCTATCAACCTTACCATTAATATCCATGAAAAATTCGGAGGTTTAATGTGAAATGCGTGTGAATTTCATCTCGTATCTTCCCACAGATTTATTCTACTTCTTCTTCAGCTCGAGAAACTCCTTCTTCATTCTTGTTCTCATGGAACAAGGGAAATAATTACTGAAGAGAATACCTCTGAACTATTCCCACTCCATATATTCAACCTCCACTATATTACTCATGTTTTTAATCAATTCTCACCACTGATTGGCTTATTTTTCTAAGTGACAGACATCCAGGGTGACTTTCTCTTTCTCTGAACATCAGAGCACAGAAAATATCTTCTCGATAGAGCAGATCCACTGCATAGCAATCAGTGGGTCAGTCGAGCCACTGTAGTTTGTTGGTCATTGATGCATACACGATTCAACAGAAAGTTTTCAATTTGTGGTGAGATTGGTCTCTAAGCTTGATTCAAGTTATTTCTTATAACTTGAGTTAGTTGGTTCATCATTCGCTTTAAAGTTTCCATTCCAAATTCCATCGGAGGGTCATTAGTGCATGGTCCATTGTGGTCTCCATTTACATGGTTCATCCTATTTCCCTCCATTTCATAAAATAAATAAACCTTAGTGATAAACTTACTTCATTTATGAATATTTTAACTATAATGGATTTTATGTCATAAAACTTCTTTAAACAATTACATTTCTCTATAAATACTTCATAATGATTCATAAAAATCTTATGATTAACTAAACATATCCCCTGAGAGTGTCATAACCAAGAGTACAACAAGGCTCATTGTCATGTAACGGGTTACCCCGGGTAATGCCCGAAACTCCTTGTCTGAGTTTTCAATCATAGGTACTTATGTTCCAAGCCACCTCTACCTGCTCGTAACCAGATATCGATGTATTTTCTTGATAAACCACTTAATTAACAATCACCAAAATAAAAGGAAGTTTTCATATATTTAAACTTTTCTATAGGGTTATTCATAATGTTTTCATAGACTAATTTCCATAAATAACTAAACATTCTTTTGATACCAACTATGGCATCCCGCCTTTTTAGAACATAACTTTTCATTACATTTTACAAATAGAGGATATTTAAAGTATAGTGTATTGGAAATTAGGAACAGTAAAACATGAAAAATAAAATATTATTCTAATACAATTGTAAGAATACATCATAGGTTCATCCTAAATACAATTACTACATCTCATAACCTAGAGACATATATCAAAGGAAAGGGTGAGCAGAAGACCCAGTAAGAAAAACAAGGGAATCAGTTTACTTGTGAAATCATAAATAACTTGATAAAAAACATGAGAACATGAGAAATGGAAGTAAAGGAATTTCATAATGAAAATAAATTGAACCATGACATGAATATGTGGATATAACATTTAATTTAGACATTAATGAACAAATCGAAAAGGTTCATCCCCATGGTGTCATAAAAATTACCATGGTTATTCATTAAGGTATCGTGAAACTTGTCATCTCTAGAGATCAAATTATTTATCCAATGCATTGGAGTGATATCATGGAAAACCCTCAATATTTATTTACTTTCATGTGATCTACATAGATTATAATAAAAAATTTCCTAAATTTCCCATATAGAATAAAATAAATGTGTTTCTTTTCAAAATCATGACGTTTTAAAAGTTCTTAAAAAATTAGATCATTATGTCATTTATAACCCATGGAAAGGGAGTGAGGGTTATATGTATGTCAATTAGAAAATAAAATATATCATTTTTTATTTATGAACACCCATATAAATGAAATAGGTCTGAGTATTCACATAAATAAATCATGATAATTTCTTGAGAGAAAGAGAGAGGTATTTTGAGATGAAAATTCTGCAACATAACTTCTACATAACATCTTTTTAGAAAACATTTAAAAGAGAGGTTATAAGGGTAACTCACTCATAAATAAATAATAATTCATTATAAAGGAAAAATAACATGGATATAATAATATGGTATTGATATTTTAATGTCATACCACATGAAAAGGAAATATGAAAGGAAAGAGAAGATGTGATTTCTTTTACAAAAAATTCGGCAGCCTAACAACGTCACTTAAAAATACAGGAAAATAAATTGATGAGAGAGGGAATGGAATATAATAATTTGAAAATGAAATAGGCAGTAGTATATATATAGAATAACAATCCCCCACATAATAAAATGGAACTATAAGACATAACATAAATGAAGTCACGACTTAAAAGAGGAGGGTGAAAGGTTCCCTTATATTGAAGATTAACTTCAAAAGCTTGAAGTTCGGGACCTTGGGAGGCTTGAAAGCACCTTGGGAGGACTCATTGAGAGGTAGGAAGATCAGAGATTCGTTGAGGAGGATTTTGGAAGCTAATGAATGAGGGAACAGAATGGTATTTATATGGAAAGTGAAGTAATTTTTAATTAATTTTCAAGGGACACCTCATCAGTGGTATTTGTAAAACCATGGGCTTGACCTTGATATTATCCCATGGTATTGGCCAAATGGGACACTTTATAACATATATTACTATTTAAAAGTCGACCAGATTTATTACATCATGATTACATCATCAATGATTTCATTAAACACATGAAAGTGAAAATTGTATTCTTACTATTCACCAAAAAAACAACTATTTCAGAAAAAACCTAAAAATTAACTTTAACCTAATATCGATGATCTGAATTCAAAAATGAACTCAAATTTATGAAAATAATTTTCTAAATATTTTTAATTTAATTTTTAAATAAAATCATTATTTATTCGAAAAATACAACTTTAAAACTATAAATCATTTTGTAACACCTTAAGAAAGTAATCAAGGTCCCATAATATTATCATATAACCATAAGAAAATAAAGTAACTGTATATGATTAAATTTTATTAAAATAAATTTCCATTTTAAATTTTTAAATTAATTATAAAATTGTAAATACAATATTTATGACATACAAAAATTCCAGAACTTATACTATGATCGTTTTTTCACTTTTAAGATGTCTAAAATGTATTTTTACATTCATGAGTGAAGTTTCTATTTTTTTGGTCGATTTACTATTCATTACAATTCTTTACTAATGTTACAGGTATGTTACTATTCATACTTTACTATTTTCTAAATATTAAGATGATCTTATTAGACTCTTAATTTCTTACTGAACACAGCTTAAGGAGACAATTTTTTGAAAATAAATACACAATATTAATTATTTAAAGAATAAAAAAATATTTTAAAATACCCCTTTTTTCCAAAAATCATCAAAAATATGGATGTTCTATAAATTCAACTTATATTTCTCCGGAAATTCAAAATTCACAAATTTTTCCCTAATAATAAGTAAAAATTATATTTATAAAAATGGATTATAGAATATAACTAAGGATTTGTTACGTAGCCCCTTATGACACCGGAATAGTGCCTATGTGTAAGGTGCGATATAGTGATAGAATCTTGGTGTGGCTTGAACAACATTTCTTGAGTGGTGATTTTTATCTGCTTTAACTTATCCCTTAGGAGATTTCATTCAAGCTTCACATGTTGAAGTTTGGCTTGGGCTTGGTCCAGAGCAAAGCCCATGTATGCTACCTCCTTCCTAACCTTCGAAAGATGGGCTTCATATGGCCTGAGTCTACTAGATGATTCTATCGACTCTTATTTCTATATTAATTAACCAATATCATTTGAATTTATAAACAACAATTTTAATGTTATGATTTTAGTTTCCTATAGTAATATTGACCAATGATCATATAATTATTGAAATCCAACATGCTCATTTAATTATACTCACTTTATTAATTAAAGGATATAGTTTTGTTGAGTATAAAAAAATTATCCAAAAAATTAGGAAACAAATATTATTTAAAAGTTTGGGTCTTTACATTGACATTTAATTTTTTAATATGTCCAACATTTTCATTTTCATTCTCAAGATTTATCCCCATTAAGGGATGCATAATTTTCATCCATTTCTTGAAAATAATTAGACTCCATAAATTAAAATATCATCATGCTATCCAGAAGCAATAGCCTCAGACACCTCTTTCAATTCAATGCATTGTTAGTTCAAAACACATAAAATAATAGGGAATATGTAGGTAACTCTTGGTTTTTAAAAAATAACATTTGGAATGAGAGTTTACTTTCAATACGAGCCATTATTTTCTTCCAATCACAGCATGGGATGATTTATAAGAACTCTTTTTTTATTTTTAAAATCATTTATTTGACCATCATTTTTCTTCCTCTCTTCTTCTATGTGTTGAATAAATTTTTCAACCTAATTTTTTAAGGTCACTTTCTTTATTTTAGATTTCATAATTTTCTCAAATTCCACTAACATTGTATATAGATTCAACTGATGTGGTCAAATAACTAGGAAACCTTTCATGACATTATTATTATTCACAAAATCTACCATCTCATAATAATTGTTCTGAATAAAATGAACATAGATCTTTTCTTATCTATGGTTTTTCTCACATCAATTATTTTAATTTCAGAATTTCTCCCCTTGATATATGCCAATTCTAAGGGAGTAAAATAATATTCCATTAGTTATAGGTTTTTTTGTAAATTTACGACAACACCAGCAATAAAATATTAAATTTCATCTTCCACAATCCTAATTTTTATATGATAAACCACTTTATATTTGGATAAAATCCTACCATTATTTTTCCTTAGTCTTAGAGAAAATTCTATTTCCAACTTACTTAAGTCCTCAATATCATTATCAGTTCATATTTTTATAATTTTATGTCAGAACCTTGACTATTATATGAAAAAGATTTAGTATCACTTATAATATCATAAATAACATGTACCTTCTTGTTTTTAATGGAATTCATAGTATCTTTGAATGATCCATCTTCAACAAAAAAATAATTATCAAATTCATATTTCATCATTTTCAAGGTGTTTTCTAATTTAAGACACCAAGACCGTGTCTTACCCAATTATTCTTCTTTTTATTTAGTTTCACATTAAGAACTTTTAGAATTTTCTCATGATCTATTATTTTCACCTACGATGTTTTTATCTATTTGATAATATCATTCTCTTCTTGTTATAATTTATATTCTATTTCTCTATTAGTTTGATTATTTTTTTGAGCATATCTTTCAGATCATGACATGCTAAAAGTTTAGATCTGAGCATGTATTCATGATATCTCTCTTCATCTTTCTCATCACTAATCAAAGAATCAACTTTAATATTAATGTATGCTATGAAGGTTGTATAATTTTTTGTCGAACCTTAATTTTGGGATTCATTCCTGGATAAAGAGTCTTAATCTACTCTCCTTCTCATTTTATATTTCTTGTACTTATTTGGGAACTTTTTCTTCTTTCCACTATCACCCTTTCTAGCATTTTATGATCTTATTTTATTGTAGTATTCTTCTTCATAATCATTATCATAATCATCCACATATTTCTTTGTAAAATCCCCTACAAAATTTCCAATTTTTCCATAATTAAATTACTTTAATGAAGTCACACCTTTAAATTTTCCACTTCCTCTTCTGAATTTTTTGGAAATAGAGGTCGTGAATATTTTATAATATGTATCACTGACCTCATCCTCATCAAAATCTGAGAATGTTTTATCATTAGTTTCCTTCAACTTAATACTTTTCATTTCAATGAAATCTATTTCCTCTATTTATTTATTTTTGAACTTAAGAGATTTTATCACCTCATAATTTATAAGTGTATTGTGTAATTCATCAAGAGATAAGTCTCCAAATTCTTCCATGGAATAAATATTTGGATCAAATTAGTCAGGAAAATTACGCATCATTTTTTGATAATAGATGAATCATACAATGTATCTTCAAAACCTCTGATATGAATTACAGTCTCATTTACCCTGGTAAATTAGTCATCAAGAACCGCATCACTAGGCATTAAAATATATTCAAACATATCTCTACAAATTTGAAGATTATATTCATTGATCTTCACATTACATTTGTATATATTAAAATGTTTATCACACATATCCTTGGTTGTTTTTATCCCATCACTTTAGTTAACTCTTTATCATAAAAGGATATAAAAATTGAATTTATGGATTTCCCATATGCTTAAATATTTCTCTTCTTAGCTTATGTCATTGGAGCATCTACTATTAGTTGGATAAAACCAACTATTAAAACAACACTAACTCCAAGGCCTTATGATAGAAAATATTGTTGCATTTTATTCTTCTATCCATAAAAGTTCATGAAATTTAATGAAAGAAATAATCTACTTTTGAATTAATTGAAACTCTCCATCTCTAGATCTTCAGTAAATATTGGATCCTTACAAAGGGAACCTAATGCTCTGATACCACGTGAAGATTACTTGTTTGGATATATCACTAAGAGTGTGGGGGGGGGGGGTGAATCTATGATGTACCTTTTTACAATTTATTGTTTTCAAATAAAACTTTTTCACTGGTTTATTCTCAATTCCTCATTATTTTGAGTCTCACTTTTCTCATATGTAAATAGGTGAAAGTACTAAAAAAGAACACATGGATTTCTACAAGGTTCACCCTGAATGTGGGTGACTAAGTCCATGTTATGTTTTAGATAATACAAGATATAAATTCTATACTATTAATGATAAAAGTGATTACAAGTAAGAGAATATCCCTAAATACCTAACATATAATGTCCCATAATGCTCGATCATTGATGATTACTATGGGAACTCTCTGAATGGTATCTTCAGAATGGAATACCACTAGATTTATTTATACTGACACCTACCAATTATGCTATCTCCCAAAAACATTAGTGGTTTATACTAAAATACCTGCAGATATTCAATTAATAACTCTTATGAATGGGTCTTTAAATCTCACTAAATTCATATACAATGATCTATTGGCCTTCTTCTTCTTAAAGTTCACTCAGTACAATCTTCTGATTAACTATTTCCCTTTATCAATATTTACACAACTCAATTATTCTCATGAATTAATTTTATTATATGAATGTGTATTTTATGTACCATGCATATCATTTTCTCTGGAGTATGTGTAACACACTATTCACTTTTATTTTTATCACTCACTCTGTTTGAACACACTATCCACTACTCAGTGCGATAGTATATTTACATTTGAAACAAATGATGCATGTACTAATCACTAACTCCTATACATATCAGTATGAATGACATCCTCAAACACAACCCTTTTTGACAGAAGTGTAGTACATATCAGTATCTTCTCACAAATAACATCACACTACCTCTTATATTCATAGTGTGTTTACGCAATTCAGATAAAACCTTTGCACAAGCACATACTCACCATTCTTCATGGAAGAGTATACCGTCAATAGTAAAAACTTCATGAGAATATGAGATTGACTGGGTTATTAATGATATTCACACAAGTGAGGGATAATCGTGGTATTTTTATCCATATTTCCTTAAGGATCATAAATCTTACAAAAATAAAATGATTGTGGAAAGAGCATGTTATCTTCCTTGAGGGATCTCTTCTTCTTTGTAAAAACTAAGAATGTGTGGAACCTATGTATTTCATGAACTAGGGAGATTTTTGGTGTTTCTGTTTCTCTAGAAATGATATTCTCTCACAAAAAACAGAACCCCCAACAGCAATGAATCTCATATTTATAGGAAAGATTAACCAACCTAACTCGGGCTCACTACCTCCTCTCAAGAACACAATGTCTTACCTCATGCTCTCTGATTATGGAAATCACCATCATTAGAAAAACAATTTTGCAACACACTCCACATACACGAATTTCACTTTAATATACATGAAAAAAATAATTCTTGATGTTTTGATGATGTTTTTATCATCCGAAGATTCAAATGGTGACTGGATGTATTTAGTTGGATCATCGGAGGCCACTGCATAAAAAACTTGATGAACCGAACTACTTCAAGGAATTTTTAGAGAATATGGAATGAAAGGTTGATCAGATGGCTAGTATTTTAAAGATAAACATACAATCTTATTTCCATGTTTTTGAAGATGTAGAAATAGTAACCTTCTTAATCCCACATAAAAAAAGAGAAGGGGTCACAATCTCTTTTATATTACAAGGTGTCACATCAACCTTCCATAATTTGTTACTATGAAGTACCCTAAATTTCTGGTACTACCCCATGTTAATAATCCTATATGCTTCGATGCCACCCACATGGTGGCTCTATAATACTACCGTACACTTCTGCATCGCTCTATACATCCACTCATTTTTGGCTGCCCATGGTGACTATCTAGGGAGATGACTTCCCACCTCAGTAGGGGTGCAACCCTCCTAGGAGGGTCGGTGTGGGTAAGACAAAATTTGGGTATAAAATCTATTATGAAAGTTATCCATATTTCATATAATGAAAATACAAAAAACTCTAAAAAATATACCATAAACAACATCAAAATCACATTTAAAATAAATCATTTTGTATAGACTCTTATTAAACCTAAGAATGATGTAACAATGTATCAATTAACCAATGAAACATGTATTGTAAGCTTAAGAATTGACATGTAATCATCCCAATTAAGTGTTCCTTAATCTGAAGAAGGTCTTACAATAAAAATATATTTTCCAACTTGTAGATAATTATCAAGAATAATTCAATAGAAGAACCTCATACTTCAATCACTATAACACTATAACAATGAATTATAAGAATGAAAACAAATTGACAACAATTACAAAAAAAATATTATTTTAATAAAATTAGGTTCTTCTTATATAATATCTAAATTTCATTAAAATCATTCACCCATAGTGAAAATTTAATTTAATAAGATAAAATATACACTACACACATAAAAAATATATTTTTTATAAAAATATTTATTTTAACAAAAAATTGGGTTTTTTTCATTTTAAATCAATTGATAACCAATTAATTTATTTTATACATTTATAAACTATACATTTTTTTATTATTTTTATAGTATTATTGATTTTTGGAAAATCCAATGGATAGGCGATAACTATAAAATTAGATAATAATATTTAAACATTATATTATGGTTCATTAAAATTAAATGTTTCTTATTACACATGTTATCAATGAAATAAAATTTATTTAAATAGAAATATATTATAAAATTATGGTGTGTTACATACCTACCTTTTATGAATTTTTTTTAACATAATCCTATGGATGATATCCCAAATTTTCATCACTATATATAATGAAGAAACACATTTTGAATTTTTCTTAAAGTTCATGTATTTAATTATAATCTTACAACACAAATTCTAAACTACTAATAATTTTAATAAATTTAATTATTATAATTTTATAGGCCATAATCTATCCAGAAGTTCCTACCCAACTCATGATGTTGTAATTTCACACACTAGTTATGGCTCTGTATTAAGTTCATCCACCAAAATTCCTTTAGGCATTCCTGGGTGATACCTCATAATTTTATATATCTATATCAAGGTATTTTTCATTTTTTCATCTTCTCTATTATTCTAGGGAGTTTCATTCACTATCTTATAATTAATTAATTATTTATTTTATTATATGTTTTGTAAATTGTGTCCAGTGTACTCAGTATCATTGTACATCTGAATGCACTTCAATATCAGACCAAATTTGATTTCCAATTAGTCATTACACTATTTAAACACCTAAAATACATCATATATGTTCTTTAAAAATAAAAAAAATAATTTTTCTAAATAAATCAATAATGAAAGTATAAAAGAATAGGGAACCATTATTAGACTGAATAAGAGTAGGACCACAAACATCTGAGTGGAAAAGTTCCAATTTCTAGTTCCTAGACTCCCATACCTATAAATTGAAGGAAACCATTATTTTCATTACTAGTAAAAAACCTCCAAAATTATCCATTTCTCTATAATAAAGCTTTATTATGTCTTTTTTTAGATAAAAATATCTTTATTTTTTCAATGATATAAAAAAACCTAAAATGAAAAACTTTTAGATTTCCATAATTTATTTTTCTTTCAACTGCAATTACACTTAAATTTCTGGCCAAGTAAAGGGTTTCATCCATAATACCTCATGAAACCATCATGGAACATCATATAACCTTCCACAACATATTGAAAAAAGTAGTTCCATAACCCTTTTCATCCTGTCATCTAGTATAAATATGTTTTTTTCATATACTTTGAATAATTATTATTACCATATACTTCAATAATACATTATTATTCACTAATATGTTAAAATATCCTTGTATAATAACTTCCAAGGATATTATATATCCTCAAGATATAATTTTACCAACTTCCCAGATACATTATTAACCATGAATATTTGGTCACCAGTTGAATGTTGGGACTCACTAGAGTTAATATCCCAAGAATATACTAGAGTATTAACACTCATAAAGAATTTTTTTGGTATCTTAAATTAGGATAACACAGTTTAAACTATGGGATATTGATTCCTTTATAATTTTGTCTTTTTTTTTTGAAATTGTTTTTTATATGACCCCTTTTAACAAAATTTCAACATATAGGACCCGATATAGTCAACATTGTTAGACTTATTTCATGAGACATGCCTTACAATGGTTTTTTCTAGTGGACTTTCTTCCATTGTGGTGATTGTCCTTTTATATCTTCCATGAGTGAATTTTCAAATGGAACATGTATTTTTCACTATCTGAGAACCTCATTAAGGATTAGGTTCTAGGTATCCTAAAACACCAAGTCTATGTTTCCTCAAGAGTTACTAACTACAACATCCATAACAGCCCAACATTCTATAAGAGAGGATACTAATATTTTCACCCATACATCATCATAAAATATTATCTTCACTGATTCTAACTTCCCATGAATCATATTAAATTAATTAATATAAACATCCACTGATCTTAATTTGACATTGATTAAGATGAAAAACCATTAAAACATGAATTATTGGTTATGTGTCATAGGGTTTTCATACATATCTAAAAATTATTTAATAATTGTTTTTATTGTTTTATTTTCCAAAATTTTTAAGGCAATGTTTCTTTCCAAATATATCCTCCCCAATGCTAGTGACTTCTTATCTAACCATTACCACTCATCCTTCACCATTTTGTCTGGACCATCCCTCCCACTTTTCAAGACCATTCCTTCTTATCCCAATACCTATAATCCAAACATGTAATCCATTCTGGTGTTCCTTCCTAAAAACAATTAGTGATAAAATTAGTAGATCATACAAGATTATATGCCAACCACCACTCCATAAGGAAACCGATTTGGGATTGGTTTATGACTCAAAAATACCTTAGTGATTCCTAAGAAAAGATAAGAATCCAACGGTAAAATATATAATAATAAATAAAATCCCCAATAAATTAAATTTCATATAATTTAATCCAAAATAGAAATATTACACACCAAAACCTGTAGTAGTTACCCTAAACTCCAGCCAGTCATGAACAAACTCAATAAATTGGACAATCCCAGAGTAATCACTAACTCCCAAATATGAACCTAAATGTGTACACACACACATGGATGATCATACAATTATACATAATAGGATTATTCCAAAAAATTATTTTGAAAATATATAAGAATAATACTTGATGTTCCCATGCATGGATTATATTTTTTTAAATAATAATGGTTTTCATGATGGAGAGAAGACGTCAATACATGTTATATTGTGAGTAAAAAGATGATGGAACTATTTTCATAAATGAAACTAGAGTATTCATGAACAAATGTTTAAAAGTAAGGTTAAACTCAAGGCTACCACATGAATATCTTTGTTGGAAATATTCAAGTAGAAGCTATTATATGTGATTATTGTAGAGGTGACCTTAAAAAAATATAAGAAAAGTGATGTGATGTAGTAAAGAACATTATATATAATTATTTTTAATGGTGATGGGTGGCCAAGTTGTTATTAAGATACTATAAATATTCTAATGTGAATAACATGAACAATGAGAATGTAGAGAATAGAACTAAGTTGTAATAGACACAAGAATTAGGTAATCCAATGGATAAGGTCTTTAGATGCTACAATGATTTAATTTAATGTGATTAAAAATGATCAAAAATGGAGAAATTTATTTTTCAAATTATTTTACATAATTTAAATTTTAAGATAATAAAAATTGGATAAGTATTTGACTCCATATAAATCATTTTGGAATAATATATTGTCTATGTATGAGTCAATTCCATAGATCTATGAAATTTATTTGTGAGTTATCGAATTCTGTATGTCTGAATTCAGGTTTTCATATGTGTCATGGAGAAATTTCAATGATTCATTTATAAATGAATCATTCACACACACTATAATTACCTGAAAGAAAAAATTGGAAATTGAATGGAATTAGATTTATTTGTATAATATGTAGATTTAATTGGATGCTTTTGGTGATTTGTACGAAGAAACATTTTTCAATATTTCAAACTTATGTAATATAAAACTTCATAATATATGAGGATCACATAATATTTCTTCCCTACATAAGATGGACAACACATAAGACATGTTTTTATAATAAGTGATATTCATAATATAACCTATTTTTCAAGAGTTGATGACTTTTTAAGATGTCATGCCCATATAAGATCGCCCATTTTTATAAGATGATTAATTTTTTATGATATAACAACCATAAGATTCAACAAAGAATATGAAAATGATCCATAATTCAAGAAGGACTGCATAAGATTCTAGTTAGAGGAAAATATCAAACATTGAAATGAAAAATCAATAAATTATAGAATAATTAATTCCCAATAATGATATTTTAATCACATTATTATTTTTGTGATATTAATTGAATCTTAAACCACAATCATGTAAGTTGGTCATAATTCAAGTTGATTTGAGAAGATTTCCTACATCAATCCCCAATTTCACATCATAATGCATGATATGTGCACATATAGAGTGGGATTTAAAATGGTTTAAATTATGTATATTTTTTTTTGGAGAAGTTGTTATGATATTTTAAATCAAATAAAGTATGAAAATATGTTGATAATATTTCTAGTTTAAATAGATAATTTACTTGTAGTGTAAATGAGTTTTTGCAGATAGTTCATTACTAAAAATATCATTGAGTTTGAATATCGATAATGATTTTATTGTAAATGATGGAATTTACATAACTCTATTATGGAAAGAAATATTCCAAATATTTTTATATGAATATAAATGTGAAAAAAAGTAAGAGTAATATATTATTTAGAATTAAGAATAAAATAGAGAACTGATATATTTTTGTATCAAGAAGAGAAGTGAGAGAGAAATGATGGGAGCTATTTCAAAATAGGAAGACTTGTCTATCCAAGAATTTGAGTAGTAAAAGGAGAATAAAGTCGTTAAATAATTAAAGAAGATTGATAAGGATTACCAGACCTGATTTGGATTAAAAATTATCAATGTTATTAATGAAGTGACCAGGTTTCAAATAATTGAATCCAAAGGCTTGAGGGAGAAGGTCTATTTCTAGTGGTGTTGATGTTACCAATAGTAGAAGGAATACTTTTTTATGTTTGGTTATAACTTTTATAGTGGTTATTAGGAAGGTATATTTTCCATTGGTAATCAAGAATTGGAGCATAGTGGGACTCTATGTCGATAGTATTAAAAATATCCCTGATATATCCTTGTGGTTTTATAGTGTAGATATATAATTGGGATTACTATATAATAATGGAAAGGAGTACTTTTTTAATTCAAAACCTTGTAAATTTGGTGTTCCTATGTTTATTATTTTCCTATAGCATTTGGATGATACTGAGTAGTTCAAGAGGGAGTGGATAGAAACTTTCACCAATCAAAGAGGTTGAATTAAATAGATTACATTATCACAATTGTAACACTGACTAACCCCACCTCTTAGTAAAACTTTTATTTACACAAGGTCAAATACCTTGGGGGTGAATTAGGGTATCCATGATTAAAACGACTACCCATTTTGATCTTGTTTTATCATTAAAAAACACACTTCTCTTTTTCTACCATAGTAATATATGAATAGAAATTAAATCATGCATGGGACACGTTGATTTTATTTGGTTCACCCTCATTGGGATATATCCACGGACAATATAATGATGATGTTCCAATTATACCAAATTAACTAAGGCTAACTCCCAAATTAAAATGTTAAGGATAGATATTCTTTGATAATGCTCACTGACTTTACAAGGTTTATGGTCTTCCCACTACATTGACATGGGCCTCTCCCTATATCTCTTCCTCTGTCTCACTTTCGATGGTATGGATCATTATATTCCTCTTCCAGTGATCACTTCTCTTGGAAGGTGTTCACCCATAGTTTACAAACTTGTAGGTCCTTTCATTATCTCTAATGAATACATCCTCAGTTGTATATGGATTCTCTATTGATGTTTCACTTTCATCCAATAGATGAATACCAATTTATCATAGTTGTACTGGGAAATGCTTTTGGAAACACATTTATGTTTCTCACTACCTTCATGAAGCTCCTCTATTGTGAAGCTCAAATAGCCTTTGTGAATATCACATAGCCTTCATGAAGCACACCACTTTCATGAATCCCAACTAGCCTTCACGAAGCTCCTCCCTTTTGCGAAGCATACTTAGTATTTGAAAATTTCCTTAACTTCGTGATGCTCAAAACATTAGGTTTTCTTTTATATCCTTCACTAATTTCATGACATATCACATTCATGAACCACCCTCCATGAAAAACCTTCATGATTCTTGGACTTTAATATTTTCATCAAGTCTCTCTACTTTTCTAAAAGTGGTAGAGGCTTATTTATAAGCGTTCCACCAATTCCAGAACCTTTCAGGCACATCATTGCCATTTCCTGAAGATCCATTATTTCCTTCATGATGCTCCCTTTTTCATGAAGCACCACAAAAGTTTATAAATCTCAATGCTCATTGTAATTGTAGATCCTCCCATCACTACATCATGTAATCATGATGCTACACTCCCGATGCTCTTCACCTTCATTGTATGTGATGCTCATCATACTTATAGAGCTCACCATTAGAATATTTTCACCATTTCGAAACACACTTCACAAAGCCCATATTAGTGAAATTCATGAATTTTCCATATTTTCATAAGTCCTTCAAATAAATACACTTTTCAAAATTCTATAAAAATCAGAATTTTGGAACCCAAAATTTTGGAAAACACTGGGAAATGGAGTCAACTTGTCTCCATAATTTTTTATACTGCTGCCATAGAATCCATTCCTTGTTCTTGAAACTTTTTCAACATAAAATCTAATCAATATCTATGGACTCCACATCATACCTTAGAAATAGGCTTTGTCAATAAAGACAATCATCCAAAAAATGATACAATGCTACCTTGAGGGATTTTTGCTAAAAAATCCCTCCCTTTGGGTTTGTTGACAAGTCTTCACATTTTGATACTCTAATGAAGCTCCTTCTATCTTCTACCAGTATTAACTTCTTGAGATTCATATAGATATTAAAGTCTTACTCAACAAATACTCTAAGAAAACATGAGCCATGCTCAGCTTAATAAACAATAGTATAATGAAAAGTTCATCAATGAATAACTTCATTCCAAAACATATATTATAATTTCATAATGAATCTCAGCTGTCATGATATATAATATTTGATTGATCACTTCTAGAATCATTATATTTAATATTCCCTATCTTGCTGCTCCCCCTATCTCACAAATCCACTTGTTAGCTTCTCTCAGTGTCTTGACAAAGACATTTTATTTAAACAACCACACATTCTCCCCCTTTATCAATAAACCCAAACGATATTCCTTTGAGGTCTTAAACTGGGTAAAGAACTCATATCAGCACATTATAGAAAAAAACCATAGCTCAGGGAGAGAGGGGACCCATATCCAGACTTTTTATGTTCCAGAAGTCAACTAAACTCCTAGATCTTGTCGATGCCTCTCAAATTCTTCTTTGGGTAAATCGTTTGTCAGAATGTATGCAACATGTAGGTCATTTGGCACATACTCCAGCATCAAAAGCACTTTACCCACTTTATAATTGATAAAATTATATTTTATTTCAATTTTATTTATCCCGGAGAGATGGACTGTATTTTTTCTATGATTGATAGAACTTGAATTATTGTAATGGATTCCAATCAGAGACATCACTTCAGCTCTCATATCATAAAGCTAATACTTTATCCACAACAATTCTGTTTATACTGGAGTGGTTGGAATATACATAGATTCTATGGTGCTCAATGAAATGAATTTTTTTTCTTCATTAGCCAAGAAATAAATGACTCTCAAATATAGAATGCACATCTTAATGTTGATTTTCTATCAACTGTTGATCTGGACCAATATGCATCTGTTTATCCTAATAACTCTAAATAAGATTTGTCATTATACAACATAAAAAAATCCACAGTGCCTTTGATATACTGATGTATTATTTTCACTACAAGCATGTAGCTTTATTTGGGATTGCTTTCTTACCTTGCTTCTTGGAATGTGGAAAAAAATATCCGGTCTTGTCACTGTCAAGTACAATAACCTTCCAATGATTTGCCTATAATATATGATATGAACTACCTTTCCATCATCATCTTTTTATAGTTTCATCTTGGTAGCTACCATAGTTTTCATGTCCCAATAATTTTCCATTCCAAATATTCTCATAACCTCCTTGGAATATTTTGATTCTGAAATGAAAGTGCCACCCCTTCCTCATGTCACCGGTAAACTATATAAAATTTCATCTCACCAATAATTGAAATTTCAAACACACTTTTCATGAATTTGGAAATCTATCTACATTTTTCTTCATATAATCCACCAAATATTATTTCATCGAAATAAACTAGCACCATAATCATTTGATTACTATCATTATTGAAATATATATTTTAGTCACCTACACCATGCTTAAATCCTAGCTTCTTGAAAAATTGATCTATTCTTGAATACCATGATCCTGGTGCTTGCTTCAACCCATATAGTGCCTTCCTTAGCTGATTTTTTATCATCTTTATGAATGAGAGAACCATCTGGATTCTTAGTATACACTTCTTCTGCCATAATCCCAATCAAAATATAAAAATTTGACATCCATATGGAAAACATTAAACTTCTTTTGTACTGCAATGACCAAGAATAATCTGACTGTCTCCCACATTAAAATAGTAGAAAGTGAAACATCGACATTGACACCCTCTATCTAAGAGTAACCATTGCACACTAGTCATGCTTTTTTAATATCACCATGCCATTTTCATTCATCTTGTTATGGAAGACCCATTTAGTTCTGATGACATTCTTATCTATTCTCCTCGAAACAATATTCCAAGTTTGATTCATCTTAATTTGTTCAAGATCTTTATTCATATCTTGAACCCAACTCTCATATCCAGATACTTAACTAAAACATTTTGGCTATACCTGGGATACGTATGAGGATTTCTATAGAGTATTCATCCTCTGTGTCTGTACTGCTATTTTCTGATCACCAATTTTGTTCTTTCAATCAATTTCAGCTTTTATTACTGGTCTCCATACAAGTAATTATTTATCCTAATCCTTCCCATCATCTATGTTTTTTTCTAAATCAGCATCTTGAACTGGAGAGTCCCTCGATCAACTTATCTCTTCATAACTATATTTTTAAGAATGATCATGTATTTTTGGAAGATTATACTCATTATCCACTATAGTTACATCATGAATTCCAACTACCATTCATAGCATCTTGTTGAAGAATTTATATGCTTTTATTTTCTTGAGGTATCCAAGAAATATCCCTTTATATAGATAGAATTCAAACATCATGTGTTTATCCTTGTTGATAATGAAAAAAATACTTTCAAATATTTTAATGTAATTTATTGATGGATACTTTCCATGACATAACACATATATAGTATTTTCTTATTTTGGAAATAGTAGTTCTCTATTTGATGTGTAGAATCCTGTCATCACCTATTCTTTACAAAATTTATCTGGAATATATTTCTCAAAGAGCAATGTTCTGGCGATGTTGTTGATAATCTTATTTCTTCTCCAAACTACACCATTCTACTATGAAGTTATTACTGTTGAAACATGATTCCTTATCCTATGTTTTTCATAAAAATCCTTCCCTTGGATATTCGTTGTCTCAATTCTATTGTATGTTCAAATCTTCTAAATTGTTTGACCCAACATCTTCTCAACTCTCATACCATAATTATTTCTAAAACTGAATTCCTAATATTTGTGGGTGATGATTGAAACCCATGAAATTATTCTAAAATAATAAATTAAGAGAACATAATATCTCCTCCAATTAACATCCAATGGTGAAATTTGTCCACAAACATCAATATGAACTAACTCAAGAAATTTTCTAGACCTTCTCTCTTTTGGTTTATATGTATTTCTGATGATCATCCCTTGTTGAAAGTAATCACACGTATGGATATGATCACATTATAATCTAGGGGATCTTAGAAAACATCGCATTTCACCAAATCATTGAAGGAAATTTTGATCAAGTTTCCAAGATGATTACGCAATAATTTATTTTCTTCATACTTGAAAAAACATCACAACTCTTCTTCTCCACTTACAAGGTAGAGGTTCTTTTTTTTACACTTTCCATGGAAAACAACTGCATTTTACCTTACCTTGATGACACATAATTTCATAGAGAAGTTTATGGAATATCATGACTCACATAGTTGAATAACAAGGAGAATTTTGTGACTAGCACTTTTACAATCTATTACATCAACATGTCTCATGTATTTTCCCAAAACATGGATTTTCCTATACCAGAAAACTTCAAGCCATCATCATTACCAAATCATACGATACCTTCTTTATCATAATTTATTCTGGTCACTAGATCATTATTATCTGTCATATGAGAGGTGAATCCACTGTCAATAATCCATATACGAGTGTAATCTAATACATTAAAGAATTATTTTAATAACTACCTTTTCAACTATCTTCTTTATTTTTCATCCATGTTTTTGACTTAATAACCAGTAGAGACTGATAACCTTGACCTACCTCAGTGTATGACAGAAAAACTTCATCCTATAGAGCTTCAAATTGATTTTGAATTTCTAGCTCCTTTTATGATACATTTGGATACTACTTATGACCAAATTCAGTCTACTTGAGTATATTCCTCTGTACCATTGATGGGAAATTTCTTTCCTCATGTTTTAATCCTCTACACCTAAAACAATGACCATCATATAATAATCTAGAAAATTGATCATAGTATAACTGATTTCGTTAGTGTTATATACTTTGGTACCTCTTTTCTTTGGAACATATATTTTTTGAGTTTCCCATATTTACAGAACAATGAAATCTTATGCGAGGAACATTTCTATGTGGAAATAAAACACTACTAGTTGTCCCTAGAGTTATCTAAATGTTTTGATATTTATTCATACCCAAATAAATCTTCAGTCTCATAGTGGGTGCTTGTGGTATAATTTCAATCATTACTAATTTCTTTTTTTGGACCACTATGCTCTACTTTCATATTTTATGTTTCCTCTATGATATTCTTTCCCAATGTCGTATTGGGAGTCAACAATTTTTCTTGATCCTTAACTCTTCATCATAGGATGGCCACTTTCTCTTCAAGTTCTTTAATATATTTGATTTAAACTTTTCCAATTTCAATCGAACTATCCATTTATATTTTATGTTATTTAATTTCATGCTTTTAATCAAAAACCTTATTAGAACATTCTGGAATTAAAGACATTTGTTTTTAAATTTCTTTATTCATCTCAGACTTCTCTTCTTCTTAATACTGCATATAAAGTTTTACATCATGAACCACTTTGTTATCTTTTTTCTTTTTGGCTCTCCAAACATCTATTTCCTCAAGAGAAGTTTCAAGTTCATTATAAAGGTATACTCTTCCTTAAAATTCATCTTATTCAATATCGATATTTTCTTTTATTATAGAATTTCAAAAAAACTTCAACCATAGCATCAAATTCATGATCCTTATAGTCCTCTGATTCTGATTCCTTAGATTCTTCTGAACTATCACCTTTTCTTGATATAAGATTCCCATTTTATAAGAAATTTCACATAATGTTTTTATTTACTTTCTCAAAGGCTGAAGACATCTTCATATGGATTTCAATATCATCCTCTTCAACTTCTTCAAACATATTCGATCACCTTTCTGTAAGATGTAAATATACCCCACATTGAAATCAGGTTGGTGGAAGTTTTCCTTTTATCTTTCCATTTGCCCTTTGGAGATTTAAGGAAACAAATGACATCAACTCATCCGTCTCTTCATTTTCCTGTATATATTCAATGGAGAGATTCTTCCTGGAGTTAAATTCCACCTCTTTGTTTTCCCACTTTTACAAAACATCATTATTATCATATATCATTTCATATGAAACAAGGGTACTATAAAAGTTATCCAATGTCAGCTCTTTAGGATCTTTATACTCAAATACTGAAACTTTCAGATTGAATTTATGTGGAAGTTTCTTCAAGATACGCTTCATTATCCTAATATATTCAATGAATCCTCCAAGGCAACATATGTCTTTCCCAACCACATTTACTCAGTAAAATAATGTATCAACTCACCCATTAGGGTTCATTCTAAGATCCCCATATTTATTCCATAGAACCTGCATCTTGGATACTCTATATTTTGATTCTCCATCATAAATATTCATCAACTTATCCTACATAACATGTGATGACTTACATGATATCACCTTTTTATAAATTAAATTTGATAGGGCTCCCCCAAAAGAATTTATCCCTTTATAGTCAACATATTATTCCCTTTTTTAGCTTCTGATAAATCCCCATAGTGAATACTAGATGAAATACCATGCATCACCGCTATAAAGACAACCATTATTAAATATTAGAAGTAGTTCTACATTTTATTCTTCAATCATTTTAAATTACTTTCACCGAAGATCGTAATTTCATTATGATTTACCACCTCCATTTCTTCTACACATAGAGAAATAATAACTTTCAATCATTCCCTAAGATTCCAATTTATAGGTCCACTAGGTTAAATACCTTTAGAGGGGGGGGGGGAGTGAATCAGGGTATGAAAGATTAAAACTACTTCCCCTTTTTATCTTGTTTCTTTGTTAAATAAAACACACGTTTATCTTTCTACCATTGAAATATATTAATAGAAATTAAATTAGGCATGAGACATAAATATTTTACTTGGTTCACCATCACTAGGGTACATCCAAGAACCATACAACGATGATGTGTCGATTTTATTAAATTCACTAAGGCTCACTACCAAATTTCAATTTTTGAGCAAGATATTATATTACTAGGTTCACTACCTTTACAATGTTTAGGGTCCTCTCATTAAATTCCCTAGGGTCACTCCATATGTCACTTCCTCTAGATCATTGTCGATGGGAAGGATAACCGTCTTCCTCTTCCTTTTCTCTCTGCACTCGGAAGGGATTCAATCATAGTTTATGAACCTTTACGTCCTTTTATTATCTCTAATGAATAAATCCTTAGTTTTATATAGATTCTATGTTTAAGTTCCACATTCATCTGATAGATGAATTCCACTTTACCATAGATGTACTTGGTAATGCCTTATGAACCACTTTCGTGATGCCACTACCTTCATGAAGATCCTATTTTGTGAAGCTTAAATAGCCTTCACGAGGATCTTTCGTTTTTACAAAGATCACTTAGCCTTCTTGAAGTACACCTCTTCCATGAAGACCAACTAGCCTTCATGAAGGTCTTTCCTTTTGCGAAGCAAACTTAGCCTTCATGAATTTCATTAATATCACAATGCTTAGAACATTTTGTTAAATTTAATTTCCATTACAAATTTATTCACATTTCAACATTGTGAACTAACCTTCATGAATCACCCTTAGTGAACCACCATCATGATTTCAGAGCCTTCAGATCTTTATTGAGTCTTTCTTCTTCTCCAAAGGGGGTAGAGGCCTATTTATAGGAGTTCCACTAATTTCAGAACATTTTTGTCTATATCATTACCATTTCACTAAGCACATTTATTTCCATCACAATTCTCTCTTTTTCATGAAGCTCCACAAAATTTTCTCATTCACAATTATCATAGTAATTGTAAAGCCTCATGTTACTACTTTGCGTCATCAGGATACTTCACTTACGATTCACATCACCTTCACTATTTGGGATGCTCGTCTTACTCTTGAAGCTCACCATCAGAATCTTCATGAATTTCAAAAACAAACTTTAAGAATCCTATATTTGTGAATTCCATTCATTTTTCCAAATTTTCATAAAGTCTTCAAGGAAATCAAATTTTCACTGTGCTAGCCAAAATTCTATTTTTTGGACCACAAAAAATTGGTAAACACTTGGAACCCACATCACCTTGTGTAAAAAAATTTTCATAAAGATTACAAGGAATAAATTCCTTTTTATTAGATATTTGTCAACATACCATATCAAAAATATTTATGGAATCCGAATCATACCTTGGAAACCCTCTTTGTGCACAAAATCAAACAACCCAAAAATGCTACAATATTACCTTGAGGTATTTTTTTTGCAACAAGTACATAACTGAATTGGGTATAATACGTGGAATTAGAAATAATCTAGGATCCTTATGTAATATCCAAAAAGGCATTGAGTATTTATAATTTTAATTCTATTAATAATAGAGGTGTCCCTAATTTCAATTATTTTAAGTATTGTAGTGTAAAAATAAGATATTTATCTACCTTCAATTGCTTATCTTGGAGGAAAGAGATGTTGAAAAACTGTATTGACACCTATTTATGAGTGTTAAACATGATTTTTTTGGTAATATAAATATGGAGGTTTATTGAAAATATAAAAATTCCATTTTAATGGCTCCTTTAGAATAGGTATACAAAAAATTATCAAGACTCTAAATTGATAAGGAATTCTATGATACATTGATATGTATTAATGAAGGGAATATTGAAGTCAAGGAAGAAAAATTGAAAATCTAGAGTACCACTTTTTAATATATAAATATGGTTGATGAAAAAAAACATTAATTAATACTTAATTAGAGTCAATAAAATTGTTAAAAAAATTAAGATTTAGTTTAGAGTTGGATGATTCTAGTCCTGTTAAAACTCTTATGAGAGAATTTGTAGATAGGTTTTATCCAAATATTTAAAATTTTAAAGTAAAATAAGATATTTACATATTTGAATTACATAATATTCTAATTTGTTATGAAATTAATAAAATTATAGGTCTCAAGAATAAGGTTAAAGATGATATTACCTTTTATGATATGATTAAAATTAAGGTCAAAGTTGATAAAGAATCTTGAGTATCAACTAATTTGATAATATGGATAATGAATAAGACATTAATAAATGTGTTTCTCTTATATAAAATAAGTTCAAATATGTAAATATTAAAGAAAAAGGGAAATAAAAAAATATTCTACAATTTAAATGGAATTTGACACATTTCCATAAATTTCCCAAAAAATAATTCTATTGAATCTTAAATAGATCAGGAGGATAATAATTCTTCAAAGCAGAAATGAGGTAATAAAAATAAGAATCACTCAAGTAGTAAGAGGAGGAATTTGATGAGAAATAAGAAAAAATATGACTCATTATAAAGAAACCATCCAAAATATAAAGTTAATTGTATGGATCATGTTAAAAAAGTCTTAGATACTTAAAATATTAATGATGATAATGGTGAAATAATGAGTTTGGAAAATATGCTAAAGAATGAGTTAGATTCTTGTCTTGAAAAAAACACGTAGCTCAAAAAATAGAAGAGTATTATGATAAAATAAAAGGAAAACACGGATAAAGGAAAATAATGTTTTTTCAAGAAATAAGATACCCTAAATGTTGAGGTAAAAAAATAAAAAATGTGAGATGGTGAGCAAGAGAAAATGTTAAGAAATATTAATGAAAAATTGGTTGTGAAGAAGGAAGAGATATCAAAGAAATAATGAATAAGGAAATATCTTTTTCAAATTAGTCTCAAGGTAAATTTTTTATTTTTGATAGTGCATGATACAAGATCAAATATGAAAATGTTAAGACTAAGTATAATAATGAGATTGAATCAAACACATAAATATAATATAGTAATATAAAAATATAGGAACTTCCCCTGAGGTAGTGTTAGAAATAATTTTGCAGTAAGGCAATTACAAAAGGTTTCTAGATAGAATTTGTATCAATATAAAATACCAAAATTTCCTGGACTATGTTGGTGATGTGTTATGTTTGGAAATAAATCCTACTCATTCAAGTTTACCATTTATTTACCATATATTAGTCATGAACCAAGGGGGAGCTATACTAATCAAATGAGGATAGATTACAATGATCCATACTTTATATAGAGGGTCATTACTTCAAAATTTAAGCATACTTATTACAACATATAACAAAACCATGAAAGGACCGTATATGTATAGTGTCTTTAGAAACTGGGAAACATAAACAACAGGTTCATAAATCATCTACGTTGTCTCCCATTTATTTCATCATATCTAGAGTTTCTTTTTGGCATATACTACTTAATATCCTTCTTCCTGACCTGGGGAAAAGAAAACACACAAAAGGGTGGGCTCAAAGGCTCATTAAGGGTAAACAAAAGAAATATCAAACATACCATATTCATAAGAACATAACATTTTGAAAAATCTTATCCTGCAAAAGAGATCATAACATGGGATAAATCATAGAAGTGAAATGTAATCCCAATAATCATAACTTAAAACATAAATCTTTGTGGCGTACACACATAATCATAGAAAATAATTTCTTAGTAGTCAAGACTCATTGGCAAGACTATCTTAGTGGATAAAGTCCATTTCTGAACTGAGTTCACTCCTCGTTTCAATCCCGTTTCACTAAACCGATTTAACCTACCATTCTAGCCATGTCTATCTCATGAGATATAAATATTTATCCAATGCATTGGAGGGAGATATAGGTCCCACCCATCTCATAATGATACCATTCTTATGTGTGCCACAAAATCTAAACAATAATACATCATTGCATAACCCATGTAATAAAAATGGGAATATTAAACATCGTGACATCATAAAACAATTCATATAAGATAAAGGAATTCATAAAAATAATTCCATCACAACATAATCAAATAAATGTAATAATAGGGATAGAAACAGAACACTATATTATCTTATATGGAAAATAATTTTGACAAGACACTTGAACTCCATTCTTGAAGAAAATATCCTTTCTACTTCAAAAACATTTTTCCTTTATTAACATGTCATACAATTTTAAACTAAAAGAAGTTGATTAAAAATAAAATTGAAATCTTGTAAAGTAATCTTCTTGGAAATAATGTCTTAAAAATCCATTCATTCCTTATAAGTTAAAAAAATATTCTTCTCGTACTTATGTCAGAAAAGTCAAAAAGTACCTCGTATGAAAAATGACAAAAGATTCCTTTCATATCTTTTACTAAAAACTCACCGAAGGGTAAAATTGGATTTAAACAATTGTAGTAGGATATAAATAATATTACATATTGAGGAAACATGTATGTGTATGATAAATATTCCCCAGTAAATTCTGAAGTATAAACAATCTTGGATAAAAATTGAGATTGCGAGATTGTCCCTTACCTTAGGTCTGATTTGCTTTGTAAGTGTCCGAACCTCTTATATAATGATTTAAATAATGTCATTGACTTATTAAATAATCAAAATTATTTTTATGATACCATATATGGTCATATTATTAGCTTCTTATTAGTAATATTTCATTGCTACTTGTTATTCAGGTGTTTATTGCTTTATGTACGTATGTGTGTTTTGTCGAATAAATTCTTATTCCTATTTTTATGTTATAGACACCTTCATTTAAAGAATGGTATTAGTGTAATATATATCATATTCAGTCATTCAATTCATTTATATAATTATTATGGAATGAAGATCATGTAGAACGAGTCGCATCACATCGTGGAAACAGTATTCCGTACGTACGCACGAGCGATGATATCGTTCCAATGATTGTGGAATTGTATCGGAGTGTATGTATACTATTTAAGAATCAATATCAATTTACAATTATCATATATAGTCATTATTTACACCATTATACCCATCCAAGTAAGGTGGTGGTGGAAAATAGATTACACCACGGCGTAGAGACGATATTCCATACATACGCAGGCGCGGTGATTTCATTTTCCGTAGGATGGATAGATGGTGAAATAGGGTTGTTTCATAATTATAATAACATATCAGTATATTAGTGATATTGACATTGTTACTTCATAATGAAACAACTAAATAAGAAGAATTAGAAGTAGAAATAAAGTTGAAAGAATCGGTAACGGACATTACCTCTTCTTTGAAGCGCCTCTTTGAGAACTCCTCTTAGGGAACAAAAATTTGTCTTTGAAGAAGACCAGGACCTCTAGGATGTTTCTAGGGAAGTGGGGAAGTGAAATGGTCAGGGGTGACCAAGCATGAAGGCTCAAATTGGTGTGAGTAGGAGAGGGAGGAGGTGCCCTTTTATAAGGGAGGAGAGGGGCACCTTTGGAAATATAAGAAATATTAGTTTATATTAAATCCCAACCCAACTTAAAAACATCCAAAATGAATCATATAAGAAGATTATATGAGATAGGATTTTAATATCATAAATCAATAAAATTTAGACATGTTAGGATTTTATTTTAAACATTATCATCTTGATTTATCCATACTTATCAATTTAATTTTATTTGTGGTAATAATATTCTAAATTTTAAATTATTATAAATAATTACATATGTGTTGTGAATTTTTCATAATTTGACACTTTATGACATTGTAGACAATATAAATTTTAATTTATAATTTTCAAATATTTTTGTGATTTTTAAACAATTTTATAATATGTTATTTTTAGAAAATAACAATAGTGTCAATTTTGATACTATTTATTTATTTGTATTTAAATAAAATATATACAGAAGCTATGTTAGAAATAAAAGCATTAATAGATTCATAAAATGTCATATGTATCTAGAAAATTAGTGGAGAACATTAAATAGTTCATATAATATTTATTTTAATATTTTTAAAACCATTTATTTGATATTTTATTTAATAAATTAATTTCAACATCACTATTGTGTCATAATTAATTATAATTATTTAATCCCTAAAAATTATAAATAAATTCATATTATGTAGATAATTGTAGTAGATTTCTGGATACTATTCATGTTATAAGTTTCATTAAGTTTATCACTAAATTAAAATTATTATACTTATAAAATTTAAGAAAGTGACATGTTGTCAGTCTCTTTGGTTTTAATAATAATTAAATTATTTTCATGAACAAAAGTCTATTAAATGAATCTAATACGACCCTTAGGTGATATGGGTCGACTTTTAGTCATCCAATAGGATTTTTTCAGGTGTTAGGGTAATTTTATAATCTTATATTTACCCTTAATTACACGATTTACCTTTAACTATGGTAAATAAAATTTACCGTAGTTACTATTCATAATGTTCAAAAATAAAAAGTAGCCTATTAACATAATTCGGACCCACTTATTCCAAATATGGAATCCATTTTTCAATATTCAAAACACATAGGTTGCAGAAATTAATTTAAAATTAATCCCATTGTTAAGAAAACGGGTTTTAGAAGTTAAAACATTGAAATGTTTTTACCTATGAATTCAATGTGAAATTAATGCTAATGAAATACATTATATTAAGTGGTAAAAATTTATTCTATTTATACTTTAAAATAATTCAATATTATAATTTAACCATATAAATTATCTCAATGAAAAAAGTTGTTTTTAATTAAAAATTAGCATATTTTTACTATTCATCAAAATATGAATGTTATCAGAAAAATATCAAAAAAATTTCCAAAGTAAATTTTTATATCCTGATTCCAAGGAAGAATTTTATTTTGTAAAATTGAACTTATAAACATTTCAAAAACTATATTTAATGTGGGTGCGCCATCAAAAGGCGGCAAAACTGCATTTTGTTGAAAAATACTTATTTTACCCGAAAAATTTATTTTGTTCTATTACCATTTTCTAGAAAATGTGTAAGATGAATAATAATGTTATAAAATTTAAAATGTAGTTAAAAATATTCCTAATGGCTAGTATATAATAATATATCGTTGTTTAGTGAAACCTGGTATTACGTACTACACACGCTATCGAGGAAGGTCGTGATTGCGTCTAATGCAAGACAAGTCAGTATTGTGTGTTGTGAAAGATTACTTTGGTGTTGTGTATAACATAAGACATAATAAAATATTTCTCATAAAATCTCAGGGTGTTACATTCTACCCCCGTTAAAATGAATTTCGCCCTCAAAATTCGTCACATCCTTACAAACAGATGAGGATACCTCTCCCTCATCATATACTCAAGTTCTCATGTAGCTTCTTCTAATTGGTGGTTACTCTATAAAACTTTCACCAAGCGAGGGGTCTTGTTCCCTAGGACTTTTTTCGCTACGATCCATAATCTCTATCGTTTGTTCTTTATAAGAAAGATATTTCTCCAGTGGTACAGGTTCTGAGATGATTCCATGTGAAGGATAGGGTATGTACTTTCTCAGGAGAGATACATGGAACCCATTGTGAACTTGAGCGAGATTCGGTGGAAGCTCCAATCGGTAAGCTACCTTCCTAACACGATATAGTATTTCGAAAGGACCGATATATCTAGGGCTCAACTTTCCCTTCATTCCAAATCTCATGACCCTCTTCCAGGGAGATATTCGTAAGAACACTTTATCACCCACTTCAAACTCTAGGACTTTTCTTTGGTTGTCGGCATAACTTTTATGTCGACTCTGAGCTGATCTTATGTGTTGTTGAATAGATCTGACCTTTTCTTCCATCTCATCAACAAGATCAAGTCCTAATAGCTTTCTTTCCCCAACTTCATCCCAGCAAGTTGGAGTTCTTCATTTCATTCCATAGAGGGCTTCATAAAGAGCCATCTGAATACTGGATTAAAAGATATTATTATAAGAAAATTCCACCAAAGATAGGTGTTGATCCCAACCAGCTTTGAAATCCATAGAGCAAGATCTCAACATGTCTTCTAGGGTTTGAATTGTCCTCTCAGACTGACCGTCTTTCTGAGGATGGTAAGCAGTGCTAAAACTCAACTCTGTATCTAGAGCATGCTGAAGACTTCGCCAAAATTTTGAGGTAAACCTCAGATCCCGATCAGATATAATGGAAATTGGTACTCCATGCAATCTTACCACTTAATTTACAAATATCCTGGCAAGCTGATCAAGAGAAAAATCATCTCTAATAGCAATGAAGTGTGTCGACTTCGTAATATGATCAACTATAAGCCAGATAGCATTATTTCCTTTGGATGTTTTAGGAAGTCCAATGACAATGTCCATATGATGTTTTCCCATTTCCATTCTGGTATGGGTAATGGTTGTCACATCCCCTTAGACTTTTGTCTCTCAGCTTTAACTTGCTGACAAACCAAGCATCAAGAGACATATTCAGCAACATATCTTTTCATCCCATCCCACTAGAAGTACTCTTTCAGGTCCCTATACATCTTCGTGCTTCTAGGATGAATAGAGAATGAAGAACTATGAGCCTCATCCAGTAGCTCCTTCATTAATTATAGGATGGGAGAAACACATACCCGATTCCTAAACCTTATTATCCCATCACAATCAAGGTTGAATTCAGGAACATTTCTCACCTTCTTTTGTAACTCTACATATTCTTTTTGTGCCTCTTTAATCTTCATGTGTATAGATGGTTGATCATTCATTTTAGAAATATACAATTTTTCCCCTTCCATTATAATTCCAAGATCAATCCTTTGTAAATCCATAAAAATTGGATCTTTTTTGATCCTCATCACGGATAAGATATCATGGTCTTGTCGACATAATGAATCTTCTACCTTGTTTGATTTCCAAGGGTGGTAATGAATTGAGAAGTCGTAATCCTTAATCAGCTCCAACCATATTCTTTGACACATATTCAGATCCTTTTTTGTGAAAATATACTTCAAACATTTATGACCTGTATAAATATCACACCTTTCACCATAAAGGTAATGCCTCCAAATCTTTAATGAAAAGATTACCGCAGCTAACTCCAAATCATGAGTTGGGTAATTTTGCTCATGGATTTTCAACTGTCGTGAGGCATAAGCTATCACCATATCATTTTGCATGAGATCACACCCAAGTCCCTTCTTGGATGCATTACTGTAGATCACAATCCTTTCTCCACTGCAGGGTAGTGTGAGCACAGGTGTACTGGCTAACCTTCTTTTTAGCTCTTTGAAATTCTCTTCACATTCCTCTGTCCAAACAAACTTAACTCCTTTCCGAGTCATCTAGGTGAGTGGGTTAGATAACTTTGAAAAATCTTTCACAAAACGTTGGTAATATCCATCCAAACCAAGAAAACTTCGGATCTCAGTTACTTTTGTTGGTCTCGACCATATTTCTATAACCTCTGTTTTTTATGGATCCACATATATCCCCTATTTTGAGATTATGTGACCCAAGAATGCAAATTTTTGAAGACAAATTTCACACTTGGTAAATTTTTCATAATGATTCTCCTTTCCCAGGGTCTTTAATACAATTCTCAAGTGATCTTCATATTCTTATTTTCTCTTTGAATAGACAAGAATATCATCCATAAATACTACCACAAACTGATCAAGATAGTCTCTAAAGACTGTGTTCATCAGATCCATGAAGATAACAGGGGAATTAGTAAGACCAAATGGAATCACTATAAATTCATAGTGTTCATACCTTGTACGGAAAGCCGTCTTTGGTATATCCTCCCTTTTGACCCTTAATTGATGATACCCTGAACAAAGATCAATCTTGGAAAATTATTGATCTTTGCATAGTTGGTCAAATAGGTCATCAATGCATGGGAGAGGATATTTTTTCTTGAAAGTGATCTTGTTAAGTTCTCGATAATCAATGCAGAGTCTCATTGATCCACCTTTCTTTTTAACAAATAGAACAGGTGCTCCCCAAGGTGACGCACTAGGGCGTATGAATCCTTTATCAAGATTCTCTTGGAGTTGCTTCTTCAATTCCTGCAACTCAATTGGGGACATTCTATAAGGTGTCTTTGAAATAGGCAAAGCACTCAGTACGAGTTCTATTGAAAACTAAACTTCACGATTTGGTGGAAGACCTAGCAATTCCTCTCGAAAGACATCATCATATTCCCATACAATGGGCATATTATTAATCGTGAGTTTCTCTCCAACCATTTGAGACAAATAACCTTTATTTAGGGGAATCAAGACCCATAAGATGGATGAAATTTACACTAGAAGGTTATGTTCATCCTTGCATCGATAGACGATCATAGATTGATCTGGAATATGAAATGCGACTTCCCTTCTTTGGAAATTGATATGAGCTCCATATAAAGAAATCCAATCCATGCCAAGAATCAGATCAACTTCCACTATAGGAAGGATCACAAGATTTGCAGGAAGCACTTTCCCATAAACTTCAATCAGAGAAGAATTGTAAACTTTTGATGCGACTGTTGTGCGATTAGGAGTTGTCACAGCCAACTCAACCTCTAATTGTTGAGGTAATATGGAGAAACCCTTATAAAATTCTTCAGAAATAAAAGAGTAGGTGGATCCAGAATCAAATAAAACATTTTCTACTTTAGAGTGGATGGTAAGTGTTCCTCTCACCACTTCCTTGTCATACTCCACATCGCCAATAGTAATTTCATGTGACTTTCCTTTGTATTTGGCCTTAAGAGTTTGTTGACGTCGATCATCATCATCAACCCTGGGATTTGGGCATTGATTGGCATAATTCCCCATCTCCTTGCACTTGAAACATTGAAGTGTAGTATGTTCATTATTTGTATCAATTCCTTTGTTTTCATCATTAGACATCTTCTTCCCATTATTTTGACATTAAATTGCCCGATGAACATCTTTTCCACACTTATTACATTTTCTTGTCCCCTTAAGAAAATTTCCTCCATGTTTCTTTCCACACTTTGAGCATAAGGGAAAACTCATCTTCTTTCTAGTGTGGTCTTTAGATTTTATTTTGAATTCCATTTTTCTATTATTATGAAACCCATGTGACTGATTGGTTACACCAATCTACATCTCAACCTTGAGAGCACATCGAACAATTTCCTCTTATCTATTGAAGTCCCTTATGGCTAACGCCCTTTGAAGACTTGGTTTTAAGCCACTAAAGAATCGATCGATCTTACTCTCAGGTTGGATAATAATTCTGGAAGAGTACCTTGCAAGTCTTGTAAACTTTTCTCCGTAGGTACCAACAGATTCATCATCCTTTTGCTTCAGTTCAAGAAACTCCTTCTCCATCTTTGTTCTAAGAATACGAGGGAAATACTTATTGAAAAATAAGTTCTTAAACTCGTCCCATTCCATGGACTCAATTTCATCCATTTTCCTCATATTCTTAATAAGATTCCACCATTGATCAGCATCACCTTCCAAACGATATACTGCTAAGATGAATTTATCATGTTTCGAACATTGAAGAACTGAAAATATCTTTTTAGTGGTACTGATCCATTGTTCAGCCACTAATGGATCATAAGACCCGTTTAATGAAGGTGGACGCTGCCTCATGAAGGATTCAACAGAATTTTGCTCCTTCCTTTGCTCGTTTGGAAGTCTTGCTTGATTCATATCTTGAGAAAGTTGTGTGAGAATGGCTATAAGATTTTTCATTCCAGCTCCCATAATGTTTGGTTTCTTAGGGGGACAATCATTGAATTTCCCATCACATTCCACATTAACACGGTTCCTTCGAGTTCCATCCATTGACTAAAACCAAGAATAATAGTGTGAGAAACACTAATTATAATAGGAAAACCACATAATCAAGAATAAAATTTCACACTTAAGGTCTTATCATAGGTTGTTCATGGACATTTCTAAAACACTAATATTGTCTTCTATTCTTAGACATATCCTTAGGTTTCTTACTAAGGCTTTCACATCCTAGTTTCCAAAGGTTGACTATACCTTTCCTTTGATACCAACTATACTGATCCATACATTACATACATGGTTATTACATAAAAATTTAAGCTTACTTATTACAACATATAACAAAACCATGAAAGGAACATATAGGTATATTGTCTTTAGAAACTAGGAAACATAAACAACTGGTTTATAAATCATCTATATTGTCTCCCATTTATTTCATCATATCTAGAGTTACTTTTTGGAATATCCTACTTAATATACTTCTTCCTGACCTGGGGAAAAGAAAATATACAAAAGGGTGAGCTCAAATGCTCAGTAATGGTAAAAAAAAAATATCAAAAATATCATATTCATAAGAACATAAAATTTTGAAATATATTATCCTGTAAAAGAGATCATAACAGGGGATAAATCATATAAGTGAAATGTAATCCCAATAATCATAACTTAAAACATGAAGCATTGTGTCATACACACATAATCATAGAAAATAATTTCTTAGTAGTCAAGACTCATAACCAAGACTATCTTAGTGGATAAAGTCCATTTCTGAACTGAGTTCACTCCTCGTTTCAGTCCTGTTTCACTGAACCGGTTTAACCTGCCCTTCCAGCCATGTCTATATCATGAGATATAAATCTTTACCCAATGAATTGGAGGGAGATATAGGTCCCACCCATCTCATAATGATACCATTCTTATGTGTGACACAAAATCAAAAAAATCATACATCATTGCATAACCCATGTAATAAAAATGGGAATCTTAAACATCGTGACATCATAAAACAATTCATATAAGATAATGGAATTTGTAAAAATAATTCCATCACAACATAATAAAATCAATGTAATAATAGGGATGGGAACAGAACCCTATATTATCTTATATGGAAAATAATTTTGATAAAACACTTGAACTCCATTCTTGAGGAAAATATCCTTTCTATTTCAAAAACATTTTTCCTTTCTTAAGAAGTCATACAATTTTAAACTAAAAAAAGTTGTTTAAAAATAAAATTGAAAACTTGTAAAGGAAACTTCTTGGAAATAATGTTTTAAAATCCATTAATGCTATATAAGTTAAAAAAACATTCTTCTCGTACTTATGTCGGAAAAGTCAAAAAGTACATCGTACAAAAAACGGAAAAAGATTCCTTTCATATCTTTTACTAAAAACTCACAAAATGGTAAAATTGGATTTGAACAATTTTAGGAGGATATAAATAATATTACATATTGAAGAAACATGGATGTGTATGACAAATATTCCCCAGTAAATTCTGAAGTATAAACAATCTCAGATAAAAATTGAGATTGCAAGATTGTCCCTTACCTCAGGTCCTATTTGCTTAGTAAGTGTCCGAACCTCCTATATAATGATTTAAATAATGTCATTGACTTATTCCAGAATCATAATTATTTTTATGATATCATATATGGTCATATTCTTAGCTTCGTATTAGTAATATTTCATTGCTACTTGTTATTCGGGTGTTTATTGCTTTATGTATGTATGTGTGTTTTGTCGAACAAATTCTTATTCCTATTTTTAGGTTATAGAAACCACATTTACAGAATGGTATTAGTTTAATATATATCATATTCATTCATTCAATTCATTTATATAATTATTATGCAATGAATATAATGTAGAATGAGTCGCATAACATCGTGGAGACAATATTCTGTACGTACTCAGGAGCGATGATATTGTTCCCATGATTGTGGAATTGTATTGGACTGTATTTATACTATTTCATAATCAATATCAATTTACAATAATCATATATAGTCACTATTTACACCATTATACCCATCCAAGTAAGGTGGTGGTGGAAAATAGATTACACCACGACATGGAGACGATATTCTATACGTACGCACGCGCGGTGATTTTGTTTTCCGTAGGATGGATAGATGGTTAAATAGGGTTGTTTCATACTTATAATAACATATTAGTATATTAGTGATATTGATATTTTTACTTCATAATGAAAAAACTAATGAAGAAGAAGAAGTATAAGAAGAAATAAAGTTGAATGAATCGGTAACGGACATTACCTCTTCTTTGAAGCGCCTCTTTGAGACCTCCTCTTAGGGTAATAAAATTGGTCTTTGAAGACGACCAGGACCTCTAGGATGTTTCTAGGGAAGTGGGGAAGTGAAATGGGCCGGGTTTGTCCCTGCTTGAGAGCTCAAATTGGTGTGAGGAGGATAGGGAGGAGGTGCCCTTTTATAAGGGAGGAGAGGGGCACCTTTGGAAATATAAGAAATAATAGTTTATATTAAATCCCAACCCCACATAAAAAATTCCAAAATGTCTCATATCCGAAGATAAGATGATATAGGGTTGTAATATCATCAACCAATAAAAATTGGACATGTTAGGAATTTATTTTAAACATTATAATCTTCATTTATCCTTATTTATCAATTTAACTTTATTTGTGGTAATAATATTCTAAATTTTAAAATATTATAAATAATTACATATGTGTCGTGGATTTTCCTTAATTTGACACTTTATGACATTTTCAATCATATAAATTTAATATATTATTTTTAAATATTTTTGTGATTTTTAAACAATTTTATAATATGTTATTTTTATAAAATAACAATTGTGTCAATTTCGACACTATTCGTTTATTTGTATTTAAATAAAATATATATAGAAGATATGTTCGAACTAAAATCTTTAATAGATTCATAAAATGTCATATTTCTCTATAAAATTAGTGGAGCACATTAAATAGTTCATATAATATTTATTTTAATATTTTTAAAACCATTTCTTTGATATTTTAATTAATAAAATAATTTCAACATCACTATTGTGTCATAATTAATGATAATTATTTAATCCCTAAAAATTATAAATAAATTCATATGATGTAGATAATTGTATTATATTTTTGGAGACTATTCATGTTCTAAGATTCATTATGTTTATCACTAAATGAAAATTATTATACTTATAAGATTTAAGAAAGTGACATGTTGTCACTTTCTTTGGTTTTAATAATAATTAAATTAGTTTCATGGAATAAAGTCCATTAAATTAATATAATACGACCCTTAGGTGATATGGGTCGACTTTTAGTCATCCAATATTATTTTTCAGGTGTTAGGGTAATTTTATAATCTTATATTTACCCTAAATTACCCGATTTACCTTTAACTATGGTAAATAAAATTTACCGTAGTTACTATTCATAATGCCCAAAAATAAAAATTAGCCTATTAACATAATTTTGACTCACTTATTCCCAATATGGAATCCATTTTTCAAAATTCACAACACAGAGGTTGCAGTAATTAATATAAAATTAATCTTGTAGTTAAGAAAATGGGTTTTAGAAGTTAAAACATTGAAATGTTTTTACCTATGAATTCAATGTGAAATTAATGCTAATGACATACATTATATTAAATGGTAAAAATATATTCTATTTATACTTTAAAATCATTCAATATTATAATTTAACTATATAAATTATCTCAATGAAAAAGGTTGTTTTTAATTAAAAATTATCATATTTTTACTATTCAGCAAAATATGAAAGTTATCAGAAAAATATCAAAAATTTATCCAAAGTAAATTTTTATATCACGATTCAAATAAGAATTTTATTTTTTCAAATTTAACTTATAAACATGTAAAAAACTAGATTTAATGTGGGTGTTCCATCAAAAGGCGGAAGAACTACATTTTTTGAAAAATAGTTATTTTACCTGAAAAATTTATTTTGTTCTATTACCATGTTCTAGAAAATGTGTAAGATGAATAATAATATTATAAAATTCAAAATGTAGTTAATAATATTCATAACTTCTAGTCCATAATAATATATCAGTATATAGTGAAACCTGGTATTGCGTACTACACACGCTATCGAGGAAGGTCGTGATTGCGTGTAATGAAATCCATGTTAGTATTGTGTGTTGTGAAATATTCCATTAGTGTTGCGTATAACATAAGACATAAAAAAAATATTTCTCATAAAATCTCACGGTGTTACATAGATTCTCAGAAAAAATCTATGACAAGAAACACAACTATTTTGCTCACCCAAAATAGTTTTAGATGTTTAGAATAAATATTTGATTACTATGAATAAGAGTTTCATAGGGTTAATGATTTAATGAATATCCTATTATGAGATATTACCTATGGTGTAAAAGAAATTAAAATTTATGAGGATAAATAATTTAAATAATTTCATGAAAATGTGGCCATGAAATCATGTGAATAACATAAAAAAGCTGAGTATCCCAAGAAAGAGTGCTTAAATTTTTTGGTATCCAATTGAAAAATGATATTAAAATAGATAAAATATCATAAATATCTAGTGGTAAAAGGAAGAAAGTGGATTCACATCAAATGGAATAGAAATTTCAGGAGATGTAGTCTGAAAATGGGAATCTTAATTTTAATGAAAATCTATGTGGAATATGTGAACAAGATAGACATAGTATGAAATATTTTATGGACATTCCACTAGATCAAGAATAACTAATGAAAAAGATAATTAAATTTCCAGGTGATACATTTTCCTTAATGTAATATGTCATGAAGACAACTTCACATAAGAAAATATTTTAAGGGAAGAATATTTCTATGAAATTTATGACTAATTATTCCCATGTAGAGATTAGAATATTTGAGTGATATTGGTCGAGAATAAAATCTGAGTGATTATGTTTAAACTGAGTAAATAGGAAGCCCCTCCTTATTCCCTTATCCTTATATTTTTTGAATAAAATATATATGAAATTGAAGGAATTTTTCTTGGAAGAAATTGGTGAGTGATGTAATCACTTTATATAGTAATAATAAAATGTTCATCATGGAGTATTGAAATATATTATCATTAATTATGAAAAGGAAAGGTGTATATCCCTTGATGGGAGTAAACATGAGTAGGATCAATCAAAATCTCCTAGTTTCTATAAATCTACATTCTTTTTAAAGATATTTAAACTAGAAGATATGGTATACTAACCACACTTTATATTATTATTTTGAATATATCAAGCATATTAATGAAGGGAGAATTATGATTGATTAGAAAAAGGGATATTTATCTATCATGCACTTGAATTATTTTTATGGGTCTCTTTAGTTGTGTGCATGATACATTCTTGGTGATGAATCTACCTTAATTCCTTTAGTTAGTTGAGTGGTTATACCAAACAAGATTATTTATGGAAAACCATGGTGACTTAGTTAAATCTCTCTTATTTTATACATTGGGTTATCCCATATATAATTAGAGTTAACTAACCATAGGCACATTGCATATTTTTTTAGTTCAATTTGTTCCCAACAATTTTGATTGACATTTATTTTAGAATAAAGTGGAAGATTTTTTTTCCAGAATCATGGAAAGATCATGAAGATTACATAAGTAAAACATTAACCTTATATTAATTTTTTACTTATTTACATTAATGTGGTGAATAAAAATGAGAATATATATTTACATTATAGGATTTTAATTTCATTGATGAAGAAATACACAGAGGAGGGTGGTTGAAGTGCCCATGAATGGATTATATTTGTTTTCAATAAGAAAATGTTACATGATTATGACAAGATATAAATATATACTAGATCATAGGAAAAGATATTATGGAGCTACTTCTATTGAATAATCTTGATAATTCACGACTATATGTGGAAAAGGAAGGTGAAAGTTAAGGATATTTCATGAAGAGCGTCACAAGAAAGATTTAAGTAGAACCAATTATATATGATGAATTGATAGATAGGGTTAAATGAAATATATGGGAAATTATTTGATTAAGGAAAACACTATCTACACTATTATTATTAAGGGTGATGAGTGAACAAGCTATACTGGGCAACTTATGCAGCTATTAAATTGATGAGAATGGCTGAAAAAAGTGTGGAGAATTCATCCAAGATACATTAAGGACAAGAAAACAACAATATATTAAAGGAGGTATTTGTATGATGATTTGAGATAATTTTAATTATGTTAAAAAGATTTGAAATTTGCTAATGTATTTTTAGAATGACTTCAAGGAAGTATTGAATTTGGATATATAGGAAATTGACTATGTCTGGTAATCTATATGATTCATTTCCAAATAAAAGATTGTATACATATGAGACATTACCATGACTTAATATGAGTCATATATGGGTACATAACCTATGTTTGAGTGAATTCAGGTCTATGTAGGTTCATTGGATAACTTCAAATGAGTCATCTATGTATGTTTCATTCACCCATACATTACTCTTTTGATGAGAAGAATTGGAAATGGAAAATAATTACTGTTCTTCATATGATATTTTAAGATCATAGGATTCTTATAATGGTTTCAAAAAAGTTTCATTTTATAAAAAAAATAACCCAAAAAATATTTGAGTCAGTAATATATAAAAATCCTATAAGATTTATTCATTGTTTGAGATGGATGGCATATAAGAAGTGTTTTTTAATAAGTGGGTATTTATTAGAAGACATGTTTTTATAAGAGGTGGTGTCTTCGTAAGATGTCAATATCACATAATATAACATATTTCCCTAAAATGTGTCATTTTATGTGATATGAAAACCATTGTATTTAGAAAATAAAAAAAGTAGTTAGAATGGTGGAGGAAATTCATAATATTTCAACTAAAAGAAAATATAAAATATCTACATGGAAAATCAAGGAACCCATAAGTATAAAATATAAAGAATGAGATTAAAATAATACGATGCTTGTATTTATCATAATGGATTCGTATATCATGATCATGGAAGAGGATCTTGATGCATTCCATGTTCATTGGAGTTCAATGATGCATGAAAAAATTCCACATCATAATACATGAATACATGAACATAAAGAGTGAGACTTAATTTTTTTAATTATGTATATTTTTTGTAGAATTTTATGTGATACATTAAATCACATGGAGAATGGAAACATCTTGATTCTTAAAGATAGATTAAATAGATAATTTAATGATATTTTAAGTGATATTTTTGAGAGATTTTAAAATTATAAATATCCTCCATCTTGAATATCGTGAACACTACTATATGACTCAAGCATATTCCATAACTCAATTTTGGAAACAAATATTCATGATATTATTATAAGAAGATAAATGTGAAAAAATAAGCAGAATGTATGAAAGTAAATACGGATTACAAAAGAAGAACTGATACACTGTTGTATCAAGAAGATAAGTTAGACACTGAAGTCTAGAGCTTTGAAGTGGAAGAATTGTGTGCCATAGAATTAGAGAATAAGATAAAGAAATAGATCATGAAATATATGAATAATAATGAGAAAAAACATTAGATAGAATCACAATTATAAACTATCAACTTTCTAGAAAAATTTAGCATGTACTGACATTTCGATTTGGGAGAATTGAAAAGGAAGGCCCATTTTATGTGGGGAAGAAACAAACAAGAGAAAAAAGTTATCTTTCTTTTATTTGGATTGAATTTTTATTATAGGAATTAGGGAAAATATTTTCTTATGGAACTTTGGAACATGAGTATAATGAGTCTCTTTTCTTATGGGATTAAGAAGATCTCTAGTTTTTCCAATAATGTTTATAATGGAGAATCCATGATTGTGGTGATTAACCAATCAGATCATGGAGTATTATTTAAAGGCCAAAACATGTAAATACTGGTGTTCCTTCATTCAGTATTTTTTTCTATATTCAGGCGAGGTTGATTAATTTTCGTGTGAGTGAATAGAGACTTTAACTCAAATAAGAGGTTGAATTAAAAATATTTAATTATAAAAAAGTACCATTGATTCACACCCCTCTCAATGGAACCTAACCGACCCATGAATTATAATAATAAATCACCAATAAATAAAAAGTTGAAGATAATTCATTATTTAAATCAGGTCAACTATATTCACATCTTAACAAGGCACACTCACTGACTAACTCAAAAATATAGATAGCATATTATCAAAATCATATATTGAAGAAATTCACCTCGCTTCCACTTTTCCACTAAATAAATCACCCTAAACCCCAATGTATTATGTCTTAGTTATCTTATCCCCTCTATAAAACATACTATAATTCCATGATAACACATCATAAACATATACATATAATCTCAAACACATCTTCATCTCATCTTAATAATCACATATTAATAACTGAGATCCACCAAAACACATTTTAAGATATACATTACCTCAATACATTTAATCCTTTTTATAAATTAAAATGTAATAAACATAATCCATTTCAATCAAGATACATTTAAACATAATTCCTTAAGTCTCAAGAGCCTATATATACATTTATTTCATATCTATGGTCCACTACATCCTACATGTGTACATATAATATAACTATAAGACAATATATCCTAGATATATATATATATATATATATATTACATATAGAAGAGAGAGCAGGTTAGGGGAATTAGTTATCCATCTATATCCTCAACACCCTAGATATTGGGAAAACATTCAAATCCCAATTTTACGTATAGGAATTGGTCTCCCCATCTGACTAAGGTGGTAGAGAATAAAAAAATTATTATTATAACATATAATCATTCTAAATGAAACTAACCTAAGACTCAAACAAAATATAAACTAGTGTAATAAATCTCATCTTCCATTAAAAAATACCTAGAATCATACACATTACTAAGAACACATGAATTAATGTTTCAATACAATCACTAATCATTTACCATTATTAAATTTCCCATCCTTTACCATATCCCATCATCAATTTTAGAGTGATATTTACAATAATTATATGAAGAAAAGGTGATTTCAAAAAACAGTACTCTAATCCCTACTTCAGTAACCATGATATTTCATACATTTACCAAATTTTCATTAGAAATTCCATGAAGCATCCCTAATTTATGTATTAACCAATTATTTTCCATTCAATAATATTGTGTACTGAGACACAACTATATATACGTCAAATATATGAAAAATTTAATAAGAAAAAATAAGGATAAAAAGCAATAAAGGATCCCAATTTTATAAAACTCTCCTAAAATTATTCCTCTAACTTTTGCACATCATCCATACCATCCCACCATCAACCACATCAAGCTGCCACATCAAAATTATCAACATAGCTTACCCTCACTTTATAAAATAGTCATACCAAGGTTTTTTGTAAAATAACAATAATTTATTAATTTTATAAAATTTATATATCATAAAATTATAATTCCACCAATAATAAACATAAAAAAATAACACCCATGATTTCAACCACATAAAACAATATTAGAGAAAAAAACCTGGGCTTATACGTCCCACAAAATTAATTCCAACAATTAAAATTTTCATATACCATATTTATTATATTAATTCATTATGAAAATATTTTTCTAGAAGCAAAAAAATAATATAATTACAACTAATAAAAAAATATTCATTTATATAATATCCAAAAGAAAGTTCTTTAACATGCTTCATAGTTTTATGGAATAATGAAAACCTCTTCAATTCGTAGTATGTTAACCTATTTTTATTACCATATTTAGGATGCCTAATTATATTTTAGGCATGTAAAATATGAAAAATAAATCAAATATAATAAAAAAAATACATATCCACTATCTAGAAAATATAATTAGGAAATAAACAGAAATAATATATTAATAACATGCAAACCTACACATAAATTTCCTAATTATAGATTATTATCTCGTTTTGGTTGATATCACCCATCAACCCATTAGAAACTAAATCATGACAATCCCACATTTACACATAGTAAAAAAAGAACTCATAAATCTCCAATATTGATGTGAATATTTATAATTCACTAAACTATAATGGAATTTCAAAATAATCACACCAACAAGAGTCATTACAACAAACCCATGAATCCTAAATACATCACACCATCAAGAATGATCCATTAATTATCAACAATAAACCCAAAAATCAAGATGATAAGACAAGAATCATTTGTAAAGGAGGAATGGAAGATGGATGAAGAAGATAAAGAGGTAAGAAGAAATACCTTGGATCAAAGGGAGTGATTTCACAAGTAAAGGACTAATAGATTAATTAAAAAATCATAGGTTAGCCTAAAATGCCACCAAAACTTCCATGGGTTATAGAGAAGGATCAAATATTATGAATTATATAGTAACCTTGAATTAATATATAATTTATAAAATCATAGTGACACAATATGATTAGTATTATTTATGTAATGAAAAAGAACGATCCAAGGATCACAATGTGACACTATCACATGGCTCTCTATTCTCTCATGGAAATTAACCATTTTTCTAATGAAAACAAAGGGGTTCATATCATGTGTATGGGTGTCAAAATTAATTTTCAAAACCCATTTAGAATCAAAGTGTGTTATCCAAATATTATTCTTTAATCCACTTGACCCCATGAAAAAACTATTTTGTGGTCCAAACACCACATCACAACAAACTCTTAAAGGGAATTCAAAGGAACTCGACATCTAGGTCATCATAGTGTGGAACCTATGATCATGAAATGAAAGGGTGATATGCAAGGGTAATATTGATATGTATGGGTCACTAATTCTATTAACGAATCAACAAAATCACAATTAAATATGTATAAAAGTAAATACACAAGAGTATTTAACCCATAAATAAGGTTTTATTTTACAACATAATGTTTTCTGATTTTCCAAATTTCTTTCAATACCCTTACCACCATGAAAAAATATAGTATGTACATGACTAGACTTCCATCTTGAGATTACATGGATTCAAACTCTCATATTTTAGACATCTTAAGCAGTTACACATTCTTATACTCCGACACAACTGTCATTCCACGCACTAACCTTTATAGCTTGATTTCCTAGGTAAACCATCCAAACTATTTCCCTCAACCACGATACTTCCACCAAGAACTCACAAAACCTTGAACATGAAAAAAATTAAAAATAAGGGATTAATAAAATCTAGGACTGTGCATTATATACCTCTTAGATGATTCTCATCCTTAATAATTATATCCAAACCTAAAAAGAAAATAAAAAAGGAATCATCATAAAGAAAACATAATATGGTATAACTATCAAGTAGGTATCCCACTATAATAAGAGCACCACCAAATAAGTAGAAGGTTGGGAAAAAAATAAAATAGGATAATCAATATCTCATTAATCAATCCAAGGTCATACATAAAATCAAACTAAATAAATCATCAGACAATTTAGGATACTAACCATGAATATGAAGCTCAAATTTCTAATTACTCTCTTATAATGCAACATATCACCAAAATACATGAACCTAGAGAATATAATTAACACATAACACATTCTATTAATGTCCTAGAATTTTGATAGGTAGTTTTTCAAACAACAAAAAATCTTGAACATATAACTCACTCAAGTCAATGGCTTGAGATTCATTATGAATATATTAATGAAGTTTCAACACAATGGCTCTATCATGGATCTAATCCATTTAAAAAGGAATAAATATTAAATAAAAAATATCACAAATGTATTATAATACCTAAAAAGACCTATTTTTTTGGACAAAGCTTAATCCCATGATCGAACCATCACTACTCATTTTTTTGAAATGGTAGAGGGTCTAGCCGCTTTTGTATGAACCTCCATCGCTTATGATGATGAGATTACTTGAATAATACATGATATACACTATTGAAATATAGAGGCTTCCTCCTATGATCAACATAGGAATTATGGTTATCTTAAGCATCCTTCATCCACTCATGAATCACCTACACCTTTTCTGTCATGCTCTACACCAATTATGGTTGGTGAATTATAGAATCTCTCACCTTGGTCCTAACCAAGAGTCATTCTCATGGTTTCCCATAAAACCTTTTGAATTGTGACATAATAATAATGTCTTAATGGATATTATTGTAGGAAAACTCAACAAAGCAATGATGCTTCACCCACAAACACCTTAAATATAGATCACATGTGCACAATATGTCTTCAATATTTATACAGTCTGATTTTTCTTATTGTATCTGTATGGATGAAATACTATTCCATGGAATGTATTATATAAAAAATAATGATGGAGTACTATACACACTTAGAAGGTAAAAAATGGATCACAATCAAATAAAATCATCCTCTAAACCCTATAGATCCTCACAATCTCATATAAATACTATATTAATAATAGATGAACCATGCATGAATCCTTAATATATAATAAGTGATTTGAATTCATTATCCTTTTAAAAATAACCCTAAAAATTTCATATTCAACTTTATATTATGATATATTATTATGAAAATCAATCAATATTTCCTCTCACTTAAATTGAGAGAAATCCGGTGGTTGAAATAAACCACCAGGAACATGATGTTCAAACTTTACCTTTTGGTAGATTAAACACTATGATAAAAAATAATTCATTAATATCTTTATCCCTATCAACTCAAATTACCCTTCAATGATACATATAAGTTAAATTATAATGTATAACCTAGGGATATTTGTGGAACTCGCAAAAAACTGACTACCACATCACCAAGTGAATGAAGAGATTCCTCTTGAAAACACCAAATATTGATCCACCTCTTATGATCCCTTAGGGGAATCTTCAAAAACAACATGATCCCATAAAACCATCAATTAAAAATAACCTAGCATATAGTAATTTACCTATTTCACCAAGGATGAATACAAAACCATGTAATATAGACTCCATTTACCTTATACTCCCTATATATCAATCTACATCACTACAAGCTCATCTATGACTCCATATCTATTCCAAGACTCACAAACAACATCATCATAAGACTCCATTCTTAGAGAATCAACAAAAATATTCACTTTACATAGTTTATAAAAATATAAAATTAAATATACTCTAATAATTCCATCCACAACAATTTTTACAAGTTCAAATTGCTATGTGAAATGAAATATATATATATATATATATATATATATATATATGAAAATATTGTGATCCAAGAAGACTGAAGATAACTCATAGATTAGATAATGTTTCCAAAAATTCTTGTAAAACACAACTTAGAAAAATATTTAAATTAGTGGTAGCTTAGATATTCCCATGGGTTCATAACTATCGATACCCATAAGGGATGAATTTTAACAATAGAATTAGAACACAACCCAATCTATTGAATGGAGCACCACAAAATAAATCAAACATCACTGCATCCTATGGAAAATTGGGAACCAGAGCACTAACCACCTTCTCATTAAGATATCAAAAAGTATCCTAACACTGGTCAGTCATTATGAAAGCCTAATTATTCATAGTCAAGGCTATTTATAGATTATAAATCTCAGAGAAATTGGGAACAAACCACCAATAATAGCGTCTGAAGTAAATACAACTATAAACAAAAAAATTCATAGGAGTATCCAACGAAATAAAAAAGTTGATATCAAAGGATATACTTATAATCCTCAATGAAACAAGAAATTTACCTTGAAATTAATATAATGGGCCTATAAAATAGACCTAGATAGATTTCTAAACAACTAATTGTGTCGAAGAACCACCAAAACAGCTCACAAATTCAACATGTTATCTTCCTCAAACTCAATATACATAATTATTTATTCAATAAAAACAACAAGAAACTGATTTATAATCTCATATAATATATATTTTATTAGTCTCATGAACAAAAATAGTGAATTCATGACACCAAATAAAATCTCCCTGAACTCATAGTTCCCTTAGCAACAAGTGAATGTATTCTCATGATAATCTTCATCCTTCGACCACATCTAATGATACATTGAAATAAAATTGATTTCTAAGTACTAGATATATAACTTTAGATTACTGAATATATCATAAATCCATGGAATTGGATAAGTATTCTTCACTGTCACTTGGTTTCGGTGATGATGATCAATACATAGTCATAGACTTTAATATGTTATATTTGTAATAGGACTAAAACATCATAAGGAGATAGAATTGGATACATAAAACATATCCAAACATGGTAATAAATTTGAATTTTTTATCCTATAACTCAAAAGGGAACCATATGATATGGATACATCAAAATAAGAGAGACATTTGACTATAAATCTCTATGAAACTTGATTTAATGTCAAGGGGTAGTGTCAGAACCTCTTTATAAGAAACACAAATGTACTCTTCTGCGACCTCAGATGCTCGACTTATTAAACCTTCACTGAACTCGACATAGATTATGTAATTATAGAATATAAGGTCTCAATAGGTGTTTGAACCATTCAATGGTCTCATTCTGTAATTAACATGACATACTAACCGTCATTATCTAACAATATGCCCACCTCCTAAAGAAATTAGTGATAACCAACACTAAATATACCCAGTCAATGCTGAGTATCACATCATAAAACTATATTTGTAAACCTAATAATTATCCAAAATATATATTCTACTACTACCCTATATTATAATCTAGAAATACATCTTTTAATAAAGATAGACCTGTATCCTACGTTTTTAATAACGAGGGAACTTGAAAATTATCAACCTAAAGTATTAGAGATTATAACAGAGTGTTTGAAATAATGGAGTGTGTATATAAAAATATAAAATATCATATAAGTAGGTAGAAAATATATAGTTGATACCTTGTATAGAGTTTGGATCGCTAAGACCTATCAAATATCGGGCTCGCATATGACCACAACCTTCTCTATCAACTCTCTAGACCTAATATCAAACTACTATTTTGAGTAGAAATAATATTTTTACCTAAGCACTAGGCAAATCATTGGGCTATCCACTACCCACTTTATCTCCTCATTGCTAGCCAAAAAAATAAACACTCTATTGTTTCTACCTCAGCGTATAATACTATAATGAATGATCTTAAAGAAATCTCAGAGATCCCTGATGATTGTTGAGAATTGTGAGACACTAAATATTCTGATATTGAAGACCTATTTAAGAAAATAAAATATTATTTAATCTCTTTTTAGGGGTCCCAAAAATACTAATTTCGGTGAAATGAGGTAAAGGTCGCTGAAACTAACTCATTGATATTTGAAACATAAAATTAATAGAAAATTGAAAACATTTTCTCAAAGATGAAATTTTTAGAAAGCCTTAATTTTTTCCCTCTTATGTTGATAAAGTATGAGACAACATCCTTTCAATAAATTATTATTTCACTATCACCTAAAGTTACTTCAAAAATGTTATATCTCTGATATGAAGCTAGATCTATGGACACAAAACCTCCTCAAAATTCATCATACTAACCTATTCATTTGGTAAAAGATCTTAAAAATAGTATATTTTTAATAGAATTATAAAATATCACATTCAATAACTCCTTTGATAAAGATAAGGAATATTCTATATAAATTTATCTTTTATAGTAAATGAAAAAAGCTTACCTAGAACTGATCACTAAAATTCTCTCAATTAACTTTCAACTCATTATGATCACTGAGGAATAAAATATACCATTTACAAGAATCCTCTTAAAATATACTAAAAAAGAATGAGATAAAATACTTCTTCATGGAATGAATTATTCAAAAATAAATATCCACCACCTCCAACCAAGATTTAGTAACCTAATTAAAAATAAACCTCTCATACTTCTATATTACCTAGTCCTAGAATTTTTTAAGAATCTTCCTTCAGGTGTCATCTTGAATAACTTTAACTATTTATTAACATATTGGTACATCCTACTGAACTTAAATATAACAAAATTGATGAGGATATTGAATATAATCTACACCTATAAAATAGTCAATTTTATGATCATCATAAACTCACAATATGAAATATTAAAGATTAATTAAGGTTATTCCCTATTCTTGTACTATACACAATTTTATCATAGGTGAAATCATTCATCATACATGATCCAAACATTGTACTATACATGAGAAGTAACATCACATAATTCTATACATTTATAAACAAAATTCCTTTTTGCTATATAACAAGGGGACCTAATCTCCAATATCTTAGATAGTCTCAATTACTTAATTCATGTACTATGTTCATATAATACTAATTCCATAATAACTAATGAAATACTCACCAGTATTTATCCTATCTCTTTATTAAGGTATCTGATACCATTTTTTATGAAATAAACCTAGGATGGAAGTGAATATTAGAGAAACCCCCAAATTTCACTTCCAATTTCCCATAGGTTCTTAACTTGCACCAAAAGTATAGAATACACCTACATGGGAGGAATTACTTTCATAATTCTAATGAAAAGAAAATAATACACCAGTAAAGTCCAAAAAAACAAAACAAAATAGATGGAATATTATAAAATTAAATTTAAAATAGAAATATTCCAAAACAACACCTACAATAGTGACCAGGAACTCCAGTTACTCATGAACAACCTCTACAAGATAGAAATTCCCAATTCAATCTCAAACTCCCTCTAATAGACCTAAAAATAGATATACGTACATACATAATTATATATAAGGGTGTACATAAATTTATATCTCAGTATGACCCTCCCAAAAACCACTCATGAAAATTTAGAAAAAACATACTAATTTCATAGTTAATAAATTGACGAAATAAAATTGTTATATAAATCAGGTCAACTATATTCCCATCATAAGAAGGATATTTCACCGAATAACAGAAAATGATAGTTAACGTATTACTGAAATCATATTTAGAATAAAGGAACTATAATTTCACCTCCTGACTAAACCAGTCACCCTAAACCCCAAAGTCTAATGTCTTGGGGCTCCCATGTCTTTAATAAGTCATACTTCACATTCGTGCTAACACATTAAATCAATAATCATATAATCACTACCACATATCGATCATATCCCTATAATCACATAGTAATAATGAAGATCCATTATATCATATTTAAATACACACTTTAGCTTACTCCATTACAACCCTTGTATAAATACACACTTAATAACCATAATCCATTTCATCTAAGATACTTGTATACACTATATCATAAGCCATCACAACTCATATATACATATATGTCATATTATTCAGCCAAAATAGCTTCTATGAGTAAATATCCAATTATAATACTCCAACATTTACTAGATATTCATACATATATACTACATCTCCAATAGTGAGTGAGTTTGGAGGAGTAATTAACCATTTGTATCCTTGACACCCTAGATATTTGGACAACATACAGAACCCAAGGCCACATTTGTAAATCCTTCCACCCATTTGACTTGGGTGGTGGATAATAATAAATAATTTAACATAATGGATGTAATAGAACATAACCATTCTTTGAAAAATTATCCTAAGACTCAAACATAAACTAACAACTCACAAAAAAACCTTTCCTCCATTAACAAAGGAAAAGGAATATAACTCTTTTGTAAGAACGCAAGCATCAAATGTTTAATACCATCACTTATCATTTTCCAATAATAAATTTTTAGTTCATTTAATATCCTATCACCAGTTCTAGTTAGATATTTATTTTAATCATCTATATAAAAGGTCATTTAAAAAATGAAGACTATAATTTTTGTTTCTATACCCAATATTTTTTAATCATTTACCAAATAATCATTATTTAAGATAAGAAATATCCATAATTAATTTTTTCATCATTCAATTACCATTCCATAATCCTGGGTAATAATTGAAAACTATTACTACTTCAAAGAAAGATATACCCAAAATGAAATATGAAAATAATAACAAGTGAAAACAAATACAATAATAAAGGAAGATTTTTATCTTGATCCAAATGTTTCAACATTATTCCCAACACTTTTCCAAACAAATTTTACCATCCCACGATCAACCACATCAATACACTAAAAAACGATATAAAAATGACTCAACCATTTCTGTTTAGACAACCATACCACGGTTACATATAAATTCATAGTAATGGTTTAATATTCTAATATTTATATGAAAAAAATCGTAATTCCAATAATAATAAACATAAAAAATAACAACCAAGGCTTCAACCCTGGAAAACATTACATGTGTAAACAAAAATAGTCTTATAGAACCCAAAGCATTAATTCCGACATTCAACATTTACTTTTTCCAACTTGATTATATTAATTAATTATGATAATATTTCTAAAAGAAAAAAACCTAAAATAACAAAAAAACTAATTGAAGTAATAATAATTCTATGAATATGATCAAAGAATCAATTTATAATGTTCAGATTTCTAAGTAATAATGTAAACCTATTGAATGTCTAGTTCAGTAATATCCTAATCAAACCATATTTATGTTTATTAATTCAATTTTATGATTATAAAATATGGAATGGTATTCATATATAATTCATGTGGCTCTATTTTTAAATAGTTTTGCCACATATTTTTTACTAAATTTTTAATAATTTAATTAATTATTTAATCACTTTATACTAAATAATTATACTTTTGTATTTTTATAGTTAACTATGTAAATTAATCCATTTTTATATAATTAAGTATGTATTTTTAGTCTTTAAAATAATAATTTTAATCTTTCTTAACTTTTCTAATTTAATTATTTCTTAAATAGTCTTCTTAAGTGGAATCTTCTAAACTTTTTAATAAGTTAATATATAATTTAAACAATTATCTAATTGATGTAATTATATTTAATTAAGTTAGTCTTTATTTTAATATTTTATCTTTTAATTTAGTTACATTAGAATAGGGTAACAATGTTAATTAATATGTTTAGTCATCCTGCTAATCACTTAAGTAAATAATTTGTGTTTTAAATTAAATAAAATAGGTATCTTTTTATTTTATGTGTTCAAATTGTTGTTTAATTAATTAATTAAGAGTTTTTAAACATTAATTATATTATTTTATGTATGTTTTTTATTATTAATTCATTAAATATTGATTTTAGTATACCGGTGGGGTAGACAAGAACTTGTGGCAACCTACTAGGTCACTGATACTCTTCTCTTTTTTTCACTGTTACTTTGTAATTAACTTGTATAGTAATTTTAATTTAAGTCTTTTATAATCTTATTTTATTAATCATCCAGTTTTTAATTTAAGTATTATCTAATTAATAATATTAGTTATGGTTTTATAATTCTAATGTTTAATAAAATTTTCGTTTTTATTAATGATGTTTCTCTATTTTGGGATTAATTATTTCAATCCTAATTTTAAATAACTTAAGTTTTAATTTTTAAAGTTGAATTTTTTTAAGGTCACTATTAGCAGTCTACCAGTGACCCTTTTTTGGGTGTAATGGTATCCTTTCATTTCCCTTACTGGTATCCTTAAACTATTTAAGCTATCCGTGAGCATTTAATTTTGGTCTATTAGTGACCTTGCGCTATTATGTTTCTTTTATTTTTTATTTTACCAGTGACCTTTAATAATTTGTACCGGTGAACCTTAATGCAGTGTATCAGTATCCCCTTAAGTTTTATTCTTCAACTATGCCAATTTTATTTTCTCTACCAGTGGTCATTTTTTTATTAACTAACAGTGACTCTTATTATTATTATTTATATTACATTAACGGTGAACTATTTTCCATATCAGTAGCCATTTTTATTACTCTATCAGTGACCCTTTCATTTATTCTATCGGTCACCCTTATTCTCAATGTTAGACGACTCCTGTATATCTCATTGTTTTCCCCTTGCACGGGTTCATCCTTTACAGCCATCGCACCACCAAATATTTCCTTCACCTGTTTTGGAAGTGGTACCACAACAATTCCATCCCTATTTCTCTGCCGTTTTTAGGTTCTCTTCACATCCTTCCAAAACCAAAAATTAAACCCGATCTACAACCACATTCTGACTCCAGAAAAATCAATCCCAAATCTCCTCTACCACCATAAACCATTCGAGGACTCCTCTGAACAATTGAACACAAAACAAGGATGAATCATATTTATAACTTTAGCACACACATATTTAGCCAAGAAAACACTAATTTACTTATCCCTTTCCGAAGACTTACTCGTTGTTCATCTACTTTGTTCCGTAGACTGAGTTCGGCCACACCGAGGAGGAGAAGGAGTCGACCGTTGGAGGGCTGAGTCGTAGACACCATCAAGGGAAATTGGCATCGCTGTTACTGTGTAGGGGAGTCTGCTATTTCGAAGACATGCCAAGGATGAGGGTAACCACAGATCTGGACTACCAGAGCCAAGGATATTTTTGGCAATCGAGTTTCGAATGAGGAATTGAGAAGCTTGAGGTTTGAGAAGAAAGCTAAGGAAGAGTTGGTTTGCTGAATCCTTGTTGTGCTACCCCTGTTGTGCCGTGAAGAGGAGACCTCCACTGGTCTGAAGCCACCTATTACGCCATAGCCGTGGAAGGTCGGGCCACTTTCGATGTTCGCTGATCAAGGCTGATGACACTTAGTGGGAGGTGGTTCACCGATGCTGATGGAGGCTGTGGAGCAGCGCTGGTACTCAGGGAAGCTGCTATGCCATAAGGTTCAGGGGGAAGGAAGAAGATAACAAAAGAAAATTTAACAATATAAATAATATAAGTAATATAAAACAGAAAAAAAGAAAAAAATGTTAAAGTTAAAGTTAACTTTAATAAATAAAATAAATATAATTGATTTTGTAAATGTTATAAATAAAAACAATTATAATATTAATTCATAGATAAATTATAAATTAAAATAAAAAAATAAATTAATAATAAGTGTTAATAATAAATTAATATACTATTTATAGTATATATAAATAATAATAATTATAAATAAACTATAAAATATACTTATTAATTTCAAAATATTTAAAACCAACGTATTAATTCTAATTATTAAATTAAAATAAACTAATTAATAAATTTATTTATACTAAAATTAATCTAAAAATTTAATTTCTTAAATAGTAAATACATTAATAATAATTAAAATTATTAATTAAAAATAAATAATACAATCTAAAATATAAAATTTTAAGTTACTTATTTATTTATGACATTAAAATTTAATGATTTAGTTAAATATGATAAACATAAAATTTAGTATTTATATTTATTAACTTATTTAATTACTATTTTGATAAACTTATAGTAATAATTTTATAATATAAAAGTAAACATTAATTTTTAGTTAAGTTGTTTATTAATTAACTTTAATTTCTTTTTAATAAGTATGATAACAGTAAACTAAAATAATAACCTCAATATTTTAATTAACTTTCGTTGAGTCTTAATTATTTCATTTGGTTTACAACATGTGCATGTTCATTCAAAAGTCGAATATATGTCCAGATTCACTTAATTAACTCACTGTGAGTTAGTTATGTGAGAAAAGCCAGTGCGGCATGTCAGTTGCAAAACAACACGCGTTGTGCAGTGAATAGTTGAATGACATTTGAAGTCAGTGGAAAACAAGCGGTGACATGCAGATTTTGACAGTAGCTACATAAAGAAGAGAAATTAGCAGAGAGAAAAAAGGAGGAGAGGAGGTGGCAAGAGAAAGATTCACACATGAAGTGATTGATTGAAGATCCGAGAGCATCTCTCTCATTAGGAGAACAGAGAGTCTGGAGGGCGACTCTGGAACCTCTACCTGGAGCTAGTGAAGCATAGGAGCAACAATAGTTCATGTCAGCAGAGGGAGATTCCTTCCTCTTTTTTCATTTCAATTCTTTTCCTTTGAAATTATATGATATTGATATATGTATTAAAGATGTTTTCTAGCTATGTCTCATGTTCGGGGATCAATTGAAGTTTCATTGGTTACTTTTATATGTTCCTTTTCACTTCATCTTAAGATGTATTCAGTATTGATCGGCGATATTGATACTGAGTTCATAAAACTGCTTGTACCAATAGAACATAATCACAATATTTCATAGTCTTTTGGCGAGATTGATTGTTGAAGAATTTCCAAAAGTTAATAGATTCAAATTACTCCAAGACTTATGGTGAGTTGGTCTTGCTATTAATTTTTCAAACTGTTCTTAGTTGATTTGTTCTGGAGTGGTGAACTCTAGAATATATTGACTAGTGTGAATTAACTCCTATCAAGGTAGGTAAGTCATACACTTTTAAGTGGTACTATGCGATAACTTTTAAGTGAATCTGAATACCTTTAAAAACAGTAGAATGGAGATTACTCCCCAAGCGTTTAAATAGATTTTTCATTTTATCAGTGTTCTAAACCTTTGTTATTCGTTGTTGTACAACAGTATCAGATTTAATATAGTTTTTAAACATGTTTTCAATATTATTTCACTTAAATTCTTATAGAAATATATAAAAAGTAAAAAAAAAAATAGAAAAAATCACTCCACTACTGAAAATAGTGGATTTTATCAAGTTTTTAGTAGATTAGTGGCCAATTTTACCTTCCCTATGAGTTCGACCCTACTTGCAACATATACATTAGTTAGTAGGGATATAAATTTTAAACTTTGATTGACTTCAATGATAGTCGAGGTCAATAATAATGAAAATAAAATATCACATTATATAGAAAATATCATGAGGAAATCATGATAAAGAATAATATAATCACATGCAAAGCTACACCATCCCTTTTAATTCTTTATTTTTTTATTATCTTTTCTATGGTAATATCACCCATTTACCCACTTGAAATAAAAGTATGATAAACCCACATTTAAACATAACAAAAAGGTGTGGGTCAAATCCAATACCTCTATACAACAGTTTCATAATCACTGAAGTCGAATGGGATGATTGAAAAAATACACCAACATGAAACTTCATAACGAATCCATGAATTCTAAATACATCATCCCATAAATAACCCAATATAAATACTTGATAATAAACCTATAAAATTAAGAGAATATGACTTCCATTTCATGGATATAAGAGAAAGAATTATAATAACAAACACAAAAATAGAAAAATAGAAAAATAGATACCTTGTATTAAAGGTAGCTGTTACATGAATCAAGGGAAAATTGATCAATTGAGAAGGCATAGGTGTGTCCAAAATGATCCCACAACCACTTAATATTTGAGTGAATAATGTAAGAATATGTTTAAATTAGATATGAACCTTTAATTTATCGACACAGATGGAAAATTCAATGTCCCAATATGATAGGGATCCATAATGTGAAAATGGTCCTAGATCTAAGGATCAAAGTAGATTCCCTATGTGTCTCCCTATTTCTTTCATGGTAAGTGATGTTTATTTAATAAAAATGGGTTTATGGTGTGGATAAAGGTTTCATGACACAATTTTCACCCCCAGGAATCACAATATGCTCCCTTAACCTTCCTCCACAATCCACTTGACCCTAGAAAAAAACCTTCGTATGACCCACACACCATAACTCAATGACATATCAAAGGACGAACCAAAGAACCAGATCTCCAGGTCCTCATTATGTTGTTACTATGATCTTGTCACGAGATAATCATATTTAAGGGTCATATAAATACATAATGGCCATTCATGTTATGACTGGACCAACCAGGACATGACTAGAAAATTGGAAAAGGAAATAAATAAGATTATTTGACCCATATGGAAGATTTTCCCCTGAAATATAAGGGCTTTCACTTTATAAAAAATCATTCATGTATCTTCATTCTGTGTAAAATTATAATCACACTATGAATACAATTGAAACATGAGATAACATGAATCCAAAATCTCATTACATACACCTCCAAAGCATTGAAATATTCTTATATCACGATATAACCATCACACAACATACCAAAATTAATGACATGATTCCATAGGGAATCCATAATAACTTCTTTACTCACTCAATAGACCACTACTAAGAACTCCCAGAACCCCCAATACTTGATAAATGAAAATGTAAGAGTTTGGGAAAATCAAGGCCTTTATAATTCTTGGGAGATTTCATAAAGTATGATTTGGTTATAGTTGTGAAATTTTACGTCTAATTGAAACTTATGACATGTAAACTAACTAGAGCTCCCATGTTTCTATGAAGACCATTATTATCAATAAATAATGATAAAATTACATCAATAAATGAACTTTGATATTTTATATTTTCACAAAAGAGGGAAATTTTAAAATTTCAAAAGCCAATATAATAATAATTTAGTATTGATCACTACAATGACATTGTCTAAATAAATGAAGAAAGTGAGTGTTAAAAGAAAAATAATAAAGTACCAATTATGGAATTGTATTCAATGGTATAAGAAAATGAATAAAAATTTGGGAAAATAGTTTATGATAATTATTTTATTGATAAAAAAGTGAGTCTTTAGATCTTTTGGATTGAGTTAATGGATTTGGAGAGTTTGAATTAAAAGGTGATAATAAGATTTTTTAGCACACTAAAATATAATTTCTAATGTGTTTTTAGTTATTAATAAAAAAATATACTTGAATGTATATTTTTTTATTATTTTAGGAGAATTGGGGGTATACTTAATTTTTTTGTTGCTTTGGAATTTAATTGACAAATTCGAATCATTTTTAATTTTATTGGAATTCAATATTTTATCATGTTTCATTGAGGGACTCATATCATTTTTTATGTGAAGAAAATGTCATGATATACTTATTTTATTATTAGATATATAGACAATTATATAAATATCATTTTAAATATAGTTAACTACATATTTTTTTTAAAATATATGTTATATGTTCTATAAACACATTACATATAGTTACATAATACTTGTGAAAAGGTGTGGGTTAATTTTGATTAATGATAAATCTTACCTGAACAATATTTGGTGGATCAAAATAACTTCAACCCATATTAAATACTCAAATAGGTGGTTTTTAAAAAAACACAATATGGAAGGTTTAGGCATTTAAAATTGCGGGTCAGTTTGGGTGGGAAAAAAGACACAGTGGTTCAGAAAAATAGATAAAAAAATTATTTATACAAATAAATTATTTTTTAATATAATAATTATTTTAAATATTATATTACAAAGTAGATAATTTTTGAATAATCGCGGATTTAACTCAAATAAATCATTAAAATAATTTATTTAATACTAAAAAGTAGTTAAAGAAAATAATTTTTTTAAAAAACTGTTAAAACTAAGAGTGTAACAATACTTTTATACTTAGGGTTGGTGGTTTGGGTCACTGCAAATAAAAAAATTATAACCCAACCACCTAAATAGAACTCACTAAAAGAATAAAATTTTCCCACATTTTTTAAGGAATTTATTTGGTATAATGGTTTTTTGGGTGGGTCATATTGGGTTGGATTGGTTTTTTAATTTTGTATTTTTTTACCCCTTAATTAAAATACATATAAAAATAAAAATATAGATAATTGAAAAAATATGGTACAATAATTTTATATTTTTTTTTAATATATTAATTTAAGTTTTCTTTTATTTTTATTTGGTTTAGTTTTTCATTTTTTTAATGCAAGTGATTATGAATAATAATTCCTGATAGGTTAACTCTAATTTATAAATATATATAATGTATAATAAATTAACAAAGGGAATTTCTTTAACTAGTCATGACTAAGATATTTTCTACTTATTATGAGAGGCTACCAAGGGAGTCTTACTTACTGTGTATATGTAATGAACCTATCATGAGTGATACTACAACCTTAGATAACTAATTAGAATCCTAGATATTCAAAATCCAACAATCAAGAAAGTTGTACCTACAATGAATTAATCACCAACCTACCAAGAGAAATAATCTTAATAATAATGAGTGATTCAGCCAAATTACCCATTTTCCCAGAGTAAATATTCTTAATAACTGTGAGAATAAGATAAATTCATGAATAAATTAAACTATAGTATAGGGGTTTTTGTGTAATTCAGATATATAAATTTGATCAAACACTATATTTGAAACCAAAGGTGTAGTTTTAGTTCGGATGAAATAGTAGTAACCATGGAGGCCATGATAAATTTTTCACAACATCATCTAGAGGCGTACTAGGATAAGGATGCACAAACTAAATAAGTAAAACTAACTTTGAATAAATTATTGACACATGATTGATACATCACTGAGTAGTTGGACATTATGGTAACGATGTTTAATGAAGTTATCCTGACAACCAACAATACAAGTATCACTCTAAAATTGATGTAGACCATGTTGTAGTGTCTTTTTTATATTACATAGTGTTATATGTGTTTATTTATTGCTTAAAATTTAAAGTAGGAGTATGTGGTATTTAATTTTGGTTCTCTAAAAGTTTAAGGAATGTTCTTTGAAATGGTGACATGATACTTGGAGGTTCCCATTTTGTATCCCTATGGATAGTTTTGTTCTAAAAATAAATTATAGAACTATTGTATATAATGGGTTGTAAAAATAATAGTGGGGAGATATAACACATTTGTACATAGTTCTTCAAATAATTAATAATTCCTGATCATCCAAATGTAATATCGAGTATGGATGATAGTCTCTAATTTCTTTTTTAAATAGTATATTGCAATCTAAATCCATTAAAATACTAATTTGGGAGATCCATAGCAGATCTGAGAGCCACTACAATATTCCATAGGGCACAACAATGACATTTATACTATACTACATAAGTGGTTTTCTTGCATGAGAATAATATTATAGAAAAAGATACCACACAGGGAGAAACCATAATTTTTAGAAGTGATTTTATAGGCAACACAACATTTTGATTCGAAGTATTAAGTGAATAGAAGAATATATAATCTATTAAAGAGAATAACTCTTACATTGGGCACATGTATATCACAAAAATCGAGACATCATTGGAAAATTTTTAATTAGAGAAACACTTTTTGGTTATTTTAATGTTTAAGTCAGTATATCTATTTATTCAATGTTTTTAAGGAGAAACCATAAAAAACATTTCTGAATCCATAATGATGAAGCAAAAATTATTGTGAATGTTGGAAGTATTTTAGATTATTACACCAATATTGTTCAAAAATAAATGAAGGTAAATAAAATAATTAGTTCAAATACATGTAGTAAAAATGTACGGAGTTTAAGATTCCATTTGGGTGTAAAAATTATAAGTAATTTTTAGTAAAAGAAATCGAGGGTTAATATTTAAATAAGGAAAAAAGATCCAGAATGATTACATGAATGAAGGATCCTCTTGGAGTTATAAAGTATCATAAATCATGAAACGAAAAATCCATTTGGATTCCACCTTATTTATTAACTCAATTGTGAAAATCAGTTAAGAGGATAAATTTTATCTAAAAATACTCATATAAGGTATCATTATGAAGAAACAAACATGATAATTAATATGGGGTAATGATAAAATGAAATCATATATAATTCCACATAAGAACCTTGACGTGGTATAAAAGACCCTAAGAAGTCACTGGCCATGATGTGGTGACTTTCACTATGTCATGGAAACATTAGTGCACTAAATATAATAATCTACACATAAACTAAAGCCTCAAAAACATTATCTAAATGATAAAAACTCTTTATGAATATGTTTAAACTCTTTTTTACATAATTATCATAGTCTATATAATATTTTGGACAAATACATTATTGAAAAAATTTGTCACCATTCAAGGACCTTATGTGTTACCCTATGGGACTTTATAGAATTGAAAACAATTATGAATTAATCAATTAAAAATTAAAGTAAACGGAAACCCTCAAGATAAATATCATTTACCCTTAAGCTATAAAGGATTTTAGAGTGATATTGATCAAACAAACTGATATCTCCACATGAACATGGCTCCCACATGTTATATATATTTATATAATATGAATGATTATATAATCCATTGTTCTAAGTCATCAAGTGACCACTAGAAATTTTTCATGTTAATATAGTATAGGTCATCTCATATATTTATGATTCTCAATAATAGAATGAAACGTTTAAGTGAATGCATCACATGTCATTCATCTGAGTAATTGAGCACATTAGAATTCACTCAACTAAGAATTGACAGGAATTTCCTCAGTCTAATTAAATATTGGGCCTATATTTCATACATGTCATATAATATGGAGAATCATATCCAAGTTAAACCCAACTGATGTCGTGATCAATGACATACACAACCACCTCTGACTATACCATCCTCAAGGATTGCATAAGAATGGTATTAAAGTATGAGGGTGCACATTATAAGTATCTTATCAAACATAGGTAATGGGGATTCACATTAAGTATACATCCACAACAATATTAATTACTGTATAAAATTCCATCTAATATGCATTCATGGGTTAGTGTTGATAAAAAGTATTCACTTATTATGACTTGAGTATAACTTATATCTTATACAATATTCTAATAATGAAAATCTAAACATATCATTAAAACTGATAACACTCCATGGTTATCATAAGTTAAGTACTAATAAAATTTATATTTTGAGTGGATTTTATCATTCTCATACTCATGTAATATATTCAACAGACTTGAGAAAATAATAAATAGAAATTTCATTTATCAAAAAACCGTGATAAAATTTTTAACCATTACATCAAATATTTTATGTATATAATACCCATTGATTCAACATGACACACATGTTTTTTACAAATTAGAGTTTTTGAAAACGGATATCTATATTATCCTTTGTATAAACCCAATATATATTTAAATCAACCCTCTCAATTTTTTCTCCAATGAGATGGTATTTTCAAAGGATGTTTTTGGTCCTTTTGTGAGATTGGGGTTCCTTGGACCGAATAATAGCTCTATAATTTGAAAAATGAATATCAATTGCCCCCTCAATTCTTGAAACCATACCATGTTTAAGGATGAAAGTTTTGGTCCAAACATCTTCCTTTATTACATTTGATATAGAAATGAACTTTTTCTTTTGAGTCTCCTATAGTATATTATTTTGAACTCTTCCAACTAATATATCCACCACTGATTCATAACAATAAACTAGATTGATATCTCATATCATCCATTGTAGTTTGGAAACAAGAATCAATGTAACCACTTATAATGAGATAATCCTCGCCACCAAACACCATGAATATATCCTTACCTTTTTTGAATTACATAGGGCTATTCTTGAAAAAAATACATTGAATCCCACTAGAATTGGATTGATATATACTTGTTATATTCAATGAATACGATACATGGTGTTCTAAAAATTACATGGAATACATGATAAATCCAATGGAAGAAAAATAAGGAATCATATCCATGCTTGTCAACTCATTATAAGGATGGGGAATATTAGTATGATTTGTTCTATGAAAAAATGGTAAAGACCCCTTTGTAGAGTTTTCCATGCTAAACCACTTATATCAGTTTTCTAATTTATGTATTTTGACCCAATCCAATATACCACTTTTACCGATCTCTATAGGTCTTCATACCAATTATGTAAGATGCTTCATTTATGATTTTCAACAAGATTAAAATTTTTACCCACATAGTTATAGAATGTGATGTTAAGATATCATTTCTGATAAGTAGTATAATATCTAGATACAATATCAAAAATACAAAGACACTAGCACTAACAGAAATGTATTAAAAATAATCATCTACATTCTTTATGAATCGAAAATCTTTGATAAAATCATTAAAATATATTTTCTAACTATTTTAGGATTGAAATGATACTGAATGTAGTATCTAATGATGTAGATATCAATATAAAAGAGGGTGGGGGTGAATTGTACACATTAAAAATTACTTTGGAACTTTTAAAGATGGTAATGTTTAACTAAGATAAACAAGTTAAATTCACAAAAACTCTATGTTCTACTAACTTTCTAGATTCTAAAAATTCGATTCCAAGAAAGTATTTTTGGAAATGTGGTTCTAGAAATGAAACTCAACAAAAGTTAACAAAGTTAAAGATTCTACCTTAAAGCGTATAGAATCTTACTAAATTAGAGTGTACAATTATAAGGCAGTATAAGATAGTAACACTTTTCTCAAAAAACAAAATGAAGTGGAAAAATTGAAACAATACAAGTAAGAAGTTGTAAATCTTTTAACCCAAAGAGAAGGGTATCCAACAAACTTGGATAAAGGTCCCTTGATTTATACTTTGAAGAAAGTATGTCTTACCCACACTAGGGTAAGCCCCTAATATAAAGATTAGAATCTGTTTTTCTATCCCTGCAAGCCCTCGAACATTAAGGTAGTCAGCACCTTTGTCTTATTATCCCCGAATGCCCTCTAATGTACTCAGCAACATTCAGAGTCAAACGAAGAAATTATCAACAAGATGTTTCGTACACACAAATCATGAATGTATCTCTCTAGAAATCATCGAAACAACATGTAATCTCTAGAGTTTTAGAACAGTTCATCAAAGTTGTGAGCTCTTTCAAATGAGATCCTATCTATAGGCACATCTTCAACAGTCAACTCCCTCCTCCAACGTTCATATTTTTCCTTGAATTTCGGAGGGACCTGTACACATGTCACTCAAACAACGGTTAGTTTTTAATAGAATGCATGGCATCATTTTATAACCAAAAACTGAGTAAGAAAAAATAGGTTTGTTTAACGAAATTCATTTTTCAGAGTTTAAGGAAATAAAATTTCAGAGTCTAACCAAAAACCATACGATGTCTATAACACATGGATATTAGGATTCTATCTTCAAAAGAATTCAGAACCTGAATTCTATATAATTTCGGAGTCTGAATATCAAGGAAATCCGGAGTCTAAAATCATAAGAATTCGGAGTCTGAACATAGAATGTTCGGAGTCTTAATTCAGTGAATTCAGAGTCTGATCTTAGAAAGTTTGAAACCTGAATTTAGAGAATTTGGAGTCTGAACTCAGAATGTATAGGGTCTGAATTCAGAGAATTTGGAACCTGAATTCAGAAAGATCAGAGTCTGAATTCAGAGAATTCCTAACCTGAACTTAGAATGTTTGGAGTCTGAATTCAGAGAATTCAGAATCTTAATTTGGATCCTGAAAATAGAATATTTTATATCTAAGTACATATAAGATTCTGTGGTTTTAGATATGAAACTGAATTTTATACTTAGAAATAAAATGGACAATGAAAAACATAGTAAGGATAAATTTTCCCTGGGGAAGGAAAATTTTCCTTATCATGTAAAACATAGGGTAAATGAAATTTTCCTTAAGATAAGGTGTTTGTGATTTTCAAAACAATAAAGAATGGAAATTTCATAAAGAAAACTTATTGACTCAACAATCTCCCGCTTTTTGAAAAGCACAAACATCCTTACAAAAAAGAATATAAGGACATAGAAATTATTTTTCTTGAATTTGAATGTAAAATTTATCTTGCTTAACACATGAGAAAATATGAATACGACTAACTCCCCCTTAGTCTTTGTACATTCTAAGGATCGTATTCTATATTTCCATATTGAGACATAGAATTTTATTGCATATAGAAATCTTCTTGGATAAGAACTCCCCCTTAGATGAACTCCCCCTTACTTAGGAAAATTTCCTCTTTAATTAGTATTTTTTTCCCTTTCACCCCCTTTTTTATTTTCAAAAATAATTAAAGGTAATGCAAAAGAAAATAAGGTACCTTAAATATTAGTACTAGACAGCAATATATATGAAGGGAAACCCAAAATTTTATTGTGATTGGAAAAGTTTATAAAAGGAAGGATTAGAACAAAAGATCAAAATTGAACAAGATTATCCTTCCTTGTACATCGGCATAAACTTATTTATTATAGTTTTGAGCTTCATGAGTTCCTTGTGATCCTCCTCTTCTTGTTTGAGAATCTGATACTGATCTTCTATTTTCTTCTCTAAGGCTTCGATTTTTACTTCTTAAGCCTTAAGAGATTCTTCCTGACCCTTCAATACATCTTTTGTCTTGACAAGATTTTATTCTATCTCAATCTTGAGATCCCTATATCTTTTCTAAATCTGAGCGACTGAATACAAATTCCCATTCAAATCTTTTACTTCTTGTAACCGGGAATTCTATTCCAGAGATAGATTTTACTCAAAACTATTTGTGAGATCCTTTATCTTTATATATTTGGTGTCAAATACAACCTTGACACTATCTTGGAAGTCATCATGAATTCTCAGGTCTTCAATAGATTTCATTCACCAACTGGTAATTTTCTTACAAGATCTTTTGTGGGTTTTGTAGTTTATGAAAAAGGTTTTGAAATCAGCTTCAAGCTTGACACACTTATACATCACCATGGATACTGAATCCAATTTCTGATTCAAGTTGTGTTGAAGCATTTGGCATCGGGATTTAATTCTTGGAAATATATGGATAGTCCAAAAAAGATTCTTCAAAGACTGGACTATGAAGTCATGTCCAAGGGATGATGATTTCGAATCAATGATTTTGCTTGGTGAGGGATCTTTCTCTATTTCAACGGCCTTCCTCTTCAATGACCGACTAACTTCTTTATTTTTCACAAGAGTTTTACTAGATGTATCAACAAACACCTATTTTTCTTTATCAACCTTCATAAGTTCTTCTTATTGGTTAGGGGATTCATGTTCACTATTAGATAGTTGAACAATTTTGTCTTCATCAACCTTTTCCTTCTCCGCTCCTACCTCAACATCCACATAGTGAATGTAATCATGATTAGAACATTCTTCATCAGATATCTTATTCACTTCTTCTTCAACCTTGTCATCGTCACCATTCTCATCATCCTTCCCAGGAGTAGAAATCTTTGATGATTCATCTTGAGAGGTTTGGAATGATAGTTTTTCATAGAGTCTTTCCTTATAATGAAACTCCTCAACTTGCTTAATGAGATCTTTAGTATCACCACTACATTATTCTTCCTCTTCTTCTTCCACCACTATTTTTTCTTGTACTTTTTCTGGAGTCATAAATTTTATTCATGGTTTCTCTGGTAAAGCTTATATTAAAAAGTATTGTTGTACCAGAATATGTTTGGAGGCTTTATCAGGAGCCTTTAGAAGAGATTACAGAATCTCTACTTCAGTCTTCTTCTTCTTTTGTTTCTTTTCTTTTTCTGGCTTTTCAATCTCATCAGTAGTCTTTTCTTTTAAAGGATTTTCTTCAAGAGGATCCAAACTAGAGATAGGATCCCCGACTTTCTTTTTCACCTTGTCTTCCCTCCATTTTGCTACTACCTCATCCAGATATGCTTTTTATCTTCTTATGATTTGGTGGTACAGATTGGGTTTCCTTAGCCTCTGGGGATTTTTCTTTCTCTTCTACTTCATTTATCTTCCTCTTCCTTCCACCCTTTTTATAAGGTTCATCTGCCTCCTGTTTCTTTTAAATTTCTTAAGCATCTTCTTTAGTCAAGTAAAATAATTCTATGGATTCTTTAGAAAAACAAATTTTCATCCTCTTCAGAGTATCATCACTTACCAGCATAACATTTCAATTTCTTGTCTTAGAACATCAAGGTATTTTGAAGGACTCTGAACACCGAACAATAAGCTTTGAGAGAATGGCTAGATATATAATAATATGAGCCTTCAGATTTCCATTCTTTATATTCTCAATTATAATCAGAATATTCTTAACTAGGTTAATCTTTCATATATTCACCAAGCAATCTGGGATATACTTGTCACTCTTCTTCAAAGAATCCCTATCACCATTTCTCGGAATAATGAATCCTTGAACGAAAAATTAAAGAATTTAGAAATTTGTAGATAGGTGCACAATATTCGGAGTCATTATATCTAAAAGACCAAGGAAAGCCATTTATTTTTCCCTAATGAAACATCCTAGAACATCAGGCATCTTATTTGAGCATAAATCTGCCTCACCCTCATAAGGAACTCCAATCAAACTAGCTCCCTTGGTGTAAGAAAGAGCATAAGTCTTCCCTTAGCTCTTGAATGAGAATTTATCTTTTCATTATTCTATAAAGAAACATGCTAACTCATAGAATTCAACAAAAAAATCTAGATATACCAGATCCTAAGCTCCTGGTTTCGATACATAAACAATCTCCCATCCATCCATCTTGATGTTCTTTGAGATGATAGAAACAAACATAGAAATGAAACTTGGATGTACCAACCTTTCTCTATAAATCTTCCATTCAGAAATCTGCTTGACAGTTGACATGTCTTTCTGGGAAGATACTTCGATAGACATTCGAAGTTAAGGAAACCTTGAAAATCTGGAATGGGCTTATGTAGGAGGGCAGTGCTTCAACACACAAAATCTTGGATCTCGATGTGGGACAACCATCGGGGGTCCATTATATAGGAAATTGAAGCGACAATTCATCTTTCAAACTCAATCCAACTGTTAAAAAACCTTCTGATCAGATCTGATGGTTGAAATTATAGCCTCAAGTAAATTTTGGTAGAATCCGATATTTTGAGGTTTTAAAGAAAAAAATTGGGATTTAAGAATAAGTGAATATGAAATTTTAAAAATATATGAAAATACCAACAAGTAAAAGATGATTACAAAAATTTAATAAAGGAAACATATCATTAAGATTACTATGAAGATTATTCTTGTTGAGGAAAAATTTTCTTGAAATTCTTTAGATTCTGAAAATTTGATTATGAAAATCATGAAAATTCGACTACTAAAATTTGTATTATGAAAAATATATCTACGAAAATATTCATTAGGAAAATCTGACTATGAAAAAATATGGGTAGGAAAATCATCATTAAAAAATTTTATAAAATCTCTAATATGAAAATTAAAACAAAACTTTATTCCGAAAATTTAAAAAACATTTATTAAAAAAATTAAAAAAAACATCATTATGAAAATTTGGAAAATATTAACTACAAAAATTTAGAAAATATTCATTACGAACATTTAGAAAATCTTCATTATAAAAATTTCGAAAACTAACTAACATGAAAATCTACTCATCCTATGAAAAGGAGTTTTTCACTGTAAGGAGATAGGTTTCAAAAAGAAGTTAATGTGGAAGATTACCTTACAATTATCATTCCTATATTCTTGTTTAATGTATTCAAATCTATCAGATGGTAAATATTTTTTGAAAGCATCATAAAGTTGATCTTGTGTTCCAATAAATTGTAGAATGATATATCCCTTTGGTGTGTGATCCCTAAGAAAGTGGTGCCTAATATCTATGTGTTTTTCACAAGAGTGGTGTACAGGGTTTTTACTAAGGGCAATGGCACTAGTATTATCACACAAAATTTGTGTTTGTGTAAAACTCATACCATAGTCTGTGAGTGTGTGTTACATCCATGTCACACGAGCACAAAAAATTTCAACTACTACATATTCAGCTTCAGTAGTGGAAAGTGCTACTGAGTGTTTCTTTTTGCATGACCACGAAACTGGTGAATCTCCTAAGAAATGATAAGTTTCTGATGTACATTTCTTATCCATTCCACATACACCAAAATCTGCATCCGAAAAACTGTATAGAACAAAATCATTTCTAGAAGTGTAAAAGAGTCCTAGATCCATGGTTTCCTTTAAGTAGATAAATATTATTTCCACTGCATTTAAATGAGATTCTTTATGATTGGATTGATATTTTGCACATAAGCATACTAAAAACTTAAACTCTGGAAAACTAGCTGTTAAGTAAAGTAGGCTTCCTATCATACCACTAAAAGATGTTTGATTTACTAGTTTCCTAACTTCATCAAGATCAAGAGAATTTGAGGTACCAATGAGAGGTATTATACTCTTAGTGTTATCATATCCATAGTTTTTAATAAGATAAATAATATAATTTTGTTGGTATATATAGATTATTTCTGGTTTTTGAGAAATTTGAAAACCAAAGAAATATATTAACTCACCCATTATACTCATTTCAAACTCAGATTTCATTAGATCTGCAAAGGAATCAGTTAAAGATTTCTAAGTTGAACCAAATATAATGTACTCAACATATATTTGAACAATAATTTTTTTTTCTTATCAGTCTTTATAAAAAGGGTTGGATCAACATTTCCTTTAACATAAATATTTTGAAGAAAAAATTCCATATGTCTATCCTACCAGCATCAAGGGGCTTGTTTATCTCCATACAAACCTTTGATAAGTTTGAAAACATGTTTAGGATTTTTTGTATCTTCAAAACCATGAGGTTATTCAAAAAAACTTCCTCTTGAACATAACCATTAAGGATAACACATTTAACATCCATTTGGAAAAATTTTAAATTGAAGAATGCTGCAAAGGAAAGTAGAATACAAATAGATTCAAGTCTAGCTACTGAAGCATAGCTTTCTTCATAATCTATTCCTTCTTGTTGATTATAGCCTCTACCAACCAATCTAGCTTTATTTCTTACAATGACTCCATTTTCATCCGACTTATTTCTGAAGACCCATTTTACTCCAATAAAATAAATTTCTTTTTGCCTTTCAACCAAGGTCCAGACTTTATTTCTTTTTAATTCATTTAGCTCATCTTGTATAGATTTTATCCAATCATCATCAATTAAAGTTTCATCAGTTCTTTTTTTGATCTAATTGGAAAAGGAATGCTAGAAGTTATATTTCATTCCTTAAGGAACTTCTAGTCCTTACAGGTTGACTCACATCACCAATGATACTATCACTTGGATGATTCTTTAGAAACAACTAATTTGGGTTTTCTAAAACCTGTTCATCAACATAAGGTTGAAAGTATTATGGGGTAAATGCTTCTGAAATATTTTCTTAACCATTTTCCTTATCAGAAGGATCTTATAACAAAGGTTGATAACCATTTTTTGCATACACATCTGAAGATGTAGGTTGAGTTTTTTTAAAAACAAAAGGATCTGTTTCATCAAACTTGACATGTACTATTTCTTCAACAATACAAGTATTTTTATTGAAATCTCTATAAGCCTTAGAAGTTGTGGAGTAGCCTAAGAAAATTCCATCATCATATTTTGGTGTGAATTTTTGTTGATTTTATTTTTTATTCATAATGAATACCTTTAAACCAAAAAAATGAAGTAGGAAAGTCTAGGTTTTATACCGTTTTATAACTCATAAATATTTTTATTAAAAAAAGGTCTAATCAGAACACGATTTATAGTATAACAAGTGGTACTTACAGCTTCCACCCAAAAATTTTTGGATACCGAATACTCACTCAACATGGTTCTTGTTATCTATTGAAGAATTTTATTTCTACCTTCAACAACACCATTCTGTTGAGGTGTCCTGGGTGCTGAGAAGTTATCGGTAATTCCTTTTTGACTACAAAAAGTTTCAAAATCAGAATTTTGAAATTCTCCTCCATGATCACTATGAATTGTTATCAAAGGAAGTGTTTTTTATTATTTTTAACTTGGGCTCTAAAAGTTTTTAAATAAGAAAAAGATTCATATTTATTTTCTAGAAAATAGACCCACGTAAATATAGAGTAATCATCATCTAGGAAAAATAAATAATGTTTTCCTCCAATGCTTCCAGTTTGTGTTGGACCAAAAAGATCCATATGCACTAACAGTAATGCATCAGTGGTTTTGAATTCACCGACTGAATAGAAACCTGATTTATGTTTCCTTCAATATTGACAAGGATCATAAACTTTTGAAGAATCAAATCTATGCTCCAGTATATCCTTAACTAGTCTTTTCTTAGAGAGTTTTCATAGGTTATTAAGGTTACCTTGTCTTAGCCTTCAATGCCAGAACCAAGAATGATCTTCCATTTCACTAAGACAATGTAGATCATGGATCTTAAGGTCTTCTATGTTTAATGTGTAAACATTCTTTTACCTATGGGAAGAAAGAAAAAACTCTTCCTTGGAATTGTGTACTAAGCACTTGTCATTTCTAAAATTCATAAGGTAAACTTCATCACATAATTGAATTATGCTAATGAGGTTGTGATTAAGAGCCTTAACAAATAAAACATTTGAAATCAATGTTTTTCCAGGAAGAATAATGTTACATATACCAATAATTTCCCCCTTAGCATTACCTCCAAAAGTTACATTTCCTCTTTCATCTGGATAATCTTTTCAAAGAGATTTTGTTACCAGTCATGTGCTGGGAACATCCACTATCTATTTAAAAAGTATTATAGTTGGTACTTTATTTATTTTCCTAAAAATAAGAATGCTATAAATTTAAAATCCAATCTTTCATGGATCTGGAAACTTCAGAAATCAAAATATTAGGTATCCACATTTTCTTATAGAAATAGGATTTATAAAAACCTAAAGACTGAGTTTTGTTTAAGGAAATTTTTTTCCCAATGCCCACCACACTTACACTTAGTGAAGAAAAATGAAATTTTAGGAAAAAAATAATTGTTACTAAAAATTGGTTTTGAACTAGTATAACTAAAACCAGAACTATTCCTTAGAGGTCGAATGTGGGAATACATTTTATCAATGTTTTCCTTAACTAAGGTAATGTTTGACAAACACTTCCTCAAAGAAAATATTTCTAAATTCAATCTAATAACTATGTTCTTGTCTTCCAAAACATTTGTTTTAGGACTAGAGTTAGGCTCGAAAATTTCTTTCTTAGAAATTACTTTTTCTAGATCCTTAGAAAGTTTATCCTTCTCAAAATTAACTTCCTCAAGATTTTTGGAAATAATTTCAAAAGAAAAAATTTTCTTATCAAGATCTTTAGAAAGATCTAATATTTCCTTGTTATGAATAGTATTTCTAGATTTTTCCTTATCAAAAATTTTATTGAGTTTTGAATTCTCATTCTCAAGGAGTTTATCAAACCTAGAAACTTCTTGATAGGTAGGTAAAGTATTATCTTCCACATAAGATGATTCTTTATTTGAGGATTCATAGTATGTACTATTACTATTTAAAGATACATTGGTGTTGGATATAGAATTGTGTACCTTAGCCATTAACCAATGATTTTTAATTGGTAGTCTGGCTATTAAACCAAGATTCGTGTGTCCAGAAGATTCATAATCTGATGAATCTTCAGAAGAGTCTCCAGCACTGCCACTCTAGGTGTCATTAGATTTCAAGACTATATTAGCGTTAGAATTTTAATACTTCTTTATATTTCTATCATAATGTTTTTCCTTTCTATCTTTTCTCTTAATCATTGGACAATCAGGCCTTATATGTCCGACTCTTTTACATTTATAACAAGTGACTTCAGAATCTTTCTTATCCTTTATTTTTTTCTTCTTATATCTATATTGAAAGTCTTTATTCCCAACTGTCTTGTTTATCCTTCGCGAAAGATTGGACACTTCATTTTTTAAAGATTCACTTCCACTAGATACCTATTGAATAAAACCCATCACAGATTTAAATCTAGTAACTCTCTCAGGAGTCTTGGATTTCATATGATTTGATGTTGTTGTAAAATTAACACTACCATTTCCATTCTTCTTCTTAACATTATTAGAATCACTCTTCATCATAGTCTCATGTAGAATAGGAGTTCAAAAAGTTCATCAAGAGAAATCTATGTAACTGTCATATTCTCATCTATAACTGTTCTCTTAGATTCCCACTCATTGGGCATGATGTCTGATTTTTTCCACAAGAACTTCACCATCCAATCTTTTCTCACCCATGTATTATAAGCTATTGACAATAGTCATAAGTATCTGTTTTACCATACATATAGGTTATCCATAAGAAAAGAAAAAACCATGATATTTAGCTCTAAGCATGTATCTTCTAGATTCAGTAACTTTTGAAGTTCCAAAGTTTGTAACGTCAAGCTTCTTCCAAATACAATTTTCTACATTAGAAGCTGAAATCTAGCTATAAATACTTCTAGTCGTAGAACAAATAAAAGTATTGTGTACCTTATAATTGAGTTGATATTCATGCTTATCTTGGTTGATGAAAGTGCTGACTTCATTGTCAGGGATTTTATATCCTCCAGTAAGCATAACAAAATTGTCTACTCCTGCATTGATAATAAATGTCTTCATGATATCTCTCCAATATTCATAATCATTCCCATCAAAAATAGGAGGTCTAGTAGAATTTAGGTTGTCTAGTGATGTAGATGCTCAATATACAAGGGGGGGGGGTTAATTGTATATTTTAAAAATTCCTTTGGAAATTTTAAATATGGAAATGTTTAACAAAGTTAAAAAATGTAAATTCACAAAACCTCTTAGTTCTGCCATCTTTCTTGATTTCGGAAATGTGATTCCGAGAATGTAATTCTGGAAATATGGTTTTGGAAATTAAACTCAACAAAAGTTTACAAAGATAAATATTCTCCCTTAATGTGTATATAATATTACTAAATTAGAGTGTACAAGTATAAGGATGTATAAGATAGTTACACTTTCTTCAACATAAAAAATGCAGTGGAAAACATGAATCAATACAAGTAAAAAGTTGTAAATATTTTAACCCAAAGAGAAGGGTATCCAACATCGTTGGATAAATTTCCCTTGATTTATACTTTCAAGAAAGTATGTCTTACCCACACCAGGGTAATCCCTCGATACGAAGATCAAAATTTGTCTTTCTATACCTGCAAACCCTCGAACTTCAAGGTAGTCAGCACCTCTATCTTCATCTCCCTGAAAGCCCTCGAATTTACTCAGCAACATTCAGAGTCGCACGAAGAAATTCTAAACAAGATGTTTACTATACACAAATCATGAAAGTATCTGTCTAGAAATTTCTTCAACAACATGTAATCTCTAGAGTCAGAGAACAATTCATCAATGTTATGATCTCTTTCAAATGATCTAATATTTATTGGAACATATTCAATGGTCGGATCCCTCCTCCAATGATCATATTTTTCATTTAATTTTAGAGGGACCTGTACATGTGTCACTCAAACAATGGTTAGTTAGTAATAGAATGCACGACATCATTTTATAACCAAAACTTGAGTAAGAAAAAATATGGTTTCATAACCAAATTCATTTTTTGAAGTGTAAGGAAATAAAAGATCTGAGTCTAACCAAAAACCATTCGGTGTCTATAACACATGGATATTAAGAGTCTAAATTTCATGGAAATTATGAGTCCGAATTTCATAAGAATTTAGAGTCTGAACTTAGAATGTTCAGAGTCTGAATTCAGAGAATTCGGAGTCTGAAAATAGAATGTTCGATACCTAAATTCAGATAATTATGAGTCTGAACACAAAATGTTCGGATTTATAATTCAGAGAATTTAGAACCTAAATTCAGAATGTTCAGAGTCTGAATTCAAGGAATTTAGAACCTGAACTCAGAAAGTTCAGAGTTTGAATTCAGAGAATTCAGAAGCTGAATTCAGATCCTGAAAACAGAATGCTTTATATCTAAGTATATATAAGATTTTGAGGTTATAGATATGAAACCGAATTTAATAACTAGACATAAAATGAAAAATTTAAAAAATGGAAAGGATAAATTTTCCTTGGGGAAGGAAAATCATCCTTATCAAGTAAAACATTAGGTAAATGAAACTTTCCTTAAGATAAGGTGTTTGTGATTTTCTAAATAAGAAGGAATGGAAAAGTCATAAGGAATCATTATTGACTCAACCACTATTAGATTATTGATTCAATCTATAAATTGACTATTGAAAATTTAAATACTTAATATAATTATACATCACTTCAAAACCATTATGTTATATCATATACATGTCATCAATTATATTCCCATTAAAGAAAGTGATTCTGATATCCAATGACAATTCCCATAATCATAACGAGCTACTTTTATAATAAATATCTTAACAGAATATTTAACCCCAAAGAGAGAAAATGAATGTTTATAGTTAATGCCATTATTTACTAACCTTTAGCTATTATAAGAGAATTATTGGAAAATAATCCACCATCCACATTTGTATTATTATGAAAAACCTACTTACACTATATGAGTGTCACTCATTTATGTGAATTCAAAATGTTCCAAAGTTGGTTAGTGTACATATAGTCCATCTATGATCTCATTCCCATTAATTATTTCATGAAATTATACCTCTCAATAGCCTCTTATTAGGTATGAGGTTCACCATATATATACATTACTTCAAAATCCATACCTCCAAGTCTCTAAAAATTTATTTCAAGACCTTTTTGGTAGTTTTTTATCCTGAGTCTCTAATGCTTAAATAATTTTTTTTTACTAAATCACTTTATAAATTTTGAATAATTCTTATTTTTTCCCATGAACCCCTCTAATCTTAAATTTCCTCCAACTAACTCCCTAAAAAATTTGACATTTCTCATGGAAAACACCACTTCAAGCCATAAGAACTTCATGTTTAATATGATAATAAAAGTCATATCTTTTCATATAATTGTATTGAACAATAAATAAAAATTTATCTAATTTTGGGACACATTAATTATAATCCTAATTCATGATTCTTTAAACCCATCTTCATGATTGGTCAGTTTTCAATGGGATTTATTTGAGGAACTGAAAACAACCAATAGTTACCTTATTTAGGATCTTTATGAAACTATGTTACATGGGTAGGTGGTCATTAGGAAATGCTTCCAAAGACACTTAGGGACTCACATTAGTCTTGAGGATGGGTAGTCAGACTCCTCACAATTTTGGGGGGGGGATTATTTATTTCCATAGGACTCTCTTATTGATTTAATATGTATTCTTAAATCCTTTATTAAATACCAAATATAGATCTGGTCAGCCTTATATTAACAATAAATTGTTAGAATGTATTTTACTTGTAATCAACTAAATGGTTATGAGGTTCCTCATCAAAATTATCCATTTTTATATAGATTAAATATTCTTATGTCATTCATTTTCATGATAGTAGTTTTAATACACATAGTGGGATTCTCAAGAATTTATCATTATCTAAGAAGATAAGGGTTTTTTAGATGTTGGGATTTGACCCATGATATGGGATTCTTATATATCATTATTGAAGGATTCATAACCCATTTAGTTTCGTGAAACTTATATATTACCTTTTAGGATCATGTGATTAAGGCCAAACCATGTATTTTTATGTAATTAGAAAAGAAAATTTAGGATGGAGGTTTGTATCAAAGGGTGGTGCAAAACATATGGCGAAGTGTACTTGATAGATGATTTGATAGAGAATATGGACTTGTTCTGAGGTGACCAAAATTGGGAATTTGGGATAATATAGATGAAATAAGGAGGACCAAGAAGTAATATGACCTTATGAGTTGGGGTTAGGATCATAAAGGGAATGTTTCCGAATAAGGATGTTGGTGGTTAGGAAGTCTTAGGTTTGGACCTGAAAGAGGCTTCCTATATATACTGTGAATACAATAATAATACTCCATGTAGTTCAGAAGGTTTGGTGCTTACACCTAGTAAGAGGCACCGATGGATATTTGATCGTGACAATTTTATGATCTTACCTAACCTCTAAGGCCTTCTGAGTCATGCTTGGTGTGAGAAATAAGAGGAAGTAGAAGATCCAACAATCCAACAAAATATCCTTTATCAACTATTAGATGAGGGTGAGGATATAAAAGGATGGGGAATGTACTGTAAGAAAGAATTGGGACCTAACCCGGGAGGGATTCCCTAGGGTGACATTTTATCCTAATCTATTTGTAGACAAGGATGGTGTTATGGTGAGGAAGTTTGTAAGAGATTCAATATGTTCATATATACTATACATTTTTTCAAAAATCTAGTACCAATCATTATCCTTATGATTGGGATCCTCATTACCATGGGAATTTATAATAGGAAACACAGTGTGGATCATACATATAATGTAGGATAGATGCGAGACTTACACTACCATGAGTATGTATAATTGAGAGGAAAAAATGGCATTTTATGTGATCTAATAATTCATATATAGATCCTTTGGTGAAGAACTTTTATTGGTCCCCCTTAGATGATAGATCCAAGGAAATATATGCCTTATAATTGATGATATGAAAGGTGCTTAGTGGATACCTCACATTGGGTGGACTAGGGGGAACTGGATTTGTTCTTTCCTAGGCATGGCATAGGTGGACTGGATTAGGCCTCTCCTAGGTGATCCCTAGGTGGAATTTATTCGGTATCTCCAATGTGAGGACTAGGAAGACTTGATTTAGTTTTACCTAGGTGAGGGATTATAAGACTAGATTTTTTCCTTCCTAAGTGAAGTCTCGGTGGCTTAGTTGGACCTCGATTAGGTACTTATTGGGAGATATAGATTATACCATATATAGGTGATACCAGAGAGAACATGGAAAATGGAAATCTAGGCAACCAAACTTGGACAAGACCTTGGTCAGACCTCCATGGATCTCCTCAGTTACCACTGTAAGGGTATCACATAGGTTCAAGCTTGGAAAGGGGATTCACCCTAGTAGTTTTAGACTAGGGGAAGTGACACATTGCATTGATATTTAAACTTTTTGGACTTTTAGGTTATCTATTCCTTATAATATAATTAATTTCCTATTATTTTAGGGATTGGGTAGCTACCTGGGTGTTTTTTTGAAGTCCTGGATGAAGGACTAGTGTGATGGGAGCTTCCTTTTATTTCCTCTCGCTTTAAATTTTTCCAGCCTCTTCAAATGAGGAGCCTAATTATCCTATTTATAGAGAATATTGGGCCTATGGGTGAAGGTTATATTCAACATAGGTCCAAGGCATAGGTCACTTATGCATATTGGTTCCATTGCAGGGGGGGATTTCTAGTGAACAACACATGACATGTCTATGTAATTTTGTTGGCCACCTATATGGATCGTGTAGATTAGACCAGCATGACCACCTAAATTGTGCATATTGGTTTGGGATGATTTGTTCCATCCTTTACCTTTATCTTAATTATATTCCCTAATGTGGTCTTATTTGAAACATTTTTATCCTCATGTGAAAAAGGGAGTTTCAATAAATTTCCCCCCTTTGGATAAGATCTGATCATAAGATGGGGGTCAAATACGAAGGAATAGAAAAAATAGTCACGAGTTGATCCTTCACTCATTGGTCTTATATTTTCCGTGTACATTTATAGATGATATTGGTGAGAATTTAAAATTTATTATTATGAAAGGGAATCATTAATAGATGGGGCACTTATGTTTATCATATAGGTCGACCATAAAGGATTGTCCACTGAGGGTGTTCCACATAGGTACCATCTTGTCTATAAATAGTGTTTCTCACCCAACATTAATTCCTCTCACTCACACTATCTTTACTATGTTTCTTCTCAATTCATGACATACCCTCACACAAATCCTATATACTTATTCTTGATTACTTAAGCTGAATGACCAGAACATGGAGGTTACGTGATGTAACCTTAGCATGGAATCTATGTATGGCGACCTTGGTGTGGAACCTATGTGATGTGACCTATACAAAGAACCTAAGTGAGGTGATTCCATCAAGGCACTTTCATTTTTTGGTCTCATCACGACACTAGTGTGAGGTGACCATGTTGAGGGGCCTATGTGAGGCAGGATCAGTGGACCAAGCACAGGGGTACCCGAGTAGACTCCACATGTTTACAGGACAATATGCATTTCTTATTGCTATTTTCTTGTACCTAGAGGTTAGGATCAGTGGACCGAGCGGGAGCTAAGGATATCAATAGAGATCCCCCTTGGGGCTTTGGGATTTTTAATTTTTTTTCTATACTGAGATATAAATCATGAGGATTTGTTTTCTACATTAATATATGTACCACCATGACATGCATACATTTTATAAATTGGTGTTGTCCATTTTCTTTATTGAGTTGATATTGCAATTGAATTCCACAACAATAGTTATTTCTTTACTTCTGTTGTTGTCCAAGTTTATTATTTGTTACAACTGTGCACTCTGAATATGATGGTATATTCTCCAAACAGATTATCCATAGACGGTCGCTACTAGTTAGTAGCCAATGGTGTACAGGGAGGCATGCATAGGGTCATGTGGAGACCGAATCAGCTACCAGTTTCAGGGTAAGCCGAGTCAGGATGTTACAAAGTGGTATCAAAGTGGTTCATGATTTCATTATATTTTTCCTTTCTCTTTCAGGTTTGGGTTTGTAGACTGGAGACTGGGAAAGTTTCTGTGCTCAGTTAATATCAATTCATGAGACTGATCACTCCATGTACAGGAAATGGAAAAGTACCCAAGGATGGGAGTGATGTTTATACTATTCATGGTTACAGTTGATATGATTTCACCATGACTAAATGGTGTATTTTCCTCTGCTTATTGATTTTAAAATTTTTAAAAAATTTCTTCACCTAATATGGAAAGGAAATATTATTTCATACATCATCTTAGGAATATAGAGTTTCACATTCCATACATATGAAATTCCAAGTAGTGTCATTAGTAGGATGCCCGCTAATTTTGATAATGTTCCTTGAAATTCCATGTTATTATTTTCTTTAGCATTCCACTTTAGATAGAATGTTTTGGTGATATATATAACAATCTTAGGTGTTTATATGCCATGTTTCCTATTTATTATCATGTTTTTATGTAGTTCTAGGCCTCTTTGTTATAACTTGTTGTTGTGTTATTTCTTATGAAAAGATGCCAGTGATGTTCGGATATGTAAATGGTTGCATTAACAGATTACTAATTTGTTTCATTTATAAAAGGACCCAGTTTCTATTGTAAGGTGTATGGGTTCTTTATAACTGGGAAAATGGTAACCCATGTTTTCAAACAATTGAAAAATTTACACTAAATATAAAATGTGAAATGGAAATTTTATGTGATAAATGGGATCCAAATTCTAGAGGTAAGTTGTATGGGTGCCTTAAATGTGTGTTGGGTGTTTGGGAACAAAACACAATCGTTCAAATGAAATTATTGACCATTATGGATTGGAAAGAGTTTTAGTAGCTCGTAATGGATTCTTGGATACAAGAAGTTTTTATGGTGGGTAAATTATAATGTCTCGTATATTTGGACCGGACTAAAATAAAAATGTTTTTGATGTTTTTCATTTTCCGCACAGTTTAGTTTTACAACCAAGAATCAGAAATAATATTCATGATTTTGGTTCTTTTAAATTGTTGATAACCGGATTCAGTAAAGGTTCAATGAGTTTCTCGGATGGCAGTATGGGTATTGGGAGAGCCGAACCAGGCAGTGACGTTCAAACATGTTACATAGGGTTAGTAAAAACTATGAGAGTCAGCCATATATAATGAAGCATGTGTCTAGTAGTGGACACATAGTCTTCACATATTATATCATGACAATCATGTAAAACCATATGGTCTACCCACTTTTGAGTTTTGGGTTAAATTAATTCAATTAGATTCATGGTTGAAAGGAATTTAATTAAATGGTCTATTGGGGGTGATCAAAAAAGAGAAATATGAAATGTTGAAATTTAAATGATAATAGTAATAATGATTATTATTATGATAGTTTTATTTAATTAAATTTCGCTTGAGAAATTTAATTTAATGAGGTGAGATGGAGAATTTCATTTAATTAAATTATGTTAAATGTAATTTAATTAAATGATGAAAAGTGGCGGTTTTTTAACTAAAATTGTATAGAAGGATTTTTTAATTGATGTTTAAATAGGGGAGTTTTGGGTTTTATTAAAGTGGAATTTTATTAAATGATAATAATACTACCGGTTTTTATTAGTTAAGTTATTTTTAATTAAACTGAGTTTGATGAATTTAATTAGATTTGGTGAAATGGGGAGTCTTATTTAATTAAATTGAGTTAAATGGAATTTAAATTAATGATGTGAAATAGTGGTTCTGTTTAATTAAATTCAAAGTTAAGTAAATTTTAATTAATTAATGAGAAATAAGGGTTTTAATTTAATTAAATAGAATGTTGAGATAATTTAATTAAATTGAATGAGTTGTATCATACATTTAATTAAATTAGAATGAGGAGAATTTAATTAAATAATGTATAAATTGGTGTTTGGAGTTTATCAAAGGAGTTTAATATTAAAGGATAATAATAATATGATGGTAATTATTATTATTATTATTATTATTATTAAATAAATTCATATATTTTTTAAATTTTAATTTTAATTTATTTAAGGGAGAATAGAAGATGGATTTAAACCTCTCCCTCCACCTAAAGGGGGCGTGATGGACCCATGGTACAACACCCATGGGTGGAGCACCACACTCCTCTATGAATCCATCTTCGTGAAACTTTCTCCTCCCGAATTTCTCATAGAAGTTTTTTGTCTCATGAAGGTATTTTTTCCTCATGTTTTATTCTTCGCATTAGCTGTCTTGGCTAACCATCTCCCAAGTTCCATTGGGGAACACCCTAGGTTTGGGATTAATCCAAATTTCTTGTTTCTTCCAATCCAAGGTGGTGTAGAAGATATCTCAAAACACATTGGGTTCTATTTTGACAACCACCACTGAAGGTGTGGTGGTTTTGCTTGATTTGGTTCACCTCCATCATTTTCAGGTAAGGCCATATATGCAATATTTGGTTTTTGTACACCTTTTATTTAGTTGTTAATGATTTTTAGTGTTTTAGTTAGTATTTTGTGTGTGTGTTGGTCCCCACAACACTAATTATGGGCGATGGTTAATGGTTTTTAGGTGCGATGGTAAATTGAATGTGCGCGTACACTTCAGTTGAGGTGTATGTATATGAGCAAGTTTAGATTTGAGTTAGAATGCATTGGCTCGACCAATTCCTTGAGGTAGGGTCGTCAAGGTTTCTTAATTAATAAAACATTGTAGCTGTTTAATTACACCCATTTGAAATTTTAACTTCAAATCCCTAATTAAATTTTTAGTGGTATAAAATAATTTATTAGATTACAAAATGAAGTTATTGTAATAAAATCCCTCCAAAGGAGGTTCACTAACTTCTAGATAAAAACATAATGATTAGTCTGATATGTTTGTTTATCTTGCTGATATATTGTTTTCTATTTCTTCTCATATATGTTGACGCACTTGGGTTAAGTAGTAATTACAAATATTGGGCAGAATAAGTTGAGATAATTAATTATGAATTATTGAGTGGGATATATTGAGAAAATTAATTATGAATTAATTATGTTCTTTGAGAATTTTAATTGAGATAATTAATCGAGGGATTAATTTTGAGATATCAAATTCGCTTAGTTGAGTTATTGATTGTGAATTACTTTTATGTTTTGATATTTCCAATTGAGATAATTAATCAAGGGATTAATTATGAGATATTAAATTAGATAAGTTGAGATAATTCACTGTGAATTAATTATTTTCTATGAGAATTGTAATTGAGATAATTAATTTGTGGATTAATTATGAGATATTAAATTGGATATGTTGAGTTAATTAATTGTGAATGAATTCTGTGTTTTGAGATTTATAATTGAGATAATTAACCAAGGGATTAATTATGAGATATTAAATTTGCTATGTTGAGATTATTAGTTCTGAATTAATTATGCTCTTTTATAATTGTAATTGGGATAATTAATCAGAAATTAATTACAAGGTATTAAATTGGCATCATTGATATAATCAATTATAAATTAATCTTCTTTGAGATTTGAAATTGAGATAATTAATCAGGGGATTAATTATGAGATATAAAATTTGGTAAGCTTAGATATGTAATTTTAAATTAATTATGTGATTTGATTATTTTAATTGAGATAATTAATTAAGGGATTAATTATGAGATATTAAATTGGCTAAGTTGGGGTAATTAACTGTGAATTAATTATATTCCTTGAAAATTATCATTAAGATAATTAATGATGGGATTAAGTATGAGATATCAAATTGGATAAGTGGATATATTTAATTATGAATTAATTTTGTGTTTTTACATTCGTAAATGAGATAATCAATTGGGGGATTGGTTATGAGATTTAAAATGGGCTATGTTGAGATAATTCATTGTGAATTAATTATGGGCAATGGGAAATGAGATTGAGATAATTAATTTGGTGATTAATTATGATATATTAAATTGGATAAATTGATATAATTAATTGTGAATTAATTTTGTGTTTTTAGATTTGCAATTAAGATAATTAATCAGGGGATTAATTATGAGATATAAAATTGGGGAAGATGAGATGAATCATTGTGAACTAATTATGTTTTTTGAGAATTTTAATTGAGATAATTAATTAGGGGATTAATTATGAGATATTAAATTGGCTAAGTTGATATAATTAATTGAGAATTAATTATGTGCTCTAAGAATTTTAATTGAGATAATTAATTGTGGGTTTAATAATGAGATATTAAATTTGGCTATGTTGCAATAATTAATTCTGAATTGATTATGTGCCTTTGACATTATGAACTAGATATCTAATTGTGGAAATTAATATGGAGAGTTTAGATTTATAAAGAGATAATAAATTCAGGAAAATTAATTATGAGATATGGACTGTGTTATTGATTAATTAATTGTTGAATTAATTAATGGGATTTGTGTACCTAGTTAATTTTTTAGTTAACTAATGGATTTCAGTATGGCTGATTAGATGAATGAGGGGACCTTACCTCTTATCTTTGAGATGAATGTGAAGCCCATGTTAATGTTTTAATTGAAATACTTATAATGGTTTTCCTTAAGTATAAATGTGAATATACATGCTTATATGTAATGTAAATGGGAAAATGAAATGCATGAGAGGTTAAATGAGTCATGCTTTATATGTTCCGAATGGTTACGACTTGTATCTACTGGGGAGGCAATAGACTCTCAGTGACCTTTGGGAGAAATAATATGTTAGTTTTTGTGATGATCCTATTGACTCTATGAGATCCTTGGGAGTTGAGCTATGGGATAGACCGTGTGTGAAACTCTTGGTGATGTATGTCTCTATGTTAAGTCCTAATCCATCCAACATCATTTTTCAAAGGACTGTAATATCCTGATGTAGGAAGATCATGTGATCTTCTATGTTGATTTACTTAAGACCGTGAGGGCACATGGAGTTTGGACCAGTGGAAAGATTTTGGGTGCTTCCCATGGTAATGAATGTCTTTTCATTACGTCTTGGCCCAGCCAGAAATAGTATCTAGGGTATATGTACATTTTGTGCTGGTATGCACTTGGTTCATATTGAAGGATTCTAATAATATCTACACACACACACACACACTATTACTATATATATATATATATAATTGACATGATCATACATACCAACCATTGGATGGAGCATGTATCGTCGTTAGGTGCTGCTTAGGAACCTGGATGGGTTGTTGGTTATTTATTCAATTAGGTTATTTCTTTGATATAGTTGCATGCTATTTAAATTTTATTACATTGTCTAGATCGAGAAAGGCCTCAGTGGTCCCCCTATTATGATTTATATCTGACACCCTATTTGGGCCACCATTGCACAGGGGTACCCGAGTAGGCTCTAATTATTTACAGAACCTTGGACATTACTTTTTTTTGTTTTCTTGTACAAGGGAGTTAGGAGAAAAGGACCAAGTGGAAGCTCAGGATGATCAAGGAGAACCCAATTGAGGATTTGGGATTTTTCATTTTTTTATATAATAATATGTAAATTGTGATAATTTGTTTAATAGTTTGAGATATGTACCACTATGACATGAATACATTGTATAAACTGGTGTTGATCATTTTCTTTATTGAGTTGATATTACAATTGGATTCTTCGGAATTAGTTATTTATTTATACTACTTCCATTGTTTCTTGAGTTTTTTATTTGTTACCATTGTGCATTCTAAATATGACTGTATAGTATCCCCACTGATTATCCATAGACCCTCACTGCTTGTTGATATCCTCTGGTATATGGGGAGGTGTGCTTGAGGTCATGTGGTGATCGGCCCATCTACCAGTTTGAGGATAAGCTGGGATAGGACGTTACACTCATGACAGTTAATATCTCACTTTTATATCAATACAACCTTTTGAACCAATTCACAAACTATTTTTTATCCAGCCAAACTATATGGATGAAATATCAATTGAAAGGAACAATGTGATAAATAAAGACACAATCAAGAATAAGCAATTAAATATTGTTACCCCACTATCCAATCAAAGAGTTTACAAAAGAACCTACTATATAAATCCAAAATCTAAGAATTTTTTTTCATGTGATCTACCCTAGGACCTAATATGAGATAGTCCTAGTATTTAACAAACATCAAATATTGTATATCCTATATTTCGCCGGATAACAAGACACCCAACAAGCCTACACCAGGCCTAAAATTTTTGGTCACTCCACACAAGTCCTAGGATACTACACAATAAGAGGGATACTTGTTTCTTGTGACTATCTAGAATAGTATAATTAAAGACCTATAACTTAACTATATTGGACCTAGTGACCAAAAAAATATTAGGTGAGAAAACAACCAAACCATACATGCATGAAAAGCATAAATGATAAATATTTCTCATCTCCAATTCCTCCATAAGAAATAATCACTATCATCTGATCAAAAAATATATCAAGAACCACCCATAAAGGGGAAACAAGAATAAGAAGAATAAATAGGATTCAACACACGTACACAACATAAAAATTATATAAAATTTCTAAATGGGCATTCTAGGAACACTAAAATTTGTTACCAAGTTCTTTATACAAATTTAATATCCTTTTATAAAAATATTTTAAATTATTTCACCTAAAACCATTTTTGAAATTTATAATATGAAATACAATCCCATTTTAAAAAACCTCATTAATGTTTTATATATATTCACTCATTTAATCCCATGAATTAAAATGGTTCTAAACCTCTGATTAGAAAATATCCATTAAAACAAATAATTTAATCATTTTTCATAAACACTTTTCATTTAAAACATCTCTCAAAAAATTATGAATCCATTTAATAATTTTATACCAAGTAGGGAACCAATTTCAAAAAAACTATAAAACTTAATAAAAATATTAAAAATAGTTATAATTTTTAATATAAAACACTTAATGAAAATAAGAACATAATTTCATTCCAAATAATGAAATTTCACAAAAAAACCTTCATCATTCCAAGTGTAAACCCCTCACACTAAACCAAATTGTGTAACCCTTAATGATGGGCACTCAAATAATGATTAAGACAATCACTCTATATTTTTAAACCCAAAAAACAATCATTGAAAACAGTCATAGACCCTAATTTATTCCCACCATACCTTAGGGTACATGAGTGGATGTGAAAATGAGAGGAAATGGGGAAATGGTAAGTGTGAAGGGAAAATTGGAGGAATATAGAGGTTTATGTTAAAAAAATACACTTGTAAATACAAATGGAGAGGCCTTTAACCATTAATAGAGGAAGGTATGAGTTCTATCTCGTATTACCAAGCATAAAAATAACAAGTACAAGGACAAAAGAATGGGAAATCATTTAAAACTCTATAGGGGAACTTCAGGAAATTCACATTTTTAGAACCTGGGAAGCTACGACAGTTACCACATGTTTTAGAAAATGAAAAACCTACTATGAATAATTTATCTGTTAATAATATAACAAAAATCACATTTTACCCTCATGTTTTTACTTGCCTATGAACTTATAGTGATCCAGACAACTCTCATGACAGGGTAATCTCATATGGTCTCCCCTAGTCAGGAGTTACCCTTATAAACATTTAGTTCAAATTAAAAATTGATCTAAGAGGTCCCTATATAAGGATATACTAGAATGATTTTACTGAAAATATGGACAGAAATTTTTTAACCATATGTGTTCCACATAAGGGTTAAATTCATGATTTACGCTAACTATGAAATGTCAATGCAAAAACTGTGTAAGATAAAGAAACATTAAACACCTAGTGTTTTATGCCTGAAATTCTAAAAATATTATTGGAAACAAAAAAAATATAAAAAATATAAAAAATATGTGTATAATGACATATAGATATATAATTTCTCCCCACATGACACATTATTCCCAATTAATTTCCTTTTTTAGAAAATTAAAGGAGAGTAATAATAAATAATATTGAAAAATACACTCTTTATGATCCATCAGAAAACCTCAAATGATACCCACATCTCCACATAAAATAAAAAAATGACTAGCTACATAAAATTATTAATGGAATGAAAACATTTTCATAGGTCTCTCCACTATTTATAATTATCTAAAATGTAAAAATTAAGAAATAGATACTCCCCCAAACAACACAACTAGTAGAAAAACGTTTATATAATCTCCAAAAAGAAAACATAATTTCTACTAACCACAACCAATATCAAAGGAATTGACTCCACACCATTCCAATAGTACTAATAACCACAATTAAGTTTAATATTCAACAATATAACACCTTGAATAAAACCAACAATGCACCTTAACCACAAGGACATGTACGACAAATCATAACCATGCCTCAATGAGAAACATCATGGAATTTAAACCGTAGGTGAAACTACTCAATTGAAAAACTAGGACCTCCCAACCGGGACAAAATCCCATTTAAAATAAGTTAATGATAACTATTACTAATTAATGATTAACTTCTCTAAGAATACAATGATCCTTGTCACCCAGGAACAAAACCAATGGTCTCCCATGTTCAAACCATCATGAAACCTACCACAGAATAACCACGTCTCAAGAGAACACCTACAAAATCAAGCAAAGGAAACCTAATTCAATTATTAACATATAATATTAAAATAAAATACCCTAAAAAAATTTGAATCTATGAAATTCTTGATAAACACAATATAATAATCCAAAAAAAATAATGATCTCCTAGAACCCAAAAAACCCCAAGAATTCCCTCTTCAACTAATCAACTTGAAAAACATCCATAGGTGGCCCAAGAAACAAAACCGAATAAAATAACTTATAACTAATAAATTAGAGGGAATAATGAACCAAAAAAATTGAGATTGATCCAAATCCTCTATAACCACTAAACTACCAAAAGCAGACACCAAAAACTACAGATAAAAGGGTATTGAAACTAAGTTTGTTATTTGGTAGAAATGGAGTATAATTTGTGTTTTCTATCAATAATAACATAAAAGATCATGTAGTTTTCAAGGAAATCGATCTTATAGTTAAATCAGATAATAGTATCGAAGGTGGAATAATTTTTTAGTGTTTTCCAATTTTTTTGGTCCAAAAATTAGAGAATGATGAAAAGTGTTTTTGGAAAATGAAGTTGTGTGTTTGAATGAAGGTTCATATGATTTTCATGTGCAAGGTATGTTTTGGTATCATCAAATAAAAATATGGAAAAGAAAAAAAGTGAATGAAATGTTTAAAATTTTCATGAAATACGTGGTTGTAAGAAAAAGTCTTATGTTCCCAATGTGACGTCAAAAATGGTTTTATGTACCCATAGAGAATCTTGAACGTAGGGTCATCGATGCATATAAATAGGAAGTTACTCCCATTAATGAATATGGACTTATTCAAAAATATATCTGATGTATCTTCCACATGAAAGAGATTCATGGAAAATAATTATGCAGACTAAATATTTCACACAAAGTGTTCATTTAGTCTTAAAAGATCATGTGAAACTTATAGGGTAGTTGTGATAAATATAATTGTTTCTCTTAAAATAAGGGTTTCATGAAATTGATATAGCGCGATAATCCACAAACATGTGCACAAGAAGAGGTGTTCCGCACAAGTGTATTGTTGAGCTTCTAATAGCTTTGATTATCTGGTTTGTTTAACCAGCACTTTCCAGTGCATAAATTCAGGACATCAATGAAAGTAGAGTCTTAGGATATAAAGAGACAAAGGATTCAATCCCTATCTATTGAAGAGGACTTCATGTAAATAAACCAGGTAAGAATTCTTCCAAGTTAGTGAGCTAGGGTGAGTCGATGGAAGTGTTCTGAGGGACATATTATGTTATCCAAAAAATCCTATAAAGTTAATGTTTCAAGAATAGATTGATTTTTTCTGAACTCTATTATTCCAAAAAATATTTGTGATTAGTGGATTTCATAATGAAAGACACAATATCATTATATACCCTTTGGAATATTCCTCAGTGGTTAATCAGATACAACTGACGCGTTGTCTTTCTGCATGTGCTTATTTGATTATTGCTCAAAACCATCTGATAGGTTTAACATGTTCCTACAAACATTGGAACATGATCTATCACAATAAATAGAAAACAATTTAAATGATAATTCACCTCACCCCTCTTAGGGTGCTCTGGGGTCCTTCAAAGGGTACCAAATTAGGAAAACTCTAAATACGATACAAGAACATGGGTGGTATAAGACAAACCACACTATTAAGTGTCTGGGTAAAGTATCCAACCATGACAAATACACCAAAAAATTAAATAGTCATAGTGATCTTTCAATCATTTATTTAATGAATTTAAAAGAGATATTTTCTACCTAACCCAAAACATGAACTCTCTTAGATCATTTTTTCCAAATTATGTCCCTTAATTTTGAATTATAGAAAAGTAGATTTTTCAAAAACAATTTTCCACCAAAAAAATCATTCATTATATAAAATCATACTTTAAAATACATCAATATTTTTATTTTAAAAAGTCCCTATTTCTAAAATAGGGGTATCCTTTATTTTTTATCATAAATATAAGACTTTCCTAAAAATATACAATCCATTGAAACCCATTTCTAGTTCTTTTAAACAATTATTTACCAAAAACAATTCATGGGTATTATCCCCTTTTATCTGAAATTACATAGAAAAATTACATTTTAAGTTGAATACTTTTTAAAACACTATAAAAATAATTAAATATATGAAATTAGAATAAATTTACATTCATTTTACCAATCCATTATAAATTAAAACCATTTTGTAATTAAAAAATCATATAACTGGTCTATTTTATCATTTCAAAACACTTCAATATATTAAAGAATATTTTAAAAGAAAGGTGATGAGTCAATATTAGATTCTAGGGCCTAGACAGGCTCAATATTGACATTTTAAAAATATAAAATATACTATATCACACATCCATGGTTTCAATGAAATAATAGAATAACTCTCAAATAGATTCTTGTAGGTGGAAACTTGAGGCCTCCATTAAATAAAAAATATTATTTTTATGCTATTTTGACATAACCTATGTGTGCATCAAGATTTTGTTTTAAATTGTTCATGAGTGGATTGAAAAATATATAAGAAAATAAATAAATTTATTGTTTATATATTTGACATGACCTATCTTCCCTCTATTTGAACCTAGTTATAGAAATGTCCTGGGGTTAGCCGCATAACCCAAGGGATTTAGAAATAGCATGGAAGTGAGTTATGGAAGATGAAAATTGGATCATGGATCAATGATTGAAATCAATGAGTTTATATTCTAATGTGGAGTTCATGGATTTTATTAATGAAAAAGATATTGAACCGTTATAAGTTATTGATCAATCAAAAATCTATGTGGGGATTTATTACATGTTTAATGTGATACATCCTTCTGAAAAATTAATTCATGGGTGGAAATTTGATTTACTGTTGTTGAATTTTATCCCTCAGATTATGATATATTGATATTTGAAATTTCACTTTTGATAAATGATTTCTTTTTCCATGAATATAAGAAAACATGAATAATGGATAAATTTATTTTCTCACTTTGATATTTCTTACTCCCCCCCCCCCACATCGTTTTAATGATCATCATTAGTATTCCTCTGGATAGGGGTTTTATAAATAATTAGAAAAAGATATTTGAACATTCGATGGTTGGAATAATAAATCAAATCCATAGGTTTAGATTCAAGATAGAGATAATGGACAAGGTATGATGTGGTGTGATGAGAGACTAAATAGGGATCCGAGGTAGATCGAGTGTTCTTCATTTGTAAGTTTCAACCTTCAATAGAGCATTATGATGGGATCAAACCATGGGATGATTTTTTAGTCGGAATCCAGCTACCTGTGATGTTGTGTTTTGACCAACATAGATCTTCATCCACTAAAATATTTAGGGGAATAATTGAAGGTGATAGAGTCATGGGTGAGACACATTGAGAAGATAGGATTTTTTTTGGAAATTTCTGACATAAATGGAATGTACTATACAAAAACAATCATAATGTAGTCCCCTATTTTATAGTTCTAGGTTTTATGAACAAAATAAAATGACTCATGTCATGTGGGCTTAACACACATCATGTAACACGATGATGGTGGCTCGACATATAACCCAAGGTTACATGAGTATATAAATCACCCGACACATGAAAAAAACTAGAGTTCTTAGGATGACTAGGTACAATGGTATAACCAGTGTACATGTTCATGAATAGAGTAAACTATTATAGGTTGATGAACATAGGAATGGAAATTGGTAGGTTATACTTAGTAGGACACACCATGTACTCCCCGTACATGTCGTGTACTTCTTCCAGTGCAGTTTGAAACCCTATATCTCTTTATTATAGTGTAGTATCTATAGGATGTGTTCACTAATTCCATCCCTATAAGGGTATATTGATAAATCTCATTTTGAGCCTAATATGTGATCCCATCTATAAAATTTTTCATTCATATAGTTAGGCATCCATTTGTGTGTCCTATAGTGAAATCCTCTATAATTTATTCCCTATGTTGGTTCATGTGTCCTATCATCGACTATTAGTGTGTGTCATCCCCATCCTAATAGGTTTACTCTCTGTAGGGTTAAGTTGTCCCCATACACCCTAGGTGTGATACCCAATCACTGTATTCACATCTTTATACTTTTAGTCTATACTTTTTCATGTGGATTTTTTATGAGCATGACCTATTGGATGAGAACCATTAGTTATAATGAGTTTCATGGAGTGTGTTCTCCCACAAGAGTTTCATCTTGAATCCTCGAGTAGAATACTTGATCAGTAGTATGTTTGTGACACTAATTTAGGTCATTGTGTCTATATTGTGCATATTTGGTTTATTCGTATAATTGTACAATATTTTTGTTTACACACCTTTGTGATAATGATATAACTACTCACTTTATGCATTATGTTTGTTTAATTTAAGGTATCAAGATAGATATTTATTTACTCACCGCTTCATTAGATCTTCCCACACATGTTGATTCTTGTATAGATGTCTTGCCTTATGAAGAAGTCCTATGTGTGGACTAATAGATGATGGAACAAAGTCAAACTATACAGACCATAATTGGTTACATGATTTTTATTTGACAACAGTCCCCTTCTTATTAGCAAGTTCGACTCTATTGGGACTGTATTTTTTCATTTATGACTTACCATACTCATTTTATACTATAATATAGGATAAATTTGATATATTCATGTTGAAATTAGTTGTATAGTTCCTTTCTATATTAAAATGGTGATTGGAGATGTGTGTGTGCATATAAGTACATTATAATAAGGCATACCATGTGTGTGTTATGAATAATCGGTGCAATTCTCCATCCCCTACCCTACTATATGTGGTCTTATGGTGTCACAATTATCATACCACTGGACAAGAATATCCCAATGGGAATGGTGGTGATTGAGTGGTATTAGATCATGGTGTATTTGGACTAGATTTTGGGATTGTCTAGCTATGAGGATTTGTTTGGGATCAAGGGAAACAATTTTAAAGTGTTTAGAGTTAGGATATAAATCCATGGAATCGAATATTAGGTAAATAGATGAATTATACATTCCCTAGTACTACGATGTGGTTTTTTTGACTCAATACCCATATATAATAGTTATAAAGAAAACATTAGTACATGCATCATATAAGAATGTGTTGTTGATTCAATATCCTTTTTGAGTCAGCTACCCAGATAAAATCTTTTATTGTGGTATTTATTGAAATTTTAGGGTACCTCTAGGATGATAGCCAAAAAGGATTCCATAATAGGATCATGATTATGATCCCCCAAGTGATAAGGCTTCTATTTAGGGACTGGTATAGGTTCTAGAATCTATTGGTGGTTTTCTAGACATACATCCACCAATTCATCATATGGGTTTTCAAGTAGTTCCAATAGATGATGTATGAATTATGGGAGAAATTTAAGAGTTTGATAGGTTGATACTCATTATGTATTGGGGTGAGACATACCTTAGGTACTAGAGGACTAGATCAGGGATGTTACATGAGTTTTCCACATAGTTTGGACCCATCCCGACCAGATAGTGGTCCTAGTGGAGAGCCTTATCCATGTATCCATAAGAAGATGGTGGAGTTTAGTGATTGAGATACATGATCAGGTGACTCTATATTGGATAGATTTTAATATTCTCTTTAGGAAGTACTTATACCTACCACTTTTTGAGAAGTATGAATCCTAGAGATCTTATAACTTTAGTAGGACTGCATGATCATGGTCGAGTATTCATCGAGGTTTACCAACCTATCACGATACTTTATGCATATAGTTCATGATCAATTATTTTTAGTATAGACCTTAAAAAAGGTATTAATCAGATATGTAAGTTTTAGTGTGATATCTATTTTTATTTTTTACATATGATGGTGTGTTGGAGCACGATTTGTGAGTCAATAACTTTTTGTCCGACCTGATACCATAGTTGGTGATAGTAGTGAGCACTTTAGAGTTAAGATATTGGTAGATGACAGTTGATGTAATATATAGGGATACAAACATATGATATTCTATAGGAGATATTCTTACAGTAGAATATTTTTAGTTATGGGATCTCAGGATGGATCTAGTTAGTTGAGTGATAGGTAATGTATCTCTTGTGGCTGTTGAGGTCATCTCACATAGGGTTATCTAACCTGTTGTACAGAAGATTGAGAGGTTTTCAATGGGATGAATAAGAAAATGCAGTGGATAATGTACATAGATCCTCAGTGTAAAATAAATGACTGAGTAGATAAGATATAAACATGATGTAGCTGATGTTTTGATCCGTTCCCACCACCACCCCTAGGTGGTCTATGCCTGACTTAGGGATTCAATGGCCAGGGTTGAGGAAAGTTGTTGGAAGTAGAGGCATATAAACTAGAGGGTCCAGTGATAATTAAAAGTATGATATATATATTATATATATATTATATATAGTTCTAATAGACATAATTATGATCCACTATTTACTTGATACTTCCTTTTTTTGAGATCTATAGAATCCTATAGTGCATTTGGCTTAACCTTTATTCTTGGAGACTTATACTGGAATAGATTTAACAAACGTACACTTATTTTCATAGAATGAACTGAACCTTGGTGGAAATATATTCTTATGTGATCTCTTTATAGAAGTGGTGAGTCCTTATGAATTAATTATAGGTTTACATTATCTCTTCATAGTTCAGGCATAGATTGACTATTTTAGGTAGATGATGCCCTGTGTCCACATTGATTGGTTGATGGTTTAGTTTATTGGTGAGAAGGAAGACCAAGAAGAGTTGGATGGGATCACATGAAGGAGGATACAACAAATTACTCATCAGTTGGATAATATTTCCCATGGAGAAGTAGATTTTATGATCTTTCATCTTCCTGCAGTAGTGTAGGGGAATGAGGATGTCTTCCCTGAGGATTTTCTAGTATTACCTCACCACCAAGAGATCAAATTATAGATATAATTAAATGTAGATATTGGATTTATATTTATGTCAGCATATTAGATGGATACCATAATGATTAGAGAGATGAAGGTGTAGTTAGAGGGTTTGTAGAGGAAGTGCTTTTTCAGGTATGGTGTGTCTCCCTGGGAAGTCTCAATGTTGTTCACCAAGAAGGTAAACATGATATTGAGGGTGTGTGTGGATTATTGTCACATGAACTAGGTGACCATGAAGAATAAGTATCCACTACAAATAATCAATGACAACTTCAACCAGTTTAATGCAGTAAGATGGTTCCCAAAGATTGACTTTAGGGAATGCTTTCACCAGTTCTGAGTTCAAGATATGGATATACCTAAGAAAACATTCTAATTTCAATACATTTAGATTGAGTACATCGTGCAACCTTTTGGTGTGATGAAATCCTCAGAAATATTCATGGGACTTATGAAAAAGATATTTATACTTTTCTTGTATCGGTTTATGGTATTCTTCATCGATGACATCCTACTCTACTCAAAATTAGAGGAGGAGCCCATGATACATTTGAGTATGGTTCTATACATACTATTAGAGAACTAAATTAATGAGAATATATCAAAGAGTTAGTTTTGTATTTGAGAGGCCCAATTTCTAGGACATGTCACCTCAGAAGGAGTAGAAGTAGACCTGGAAAAGGTTGAGGTAGTGTCAGCTTAAGAGAAAAACAATAGCTTGTATGAGGTATAGAGATTCATTTATTTGGTAGGATACATAAGTGATTCGTGCCTAATATCTCCAAGATTTTACCATGTTTGAATAATTTGACTTGATAGGGGAAGCATTTTGTATGGAAAATGGGGTTCCAATGAAATATTTAAGAGTTCCCATAATGGTTGATGAGTACACCCATCATGAGACTATTAAAGAAGTGTGTTTAGTATGTGGTGGTCTATGATGAATCCAAAACCAATATTGTATTTATTCTAATATATAGTTAGTAATTGATCTCTTATGTGTCCTAAAATTTATGAACTCATGAGAATAACTATGTGACCCACTATATAGAGCTAGTAGAGTTTGTCTTTTCCCTGAATATGTGGTGATAATACCTAATGGATGAGTGGTTTATCATATATTCTAACCATAAGAGTCTCATGTGTATCTTTTCATATGAAAATCATCAAAAGATATAGAGAATTTTGATATATTAATGCAAATATTATGACTTATAGAAATTCTATACTCCCCAAAGGGGAATGTGGTGGAAGATTATATTAGTAGGAGATCTTGTTCATAGTTGTTCAGTGAGGAATCCGTGTAGTTAGCCTCATTGCAGTTTTTAGTGGATTAGGATGGTGTAGCTTGTTATGACCTAACATAATGGGGTTTAATACAAAAATACCCTAAGACCTCCTCCATAGGATTGGGGTTGGTGACAAGCACTAAAATAAATATCCAAAATTGGAGGCCTTTTCCTAATCTTCCCATAGACACACACACACACACCTGACCATCTCAGTGCAGAAACAGAGAGAAATAAAAGATAATAAGAATCATATAGAGTAATAATACATGCATTTAAAAACCTCTAGGGAGAATTATAGTAAAATAATGTAAATTGAAAATTAAAGGGGAAAAATACACACCCAACTAGATTAATGTCCCAACTAGAAAATATTGGTAATGTAATATAATGAGAGATACTATCTCCTAATCTCCACGATTCGACCACTATATGTGATCCATTTCACTAGGCTTCCCTATGATCCTATGTAGTCACCTATGACCTTTCCTTAATATGAAGAAGACATGACACATGTAGAAAAATCCCATTCAAGGAATATTATATACATACCAAGTAGGATTCCCCAAAAGTTGCAGGGGTTGTAGTTAGTGACACAATATTAATCGATAGTATAAAAATCAACCTAGAGTAAGATAATACAAAATCCAATGATATATATATATATATATATATTCCCAAACCAAAGAATCCAAAATTAGAGAGAAAGGGGATCTTAATCTTAGAGCCCATCCTAGGAAAGGAGTTTCAAAAGTTTCAAAAGTACATTAATAAAATGAAGAATCTAGTGTGCCAGTACAAAGGGACATCCAAGTCAAGACACACCTCTCAAGATTTCGATAGAGTTGAGGGGATGAATTTCTAGGTAGAATAACTTTAATGACCCAAATAATTATAGATATTTTTTTTATTTAATTAAATTTCTTATTATATAATTTGGTTATAGAATAAAGATGCAATTTTTTTGAATTATTATATCCAATTGGATTATAAGGACTGTTATGTATCATTACCATTGATAATATAGATTTTGAATAGTGATCACAAGACAAGTATAAAATTGGGTATTAATATATTCATTTAACATAGAAAAATGAATTGATGGATCCAAACAGTAAAATAGTACCATATAAACTCCATTTATCCGTGATTAAATGGGAGGTACCATCTCTAGTATTTTCCCTAGTCCAATCCCTAGTCGAGATCCAAAAACATAAGCGTGGGTAAAATTGTTTATGGGAGAAGTTCAATCTCATCAAGATCATGTCCCAAGCCATGTTTTTTGAATGGCCCCACGAAAGCCCCAACATTGCACACCTTACTCTTAAAGAGTATTATGGTGTACTATAGATATATGAAATTGGACCCTAGATATATTAATATGTAAATTATTTTTTATAAAATAATGAATTTATTTTCATCATATTATTGTTACTTTGTAAATTATTTTTAAAGAAAAAATATTATTTTTGGTTAATATTCAAATTCCATTGATTAATTTATAAATTAATCAATTTTTGAGTAAATAATATTTTAGTAAAATATTATTATCAATTAACTTTTATTAAATATTAATCATCATATAATTTTTCTGATGTTAATGTAATTTTTATTAATGTTCAAAAATAAAATGTTATTGTGAAAAACCGTCATTTTCAATAAAAGTTAGTTTTTATTTTAAAAGTGAAAATTCACATATTTATAAAATTATTTGGATAAAATTGGTATTATTTGTGGACTAATGTCATTGAAATTATCCAATAGTGATATTTTCATAATTTTTTGAGAGCATTGAATTTTCTGGTAAAATTTATATACCTATAAATATTCTTTGTGTTTTATGACATCATAATGAACCAAATTGTACATAATAAGTAATATAAATTGGATACACGACCAAATATATATTTTCAATTTAAAATAATGTAATTTTATATTTATTTTATTTATTATATAAATCCTCAATGAATCCTCCATGAATTGTAATATATTTTAATATTTTCAAATTATTTTTTTGGAAGTGTGACTCAACTCCACATAAGAAAAGGAAATATTTTACTATCATTAGACCTTGGAAATATAAAATAATGTAAACCACTACCATTTTTAAGAATCCATGGGATGGTTTGTGGTTTGGTATATTTTTTTATGTAGTCTCCAAAACCAAAATAATAAAGTAATCACCCACTTTTCTTATATAAACCCATTCAATCTCCCATTTATTTTCACAAAAACTCATTCTAGAATATCCAAACTCTTACCTACACTCTTAATATTCCTCCCAAGTAACCCCAAATCTTTCATGAAGCCCCTAGAAAGCCTGTGGAGTGACAAATTCATGTAAGGGATCCTCACCTTCCTCTCCTTCTTTAAATTCAAGTAATTCCTTGAAAATAGTCTTTATAATTTCAACTGATTATATTATAATTTATTTAATATTAATACCTTATTATCCAATGGATTTTATTTTAAGAGGTTATTATTTATATTATCTCTTTTTCTCCTTTATCTAAGTCGTTATTATTGCAAAAGTGTGTAAGGGATCTTCCACTCTATGTTTTTATCAAGCACTCATTTTAATGTTACGTATTTTTCATTTCCATGTTCTGATGTTGGGAAATGTTATTATATACCCCCTTACCATCCATTTTATTTATAAATCATTATATCTCCTTTCAATATCATTGATCCCACCTATTAACCTTCATTCACACCCATTACCATGATGAAATTTTGCAAGTTCTATTTTCTTTCTCTAATTTCTGAAAGTTTATTTATTATATTACGAATTATATAGAAAATTACATAGGTTGGGACTTGTATTTACATGTCCCCTTAATTTCAATTACAAGTATAAATGACGAGATTCCCCTTTATCTCTCATCAATATATTTTATAAATTTTTATGTAACTTTGTTATGCTTCTGTGATTTTACCACGATTTTCCTTGCCAAAATAATTCTGTAGTGAATATCATTCCAATTTTTCAATCATCAATATTAACCTTTATGAACATATACTTATTTATTGGGGACTTACAAGTATTCATTACACATTCATTCATGTAATAAAATATGATGTTGAATGAATCTATGTTGTATGATCTATGTGGCACACTTAAGTATGAAAATGAAATGATTATTAAGGGTGGGACCTAATAGTTATCCAATGCATCGGGTAATGTTTAGTATTATGATACATCATGTAAAATTTTCTATGAAGATATCCTTGACTCATGATCCACCATGTTCATTGATCCTTGAACCATTATCCTCCATGTTTGTTGAGCCTTGAATCATGCTCCTCAATGTGAAATGAACCTTGAATCTGACTCCCCCATGTTCAATGAGCCTTGAATCATGATTATGTCATGTTATATGTTGTTTCCACAATTCCCAAGTTATAATTATCATATCATGCCTTATTATTAATTTCCATTTTATTATCTATTGATATTTCTATTATCTAACATGTATTATCTTCTTTAATTTATGACTTGTTTATTTCCCTTATTGGAATTTATTGCTCACCCATTTATTATGTTTTTCCCTAGGATATCCCATGCATTTTTAAGTTCATTGGAATATTATGAACATATAAAGGAAGTTTTCAATAATTTTGTTTTATCCCATGTTAAATAATTTTTGGTTTGTAAATAATTACGGGGCACTAAAATTATAAATCTTTTCTGGCTGTATAATGTGTACATTTATGTAATAAATAATTTTTTTAATCTATAATAAAGAGTAGGGTCATTATAGCTAGTATGAGAGGATATTTTAAGTAATATTTGGGATTACTATTAGAAAAATCCAGATTAAGACTTAGGATTAGAGAACTATAGTGAATGAATTTGGGTTAAGAAGAAGTATAAGAAAACATCCCTAAATTTTGGTATGTATATAGTAAGTGGTTTATAGAGAAATTTCATCTTTTTATGGATACTACAGGTTGATGTGGTTCTGATATAGATGTACCTAAGGGTAATGACTCTAACAAGAAGTTCTAGCCTGACTCCGGGAAATGGAACATGACAACGGGACTTACTATGCACTATGTTTGACACTCGAAGAGGATATTATTTTGGTAAATTCATATTCTCATTATGAACCATTATTAAGGGAAAAATTATAATAATAAAATATATTCAGGGATAACATAGATTGAAGCCTAGAAACTCATAAGTTAAAGAGATTAATTTTATTTATAAATTACCCCTTTAATTTCATTGGATTACCCTTTATGTGTTTATGTTATTTATGATAGTCATCCCTAATTTTCTTATTTATTCTATCCAATGGTTGAAAATAGGAGGAATCATATTAACAACTGATATTAAGGGAAGTGAGATTATTTCCCCAAATATATTCCCAACCCGGTGAAAGTGTGAATCAAATCATTCATCATGGTACTCTCTCAGATAACTTAGGATATGAATAGAAAACTAGGTCAAGAGTAGTTCCCAAACCCCCCTAAGAGAGAACAATCTAGAACCTAGAGCATTATGAGACAAAGGTTTTATAATTTCTATGGATAATCGGATCCCTTAATTTCAAAATAATGAATAAACTCCATTGAGATGATATTATCCATAATTCAATGTTACGAACAAGAAAAGGTTGGTTGTTTATTTTAGGGAGGGATAATATTATTAGTGGCATAAATTGATAAAGAATACAAATCTTGGGGAAGTGATTGAAATAATGGAATGGAAGTAATTTCAGAAATTTCTTTTCGATAAATATTTTATTCATACTCTACTTTTTAAAATGGAAATGGATTTGATTACCCTCACGCAAAAATATGTCGAATCTCTTGGCACATATAAAGGTAAAATTAAAAAAACATGCATGATATGCCTCTATTTTTTCATTACCCATGAATGAAAGGTTTGATGCTTATTTGGTGGGATAAAACCTAGTCTACCAAAATGTCTAGTGATCTTTCATATATATTTCTATGAAAAAATTGTCTGATGTGTCCTCAAAGTTGAAATAGAGATCGGTGAATCTCATGTGTATCGTGAGGATAAGAAGTCGAATGTGGAGTTTAATTATGGTGGTCAGATTGAGAGATCTAATTATGCCATGAACTTTTAATGTCTTAATTATCAAGGGTGTGAGAAGAATAACTCCCAAAATTTACTAAAAGGAACAAGGAAATTATTTAGGTACGGGAAGGATGGACACCAAGAAAATAATTTTTGATAGGAGAAACCCACTATTGTGAAAGAGGAAAGGAACACTCCTGTTAAAAATTAGTGAATTATCAACTGCTAAAACTCTAAGTGACTAGGAAAATTAATAATTCAATGCCTTATGCCAAGGCTTTACAGAGGTTACCAACAACCTCCAAGGAAACAAGGGTGATATTTTTCAGTCACTACCACTGAAGTGAATCCCAAAAATGAAGTCGTGATATGTACGATAGTTATTCATTCAAGAATAGTGAATTTACTTTTTGATTATGGTTTTTAATATTTCTTTATATAAATAATGTTCAGTAGAACTATCAAAACACCACCACAAACCATGGATGTAGAGATGTTAGTGAAAATGAAAAATAGAAAAATTGTTGCATCCTAAGTATATAAATCCTTCCATGTCACAATTTTTTGGTTGAACATCCTGGAGAAACTTGTCATAATCCCTTTGGTTTAATTTGATGAAATTATGTGCATGGATTGGCTTTCAATATATAGAGCTAATTTAAATTTTGGTGAAGAAGAAATCACTCCCCTTATGGAGAATCAACCCACGATTCTATACATGAGCAAGGAGGATGTTGAATCTTCTTTAGAACCATCCTCTCAAGCATGGATATTATTTACCTATGAGAAATTCTATTTGAATCAAATGATTGACTCTAAGGGAAGGACCATCCTTGAAGACATTCATATTATGAGGGATTTCCTTGATGTTTGTCCTAATTATTATTTTTGGTATTCCTCCTAGTCAAGAATTAAAATTTTCAACAGATATTATACCTAGGAAATTTCCAATATCCAAGTCTCCATATTGGATGGATATTGTGGAACTTTAGGAGAAAAAGAAACAACTATATGAGAATCTAGATAAAGGGTTTATACACCCACGTTCTCCACCCTAGGGTGCACCGGTCCTCTTTATCAAGAAGAAGGATGGTCAATACAAATTTTCATTGATTATTATAAGATAAACAAGATCACGATAAAGAAAAACTATCCTTATCCATGTATTGATGATTTTTTTATCGGCTATGTGGAGCACAATACTTCTCCAAGGTGGATCTATAATTAAGAGTTTACTAAGTTACAGTGAAGAAAGAGGATATCCCCAAGACTAATTTTCATATTATTTACGGGCACTATGAATTGATAGTAATTACATTTGGATTTACTAATTATCCATAAGACTTCATGGAATTGATTAATAGAGTATTTATAGATTATCCTGAAAAATTCATGGTAGTATTTATAGGTGATATTCTAATATTTTTCAAAACCAAGGAGGACGATGAGGAGTATCTGACCACTATGATAAAGACCATTTGGAAGGAGAAGATCTATGAAAAGTACAACAAGTATGAGTTAAAGTTGAATAAAGAAACATTATTGGTGAATATCATCACAAAAAATGAGATATTTATGGATCCTTCAAAGAAAAAATCAATTGAAGGATATTTGAGGCCAACATGCAGGACAAATATCTATAGCCTCCTTGGGATAGCTAGATATTATACTTGATTTGTGAGAACTTTTTCACGATTTTCAAACCCTCTTACCAAGATAAATCATAAGGTAGTCAAATTTTCTGGGAATGATGAATGTTAAGAACGATTCAAGGAGTTGAAAACGAGGCCCATCTCTACCCCTATTCTCACACTACCCACAATTGGGGATTTTTTTTCATTTTCAGAGATTCCTATAAGAATGTACTAGGATGTGTGATGATGAAAAATGACACATCCCCTGTATATGCTTCAAGTCATTTGAATATTCATGAGAAAAATTATCCCACACATGATTTGGAGTTGGATGGGGTGATCTCGGCTTTAAAAATTTGGCGTCATTATTTCGTTTGGGAGAAGTGTGAAATATATAAAAATCCCAAAATTCATAAATATATATATTCACAGAGAAATAGATTAATATATCCTAATTAAGATGGTTAGATCTCATCAAGGATTAAGACTTATCAATCCACTACCCTCCGGGGAACGAAAAAAAGTGGCAGATGATCTATGTAGAATGGATACATCAATTCTATCATCAATGAGAATTGAAAAAGATACAGTCTACTTATATTTGAAGAGTATGGAAGTTGTAATCATAAATAATTGAAAATCATCAATCCTTTCACAAATTATTTCTCAACTATCTTTTTGGAAAGGATAAAGGATGATCAAAAAGATGATGGGGGTATTTAGAATAATGTGGAAACTATAAGGAAAGGGAAATACTTAGAGTTCAATGTTAATGAAGAAGGAATTGTGATATGTGGGTAAAGAATATGTGTTACATAAAATCCCAAGTTAATGAAGGAACTATTGGATGATTCCCACGGTAGGAATTTCTCTATTCACCCATCAGTCAAAAAGATGTATTAGGATCTATAAGAGTACTATTTGTGGGATAACATGAAGAAGGAGATCACTAAATAAACATCGATGTGCCAGATATGTCAAAAAGTGAAGGCTAAAAGGAATAAATATAATAGTAGGATGAAAACATTACCCAAACCAACATGAAAATTGAAAAAAATTCCCTAGTACTTTGTATCCATAATTATGATGACATCCAAAGGAAAAAAATGCTATCTGGGTTATTATAAACCATTTTAAAAATATTTAACATTTCATTGTGATTTAAGAGGATTTCACATTAGATAAACTGGCATAGATATACATCAGAGAAGTGGTAAGGCTACATGGTGTACCAATATTGACTGTGTCTGATCGAGATACAAGATTCACCTCTATATTTTGGAAATATCTCCAACATGATCTAAAAACTGAGCTAAACATTTTTATGGCTTATCAACCTCAAAATAATGTATAGTCTTAGTGGAATATCTAGAAAATTGAGGACGTGTTGAGAGCTTTATTAATGAAATGCAAATGTGGATGGGAACAACATCTTCCTTTTACAGAGGTCACTTACAAAAATAGTTTCCAATCGAGCATTCAAATGGATCCATATGAACACCGTTACGGGAAGATTTGAAAAATATTGGAATGTTGGGATGAAGTTAGGGAAAAAACTTCTAGGCCTTGAAATGGTCAAAGAAATGTTGGAGAAGGTTAAGAACATTCAACAGGACATTAAAAATACTCATAGTCGACAAAAGGGATATACTTCAAATCATTGATTTGATGTATAGTTTGATATTAGAGACATGGTATTACTATTCATATCTCAATGGTAGAGAGAGATGAGATTTTGGAATAAGGGAAAGCATAGTCCATGGTACAACAACCCTTTTGATATCCTTGATCGTATCAGAGTAGTGGCCTATCAACTAACACTCCCACTAAACCTGTCTCATGTAAATTATGTATTCCATGTATCCATTTTAAGAAGGTATATACCAGACCCATCATATGTATTAAATGCTAAGGTGGTACCATTAAAGAATTGTATTTCTTATGAAGAGAAGTCAATGAATATCATAGATCATTGAGGAAAATTTATATGAAATAAAACAATGTCCCTCATAAATGTTTTATCAAGAAACAACTAGTTTGAAGAAGAAACATGGGAACTAGAGGAGGTTATGAAGTTGAGTTTCCCTCATCTTTTTTTTGTTTGGGAAAATAAAATTTCAAGGGTGAAATTTCTGAATGGGAGAAGATTGTAATGATCGAAACTATTATAAATAATATTACATTTTTATTCAATTAAATGTCTAATTATATAATATTGTTATAGAAAACACATGATATTATTTTTTTATTATATAAAATTGGATTTTAATGATCATTAATTATCTTTAACAATTTTAATATAACTGTTCAATAATGATCACAAAACTAGAATAATTATAGGGTGTTACAAATCCATTTGACATAGAAAAAGGAAGTGCTGGCCTCAAACGTAGAATTATACCCTATGAAGCCCATTTATCAGATATTCCAATGGAGATATCATTTTTATACTTTTCCATATACAAATCCCTTGATAATATCCATGAACTTAAGCATGAGTGAAACCATTTATGGGAGAATTTCAATCTCATCAAGATCACGGCTAAAAACATGTTCGCCGAACAGCCCCATGAAATCCCCACCATCACGCAACTTACTATTTAAGAATATGTTGCTTTATTAAATTTATATGTATCAAGACCCCATAAATATGTATATGTACATTATTTTTTATAAAAAATTGATTTGATTTTCAGCCTATTATTGTTACTTTTTAAATGATTTTAAAGAATGACTTTTATTTTTGGTTAATAAAAAAATTCAATTAATGAATTATAGATTCAAATGATTTTTTGAAATAAAGAATATTTTAATAAAATATTATTATTAAATAAATTTTTATATATAAAAATAATCATATAATATTTATGAAGCCGAAAATTATTTTTATTAGGGCTTGAAATAATGTTATGGTAAAAAACCTGTCATTTTAAATAAATATTGGTTTTTAATTTCATAGGAAAAAATTCACATATTTCTAATATTATTTAGATTAAATTAATACAATTTTTGTAACCAAGATTTCAAAATTTTCCAATGGTGAATTTTTCATAGTTTTCTGAGAGAGTTGAATTTTTAGGTTAAAAATAAATACTGTATAAACATACTATATGTTCTATAACATCATATTGACCCAAATGTAGTATAATAATTAATCTAAATTGGATCCAAAACCAAATATATATTTTTCCTTTTAAATAATGCAATTTAATATTTTATTTATTTATTTTAAAATGACTTAATGAATCCCCCAAGACTTATAATATATTTTAGGATGTTAAAATCATTTCTTTGAGAGTGTGAGTCACCACCACAAAGGAAATGGAAATATTTTATTAACATATTCCCTTGGAATTATAAAATATTACAAACCAATCCCCTTTGGAAGAAACAATGGGAAAAAACCATGGTATGATTTTGGGTTTTTGATATTTTATTTTGTAGAGTCCAAAACCTAAACAATAAAGAAATCCCCATATTTTCCAATATAAACCCACCCATACCAACATTTATCATCACTAAAACTCCTTTTAGAATGTAAAAACTCTTCCCTACACTCCCTATGTTCCTAAAATGGTTCCCTAGATTTCATGAAGCCCCTCCCAATCCTTTAAAGTGACATATTCAAGTAAGGGATTGTCCCCTTCCTCTCTTTCTTTCAATTAAAGAATCTTCCTTCAAATTAGACATTTTAATTTAAATTGAATTTATTTTAATTTATTTAATATGATTCAATTACTATCCAATTTATGTTATTTTAATAATATATTATTTATCCTATCTCATCTTGACCTTTATCTAAGCCGTTACTATGATGAAATTTTGTCAGGGATCTTCCACTCCCCTCTTTTATCAAGAACTCAATTTAACGTTATGTCCTTTAATTTCCATCAGTTATTTTGGTATATGTTATTTCATATACCCCTTACATTCCATTTTTTTAAAATTATTATATCACCTTTTAAACTCATTTATCCCTCCCATCAACCTTTATGCACTTCCATTACCATGCCAAAATTTTATAAGGGTTCTTTCCTTCCTCCTATTTCTCCAAGTTTATTTATTTTTTTACAACTTTTATATAGAATTACATATTTTGGGAAATTTATTTACATGTAACTATTAATGTTCATTTATTTCCGAAATTATTATATACCCCTTTCACTCTCATTATCCCATTTTATGTATTTTTATGTAACACCATTATGCTACCAAGATTTTACCATGATTTTCCATGCCAAAATAATTGTGTAGTGAATACTATAACCATTTTTTCTATCAATTTTATTCAACTTTATTAACATCTAATTATTTAATGGGGACTTAAATGAATTTATTATACAATCCATGATCATGTAATAAATTATTATGTTGAATGAATACATTTTGTATGATCTATGTTGCACACTTAAGCATGAGAATGCCATGATTATGATTGGTGTGCACTGATATTACTCAAATGCCTTCGGTAATGATTAGTTTCCTAATATTTGTTGTGAAATAGTATTTGAATCTAGACTCAGCTCATACTCCTCAATGTACAATGTTGCTTGACTAATGTTCCTCCATGTGAAATGATCCTTGAATCATGCTCCTCAATGTCTAAGGAGCCTTGAATCAAGATCCTCCATGTGAAATGAGACTTGCCTAATGATTATGTCAAGTTGTATAATGTTTCCACATTTTCCATTTTATAATTATCACATCATTCCTTATTATTAATGTTTATTTTATTATACAGTGATATTCCTATTTTTCAAACATGTATTATCTTCTTCAAGTTATGCCTTGTTTATTTTCTTTATTGGGCATTATAGATCACCAATTTCTCATGGTTTTCCCTAGGATATCCCATGCGATTTTATGTTTATTGGTATTCTGATCATTTCAAGGGTTTTTCAATAAGAATGTTCTATCCCATGTTCAATATTTCATGTTTTTTACGTAATTACCAAAGACACTAGACTTATCAATCTTTCGAGTTGTATAATGTGTAAGTTTTTGTAATAAATGACATATTTAATGTGTAATAAAGAGTAGGGAAATTATAGGAACAATTTCATGGTACAATTGGAGGGTTTCACTCAATAATTATCTAGAAGTCCCATGCTCGGTCTTGGTAGTATTTCACTCAAGTAATCGATAGAGAACCCATGCCCATCCCAGTTGGAGGGTGCAACTCTAATGGTAGGTAGAGGACCATTCCCAACCTAACTTTAGGGTTACACTCTAATGGGAGATGATCCATACCTAGATACTGTAGGAGGATTCCACTTCGATAGAAAATCAAGGACCCATATTTTTCTCTGCAGGAGGGTTCCATTCTTATAGTCAAAGACCCATACACTAACATCGCAAGAGGACGCCACTCAGTGGATAGTCAGAGGACCCATTCCATATCCTAGTTGGAGAGTTTCACTCTAATAGTTGAAACATGACCCATTCTAAGTCCAGATGGAGGGAACCTCTCTAATAGTCGATCAAGGACCCATGCCCTTCCCTATAAGAGGGTTCCACTTTGATATCTGTAATGATCTTACCTGATCACAGTTGTCATCTTGGGTCACCTAAATATTCTCCATTCCCAAAAAATCTAGCATAATATATAAAAATAAACTATGAAGACCACCATTGCATTCTATGCAGAAAAACACTCAGGATAGGCTACTCGCATGCCAAAATCAATATCCAAATGAAGAAGATATGGGAGGATGAAGTTTCCATAAAAGGAAAGATGGGGTACACGATGTGTAAGGGGAAACACACGACATGTTTTTACACTCTTATTTGTATAAGTGTACATTTTATACCATGAATCCCTACTCATTTAGGTCTATATGATGTGTAAAGGGACTACGCAGTGTGTCTGAGCCACTCCAGGTCTTACCTATGGCCCTGGTTGTGTTTGTGCACTTTGGTACACCATGTGTACTTCCGAAAGATGTCCTATCCATGAGATTCACCACATGTATTGTATGCCTAGGAAGAAATACATGGAATATATCCCATCCACTGGTTGATTAATACTTAACTTTATAAAAACTATAGTGCCACAACCAAAGGGTAACTACACGGTGTATGTTCTTCAAACTACATGACATATAGTTGGGGTTTTTTCATATAAATAGAGATATACTTCAATCATTCTATATCTAGCCTCACAGACTCAGATCATACATCCATGCCTCTTAAAATCAGTTTAAGTGGACTTAGTTCATTGTTTTCGTCTATTTAGTGGCTGGAAATTGGATTCCAAATTCACCCATATGAAACATTATACACATCGTCACCCATGGTGCTCCCACTACCTCACATGATCAAAAAAGTATTTTGGAAACACCCATATCACACAATCCATCACAATATCTCACTGATTCATAAATCCATCATTACGGAATATAGGGGTATGATCGAGCTTGGTCCATCCTAAAATTTTTTAACCGATACCCCATTGTCCAATCAACAATGAACACAAAGATTGATTGGGAAAAAAGAACAAAAAGGTGAATTATGATGTTACATGTTTTCATTTGAAAAAAAACAATCAGGGAAATAAAGGTTTATAAATAATTGAGTAACTAATTAAAAATGATGTGTGGTAACATGAAAAGGTATGCAAATGATACAGACCAAAGAAAGGGATGATCATGCTCAAACAATTTAATCAATCAGTATAGAATCCATAAACTGAATATTCCTACATGGTTTTGTATCATTATTCACCAAATAAATTTCTCACCAATAAATTAGATAATTTGTTTCATTCACTGTGCCTCGAATAACCTATATCACAAGTTCCGTTGTTATCAATTTCCAATTCGCCAATATAAGAGGATGAAGAAACTTCTCGATGGTAATAGGGTTATAAATATAATCCTATGAAAACCAGTATAATGTAAAATTTATATAGGGGGATTGGTTCAGGTTCATAATTAATTAAATAAATTTAATATTTTATTTACCTTCCATGCTCCCAACTATGGATTATTTTATCCAAAATCACCACCCTGACACAATTTAGGTTGGGGTTAGTACAAAAATCACACGCTAGATTCAACTTTGGTCTCAAAGTTTTGAAATCAGATTCTATTTAATAGTTATCCAATTTATTTAAGAAAATTCTCTGGCATAATATAAAATATATATAATATTTTTATAAAATTATTTCTGGGAACACCGGGCCTCAGAATATCATTTTTTCTCAATTCTTAGCTCTGAAAATATATATAGAAATATTTCAACATCTTATAATAAAAAATCATTATCTCAAAATTATTCTCTCCATTAATAGTTTCATCCTTAAAAAGAGAAAATAAAAAAAATATCATGATCCTGAGCCTGGATCTAGCTCTCCCACTCATAGGAGCTCTTCTGCATGCTCTGGTGCTTCCAAAACACATGAAACAATGGGATGGTCCATCCATGCATGTTCATCTCCTGTTGATCCTTGATTTCCACTGGGTTCTCGGAAAAAGTGTCTCTATCATCGATGTAAAACCCACCCCAGTCAAATACATGCATAGGGTCATACATAAATCTCCTCAGCTATGACACATAGAATACATACTGTATCTAATCCAACTTTATGTGTAGGGTGAGATGGTAAGAAACCTCTCCAACCCTCTGCATGATCTAGGAAAACTCAATAAACCATGGGGATAACTCACCTCCCTAGATAAATCTCTATAATCATATTTCATGGGATAATTTCAACAAAATGTGGTCTCCCTTATTGAAATCCAAAGGCCTATAACACTGATCTGCATAATATTTATACCAACTCTATGTTTTACACATCCACTGAAGGATGACCTAGACTTTCTCTTTCATTGCTTGTACCATATCTAGTCCCACAAGAGATGAATTTATAATCTCTAACTTGAAAAATTAGTACTTTAAGGGTATCTCTTACAGGTATTAAAAAGTTTACATTCCAATTTTAGAGTTATAGGTAATATTTTTTATGAACTATAAAAGTGGAATGTGATCCTCACCTCTCTAGATGATGTATAATAAACATATCCCAACATATCCTTAAACAGAAGGATAGTGAACTTAGTCTTCTGATTTTTCTTGGGGTGGACAGATATACTCATCGTTATCTGGGTCCTGAATTCATATTTAAGGCCTCTCTACAACTGTGATATAATTCCTGTATCACAGTCGGAGAAAATAGTCAAGAGAACCCTAGGATGGTGAACAATCTCCTGTATATACATCTTCCACAAAATCTCCCCTGAACATTTCCAAATGATAGCAAGCATTTGTGCTATCTTTGTGAGTCGATCAAATATCACCCAAGTGGAATCATGGCCTCTTAATATCCACATAATCCCTATCATGATTTCCATGTATATTTATCCCATTTCAAATCGAGTATCTCAAGGGTCTGCAACCAACATGCCAAAACCTTATGATCAAACTTCACTTTCTGATTTGTGAGGTACCATGAGATGAAATCAACCATGATTCATCTGATTTCAACCCCCAAAAACATTAGATCAATGTATCTGTATATATTTTCCACATCGGGATATAAAACTAAGGGTGATGTGTGAAAATCTCTCATCATCTCCTCTTGCATCATGACTAGGACCACCTTCCATCCTTGGATAATGATGAAATGATTACCTCTTTAAATATATCAACTAGATGGATATTATTAGGATATCTAGTCATAAAATACCTCACAGTCCTTGTATCTAAACTGGGACTATCTCAAAAACTGGAGAAGAGGAGGAGTCAACACCTTCGATTGAAGAAAATATACTCCCTCCTACTCAACCAGGGTCTGCCACAAAGAAGATGACTTCTCAAACTCCTCTTACATCAGTTGAGCATAATAATTCATGCTAAGGGATACTAATACAACATTTAACTTATAGGATTATATATTATCTCCAAGTAAAAGTCCTACCAAAACTCTAACTCATTCTTCTATCATAGGTTCAGGTCTCTCTATGTGACGACATGCCTAAAAATATGATGATCTGAGTAACCACAAAGAACAATCCCATAGGATAGTGTCTCAAAATATTCAAAGTTAGGGTGAACACTTCTACCTATAGGTCATGAGTTGCATAGTTCTATTCATGGGGTATTAACTTCCTCGACCTATATGTGATATATTCCTACCTATTCATAAAAATGTAGTTGAGCCTAGCTCTTGAGTTATTACAATAAATTACACACTCCACACCCTCCTCCAGAAGTCTCAAAATAGGAGAACTTGTCAGCCTCAACCTAAAATACATATAGGATCTCTAACACTACTCAATATAGGTAAATGAAACCCATTCAACATAAATTATTTATATCAGGATTCATCCCAAGATAATTCATCCACAAACATCTAGTAGTATCCGGTGAAGTGAAGAAAACTATGTAACTCTGACACATTCTATGGAGGCTCTATAGAAACCAATACATCTACCTCCATAGAGTCCACAACTAAACCATTATTTTAATTTAAATTCCAAAAGAAGTGAACCTCATTAATCCATAGTGGTCACTTTGAGAGATGACCAAAAATATTTTTTTCTCAAATAAAATATAGCACCATCCTCATGTGTTCTAATAGATCCTCCTCTGATTTAGAGTATATGGGTATTTCATTGATGAAGACAAAAAATAGTCCAAGTATTCTGGAAAGATCATGTTCATAAAAGACATAATCATTGAAGATTAATTCTTTATTCCAATGGGAATCTCCAAGAACTCACTATGTCCATAGCGACATCAGAATTCCTCCTTTGCTATGTTGGCCTCATAGAGTCTTAATTAGTGCTAGATGGTCTAGAGATCGATCTCCGAGAACCATCTCACTCCATACAACTAATCTAAAATTTATTCAATCCATGGAAAGGGGTACTTATTCTTTATCGGGGCTCATTTTAGGTGAATATAATATATAAAAATTCACAAGGTTCAATCCTCCTTTTTAATGAAAAATAGAGATACGCAAGGGGACACAGTAGGCCTAATAAAGCATTTTCACAAAGGTCATCCCACAACAACCATAGCTCTCGAATAACTCTAGGGGATATATGATATGTGGTAGGTTATATAATAGTTTTATCAGGATATATGTTGATAAATAACTCCATCTCCCACCTTACTGGTCATCCTAAAATATCTTTAGTGAATACATACATAAAATCCATCAAGACTGAATGAATCTAGATTCTTGAAGTGCCTACTTCACCAAGGGATTCACTTAAAAACTGATGGGTAATGGGATTTAACCTCATTGTTGCAAAACCCACTTATCCTACCATGAGATCTCTTTCCCCAACAACGATGAATCTCATCCCATCAATGCGAAGGAATCTAATTCGATTGCTATGAATGTTAATATGGTATTAGACCATATACAACTAATCCATACACAAGATAATGTCATAGGGTTCCATCATGATGACCAAAATGTCCCATGAGAACATCTCTCCACCAAGTTATATATCACACTAATAGTAGATAAAATATATAGAAGAACAATTACCTGTATGAACCTCAGGACAAATCTATTGTTCTAGCGCCTTAACTGGGAGCTCTATTTCTCACACCAGGAGTAAAGAGAATAAGGAATATATTCCACTCGTGTCTATTAATATTTATGAAAAAGTATAACAAACTTAGATCATGATCTACTCATCTCGTCTGTCATTGATATGTAAGCCTCAATAGCCAAGAACTGTCCATATCCCTAACCAAAACCGCCCTTAACCTAACGTGGGATACTCCTCCTCCTGGAGCTCCACCATATCCTCTTCGAGCTCCACCTCCCATGGGTATACATTTCCCTTTCCCGGGAGATCCTTAATCATGGTTCTTCCACTACTACGATGGTTTACCAACTAACGTTCAATGCTCCTTACTGGGCCTTGAACTCACACTACATATATCTTTTCCCATCACATGAATAGAACCAACCCTCCCTAGGATACCCTAATTCTCTATGCAACCCATGACCACATGCCCTATCCATGATCTTGGGAAGAGCTCTGGAACTGAGATCCTATGGACTGACATCTTCTAGCTACTACATGAAACAAAGCTATATAAAACCCCATTCTAACTCTATCTATCTGGAATCCCTCTAGCATGAAACTCTATTTCATGAGAACCCACTCAAACACCTAATTATAGGTGGGAATAAAATAGGGAACCAGACTAGAACATATATCTCTACAGAGCCCCTCCTCAGAATTTCTTACTCCGAAGTATCCATTCATGGTCATATTAGGGTAGTCTCGTGTATGGTCATTGAACCTCACTCTAAATTCCTCCACATCCAGCCCCCCCTGATGTAGCTTCAGAAGCTCCAGAAAAAAAACTAAGAACAATAAGGATGGTTATTACTTCTCCTAAGACATCAGTTGGGAGTGGGGCTATGAGAGTCTTAACTCATCATGAATATGCATAAAAAAACCCCAAAAACACCTAGTTGGTCCATAAAAAAGGATATATTCCAATGATTCCACCTGATCAAAAGGTGTTTGGATAATCCTAAAGATAGAAATCACCAAATCTATCCTATCATCCTCTAATTGGAGATCTGGATCACTGCACAACCTTAACGACCTCTAGAATTGAAAAACGAGGAGAGTGTAAATCCTATGAATATCACCTACCTATCCTTTTATTATAATCTACTCATCAATAGGTGAAGGGGATACTACCTATCCACGTGGAGGAAAGACCCCAAGGGATGGTCCCTGAACCGAGTCCTCAACACTCATCAAATAATCATCATGATCAAGAACTGGTAACTTGGCTGGCTGTCATTGTGGAGGGATCTAGAAATTTAACCAAGAGGTTCCACATTCATATGAGAATATATATATATATATAAAATGGGGAGATGACTAAAAAAGGATAGTCAAAATATGTAGTGTTATATGATTCATGTACCAAAGTGACCATCAACTAATGCCGTGATATTCTAAGTCAAGAATCATGTAGTCAAGGTACTGGTGAATAGATATATCAGCCACCGCACCAACCTTGGGTTCCTGGGCCTACGATATACACTCTATAAAATTTAACAATGTTTCCCAATATCCCATCCAAATATTCATAAGGACACTACTCCGCACACTATCCCAGGTATTGAACCACCTATGATACCAATTTATTATGACATCACCGAACAAGGCTCGAGTAGAAACTACCCCATTCCCACCTCTATAGGATAAAGGAAAGAAACAAGCACTAAAAGGAATATCTAACATGGGAGTCCTTTAAAAAAATGTACAGACACACACACACACACACACACTCACCCATCTCAATTCTGAATTACATAGGAATAATAGAAAAGACCCACCATATAGAGTAATAATCCATGCATGAAAAACCTTTAGAAAGGACAAAATTACAATAGTGTAAAATGAAAAATAAAAAGGAATAGTAAATTCCCAATCAAAACTATGTCCAACATAATTTTTTTAATGATAAATGTTGAGAGAGCCAAACTATTATTCTCTAGGATCTGAAAACTGCATGGAGTCCAACGCACTTGGTATCCTTATGTTCCTCTATAGTCATCACCGACCAATCTGAGGTTTGTGTTTGAAATGAAACATGTGAGAAAATCCCATGAGGTGGTGAGTGTATACATACCGAGCAGGACACCATGAAATCATAAGGGGAATTAGTAAGAGATATGGTATGAATATATAGATGAAAAATGAACCCAAATTGAGAAAATATAAAATCCAATGACATGGATATATATATATATATTCTCAAACCAAATAATCCCAAATGAGAGGGAAAGGGGATCTCAATCACATCACCCAACCCATGAAAATATTTCTAACAATTCTAGAAGTCCATCAATAATTTTCATGGCCACTCCCCTCGGGCCCCTACCGTGACTACCCCAATCCCGGCTTCCATAGGCTAGGGACTGGCGACTAGCACCGAAAATCATATTCCCTAAAACCAGGAAGGAATTGCCTTTATAACCTACAAACACACACAAACAAGCACACATCAAGGTGTGAACACAAGTAATCCATATAGTAAATAGGGTGTGTACATTAAGATAAAGGGGATAGAATACAAGCCCAATAGGAAAGTAAAAGAAAATTGAAAAGTACAAGTAAACTGAAATAGCTCCTGTGAACACCCACCAAGGATCCAACCTGAAGGGTAGGTACAACTCTCGAAGGGTTGTCTCTGCGCTATGCCTTGTCTAAGGTCCACCTCCGACTTGCCTCCAATCCTAGTACCCTCTACTTAGTCAGTGTTGTCTATCGTCTGCACTAAACACAATAAGGTGTCGGTGTATCTCGTGCATGGGTGAGTATAACAATACACAGTAAGGATCCCAAGACCCTCAAAGGCCTCATCAAATCCACAATGGTTAAACCACAAAGCATGAAAACAAATGAGAACCCTACTTAGGTATATTCCCATAAATATACCTAAGTTATCAAGTATACCCATATCATTCATGAGGAAACACAAGGCCCTCATCCTTAGCCAAAGTACAACTGTTCCATGAAGAAACGAATACCATGAAGGTAACAACCATGAAGGTAAGTACCACAAAGGTACACCACATAGAAGAATATCACAAAGTTATCACCCTTCAGGTAAGTAGCACAAAGGTACACCCCATAGAAGATTACCACAGAGGTATAGACTTAGATCACACCAGGTATAACATAGGTATGATAATAAAGATGATTGGATCTAACAACTAAATCATCTTTCTCTATTAAGAGGAAGACCCACGAAGGATCCTAAATCATTAGACCCACATGGGATCCTAGTACAGAAGACCCATATAGAATCCTAGAGTATTCCCACGTGGATACCTAGAGTGGATCCAAGTGAGAATTCAGAACACAGACCCACATAGGATCCCAAAGCACAGACCCACATAGGATCCCTTTCTCATGTTACAGCCATCTACAAGGTTCCCTCACTAAGCACGCATGATTCCGGGTGGGTCTGATCCTCAAGACACATGTCGATACCCCAACTGTCATGATGTATCACGAAGAAGTATCCCAAATGACCACCACATGATAGGTGTCTCAACACAACAAACGGTGCGTCAATAGGACTTCTGGTCTGTAAGTTATTGTCCTTTTAGTCCCAAGGGCCCAGTTGGATTCGTGTACTATCCAACCAGACCATACCCCAAATTTGTCCAAAAATAATGTGTGGTATACCAAAAGGACAGTATGGATTTAATATTTTTGGAATCACAGATGGTTCCTCAAACAGATGCCCATATCTCATGTTATGACTAAAAGAGTGAAAACGGTCGAAGCTGGTCCTGGTCCGGTTTGACCCAGTCCAACCTTGCATGGGCTGACCTCACCCAGTCCGACCTAGCCTGGGTTGAACTGACTCGGTTTGGGTCGACCTGGCCTGACCGGAGTTTGGCACTGGGTCCACCCCAGCCTGACGGCGCGGCCCGGTCACTTGGGCGTCCCGCGATGGGTGGCCCACGTTGCGGCCAGTGCTGGGAGGCCTGCACCGGCCGGCCCGCAACTGGCAGGGCGACCATCCCTCCTCCATGGCGTGGTCGCATGCCATGCCACCACCTGTGGCTAGTAGAGATTCAACATCCCGTCTTCGCCATCGCAGGCCTCATGTCGTGGCTTCTGTACACCGGTGCTGCAGATGCACGTCGTCGCCTCTCCATTGCATGACCGGTCGTGCGCTGACCGACGGCTCTACTCCGCCACAACTGACGGGCTGCGGCTCTCCGCCATCAGTGTAGTTGCCCATCCGCCGTCTTTGCTTTCGACCAGTGTGTCAACCATTTCTCATGAGTCCTACCAGTTCCAGTCGCCAGTACCAGTCACAGTACTCCTCCATCGTGAAAAAAACATCAAAAACCACAAAGGTTTTGGAGTGGTCGGGCCATTTTCTTTTGGCCCTCACCCTCCGTGTTAGAGTAGTTGAAAATAGTTTATGGGGAGAGATTAAACCTAAAAGAAATTAACTATGATCATTAAAATCACACCACTACCCTGTCATTAGTTTTAGTAGTCAAGAGGTAGAAGATGAAGATGTTGAAGAATGTCTGCATTTGTTGCTACCGCAAAGAACTTTTGATCCGAGATCAGGGTCAGTTCCTCGTTCTTCGTTGGATAGGGCATTCTTCATTGGAGGAAGAGTTTCTCCAAACTTCTCCCCATTTTCAATTATTTTCCCAAGGAAAATGAGGATCCAACAAATGCAAATAGGTTTATCTAATTAATTTATGTTGGAAGAATTAATGTTGGCATGAATAAATGGCACAATTAATTAATTGGAGAGTTGAGAGGTTTTCCCCCAATAAAGGGGTTCGGGTGGTCCCCACCACCATGAATTCAAATTGGGAGGTTTTTCTAGATTGGGTGGTCCCCACCTCTATAAATTCAAAAGAGAAGTTTCAAAAGAAAAATAAAATTTCAATTATTTTATTTTTCTTCTTCCACAAAAAGTGAAAACCTATCCTCCACCCTTAACTTACTACAGTCAAGGTGAGGGTCCCATTAAGTGAATATTGGCACTAAGAGTTCAACAGTGTCGTCAAATTTCAATTCCATGAACCGGTTAAAAAGTTATAAAAACCCGATCATGCGTTTACTGAACGTATATAAAAAAAGTTCAGAAATTCATTCTGGGCACTCCGGGCCTCGGAATCATGCGCCATCAATTTTCACAGACTCGTAAAATTCTCATATAATTTAAAAAAATTACACGTAATTTCTGGGTCCTTACATTCTCCCCACCTCGGGGCTTTGCATCCCCAAAAGCCACACAAAAAAAACTAGGAAAATATGTGGGGGTACTGAGCAAGAATATGAGCCTCCGACTCCCATGTGCTCTCCTGGAGGTTCCCGTTATGCCAACGTACCCACACCAAAGGTATCGATTTTTTAGGAAGGAATCTCTCCCGTCGATCCTCAATCTCCATAGGAACCTTCGTAAACGTCGCCCCATCGTCTATGTCTAGCTCCCCCCATGCGATGATGTTTGAAGGGTCATGCACATATCTCTTCAACTAGGATACGTGGAAGATGTCATGCACCCGGTGTAGATGAGGTGGAATAGCTAAGCGGTAAGCCACCTCGCCAACTCTGCTGAGGACCTGAAAATGTCAGATGAACCTCGAAGATAACTTGCCACCCTGACCAAATCTCTGCAAACCTCATCGAGGTGAGACCCCTAGAAAGATGTGCTCACCACCCTCAAACTCCAGAGGTCTCTATCTCCTGTCAGCATAAGACTTATGCCTGCTCTGTGCAGTCTTCATCCACTCCTAGATGATCTGCACCTTCTCCGTGGTAGCATGTACCATCTTTGGTCCCATAAGTCATGACTCCCATGGATTAGTCCAGCACAAAGGCGATCTGCAAGGTCGGTCGTATGGAGCTTAAAAAAGTTCCATCCCAATGGGGAAGTGGTAGCTGTTGTTGTATGCAAACTCCACCAAGGGAATGTGATCCTCAAAACTATGACCGAAGTCACGGAAACAAGCACACAACATATCCTTGAGGGAATGAATGGTCTGCTCATCCTGGACATCCGTCAGAGGACGAAAGGCAGGGATCAAATGAAGTTGCATCCTGAAATCCTCCTACAACCCTTCCATAGACGAGAAGTGAAACATACATCACGATCAGATAAAATAACCAAGGGTACTCCATGTAGCCACACAATCTCTTGCACAAAGTGGCGTCCCATGCACTCTACTCAACCCTACTTTCTCATAGATATGAAGTGGGACAACTTGGTGAGTTAGTCAATTATCACCCAAATAGAATCATGACCCCTGGATGTACATGGAAGTACTGTCACAAAGTCCATGGATATCCCATCCCACATCCACTCTGGGACCTCTAGAGGATAAACTAAGCCTCATGGTACCCGATGCTCCACCTTACCTTGCTGAAAAGTGCGGCATTGGGAGACAAAATCTGCTACTTTTTTCTTCATTCGTGGACACCAGTGTTATTGTCATAGGTCATGGTACATCTTCCCTACTCTTGGATGTACAACTAGAGGGTATGTGGGGATCTCCAGCCACACATACTCATGAAGCGACACTGGTACCATTGTTCGTCCTCTGAAAAGAATGACGTCCTCTCCACCTTCATAAAATCCATCAGGTACCTACCCTAAGGTTACATGAACACGTCAAGCCTCATAATATATGTCCCCATGTTGTGCTTACCTGACTCACTGAAGAAGTGGGGGTGACTATAAGAGGCTGATGAAAAGCTTCTCCATCTTGTTCTGAAAAGGATATCCATAAAGCGGCCAGCTGCTCCGTCGGCTCACCTAGCAATTTTATATCAGATCTCCTATTGAGTGAATCTGATACAAAGTTACCCTTCCCAAGAGTATAGACTATCTTGAAGTCATAATCCTGGAGGAACTTGTGCCAACGTCGCTGTCTCAGGTTCAGTTCCTTCTGAGAGAAGATATACCTGAGACAGTCGTGGTCCGAGTAGACTCTAAAACGTTCACTGATCAAGTAATGTCGACACAACTTCAAGGAGAAGACCAATACTGCTAACTCTAGGTCATGGGTAGCATAGTTCTGCTCATTGTATCTCAGCTATCGAGAAATATAGGCGATAACTTTTCGCTCCTGCATCAGGACCCATCCGAGACCAGTCCTTGATGCGTCGCAGTAGACTACGTACCCAATGCCCTCCTCTGAAAGCCTCAAGATGGGGGAACTAGTCAGCCTCTGCCTGAGCTCCGGAAAACTTCTCTGGCATCTCTCCGACCACACAAAAGGTTTACCATTCTTTGTCAATGCTGATAAATGTGCTGCAACTCTGGAGAAATCCTGCACAAACCTCCAGTAGTATTTGGCCAATCCCAGAAAACTCTATACCTCTATCACACTCCTCGGTGGATCCCAAGCAAGTACTGACTCAATATTTTCTGGATCTACCGCAACTCCAGCCTCCAAGATGACATGTCCTAGGAAGTGAACCTCTCGGATCCAGAACTGGAACTTCGATAGCTTACCATAATGCTTGTTCTCTTAGAGTGTGTCTAGAACTATCTTCAAATGATAGACATTCTCCTCCTTGGTAACCAAGTAGATCAGAATGTCATTGATGTAGACAACTACAAATCAATCATGTAATGGCTAGAAAATCCGGTTCATGAGTCCCATGAACACTCCTAGAGAATTGGTCACGCAGAACGACATGACCAAGAACTCATAGTGGCCACACTGACATTTGAAATCCATCATCTACACATCCTCGTGTCGTACTCTGAGCTAGTGATAGACTGATCCAAGGTATATCTTTGAGAACCCCCATTCTCCCTTTAGCTGATCGAAGAGATCGCTAATCCTAAGGAGTGGGTTCCTTTTCTTCATGGTCACCTGGTTCAAGTGCCGATAGTCAACAAAATCTCTCAAGATCCCATACGCCTTCTTTGCGAATGAAATCGGGGCTGCCCACGAAGAAACATTGGTCCTAAATAACCCCTTACTCTGTATGTACTCTAGTTGTACCCACAACTCTAGAAGCTCCGCGGGAGCCATCCGATATGCTGGTGTAGATATCAGTGTCATCCCATAGTACAATTCAATGTTAAAGTCTACCTCTCTGGGTGGAGGTAGACCCAAAATATCATCAGGGAAGACTTCTGCATACTGCTCCACCACCACAGGATAACCCGGACTCCCCACATCAACCACTCCGAGGGTAAGGCTTGCAAACGATTGAGTAATCGGTTGCACTCTCCTCTGTGTAAGTCCATCCTGTGTTAAAAAGGCTCCCTTCTCACCGGTGAAGTTAAACATAGTACCATCATCGGGGATACATCACAGTTTTCACCTAATACAGTCAATATGATCATGGACTATAGAGAACCAGTCCATACCCAAGATGACATCATAAGGCCTCAACGCTGCTACTAGGAGATCTCAGCAGAATCTCTTGCCTCTTAGAGTAAGCTCACACTTCCAGGACTAGTGTGAAATCATCGAATACTCTCCTATTGGAGTCTCTAGATGTATGGATCGATCCAATGGCTCTGTCGTAATCTTCAAGATCTGAATGAGAGCATTAGAAATAAAATAATTACTGGAACTTGTGTCTACAAGAACTACAACTAAAGTGGAGTAGACACAGATCGTGTCACATTTCATCTCCAGAGCGCTGTGATCGTAGGTGTAAAGACCCGTAAATTTCAAGGGAATTTTTTTTCTCTTAATTTTCTTTGGAATTTTATAAGAGCGCAGTTTCTGACTGCACCTGATTCCGAGGCCTGGTGTGCCCAGAATCATTTTCCGAAGTTTTGGCTCAGGTACGTTCAGTGAACGGACAAGCGGTTTTTTCTAACTTTTGAACTGGTGCCCGGAATCGAATTCTGAGGGCACCGATGAAATCGTAGCGCCGGTTTTCGCTTAGAAACGCCTCTTCCGGAGTTGTGTTTGCTCGGGTGTGGTTTTTAATTTTCAGGCTTAATGTTAAGAAATAAAATAATTTTGCGACAACATTATTTTATTTCACTTAAGCCACTTGGAAGCCACTTGAAGCCACTTAAAAGCAGCTTGAACTGAGTTGAAGCAGATAGGATGCTATCCAGTAATATCCTACCCCCCTTGGTAGGATATTTGTGAGGTGGGGCCCGCACGAGCCCCGCCGTTTCTTTCCGCTAAGAAACGCACCCACAAAAACCAATCATAATGAGAGTCAACTGACGCGTTTCTTAAAATCTTAACAGACCATTTAATTGGGCGGGTTATTTCGTGAATTAAATGGGTTGTTTCTTTCGTTGAATTAATTCAACGAATTGATGGACGTTTCTTAACCAGTTTTCAAATTCATTGGCGTAATAATAAAATAAGGCCAACGCTCGACCTCTGGTTATTTGCGCGTTGAGAAGATTTGAGAGGAACCTTGAATCTTCTTCTCCCTTGCGAAGAATGTGAAGAATGAAAAGAACGCGAAGAACGCCGAACCCAAAATCGACGACGCTTCCGTCCGAGACGTTCTTCCCCGCTCCGATCTCCGGTCACCAACCGTTTGAGGTGAGTGATTTCGGATTTCCTCTCAAGGTTCTTTTCGTTTTAAACGAAACACAGATTTAAATATTAATAATTTAAATCTATTGTTCTTGGTCCGTTGAGCTCGCCGACTCAACGCTGGATTCCGCGATGACACGACGCCTTCCCGCGACGACGCGACGATCCCCCTCTTCCGCGACGAGCTTTTCCGCAAAGAACGCCCACGCACGACGATCAACGAGGTTGGGATTTATTTTTGGGAATTACCCCTCCTTTTTAATTATTCCCGTCAATGTTTCTTTAAAGAAATTAAAGAACCGAATTGTGAACAATTTTTAATCTTATTAAAATTGTTGTTTCCTGTGTGGAATAAAATTCTCCCGGTTGTTTATCTGTAACACGGAGGGTGCGGGCCAAACGAACACGGCCCGACAACCCTCCGTCGTTCTTCGTTTTGTGCGGATTTGACGGGCGATGACGAAACGTGCCGCAATGGATGTTTGACGATTCCGCAGTGAAGAACGAGTCCCGGGAGGAGCAATGGCGCAGACGAGAAGAGAATCGGACCACCAGAGCGATCCCGGTGGCCCGCGGAGTTCGCCGGCGGCGCGGGTCGCCGGCGCGGCGGCGCCGGCAGCCGGGAGCGGCGGCGCCCCGGTGCCCCGCCGGACAGGCTGCCGCGGCTTCAGCCGCAGCGGTGGTGGCACACGCGGACCCGCGGCCGCGTGGGTCCGGTGCCCTCGGACGCGGCTGAAGCCGCCTCCCGACTCAACGCGGCCCCACGCGGGGGGCCGCGACACCACCTGGCCGCGGGGGCGGCGCCCCGCGTGCCTCGGCCGTTCGCCCGCTCGGCCGAACCGGGCCAGGCCGGTCCGACCGGCCGGGCCGCGCCCCGCTCGGACTGGACCGGGTCGGGCCGGGTCGGGTCGACCCGGTTCGGCCGACTCCCGGGGGGGTCGGCCCGGGCCCGTACCCCCCGTCTTCGGACGGACTTCGTTCAAATGGCGATATCTTGAGCTACGGGCCTCAAAACGACTCTCTGTCAGCGGAAATACGATCCTTTGATCGATAAGGTCGTTTCGGTATATCGCACTCAAGGTTTCGGAGTACTTTGAGTTCATTCGGGTTGGTTCGTACACGAAACCAACCGGGCCCTCGGAACGGAAACACTCATATCTTGAGCTACGGACGTCCGATTGACGTGCCGTCAGCTTTGTTGTTTTCCTCTAAGTGAGATGGATCTTTTGGCATACTCTGCCCGTGGTTTGGACGCAGGTGGAGTGCGGTCGGGTTGGTTTTTCCTTAAAAACCAACCGGGCCCCTGGGACGAAAATGCCAATAACTCTCAGACCGGGCGTTCGATTGACGCGCCGTCTATGACGTTGAGTTCCTGTTGACGATACGGAACTTTTGGATACATCAACTTCAGACTTTGTGTTAGTTGATGTATCAGCCTCTCGGCTCGTGGAGCGGACCCTCCCGAACGAGCTTGCTGTGTGCGGGAACCCTAGAGCTGGCTGCGACTGCTACTTCGACAGCGACGATCGTGCAGAGATCCTCAGTGGACTGCGGCGACGACTGTGCAGAGATCCTCCGTGGACTCCGACGACGACCGTGCCGAGATCCTCAGTGGACTGCGACGACGATTGTGCAGAGATCCTCCGTGGACTCCGATGACGACCGTGCAGAGATCCTCAGTGGACTGTGGCGACGACTGTGCAGAGATCCTCAGTGGACTGCGACGACTACTGCACTCAGCGATCCTACGTGGATCAGTGCTACAGGTCCTGCGTGGGCCCGGTCCTGTGTGGGCCCGATCTTGTGTGGGTCCAATCCTGTGTGGGTCAGCGCTCAACGGTTCTGTGTGAGCCAGCGCCTACAGGTCCTGCGTGGGCCCAGTCCTGTGTGGGCCCGATCCTGTGTGGGTCTGATCTTGTGTGGGTCATTGCGGGGGTTAGTTACCTATCGATCCTTCGTGGGTCCGACGACTTAGATGGATCAGTGATCATCTTTGTTGTCATCCGAAGAAGTATACCTGTGTGAGATGAATCTTGCATTACTCTCCTTTGTGGATTGTGTTGAGCTATCCTGTGTGGAATTACTGTTTACTCTCCTTTGTAGATTGTGTTGAGCTATCCTGTGTGGATTTACTGTTTTACTCTCATTTGTGGATTGTGTTGTTCTATCCTGTGTGGGTATACATTTTGCTTTCCTGTGTGGACTGGGTTGTGCTTGGGCTCGGACGTTGGAGCCGAACAGAAATTGATGACTTAGGTATATGTATGGGCATATACCTAAGCCGTGTCAGATGTTACTTCGTGATTGTATGCTTCCTTTGGGGATTATCCTTTGTGGATTTCGGGAGACCTTCGGGGGTCTCGGGGTCCCTACTGAGTATCTTATAATCACCCCTGCACGGGCTATGCCCGCACTACGTTGTGTTGGTTGCAGACGACGGACAGCGCTGACCATGGTGGAGGCGTGCGAAGCAGGACAGTACCTGGAGGTGGACCACTGGGCGGGACGTACTCGGAGCAGTCAGGTGGACCGAGGAGCTGTGGAGGCTATCTGTACCAACCCTTTAGGTGGGGCTTCTAGAGGACGGCTCGACGCTGCAGTTTTCCCTTTTCAGTTGCTGTTTTTCCTTTCAGTTGTACTTTACTGTTGGGCTTGTATTTCCGGCCCCTTTTACATTCAGCACAGCTTGTACAGTTTTTACTTAGTGTTTACTTTTCCGCTTGCTTACTCTTTGGTGCTTGTTTACTTTTCAAAGGCAATGCCTTCTCTTTTTGTTGGGATTTATGCCTTGGTGCTAGTCGCCAGCCCCTGGCCTATAGAAGGCGGGCTTGGGGTAGTCACGACACGGGCCCCGAGGGCGGGTCATGACAGTAGGACTCATCTTCCTAGAGCTGAGCTTGCCCCTTTCCAACTGCTCCCTGTGGTAGAGGTGGACCACCTGGTGGTGGTGGCAGTAACATGTCGAATCACCACCCACCACCAACTACACAACCAGCTCCTCTGCCACATCTGCCTACTCCCTACTGACCTCCTCAGTCGAACATCTATCTCTACCTTGGAAGTACTTCGACCATCTGCTGATCATTCGTACGGAGGGTCAGATAGTCATAAGCCATGTGACCCTGCCCGCCACATGCATAACAATGCTTTCTCCTCGCATGACTGGATCTGTCTCCGGTGCCCCGCAAAACCGACCCTGAATCCTGCAGTCATCCACCTATAGGTCTGATCCTCTTGGAGCTCTGGGACATCTGTTTTCTTCCAGCTGTAGAAGACTCCTCCACATGGTTCCTGGTGGTGGGTCTTGCTTCTGGTGACTACTCAACAAGAAACATCTCCACCAAGATGACTCGCTCTAACACCCCCGCATGCGTCTTGATGCCAAGAGAAATCATCGAAGCCCCGATCTCCCACCTGAGTCCCTGCTCGAAGGTCCGAGCCCTGAAGAATGGGTCTCACACCATATTAGTGGCGTAGGGTGAGAGTTCAATGAACATAACTGAGTACTGATCCACATTCATGTTTCCATTCTACAGATGAAGAAACTCCTATATGCACACTATGTGAAGGGTCGCTGGGACAAACTCTGCCTGAAACAGGCTCTCAATGTCTGCCCAGATAAGTGTCACCTTGTTGTGAACCTATATCCCCAAGCTCCACCATATTCCTGTTGCAGCCTATAAAAGACTAGAGGTAAGGATCACCATGACATCAGCCGGTGTCCCTACTAGTCGGAAGACTCTCATCACGGCCTCCTGCCAATAATCAACTGCATGTGGGTCCATATCACCCCTGAACCTGGGTGGCCTCTGGTGCTGGAACTTGTGAAATGTACTGAAGTAGCATTCACCCTCTACTGCTGGGGTTGGTGGAATTACTGGAACAATGGGTAATGGTACCTCTGGTGCCCCTACAGATAAAGGTCCCTATAGTGAGGCCTCGTCGCTCGGTTGGCAATCATCACATACTATACCCGAAACCCTAGATGGTTATCTGCGTGGATGCATCCATAAAAGAAACAGGTCTGCCATGGTCAATAAGTTATACATGATGAGGTGAATCAAAAATTTTAAAAAGAAAACATTTCAAAACACACACACAATCAGTGTTTTCGTGCACTGAGTCAAAAATCAGATGTTAGGGTCCTGGTGTATCGATACGTTAGCCTCCACACCAACACTGGATTACCTAAACTGATAACCACACTCACTAAACATAAAAATATTTCCATTAAAAAAATTTAAATTCCAATTTTCTATAGTAGAACCGACTCCTCTGATGCTAATTTTTTATTACCCGTCCCCCGGGGCCCATGCTGTGACTACAACAGGCCCGCGTTCCATAGGCCAGGGGTGGAGACTAGCATCGAAAGGCGTATTTACCAAAACCAGTAATTCATTGCCTTTATAACCTATAAAAACACAAAACCAAGAACAAATCAAAATACGAACACAAGTAAACTGTATTGTAAACGTGGTGCATACAGTAAGAAAAAGGGGAAAGAATACAAGCTCAACAGGAAAGTAAAAGTTAACTGAAAAGTACATGTAAACTGAAACAGCTCCTATGAACACCCGCCAAGGATCATACCTGAAGGGTAGTTACAAATATCGAACGATCATCTCTGTGTTATGCCTCGTCTAAGTTCCACCTCCGAGGTGCCTCCAGTCCTGGTACCCTCATCCTCAGTCAGCGCTGTCTGTCGTCTGCACCTAACACAACAAGGTGCAGGTGTATCCCTTGCATGGGTGAGTATAACGATACTCAGTAGGGACACCAATAACCTCAAAGGTCTCACCAAATCCACAAAGGTTAAACCAAAAATCTTGAAAAAAACCGACAATCCTACTTAGTTATATGCCCATACATATACCTAAGTTATCAAGTATACCCATCTCATTCATGAGGAAACACAAGGCCCCCATCCTTAGCCAAAGTACAACTATTCCATGAATGAAACAATACCACGAGGGTAACCACCACGAAGGTAAGTACCACAATGGTACGGAGCATAGAAGAATATCAAAAAGATATCACCCCGATGGTAAGTACATAAAAGATATGCCACATAGAAATTTACCACAAAGGTAAAGACTTACCTCACATATGGTATAACATAGGTACAATAATAAAGATGATTAGATGTAACTAGTGAATCATCTTATTATATTAAGAGACAGACCCACAAAGGATCCTAAATCACCAGTCCCAAGTAGGATTCTAGTACAACAGACCCAAGTAAGATCCTAGAGTATTCCCATGTGGATTCCTAGAGCAGATCCAAGTGAGACTCTCGAACATAGACCCACGTAGGATCCCAAATCACAGACCCACATAGGATCCCTTTATCATGTTACAGCCAGCTACATGGTTCCCGCACTAAGCTCACTTCATTCTGGGAGGGTTCAATCCTCATGCCACATGTAAATACTCCAACTATTATGAAGTCCCATGAATAAGTCTCCAAAATAACCTCCATGTTATAGGGTTCTCAATGCAATATACGATGCGTCAATCGGATGCCCGATCTGTTAGTTATTGGCCTTTTAGTCGTGATGGCCCGGCTGGATTCGTGTTTTATCCAACCTGACTATAAAAAAAATTATCCAAAACTAATGCAGGATATATCAAAAGGACAACTTTGATACAAGGTTTCTGGCACCGTAGATGGTTCATCAAACAGACGCCCATAACTCATGTTATGGCCGAAAGAGCGAAAACAGCCGAAGCTGGTCTGGGTCTGGTCTAACTCGATCAGGGCCGACCTGACCCGGCCCAACATAGGTTTGGTCCGGGGTCCGACCAAGCCCGCTGGGTCCGGCCCGACCTACCAGCGCAGCTCGTCCCACTGGGCGACCCACGATGGGTGGCCCGCGATGGGCAGCCTGCTTGGCGTCCTGTGATGCAGTTTTCTCTATGCAGCCCCCTGGGTAGCCCACGGTGTAACCCACACTAGGTGTCCCAAACTGGGAGGCCCATGGTGCACGGCCCGTTTTGTGACTCGGGCTGGCTAGATGGTCAACCCTCCTTTGTGGCCTGGCTGTAGTGTTTTGCTGGCTAATAATGAGATTGATGCTTCTCTTTTTATTTCTGCTGGTTTTACTATTTGAGATATGGTAGACTGGAGATAAGTTTTGACTGGAACTAGGTTTCTAGATTGATATTGGGTGCTGGTAGCTCAAGGTATAAGGGATGGAACAAGTTTCCATGGGTGGGATTGGTGTTTTCTTTTTTTATCAGATTATTATTTATATGATTATAACCTCAGTGGATCACTTGGCATGTGATGTTATTGATGTTGATATGTGACCCTTGACCTAGTGCAGTAAGGGAAAATTTGAACGTGGACTAGTATGGTATGGCTTTTTTTTGTCTTTTGATATGCACATTTTTTAGGGTATTTCAATTTCATATCTGCACGTCTACTTTGTAAAGTGATAATGCCATGTGAATAATATCAGATTGCCATGGTTTTTATGCATTAAAATGGGAATAGGTGAAATTACTGATAGATTTTTTTTTTTGATTTCAATGTGTTATTCCAGGCTTTATATATTTGTACAATTGCATGTGACATGATATTTGAGTCTGGCTCTTGAATGAGTAGGAATGAACTATGGTTGAGGTGATTTTGATCAAATGGATTGGGAAACTCGGTCATCAGTTTGAGGAAATGTTAGTTGTCAGGATGGGTAAGGGTCATTGTAATTTTGATACTTTTCTCTTTTGAGGGTGGGTAAGGAGGCCATGAGGTCGAGATGCCATGGGCATGGGTTGCGATAAGGGAGAGTAAGGGTAGTTGTTTTATGTTGCCTCTTTACTGATTTAAACATCTGCGTTGAATATATATTGTTATATATATATATATATATATATGGGATTTCTGACCATTTATGGAATTTAGCGAGTTCCGTTTAGTCGACTTAGATGGAGTGTTAGGCGGGAGATGGTATAGTGCTACAGGAGCAGGTTCTGGTTCAGGACCTGGTGTAGGTAGAGCATGGGCCATAGGTATAGGCTCGGGGACAGGAGTAGGTCTAGGATCTATGGTAGGGAGGACAACAACACAGTTTGTCCATATTCATACCATGGCTCGATGAGCAGATCCATACTATCTTGGTACATGTCTTGTAGGGGAATGACAGAGGTTCATAGGGTACAGACCCATCTATGGAATATCTGATGCGGTAGTTCCAATCACATCAACCTATGCATTTTCAGGATGAGGGTGGTCTGCAAGCGGTTGAGAACTAGATAGAGAGCTTGCAGATGATCTTTGAGAAGCTCAAGATGCCTCCAGGGTGGAGGGTCAAGCTGGCGACATACATGATACGAGGACCAGAAAAGTGCTTGTGGGATGTGTAGGTTCAGGCTCGTAGGAACGAGGGACTATCATGGAATGACTTAAAGGATAGATTTTTTGAGCACTTTTACCTAGATACACTAAAAACAGAGAGAGCTCAGGAGTTCTTGAGTCTTCAGTATGGATACATGTTTATCATGGACTATATAGCTACTTTCACCGTGTTGTCTCAATTTTCACGTGGAATGGTAAGCGATGGTGTGGAAATGGTGAGAACTTTTGAGTATGGATTATGACATGCCATTTAGATCTAGGTAAATATTTTTAGGCTGGGTTCATTCGTAGAGGCGGTAAATCAGGCACTCATAACAGAGGAAAACTAGAGGTATAGGACACCGATTGGCCAGGTGGAAGCTTCAGGTGATGGTTCAGAAATCAGGAAGCGAGGACCGGATGAGTTCTAGAATGGCAGTCAGGCCAAGGACTCAACTACACCACCTAGAAGTATTTCTTCAGTGGTTTTATTTCAGTGTGGACAACCAGGACATGTTCAGACTTAGTGTGATTGGCCTCCAAAGGAGTATCAGGCATGTGGATAGGTCGGATATCTAGAACAGTTCTGCAGGTATCCTTCCAGACAGCTGGCAGGTAGGGACCAGAACATATTGTGGCATCTGGAGTTGGTTCAGGTTCAGTACCAAGAGAGTGTAGCCGAGTTTAAGCTGCATGTGGAGGACATGATATAGACAACATGACCCATCGAAGGGATTATTGTGTAGTGAGTGTAGCAGCACCGCAGGGATGTCCTGCATTAGGCAGTCGTACTTCAGGGCAGGTACATGTCGTGGAGCTTCCAGGGGCTGAGCAGGATGGTGAGATGATGATGGTTAGAGTAACATTGAGAGTGTGGTTGTGAAATTCTTATTTCTTTTTGGTATGACCTGTTGAGGCAGGTCTTTTTTGAGTGCCCGGTGTGCATAATATTTTTGTGGACTGACTAGATATTGGTCAGTGGGATTAGTTCCATATCGGGTGCATGATATATTTATATATATGTATGAGATGCATGGCATCGGGGCATCGAGGCATCGATGATGCTGGTAACATTAGGTGCATTGGGCATTGGTGCATTGAGAATGCGGGTTACTTGAGGGGCTAAAAACCAGGTTCATTTTTAGCATCCATGGGATGTAGGACCTTGTAGAGGCAGACACCGTTGCAGTGCGGGATATGTTTGGGGTTTTGAGAATGAATCGGGAGAACCAATGAGGAGAAAGGGTGAAGATTCATCACAAGAGGGACATGAGTCTAGAAACATGTTAGTGAACCTTTTCTTTGTTGAGTTTTGGAGGTTTGAGACAGAGTTAGGCAGTTCCTAATGTGGGGAGCCCCTTGAGGAATTTATCCGGATCCTTCGAGACTGGGAGAGTCCGGGTTACTTTAATTGGGGTGGCATGTTCGGTTCCATCTCCAGGATTCATTTAATATCTATGGAAACAGCTATGTTAAGGTGGAGAGATTATAAGAACCTAGGTTTTTTAGAACTGGTCAAAATTTTGACCCTGTTTGAGTTTTTGACTTTTTTCTGAGAAAACTGGAAAATCTGAGAAGTTCTGGAAATTTCCAGACAAAAGACCATATACTCTAAGGTACACTCCATGTATGGATTAGGTGAGTACCGACAGTGTGCTCGCCGAGTACATGCTGTGTGATGACCGTGTAGGAATTTCCTACTACACAGCGTATAGTGTTTCTTGACATGTTGTGTATCCTATTTTCTATGTACTGACTAAGTATAAGTCGTTTGTTGACCCATGTGGAGCATCCTAGCCATGTGGCTACCTCTTCTTAAGTCTGAGTACAGACAAAGCTACTACATAGCGTATAGTCCTTTTTTACACACCATGCATGTTTATTTTTATTCTCTTAAATGAATGAGATTCATGTCTTATTTGGGAAAAAACTTCTTCTTCCACAACTTCAGAACAATTCCATTTCGATGTTCTGAAGAATGTTTCCTACCCTAGAATCATCATCTGATGATTGTTCCTAAATCTGTTGATGGCTGCGGGATCTCAATAGAGAGGCTAAACCCACACACCCTGTTTTGTTTCGGTTTCTTAGCCACACGTGTCGTAGTTTCCATCCAAGTGAAATTTCTAGGATTTGATGGAAATGTAGATCTATGAAGATCGGCTTCGAATTAGAGCTCGATATTGGATGTTTCTACGTCTATGAGTCTCAGGTTGGTGGTTCATACCTTTTTTTGTGTTTTCTCAGACTTTTGGGTGGTGCGACCTTTGGCGTGTTTTTAGGTATTTTGAGCGTGACTTTGTTTTACTTGTTATTACTTTTTTAATTGTAATTTGACCAATGGGATCCCTTTTGGTAGGCTGTGTTACATGTTTTTCTTGACCGAGGTTAGGTGAGTGGTCATTTCTCACCAGGGAATTTTGGGTAGGTGATTCCAAAAGGGTTATAAAAGAATTGTATTGTTTTTAGTTGAGTTTATTGAACCTTGATATGAATTTTTGGAGACTTTAAAGACCTTAGTGTTGGTATGGGACAACACATGGTTAGTGAATTTGAACTATTTAGTTTGTTTTTACTATTTAGAAGTGATTCTTTTGATTATATATGTAATTGATAAATTGTATATGTTTGAACTCTTAGGGCTGTGTTGGGAGGGACTCGAATATTCTTGAGTGATACTGATCATAGGTTGGGCTTGGCCCAGGTTACATTGGGTTGTTCTGATCATGGGATTGGGTGTCAGGGACAACATCTTGAGGTGGGGTGACTGTTAGGTTGGGCATGACCCAAGTTAATTAGATAGAATGGCCATCAGATTTGAGCAGCATGGTCGCAGGGGCATGAAGTGTCAGAGAGGTTGTGGCTTGGGCACTATTTTTGTGATTACCACTCACTCGGAACTTTGAGTAGTGTGCACATAGAGAGACTCTATGATGAGGTGGTTTTGACCACTAGTGTGGGTACATGCCCCCATTAGTTATAGTTTAAGTACTATTGGTTTGGTGGTGATTTCCATAGGAAGCCACGTGGAAGGTGAGGAGTCTTCAGGGGATAGCATTGAGGCTATCAGGTTGGGGGCAGAAGCTTGCTGTTATTTGAAGGAAAACATTGATGTTCCTTCGGTTACCTTATTTGAGGGCAGACATCGCTATCCCTCCAATTAATTGATTGGGGATATACATTGTTATTGCTTAGAGCTACTGTTTAGTGGTGTTCCTTTGGGATGTCGGTACTTGAGACACTCAATGTGAAGGGGAACATGGTGTCGGGTTACATAATAGAGATTCCAGCATTGGCCTAAGCAGGTGAAACTCCATAGTGGCTGATGAGAACCAGTGGTGTTTGTGTTTCTTTTGGTGCATCACACTATTTACTACTTTCCTTATATGTGTATTCCAGTATAAACACATATATTAGGTATGCACCGATGGGTGGTATCCTGCTGTGATTCAACTCACACCCTACACAGGCCCTTTGGGATGTGTGTAGACTTTATGGATTTACATGCAGGAAAGTGGCCAACATTAGGAGTTGGACTACATTAGTTGTTGCATGGATATGGTATGGACATTGAGGTCTTGCCTAGCTGGAAATTATTTTGTTTTGATTTCATTCCTGTATCAACATGCTTACTTGTTGTGTAGCTACAGTTGGTTATACATTAGCACCCCTTATATATATATGGATATGTATGAAATTATTTGGATGCCTGTTTTTTTGTTCGGAAGTAGTTACAAGTGATCAACATGCTATCCTGTTTACTTTTCTTTACTATTGTATATATTTATTGCTTCTGCTGTCTATCGATATTAAATGGGATTCTGCTCTATGGGTCGGGTTCGAGTCCACTGAGTCATTTATTCAAATGCATTTTTATTATTATAATTAGACCAGTACCATTATTATCCTCCAAGAAGGTATAGCCTCCCCACTATACCTATAATACCCTCGCTTCTAGTCGACAGCCTTTGGCATTCATGGAGGTGCACCTAAGTTAGTAACACCCGTCTCATTTAGAACTGTTTGGATGGCTGTTCGGGTCAAGGTCATTACAGTTTTCAAAATAACAATATGGATTTGCAGTATGTTAGGTTTAAATTTTTGTTGGGTGATGACCAGATCTTGGATCGACAATCAATATAAAGAATATTTTCTTCACCAATGGAGTTTGTGGATTTTCAAATAACAAGGATGTTGAACCAATATTTATCATAGACTGATCCAAAATTAAGGTAGGAATTTTTTATATTGTTTTTGTCCAATATTTTTTATTCCTTGTCGATCATGAATCAATATTTATATCAAATTGATTCTTGAGTCAAATGATTATTTATGATTGATTAATTTTATCCCTAAGTGTTTCATTTGTTTATATTTTACATATCCATTATGATTGATGATTTACTAATAAAAGAATAGAATTAAACCCAAACAATGGACAATTTTCATTTATCACTTTGATGTTTTTTTATTTTCTACCCACATTATTCTTATGATTATCATTGATATTTCGTTGGACAACGGTTCAACTAATAACAAAAAACCAATCATTGGAAATTCATTATTTGGAACAAAAAATCAATTTTTTGGGCCTAGATTCAGGATTTTGGGAATGACTGGGGTATGATGTGGTGTGGTAGGAGATGAAAGATTGATCAACGGTAAATTATGTGTTATTTTTTGTGGATTTGTTTGGTTGGGGGAGCAACATGATGGGATCGTACCAAGAGTATATTGGGTGGAGGAAATCGAACTCTCAGCGATGTTGCATTCTAGACAACTTTGATTTATCTTTGAAAATATATATAGTGATGGAATCAATGGTGGCAGTTGTGGAATGGGTGTTATTAGTTGATTAGATGAGAGTTTTTGGAAAATTCTGAAATACATGACATGTATTACAGAAGAACGCATGTGGCATAGTTCACATTTTTGTAGTACTAGGGTTTACATGAAGAATAAAATATGAAATGCATTGTGGGATAACCACACAGACTGTGACCTAGATTCAGTGGCTTCACCTATACCCTAGGGGTACATGGGCACAAACACATTTAGACACATGGTCGTGACCGATGTACACCAGCATGATAAGGTGCACAAGCTTGACCTGTGTATACATGCATGACCAGAGTACAAAGGAATTGGCTGATGAACATCAGAAAATATATGGAAAGGCCTATAAATAGTGGGACATGATGTGTTGTTCCAGTACTTATCATATAAATTTTACAGGGTTGGTTGATTCCCAAGATCTCTTCAGTATATACTAGTATCTGTAGGGTATTTTTCCTTAGTCCACCCCTATGAGGTTAAAATGTGGCATCACATCATGAGCATAATACGGGACCCCCTATATAGAATTTGTCTCAAATAGTGTAAGGTATCCTTCAATGTGGTACATAGTGAGATACTCGATCATTTATTTCCTTTGTTGGGTTAGGTATCCCATTACTATATTTGAGGGTATGTGACCCCCCATCCTATCGAGATTACTCCAGGAAGGGCCAAGTATCCCCCATAGGACATGGGTGTGATACCCTTTATGTATATCAACATTTTCTAAGTTAAAATGTGTTCATTATTCATGGGAAGGGCCAATGAGAACAACCTCTTAGATGAGAATCATCCATGATAGTTAGAATCATGGTGTGAGTTCTCACGGTTGAGAATCACCTTGAAGACTTGATTAGAATACTAGGTTTGAAGAATGTTTGTGACCTTAATTTGATATTTGGTTCCAATATTATGTATATAAGGGTTATTTTCATTTTCTTTATTATATTCTGATTATAATACCTTCATGATGTTGGTCTAACTACTCTCTTGATTCTTTATGTTTGATTTTTTTGGTGTCTAACTGGGTATGTATATACTCACCCCATCATGGGTATATTTATGTCTTATGAAGATTTTTTCACATAATGTAGAGTCCTTAGTGGACTAGGAGTAGGTGGGGAAAAGTTGAGAAATACATACCATAGTTGGTTTCAGGAGTTTCATTTGATATAATTTCCCTCTTTATTAACAAGTTGGACTCTTTTATAGTTTTGTTTGGATTGTGTTTGGAATTTTTTTCTTTCCCACAGTTATTTCATAATATGGTGTGGGATATATATTATGAATACATCCTGGTCATAGTTGTTTCATTTCATTTAACATTATATTAGTGATTAGAGATGTGTGTGTGAATACATGTACTTTATTCTAAGGCAGCCAATGTGTGTGATATGCCTAGTCAGTGCTTGTCTCTTTCCCATATCCTATTAGAGGAAGTAATGGGGTGTCACACTTAGCTTACTACTAACAACATGGTCATTAGTGGTTCAAGTTGAGACACATTTCTTTTTTTATAATCCCAAAACACTAATTTTTAATTAAAAACTACAATTCCTTTTCAAACTTTATCAAAAATTATTTTTTAAATTGATAGTTAACATTGAAACCATGATACCAAATTTTTATAATATTTAAAGAAATCATATAATTTTTCAATGGAAAATGATAATATCCACCATTTTTAATCCCAAAATCAAATTTCAAATTATAAATTTGACATCAAAAATATAAACCCAAACAAAAAATACCATATATTAATCAAAAGAGAATTCAAAATATAAATTTTATAATTAAAACTCCATTAATTAAACTCACATTAAGTATATAAACCACATAAGTCAATATAGAGAGTAAATAAAACAAAAAATAATAATCTTGAGGAGAAAAATAGATGTGTTTGGTTCGACCACATGTGTTAGTGAACTGTGCACCAACTTTGTGATATAATATATGATGTTTTTAAAACCCTAGTACATGAGAACCAAAAAAAATTAATACAATGAGGATTAACCATAAAACCCTTTCTATCCTTCCATATCCACCCTAAAATGTAGACATCCAAAATAAACCATATACTTAATAGGTATTAATATATTATCATATCACATAAAAAAAATAATCAACAATGAATTGAAAATTAGTATTTCAACCTCAATGTTTCATTGATACTCATGTTTCAACATGAAGGGTGGGGATGCAGCACTATCCCAGGTTAACCACTAGATTCATAATGACAACCCTAGTGTCCTCTCTACCAAGAAATACCCAAAATAAATAAAGTAATTTTCAATAGACTAGGTCAATTCAGTGAACTAATCTCTAAATCCATTTTTCAATAACAATTGTATGTTAATATGACCGATCACATGATCCAACCGATGATAAATATTGAAGGGTGTTCTCAATCCTGATAGGCTGACAACTAATTCTTGTTTATCTTGGAACAGTCTTAGTAATGATTTTTATTAAACTAACTAAAAAATATAAGATCATAAATCAATTAGAGTATGTGATATAAAAAAATAAACATCAAAACCATCCATCATAATAAACAAAACATAAATGAATAAACATAATCACATCAATAGATAAAGTATACAAAGACAAAGAAGATGAAAAGTATCATAAAAGAAATTCCCATCCAAATCCAAACAAATTATAAATCTCACCATGTGACCCTTGGTCACTCACCGCATCCCATATTGCCTCTAGTGGACCAATTTGAACATAAATTAAGGAGGAGATCAAAACAAAGTAAACCAGAATGAGAAATAAAAAAGTTTACATACACCCCTTTGTATATGTTGGGTGTTAATAAATGATCCCAATCAGAACTCACCATGGATTTTTTGTAATCCCCTTAAAAAAATATTTCATTTGAGTTGGATAGAAATATAATAGGAAAAATTAGTTATTTGGAGAAGGCCTAAAAAATAAAATAACAAGAAATCAACTTTTTATAAAACAATTCATCTCCTTGATGAAAATAAGGGTGAAATAATTATGTTTAAATAACACATAAAAACCATTCTTTAAAATCATGTATACCAGTTAATCACCCACTTCTATAATAAAATGAACTTCTTAAACCATTTATAAATAAAATTAGAGTATTATAATCATTGAAAAGTTAAAACATCAATTAAAAGGAACCACATGATCAGTGAACTTGAATGTGTGAACAAACAGATAAATATTAATACCACAAAAACTAATCAATAAGGATAAACAAAGAAATACTTTACATAAAACCATAAAATAAAGAAAACTATGTCATGGTATCTACCCAAGTTATTAATGTGAGAAATTCATATGATTTACCAAATATGGATCAACTACTAGCCTATGTTGAATCATAACAAAAGAAACCTGAATAATCTATATATATCCTGAATTAAAAGACACATCCCAGTATCCCTACTGTACTATACAACTAGGGGGAAACTTATTGTTACCCTCACTTTTTATACATAAATATTGTATCCTCTTATATTAATATTAAAAAAATATCTCAATAATACATTCTTGAGGATAGTACAGATATAGTTTATTTGGAAACATGGATACATAAACAACTAGTACATAAAGGATCTATATCATTTAAAATATAGTTCTTCACAACTATAACCCTTTTTAGACATAACGTACATAAAACCTTTCTCCATAACCAAGGGAAAGAAAACAATAAAAGGGTTAGGTAATATACGTATTAATAGTAAACATAAGAGATGATCATAAGTGAGGATAACATAAGCATATGGGTATTCTAACAAGAGATAAACATTAGATAATCAAATTCATTCACTAGAATATCATAATCATGACACATGGTATACTGTTTTATCAATCGATAAACAGAAGACATAGGAGTGAGAAATAATTAATAGTAAATCATGATCCATGAAAACATATCATATTAATAAGATATGTTTTTATATAATATAAATAATCATATAAAATAAATTTTTTCAAGGATCACTTCCACGAATATCACAGTAGATTGGGTTTACTCCCAATTCCTCTAGTTCTTTAGTCAAGCTTCACTCTGATGTATATCTTATTGTAAAAAGTTCTTTACATAAATGTGTTTACACCAAATTTAATTCCTTATTATCTAAAGATATATCCATATTTACACAATATGTTAGAGGTATATAATGGACCCACCTGAACATGTTTTATAATGTAACCACCCATCCTTGGTTAATAATGGAACTGCCCATCACATAAATAAAAACATAAATACAGTGCCCAAAATCGGTTTTCCATGTGAATATTAATCTAACCTTGAGTTTCACTAGGCCTTAGGATCACATCCTTATATGACAAAGGCTACCGACTAGCAATGATCGTTTTTAGAGATGATAGTGGGGAGAATATAACCTCTGGTGATTATAATAATAACAATCTATCTAAATATAACATAGTAGAAGAAAATATCATGAAAAAATTGGACCAGTAAGCACCATAAATGAAGGAAAGTTAGATAACAACAGTTATAATCAACAACCCAAAATATTCCATATGTAAAATATAACATCACATGATGCCATTTGTCACTAAACACGAGTACATGTCAGTTCATACAAAATAAGAAGAAGAAAAGGAGTCCATATCCAACAAACCATATATATATATATATAAGCATGATGATACAAGTGAAACTGAAAAAGGTAAACATTGGCTGATGCAGAAACCTCTAAGGCCCCTTTCTACCCATCCCATAAAAATGATAAACATGATCCCTAAGGTCGATCATCTAATCTTGGCCCCTTATATGATCAAAAGAGCATGAAGTCTATATGCATTTTGAAGGGACTGTATAGGGTGTTCAAATAATCTCAGTTGGCCACCAAAAATGTGTGCCTAACATACATCTATGATAAATCTACTGTGTATGAAAATAAATAGTGTAGTGTATGGACATCATAATAGATAACCTTACTTCCCTATGATCGATAACCACAAGGAATAAATCACCCTCTTATGCCATCATCGGTGTACTATGTACCTATGTAAAAAATGGGGAGACCTCATGGACCTCTTGTAAAAGTAACACTGACACCTCATGCCTACTAAAACCTCATGTCATCATACATGTTATGAATTCCCTGATGTCACGTCCAAACAATAGTACATGGTCCCCCAAACCTCATATAAAAAAAAGACTTCATCAGCTCGAATCCGAACATCCAAGGCTAATAGTTGTATATTTTTCATATATTAACTCCATTGTATAAATAACCAACATCCTAATGAATGAATACATCTATCCTCCCAATAAATCCAAGCCCAATAGCCTCAATATATGTCCAGACTCATCCCCCAACTGACTGTCTCAACATTTTCAACAGATGAATCCTCACCATCCTCATGGATTTCAATGGTATAAACATCCAACCATACTGACAGTCAACATAATCCTAAGCTATATCTAACATAGGCCTCTACCCATATGAGTGGTCAACACCAACTCTTCATCTGAGTCATAATTTTTTTCACACAACTCCAATGGCATGTTGGACAGTCCCAGTGAGTGAATATCACAAATAAAGTATATAAGCCACATCCTCCCAACACCTTATGCCCCTATAACCGCATTAATCATCCATATGGACCTCACCATAAAATATCACATGGTCCATTACCATAACTTGAGGACCTCATCACCACAATTAGAAAACCTCAACACCCAACCTATGATCAACATCATGTATAGAATATATTTATTTCCCAACATGATGACCAATCTCACCATAATCTAGATGGTAAGCACCATCTCAATCCTATAGCCCAACCCTTAATGTTCCCAGGGAACCATCACAAGTGATATAATACATAACAATAAAATTAATTCAACAAATATAAACCTCAACCAAATATTCCTAAGGTTCAAGGCCTCTAACAAATCTTTAAACAATTTTAGTCATGTGGAAGCATTCCCATAGGCATATCTAATGATCAATTTAATTAATTAAAAGACATGAATTTAATTTATATGGTCTCACCTAGAAGACCCAACAACATTATTTAGAACACACCCCCAAAAACCAATAAAATAAAAGATAAATCTAGGAACCACCTGCCAAATTTTGGTAGATTCTATCTCTTCTGATCTTAAATGATAATTTGATCTGGTTTGGAAGAAATCAAAATTTTTATGAACGCCCTAAAAATAGGGTAAAAAGGATCACAAATAATTATCACACCATATGAAGAGATCATTAAAGAAAAGAATGAATAGGATAAAACCTCTTACTAGTGTAGTTCCAATGAACCTGATGATGATCTCTTTAGAGATCAAACGAGGAAGATATCTGAAATTATAGAGAAGGAAGAAAATGAGAGAGGAGCTCCTACTATGAATATGTGTGGAGAAAAATAGAGGAGTAAGTAATGTAAATGTGTTAAGGATTTTTTTGGTAATTTCTTCAGTTTATGTGGCCGTCTTGGTTAGGCGACATTATTTGGCTAACCATGATCCATCCATGCCTCTACCATTACTTAGGAACCACAAAAACATGGTCATCTCACATGATTTTCCAAACCATGTGAAAAACATGCATGAGCCTCTTTTAAAAATAGAATAATTGGCCTTAGGACCATGAAACCCCATCAACATGGTTTTATAAATTGTGTCCATATCAAAGAGAGGGCTGCACATTTTACCCTAGAAGACAAAAAGATTATCCAAATTGTGTGCCTCTGTTTGCACCTGTTGAAAAGTTGGATTCCTACCATCAACAGAACCAAATCCCTAAGGAACATTAAAACAATTTAATAACATATTAAAAAAAAAGGTTTTGAGTCAATGGAACTCTTAAAATTAGTTTTTTTAAGATCAAATAAAGAGTTGGTCTGACCACCAAACTATAAAAATTCAAATAGTTTGATGAATTAGACCCACTCAAAAAACATGAGACGTTACTATATACCCACCATAATATATCTTTCCCCAAATATATTAATAATTTGATAGGGATGGTACCAATAAAATATATCAAAAATATAAATTAACCTATACTACCTCGTTTATCAATTCACAGGATAAATCTCTCAATGAATTCCCCACCTTAAGAGTACCTACCACAATCACATCACAACACCATACTAAAATAAGAAGATGGTCCACTAACCTTATTTAGACTCAAAAGTCCTCCCATTATGCATCATCACTCCTAGAAATCAAGAGGTGCTCAAATCATTACTTTGCCAGATCTGAATCCCATTAAGTACAAAATCCCATTAGATTCCCACCTCATTCCCATGTTTCACATGGCACTTATGAGGTCTCATATCTAAACATATGATCAATAGTACCCATGCCTCCTTGGAACCCATAATCATATATATCATCATATTCCCACATTTATTCAAATTTCCTTGTACCTCACACAATAACCCACATCAAATTGAAAAATAGATACCTACACACCATAGATAAACCTAAATATCATCAATGCCTTGATGCTTATGCACATAAAAATATCCCTCATTGAACGATTAAATATATGAAAACTTGGTTTGATACACCTCATATATTGATAGATAATTCTTCCAAGATTCCTCTAACCAACTAACCAGCACTTCGTTGGTCCAAATAAAATACATCTGATGTACCTCTTACCCTAAAATTTAACATCCCTACAAAAAGGGACATTCTAGAACAAAACCCCCTTTCATGACCATGATGTACCTGTAACCATAGTTGGATACCTGAATTGATCAACATCTTCAAAAACCACAATGTTCACCGGATCTTAGCCCAACTATATGAGGAATTTACTCCCTATGATGTTGCACCATCCAATGAACATTATCCCCACTACTGGGTCCCACAATCTCTTCCATGACATTCTCATTAAACTAAATATTTGCTACCTCCTCCTGGTACATATCCCGGTTCAATCTCATAACCCTAATTCATCCCTAGTCTCTGATTGATTGTTGTCCAATAAGTCCTCATATAGAAACTCTTGATATGACTGACTTGGAAACAATATTGGAACCCCAACGGTGATAGATCACACTTCATCCACACATGTCCCTACTGACCACACAAGAAGCACACCATCGATGACCCACTCCTCAAGGGTCTTCTCAATTCCTCAGCTTGAACACCCTACTGAGACTTCTCTCTAACTTTTTTCCAACTATCTGAAGCATTTCCAATATAATCATCGAAAGAAGTCATCATGATTGAATATGAACAGTCCAAAAAATTTCACTTGGGTATCAGCACCAGATTAACTTTCTCTGAAAATGAGGCTAACCTGAAGATGTCTACCCACACCTTAATGGTGTGTTGTAAACCATCCTCAAAATGTCTCACCCTTGATGTGTCAGCACCCACCATCCTTGGTGTGAAGCAACAAAATTATATGAAATTAAATGAATAGTACATGAGAGATATGTTACCCTTATTTAGGATCAAGATCTCCCGATATCTCTCCACTATCTGCATCTTTAGGAAGAAGTACTCGAAAAAACTGGCCTCAAATTCCATCAAATACAGTCCCTCATGTCTGCCTACCTAAACCTCTTTGTCGAACCCGTGATTAGCTAGTCCTCTGAGCATGTACATATCCAGCTTCACCCTCTAGCCCGATGGTGTCTCAAGCTTGTTGAAGATAGTGTAAACATCCTTGTTACAGTTCACAGTCTCCTATGATCCACCATCACACTAAACTAGTGATGGGTATGGGGATTGGAACTCCTAAGTTAGGTATGGAATAGGATCAATCACTTATTGGACACATACCAAGCTCACCCTGAGTTGATCATTAAGAAATGACCCTAAAGATGTCAGATCCTATGGATGACATGCCTATACCTATGCCTTTACCTATTCTTGTACACATAAATAATGATCTGCGAGACCCCCCCAAGGCCTCATCCTGACCCTCATGGGTCTGAACCTATGCACGCTCCTATGGAACCAAATCACTACCCGCCTGGCGCTCCATCAGATGCGGCCTAGGTGTAAGCCTGATTAATAACAATTACAATGGTTGTAAAGCCATAATATATATATATATATATAATAGATAAGTAAAAATTAAACAAGGATATAAATCTCACCACCCTTAAACTCCCCAATCTCAACCATTTCACACAATATCCATCCTCTTGGACACTTACCAACCCATTTTAGAGCTTGGAATCACATATAAATCCAACTTTAGGGCCCCTCACCAACCTATACCATGGTCAAGAATACCATGTCATCTAAGATAAGTGAGTATAATTCCACCAAAGTGAATCTATGTAGGAAAATAACTTTTAGATTCTTTGGTAGTAATTTTAATTAATTCTCCCCCAATTACCATCGGTTCCTGCTCTTAAAATCTTGGAACACACAAACAAAAACACACACATATATATCAAATCACATATAACATCACAGACATATTTCATTATAACCCAATGTCTAGTGTATCTATGTATAATTCCATGAAATAGATTATATGTAGGAAAACACTATTTATCTTCTTTGTTGAAACTTTAAACAACCCAAACCCTCTTAGCACAAACCAGGTTCCCAAAAAAATCACATGAAATTAATCATGAAACACACACACAAACACACACACACACACACAGAGATATATATATATATCAATCATCCTTTGTGTCTAAAATTAAATCATAAACAATCATCCCTTTCAATACCGGGCCACGGGTTCATATATCCTCCCTTTCCATACTGGAGAAAGGGTAAAAAAATTCCCACATTCCATAATAGGAAATGGGTTCAAAATAACCCAAAACCAGGCTAGGGAAAGGTTCATATTTAAAAAATTAATAATAATCACAAAAAAATGTGCCACTTGTGGTGGAAATAGAATCAACTTTAAAAAGAAAACAGAAGAACAATTATTTTTCACCCCTGGAAACATGGTCGGACCGCCTTACATTAGGCTACGTGCACCAAAAAATGAGATTTGAACCTAGTTATGATAATATACTAGTCTATGTTATATCATAGAAAAAATTGGAATACCCAAAAACAAGTAAAATTAAATCACTTGGTACTATTTTTAATGACCTGACCCAGTTTTCCATTTTAATAGTGCTCTGTGCCAGAGGGACAGTGGCCCTTAATCACCCCTCCATGTATGCCAAAGGCTTCAAAGTAGTAAGGAGGGTGTATAAATATGATAATGGGTAAACAATAAAGTCATGTAATGGAATTTAAAGTAGTCTATATAAATATAAAAATGTAGAAGAAACGACAATAAGAAAACTGTACCCATAACCTACCATAGATGAAGAATAATCAGGAAACATCAATAATAATAAAGAACTCAAAATATAGAATTTTTAGAATAAAACATCACAATATAAAATTTGTAAATTAACATGTATATAATTTAGGTAATATAAAATTATAAACAGTAAGGTTCACTCATAGATGACCATCAGTACATATATATAAGCATGAAGATATAAAGGAAAATGAAAAATGGTAATCTTTGTCTGATGTAGAACCTCTAATGTTAATTTTCATCCATCCCATACAAATAGTCCGGCATGATACCTAAGGTCTATCTCCTTTGCTTTTTCCCTTACCTGATTGTATTATAAGGAAGTCTAGAATCATACTAAAGGGCTCATGTAGGGTGCAAGAACAATATCAGTAGGCCACCACCAATGAATTCCTAACATATATCTATAATAAAAAAGTAGTGTCTAAAAATAAATAGAGCAATGAATTCACATCATAATATATTACGTACTCCCCCTTTTCTCTATAACAATATGGAAGAAACCACCTTCTCTAGTGAACATATGTATACCATGTTCCTTAGTAACATTTTCAAGATCCCTCCAGCAACTCCACTAAAAGATACATCAGTACCTCTTTCTAGTTAAAATCTAATGTCCTAAAAAATATCACCATAGTTCTGAAGGCACACCCAAAAAAACGTACATGGTCCCTCAAAACTCATCTCATAATAGATTATGTTGTCTTGAAGTCTGACATCTGAAGTAAAATGATGTATGTCTATCAAAACATAACATCATCAACTCAATAACTGACGTCTTGGGGAACAATGATGTCCATATTTCCAATTAATCCTGAACCAGTGGCCTCAATTTACAACAATCTTCATCCCCCAAATGAAATTATCCACACCATGAACTGATGAATCTTCACCATCCTTATAGTTATCTACAATAAGAACCACAAATCATAATGATGGTAAACATTATCCTAAGTTGCATCTAACATAATCCTCTACCCACATGAGTGGCCAAAACCACCTCATCATGTGAGTCTCATATGTGTGCACACAAATCCAAAGGCTCATTGGTTAATCAGGGTGAGATAAAATCATTAAAAAAAATTACCTAGGCCACATCATTTCGAAACATCATACACCTGCAACCATGTCACTCATCTGGATGGTCATCACTATCAAATATCATATGGGCCATGATCCTAACCTGAAGACTTAATCGCCATAATCCAATGATCTCATCCCCCATCCTCTGATAAGAATCACACAAATAATCTAGTCCTCTCCCAACATAATGACCAATGTCACCACAATCTAGATGGTCAACACCATCTCAATCCTTGGGCCTATCCCATCACGTTCCCATTGAACCATCACAAGTGATATAATATATATCAATAAATTTAATTTAATGAAGAAACATCCCTTATAAATCATCCTGAGGTATAAAGCCTAAAACCTGCCATAAACCCGTTGTAGTTAGGTGTACTCATTCCCAAAAGAATATCCATAGATCAATTTAATTAATTAAAATACAAGTATTTAATTTATGTGTTCTCACAAGGACTACCCAATAATATTTTTAGTAATACACCAAAAAATGATGAGATAAATGAAATAGAAATCTTGGAACCACCTCCATTGTGTTAGTAGTCACTAGATCATCTTATATCGGCCTCTAGCTCAAGACAGTTTGGAAAAAATTAGCATCTTAGATGAACAACCTAAAAATATGTTAAAATAGATCATAGAGAATTAGTGATCCGTATAGAGGGATAAAATAAGAAATGATTAAAGAGGATCAATGTGGATAAAATGAACATGATGATGATCGATTCAGAGATCAGATGGGGAAGATTGTTCAAAGTCTTTGGATGGAAGAAAAAATTAGAGGATATCCAACTGTGCGTGTGGGTGGGGTAGAAAAGATAATGAAGAAAACTAAAAGGGGCCATGATTAGTTTGGTAATTTATTCATATTATGTGGCCTATATGGTTAGGCCACATTGTTTCGATAAATGTGTAGTAACCATGTAAATCCCACTACTTAGTAACCAATCACACATGGCCAGCCTATAGGGTTGGTCAAACCATTTGAAAACCATGTGTGAGCCTCTGATAAAATCTATCAAATCAAGAACATGAACATGTGCCCCATGATGCACTATTAGGGAAACTATTTTCATATCCAAGGGAGGGCTACCTGGGTTCCCGTGTAGGAGACACATTTTTTCAAACACTGTGCCTCTTTTTTTACCTCTTTAAAAGTTTTTTTCCATCCTTTGATACACCTTAAACCCAAACGAAACCTAGAAGAACTTTCTAAGCATTTAAACACATCTTAAAACAGGTACATGGGTAAAAGGAACTCTAGAAATTAGTTGTGAAGATCAAAGGATAGAGTTTCAACACCCACCAAACTAAAAAAATTTGATCAGTTTGAGGAATTGGACCCACTACAAAAACTCGGGATGTTACAATACATATGTGTGCCCCATGATAATAAAACATCCACACCATCATCATTCCATAATTCATTGAAGGGATATTAATTTCATGAAAATCTCATTATTATGACCATAAAGCATCTATAGAGAGAAAATATATGGTTACATAGAACTATACTCATCATAAATCATATGAAATCTACCAGGATGTGGTTATAAGTAAAAGTACATTTAAAAGCTCACTAGAAAATTTATTGAAGAAATAGTTGTTTTCATTTGAAATCACATATTTAGAATCTAAAAATTTCTAATTTTTTATCATAAAATATTAAATTTTAAAATATAAATGGAAATTTATAAAGGGATATTTATATAAAAGTGTATTCATGATAGTATAGAAATATATTCAAGTGGTGTGTGATAAAAAAATTATTTTCACATTTCTGCTAAAAAGTAAAAAAGTAAAAAATTTAGTAAATGATAAGAAAAATACTATTACAACTTGGGAAAGAAAGTAAAATATTTTAAAATTTTATTTAAATAATTTTTTTGTAAGATCAAAATATGTTTGAAAGTTTATTAAATAAAATATATACATAGGAATGAAATATTTTTAACAGATGAGAGAAATGAAGTCAGTTTCCCTTAAAAAATAATTTTAGTATGTTGGGTACTTAAAGAGAAAAAAATGAGAGGAAAAAAATTAAATATCTATAAAGAACCATAGTATAATAAATTATATATTATTTTTGAGGTATATATAATATAATTTAATTATTATAAATTTATGCATAACCAATCATAGTAAAAAAAATTTATAACATAAAACCCTTAGGACTTCTATAATGTTGGAATCAAAGTCATTAGATTCTAGAAAATAATATGGGTCAATAAATCCCATGAATTAAATAATTTATCATTTAAAATTAATTTTTTTGTATCATATACACTATAGATATAAGAAATTTATTTATAATATTAAATCATGTATCAATGATGAGAAATTATGATGAAAATCATTGCAACATTCATATCTTTTAAATTGATGGCTGTGTAAAGAAATAAAAGTATATATCTATTAAAACACCATGAAATTAATGTATATTTAATTATAAATGAATTTTAATGTATAAAATCCTCATAAAATAAATTATAGCACATAATATCAAGCATGTCTCATGAATTTTAAAATGTGACAATGAAACCCTTACCATATAGATGACATGATTCTTATGCACACTTAACTCTTGTATAAAAAATGTATATTTATTATAATTATATTATAAAATAATATTAATCCATATAATATCATATATGATCCAATTATATCATTTCAAAAACCTTTTATTGTCAATTCCCTATTAAAGTCGTCATTTCAGGTGTTAAATGTTTCATTTTTCAAGTATGTTTTAGTATAGTAGATATGATCCTTTCACTTTGACTAAGGGTAATAAATATATATAATGTTAATAATGATATAATTATCATATATAATCATATTATATGAATTTATAACTATTTATATAATGTGGAGATGAAAAATTAATTACATCACTATGTGGAGATGGTAGTCTATACGTACACAAGAGTGGGATTTCCATTTTTAAATGGTTGAAATGAAAGATAAGTAAATATTTATTCAAATTTATAGAGTAACTATTAAAAAATATATATCATATGTAAACATTTAAATATATTAAAATACGAAACCCTAAATTATGGTGGTGGAAAATGAGTTGTATCACTATGTAGAGGCGGTAGTCCCCACTTACGCACAAGTGATACTTTCAGATCCCATTGGTTTGTGAAGAAGTGGTAAATGGTTGTGAAATAATCATAAATACATATAAGTATAATTCGGATAACTTATTTATCATTTAATAATATATAAAATAATTTTATATCTTGTATAAGAATAAATAAAATTTAAGGACCCCCATTAAGATGTACACCTATTCCTTGAGAGACCTTCTTTGGATTACTCTTTAATCTTGGATGGATTGGCATTAAGATATGAAAAAAGAAAATGTATTAAGTTAATGCATGTAGGATAGTTTTCTAGAATTTATATATTCACGATATAAGTCTCAAATTACCTGAATAATGAAGGATAATAGGTGCACATTTATAAGTGAGGGGAGGTACACACATAAAATTTCGTAATACATTTCAATGATTTAATGTTAATTTCAAGTGAAATTAGATTCAAATGTATAGGTATTAAATTTTAGTCCAATATTATCTTTAAATAAATTAAAAAAATAAAAAATTTATATTTTTTATTTGAAATAATGCCTTTATCTCATGGTTTAACCCATGGTAAACCTGTTTTAACCATAACCATGGTAACAATATTTCAATGTTTACACTATTAAACATGAACAAAGATCAATTTTACCGAAATAAATTATATTATTTATGAGGTTATAAAATGTGGAAGAATTTTTAAAATATTATATTTCTATAAGTGTTTGAATATAATATTAATTATATGTGCAAGCCACAATGAAAACACAATTTTTGAAAAATGAATTTTTATCTATAAAACATCATTTAATTCCATTTATTTCCTTGTCAAAAAAATTAAATTTAAAATATTATATTGAATATATTATATTTAAATTTCGTTAAAACAACTAATCAATAGTGATTATATCAATTTATTATGATAAAAACACATTACTCACATGAAAATAGTTTTTTAGAAAAGAATATTTTTTAGCCCAAAAATTAACTTATAAAAAAAATAAAGTATAATGATCATTCATGATTAATATTTAATTAATTATATTATTTATATTTAATGGAAAATTATTTTACTTTAATATAATAGTAAAAAAAATAATGTGATGTTTACCTGAAAAGAAATTTCATTTTCCTAAAAAATCCCCATTTTCACTATTCACATAAAATTAAATATTTATTGAAAATTACAAAAAAATTTCCCCATGATAATATTAGAGTTATGATTTCTAAATTTATATTTGTGTCTTAAAATAAAACATCTATTTTTTAGAAATTATTTATAATTTTACCTGAAAAAACGCAAGAAAACCTATTTTTTTGAGACAACATATTTTGGAAATGTAAAACGACTTCACTAAAAATTGAATACTTATTTGTTTTGAATTAATATACATATATTTCACTAATAAAAATAGATATATTTTTCAAAATGTGGTTATTACTATTCATCATTTCTAATTTTATGGCTATGTTATAATGGTTTACTATATTACAGTTCATATATACTCGAGGTTTCATGTAAGCTACACTATTGGATAATTCATGTTTTATCTCAATGGAAATACATATAAAATAATCTGTAGTTAAATTATACCTTACATAAAATGAATTTATTCATTGAAATTTTATTACATAGGTAAAAAAATGAGGATATCACTACTTCATCACATCCTTATGTTCCCATGTGGCTTCCTTAAATTTCTAATTCCTCTAATGAAATTTAATGAGGTGAGTAGAATTATTCTAATGAACTTTATATCAATAATAAAATATTTCAATAGATTTTTATTCATATGAATGATTATACTATAATAGTAAAACATCTATGTTTTACTTATGTTAAGGATTATGTATTTACTTTATTAGGAGAGATATGTGGAACCCATCATGGACTTGAGAGTGGTTTACTGTGTGTGAAAAATCGATATACTATTATCCCTATTGAAGATAGAATCTTAAGGTGAAAAATATAAATAGGGATCAAATTTCCTTTCTTTACGAATCCCATAAAAAAAATCCATGGATAAATTCATGGGAAAACCTTGTTAATAGCATTGAATTATAGATCTCACTGACAATTGTTAACCTTACTCTTAAGAAAAATCTATGCTTCCATGATATGCTACTAAATAGATATAACATTACCTTCTATTTCCCCAATTTTCTTTGATACAAATAGATTTATTTCACAATCATTATCCCAATATATCAGATTTATATAAATTGTTTCTATAGGGGGCTTCATAAGGATCCATCTAAATGCTTGAGTGAAAGTTGTTATTTTAAGAATACATGACTAGAGGATGGTGTGGATCCCAACCACTGTTGAAATATAGAGAACATGATCATAAAATAACTTCCATGGTTTCAGGGGTGCTCCCAAGATGAGCATCTATTTGAGGATGATAATAAGTATTGCGAAGAAATACTATATCAAGATCTTACAGATGACTTCTCTAGAACTTCAAAGTAAACCTCAAATCCGGATTTGATAAAATAGAATGTGTCACCCCATGGATCCTTACCAATTACGTAATGTAAAACATGGAAAACTGATCATGATATAAATCTTCACTAATATAAATTAAGTGCACTAACTATTTAAGGTGATCAAGTATAGATAAAATAGCATTATGGGATCTTAATTTTTTGGGAATTTGCACTATGAAATATATGGGGATCTTTTTAGATTTCCATTATGGTGCGGGTAATGGATGTAACATCCCCTTAGGATTATATCCCTCAATATTAACTTGATGAAATACATATCATTGATATACATACTCTACAATATTTCTCTTTGTGTTTTCCCAATAGAAAAACTCTTTCATATCTCTATACATCTTCACACTTCTAGGATGAATAGAGAATGATGTGACATGATATTTTACAAATAATTCCCATTTCAGGTTTCGTATTGACGTGCCACATACATGGTTACTATATATTATCATTACCCCACCATCAATGTTAAAATAACGAATATTTCTCACCCTATTTTACAGATCTATAACCTCATTTTCACCTCTTTAATATTTACACGGAAAGATGGTTAAAAACATATTTGAGAAAGATAATATTTCTCCACTCTCTTCATGATTTCAAGGTCTATAATTTCCAAATACTTAAATATTGGATCTTTTTTATCCTTATCCTAGATAAGGTGGTACGATCCTTTAAAATCAAAGCATCATTCTCCTTGTTTACTTTTTTAGAGTCATCATGTATTGGGTATCTAAAATATTTAATAAAATATAACTAGATTTTTGGAACATATTTAATTATTTATATGTGAATATATACTTTATATTTTTTCAATAATTATATATAACACCTTTCTTAGTAAAGATAATTCCTCTCTATCATTAATTGAATGATTAAAACTTATAATTATAAATAATGAGTCGGGTAAAAGTTTTCCTAAAACTTAAACTAGTGTGAGGCATAATCCATCACCAAATAATTATTCTTGAGAACACATCCTGAACCATTCATTGATGCATCATTGTAAATCACAAACCCTTAACCATTATAGGGTAGTGTGAACATATGTTAATTGAACAAAATTCAATTCATTTCTTAAAAATTTTATCCACACTCATTAGTCTAAAAGAAGATGACTCCATTTCGAATTAATTTGGTGTGATGAATAGATATAAATTATAAATACTTCATAAATCATCAATAATACATATAAAACCTAAGAAAAATTTGGATTTCAGTCCTAGAGGTTGGATTGGGCTAATTTATAATAACTTCTATCTTTGATGGATCCTCTGACATACCGTCACATGAGGTTTTATCGACCAAAAAATGAAACTTTGTATAATAAATAATAAAACATGGAAAATTATTCCAACAACTTATTCTTATTTAGGGCCTTCAGAGCAATCCTTAGGTGATCTTCAGTATTTTACATACTCTTGGATTATATAAGAATATAGTAAACAAATACATCCAAAAGTATATATATTTAATTGATAAAGATAGTATTCACTAAATCCATGAATATAGTGGGGGAATTAGTAAAAAAAAATATAATCATAATAAATTTATAGTGCCAATACCAAAAAAAATATTAAATCTTGTGTATATATTCACTTATGAAATTCAAATGATAGTATCCAGATCAAAGATCAATCTTGGAAAATTTTGAATCTTTAAATAATTGATCAAACAGATAATAAATATGATAATATGATACTTATTCTTAATCATGATATTTTTAAGTAAGGAGTCACGTTGTTCTGTTTTTCTTATTAAAAAAACATATAGTTTCCCCCATGGTTATCACTTGGCCTAATGAAACACTTATCAATAATCTAATAGAGATTATTCTTCAATTCATATAACTCAACTAGGGAAATTCTATTTTTATTCTTTTAAATATGTGACAAATTAGGTATGGATTAAATTGAAAACTCAAGATCAAGATTTATAGGAAGACTACTCAACTCTTTTGGAAAGATATCGAAGATCTCTAGTAAAATAGGAATATAATTGATGTTATATTTCTTTATAAATATAGTAGATAAATAACAAGTTTTAATAATAATAAATCCTCATGAAATGGATGAAACGTCCCTCAGAAGTTCACATTAATCTTCACACTGAATGAATTTCAAAGCTAGGTTTTGAATATAAAATGTGACTTCTCTTCTATGGAAATTGATATGAAATTTATATAAATAAAGAAAACACATGAAAAAAAATCACATCAAATTAAAATATTGAAAAAACAAAACGTTTTTCAGGAATCACCTTCCCAAAAACATCAATTAGGGAATATTCATTAACTTTAGATGTGATCATTGTCCCATTATTAATTATTATTAATATTTAAACATCTAGTCATTGAGGTGGTAATTTGTTACACCTAGAAATATTTTCAAATATAAATGGGTTGGTAGATATAGAATTAGATAATACATTATAATTTTCAGAGTGAAAGGTTTGTGTATTATTTAACAGTAATTGTTCACACTCCATATTGAAAATATTGATAAGATGGGATTTAACTTTGTCTTAAGGATTCATAGGTTAATGATGTCGATCATAATCATTATCCCTTATATTTGAGAATGAGTTATAATAATTTATGTAATATTTGAAATTATATAACAAGAGTGTGGGTAGTTCATTCAAAGGCAATGTATCCCCATTTTTATCATGAGAAAACTTCTTTCTATTTTTCTTGCATTCAATTTCCCGATGACCTTTGTTTCCATAAATAAAACATTTACTAATCCCCTTAAGACAACTTCTTCTATGTTTCTTTCTACACATATGCTATAAATTTAAACTCATATTCTTCCCTCCATGGTATTTATTATTATAATATCATTTTAATTCCTTATTTATTAACTTATCAAACCGTGATATTGATGGTTGAATCTAATCTCTATTTCCACTTTGATAGCACATAAAATTATTTTTTATAGCTACATAATTATCTTATAGACAATTCCATTGGGAGAATTGGTTTGAAGCCATTGAATAGTTTATCAATAATTCATTATGGTTCTATAGTATCACAAGAAGTGTACCTCAATGTTCGTGAAAAATTTACCTCATAGGTGCCAAATAATTCTCCATCCTTCCACTCAATATTAATGAATTCATTCTCCATATTCCTATAGAGAATATGGGGAAAATAATTATTTCAAAATAATATTGAAATCTCATCCCATTATATGGATTAATGTTCTTCCACTTTACTCATATTATTTATTAAATTCAACCATTTATCCACTTAACCTTCAAAATGATAAATAAATAATATAAATATTTCATATTTTAATCACTAGGGATGGGAAAAAATATTTTCAGTGGTAATGATATATTAATAAGAATTTATTGAATTGATATACCCACAAATGGAAGGTGGTTGTTACCTCATGAATTAATCAACAATATATTTTTCCTTCCTTTGATCATTTGGAATCTAAATATGATCTAGGTCTTGATAATGTTTCATAATAACAACAACAATATTATTCATTCTAGCTTCTATTATATTTAATTTCTTATGGGGGAAATCATATTATTTTCCATCACATTTATCATTAAAAATGTTCATTCTAGTTACAACCATTGAATGAAAAAAATAACATATTATGATAAATAATAATAACAAGGTCAATAATATAATATTTAAAATTATTTATAGAATGTATAGATAATGAAACAATAAATTAAAAATATGACACCATAGATTTTACCTAGTTCATCCATAGACATTATCTATTTAAATACTTAATAAATTATCTTAATAAAAATTTTAATGAACCTAATAATATCTATTGTGATTTTAAAACTAGGTGCATAGTAAGGGCTCATTCACCATGAACAATAATGATATTTGAGATATACTCTACCAACTATTTTCATTTTCTTCCCCTACATACATCTGTTCCAAAACCACATCCAATTATAGTATCTAGACATGGATATATTTTCTTAGGGAAACTACACTCCTTTCTTTACCAAAACTTATTATGTTCTACTATTATTAGGATTATTCTATGGATTCTCAATAATGTTTCCTCATGCACATTTCTATAAATTACTGAACCTTTCCTATAATACCAACTATAGATACCCTTAACTTTCATAAAAAACTATTAAATCCTTTTATATGAATATTAAATACATTTCAAGAAAATAAATACCTGATGAATATAAAGAGTTAATGTCTTTAGAAACCTAGATATATAAACAACTAGTACATAAAACAAAAAAATTATTTTTGATTTAGTTAATCAAAACTAGGGCAATTCTTTTCTATAACATACTTAAAACTATTCTCCATAACATGGGGATGGGAAGCATAAAATATGGTGAGCATAGATTCTTAGTAAGGGTAAATATAAGAGATGATCATAAATGATCATAAAATAAGAATAAGGGTATGATAACTTGATCCAATAATTATAAAATCATACCCATCAATACATATATCATAATCAAGAAACATGGAATAAAGTTTATCTATCTAAATACATAACATATAAGAGTATGAAATCATGAATAGTATATCATAAGACATGAAATTATTTTAAAAGAATACGAAATAAGAATTTTTAATACACATATGTATATAAAATAATTTCCTTAGTGAAGGATTAATTCCATGACTATCATAGTGGATTGGGTTCACTCCCCATTAAATTATTTTTCAGTCAATATTCACTCCCAAGACAATCATATTGGAAAAAATCCATTACTAAACTAGATTCACTCCATATTCTTTTCCCTACTTACTCATGAAATATCTATATTTACCCAATGAATTGGATTTTTATAAAAAAACCAATTTACCTGATTTTATATTATAACCACCCGTCTATTGTCTATAACCGAACCACCCTCCTAAAATTGAAAACATACACATCTGTGCCATAATAGTATAAAAAATCCAGCATATCATCATTTAATAACATGTCGAAAGGATACATGCTTCATAAAAATTTCATAGCCATAATAATAAACAATAAAAATAAAGAATAATGATAGTAAAATTTGGATTTTATCCACATTAAATTATAAGAAACATCAAAGGATGTCATTATAGATAAAACAATCCTTACAAGATCACTAGAACATTTATTGACGAAAATGACCTTTTCAATTAAAATCAATTAATTAGAATCTAAAAATTATATAAATTTTGAGGACAAAATTTTATTTTAAATTATTAAAGAAAAATATGAATTAATATTTAAATAAAATAGTATCCATAATGATGGGGAAAGACGTTCATGTGGTGTACATTAAAAAAATTTCCTTCACATTTTCAAAAAAATTCAAAGTATCACATTTAAAAAATACTTAGAGAATATAATTTAAAACATCGTAAATAAATTAAAATATATTAAAATATGATATGAAAGAATATTTATTGAATAATAAAATCATTCTTGAAAATATTTTATAGAAAATATGGATATGGATGAAAATGTTCCCAATAGAATAGAGAAATGAACTGAGTTCTCTGTAAAAAACATCATTTTAGAATTTTAGTACTTAAAGAGAAGGAAATGAAATGAAAGCATGTAAAATAAATAAATTAAAATATTAAAAGGAAATAAATTATATTTTTTAGAGATAGATGATATAATTTTATCACTAGAATTTTATACATAATTTTTTTTAAAAAAATGAGATTGTAAATAAAACCCTTACGAATTTAGTAATTTACAATAAAATGTAATTAAATTCTTGAATATTATATTGATTTCTTATCCCATTAAATTGAATGAATTAAATAATTTATTAATCAAAAATATATTATTTTTATGAATATAAATGATAGAGTAAATAAATTGGTGCAAAACATCAACACATTTAACAATGAGGAGGATTTGAGAAGAGAAACCCTTACAGCTTCAGTACCATTTGAATTGATGGATATATAAATAATGAAAATGATATGTATCTTAAAACCACAGGAATTTCGTTAATATGTAAATATAAATTCATTAGGTAGTAATCACACTACATAAAATATAATATGGCGCAAAATATTATATATGTCTCATGGATTTGAAACTGAGACAAATAAACCCTTACCTTATATCCGACATGATTCATAAGAGATCTAAAATCTTTTATAATAACTTTATATGTATTAAAAATATATAAAATAATAATAATAATATATCATATATAAAATATAATATAATTATATCATTTTTATCCTATTTATTAATAGTTATCTGTTAAAGTCATTATTTCTGTTGTTAATTGGTTCATTTTCAAATATGTTTTAGTTCAATAGTTTTGATATTTCCACTTTGATAATGGTTAATTTATCTATATAATTTTAATCATGATATAATTATCATATTTAACAATTCCATATATATAAATATATATTTATAACCATTCATTAATAAAATGATGACAGATGAATTATATCAAAATGTGGAGATATAGTCTATATGTATGCATGAGTAATGTTTCCTTTTTTCAATGGTTAGAAAAAATATAAATATTAATTAACATTTATAAAATATTTTTTATGACAGAAGTATATTATATAGATATTAAATCTATCATAATGAAAAAACCGTAATTATGGTGGTGGAAAATGAGTTGTATCGCTATGTGAAGACTACAGTCCTCACGTACACACGAGCGATGATTTCATCTCCCTTTGGATTAATAAGTGGTGGTAAATGGTTATGTAATAATCATAATAAAATTTAATTATATTTATGATATTTTATTTTTAATTTTTTTATTGATGCCGAATGTTTAGATGATGTATAAGAATAAATAAAATTGAAAGGGCTTGGTTATGATCTATATACATTCTTTGAGAGACCTCTATTGGCTTACACTTTAAGCCTTGAATGATTAGTATTTGGAGAAGAATAGAAGCTATTGGATTAAGGGAATAATTATTGAAAGGTTCTTATCTATGGAAGTTTTCATATCTAAAGCTAAAATTATGTGAATTACTGATTAAACAATATACCCTTTTATAAGTGAGGTGAGGGACACACATAATAATTTTTAAATATTTCAACAAATTTAAGGTCACTTTTAATGTCATGTAGACCAGAATGGTTATTTATTCTAATTTAGGATTATATAATGTTGAAATATATTCAAAAATAATAATTTTTATTTTTTTTGGATAAAATATATACCCTTATCTCATGGTTTAACTCCCGATAAATCTATTTTAACCATAACAGTGGTAATAAAATTTTATTATTTTTACTATTCACTATTAAAAAAATTCAGTTAAACATAATAAATTATATTAATTAAGACTATTTAAAATATCGAATCCATTTTACCATTTTTAATTTATATAAGTGTAATAATTTAATATTAACTAAGCATTTAAACTGTAATGAAAAGTAGTTAATAAAAATGATTTTTTAAACATAAAACATAATTTACTTCAATTCCTTGTCCTACAAGAACCAAAAAATTATTGTTAAAATGTTATATTTAATTTATAATCCATAAAATTTTTTAGTTTTATTTATTAGTACAGATTAAATTAAGTAATTATGATAAAAAAACATTGCACACATAAAAACAATTGTATAGAAAAATGTGTTTTAAGCCTAGAAATAACCATATAAAAATATAATGTATAATGTTTATTAATATATAATTAGTTATATTATTTATAATTAAATGATAATTAGGATAATTTTAGCTCAAATTCAAAACATAAGATGATATTTACTTGAAAATAAATGACATGTTTTACAAAAATCAACATTCTTCATTATTCACAAAAAATTGATATTTTTATAAAAATTATAAAAACCTTTCCTAATATAAAAACTTCATGGTTATTTTAAAAATGATATTAATTTCCTAAAATAAAATTTCCTTAAATTTTATTAATAATTTTCTATTTTTTCTTTAAAAAATTCTATAAAAATGCTTTTTGAAGAAAACATATTTCTAAAGCATAAAATAAATTTTATAAAAAATTATTATGTATTTAAAATGAATTAATAAATATATTTTCTTTAATAAAACCATTATATAAATTTTTTCATAAATTGGTTATTACTATCAAAATTTCTAATTTATTTTAAATGTTATAATGGTTTATTATATCATGGTTCACATAGTCTTAGGTTTGTGTGTACAGAAAGCTATCAAATAGTTCATGATTTATTTAAATGGATGTATACATAAAATCCTAGGGTGTTACAACACTGGCAGATTGTTACTATATAATGTAGTATATATCTATAACTATCATTTTTCTACATATCTCCCTATTACCAAAATGTAAGCATAGGTGTTAAAATAGTCAATCCATACACACATCATAAGAAAAAATGATATATATTACTCACTTATAACTCCGTATAAAATAAAAATATATTTTAGAACCATCAAATAATCCATACATATTTCAAGAACCATCCAAAAATGGGATAAATCATATGTTTGTATAAGAGGGCTCAATATAGTCAAATATTATGAAAACCATTTAAAAGTGCTAGATAATATTTTCTGAAAAATAGAAATGGGATTCCATGTCCTTTATACTCATTTTAAATCCAATTTTAAATATATTCTAAAAAATTAAATTTAAAGACACACTTGATGTAAATTTAAATAATTCCACAACCAATTTATAAAACCTCTTAAAGGTTTAAAACATCATCTTTTTCTTCACCACATAACACAAATTGGATAAAAAATTTTGATTATAAAAATACAATCAAAACTAAACTTTTAATTTTTTTTATAAAAACATATCATTTCAGAAATCTCATGAAAAAATATAAAACAATTTAATAATTTTATTAAATATGAAAAAATCATCAAAATAATTATAAAACATATCATAAATATATTATATAGTTGTAACTGAACAAATAATTTTTTTTAAGCAATCAAGCACACAATGTATTACCATGTAAAGAAAATACAAAAACACACCATCCAAATTACAAGTGTAAACCACTTATAATAAGATGAAGTGAGTCACCTTAGATGTAGAAAACCCAATAAAGGAATAATACAACACCTACAACCCTTAAACCCTTAAAATACCACATTAAAAAAACCCCAATATAAAATGTCAGCCCAATAGTCCCTAGAGTTATTAGGAGGAAGTGAAACTGAGTGGAAACAAGAGAAAGGGGAAAAAGAAAGGAAAATGTGTGGAACATATGTGTTTAAAATATAGATTCACATGAATATATGGATAAAGAATCATAGAAAACTAAAACAAAGAAGGGTGGATCTCTTTATCCCAATCCCTATCTAATCTAAAAACAAGGGGGATAAAAAATTGAAAACCCTTTAAAATTTGATATAGAAACTTTAGGAATTTAATATTTTTAATAATCCAGGAAACTCACATAGTTACCGTGTGATTTATAAAACCATTAAAAAACCAGGATAAAATTGTTCCTATTAATATTGTTAAAAATTTTCACATGGTTTGTGGTGAACTGACCGGGGTTACCCTCAAAACTGGCACCAAAACTATTCCATTACATACCTGAAGGGAACTCCAGATTTCCATGGGATGGAAACAAGCACCCGAGCATCGAACAACACACCAGAGGGAATGATTTCACCCAACCTAATCAAACACATAGCATATATGTATATAGATAATGAAAGTGAAAATATAATACTAAAGGATTATAAATTCCATAACAATAAATAAAGACGAATAAATTAATAACTACAAAAGTAGTCAAAGGTCAAAAACCAAGTCTAAAAGAAAGGGCCTAAATTAGAAAACTACTCGATGTAATGGTGCAGAAGAACTCCCACCATCTCCTACCAAATAACCTAATCTAGTTTAAATGAACCTTTCCCCTTTAATGTGGAACCTTGCATTTCACTACATTGGAAGACAAACTATGGTCTATGCACCACTGAGGAGGTTCGTAGGGCATAACTTAATAAGATTAGTAGGATCCAACCTAGGTGTTCCATATCAAGTCTCTGTATAACAATTCATGTATGATTATTTTAAATAAAATATTCAATGATAAAGAGTAAATATTTTTTTTATAGAAAACAGGGTAAACATTTCCATTTTTCATAGTTCAAAACAGAAGTTGGTATAACATGAATATCTGAGGTAACTCAAAATGTCAATTAGTACAAAATAGAAGTAGAAACACTAACATCAGCACCATGGATCACAATAGGCTAGACTAGTATACTGCTTGTATGATAATAGATCAAGTGAACAATCTAGTTCCAATAACATAGGCCTAGAAAGTAGAGTAATACCCTATGTGTAAACCACCTGAAAATGTCAATATACTTCTCCTAGAACAATGGGCCTTGGAAAAAGTAAAAACTGCATAATAAAACCACCTGATAATCACAAAACATGGACAATGGAATCAAGCTAAACCTTCCACCTATGTACCCAAGGTAACCCATGCGATCATTTTCTAAAATCAATTTCACAGGTTTCAAAAGTAACCATATCTTTTTCATTTATCAAAAACTATAGAGAACCCATTTCACTTTAAAACCCCTTTTTCAACACACAAAAAAAGACAAGAAAATTTGATAAATCAATTTATAAAGTAGGAAACATGGCTAATTATCATAGGCTATAGATGGAATAACCTACCTCAAAGCCCGAGCCACACACACCCACAATGGAATCCACTAATAATGAAACCCAACAACACTAGTGAAGACCCTAAAATCTAATCTGCGTCACAAGATTGAAAAAATTAGAAAAGAAAAGGGTATGGGCAGAAGAGAAAACCTTATTACTCAAGAAAGAACGACCAATGACCCATGACCTACAAAAGAACGTCCTTTGGAAATGAGATCACACAATAGATCTTGGAAGAAGACAAAATAAAACACTGAACTGGACCAACATATTTGATAACACAACCCGAAGGTTCTACCATGACCCCTAACAACAAAGTTAGTGGAATATATCTTTCCCCGAGAGACACACCTCAACCAAAATGAATATAGAACTCTAAGTGGATCAATCGGGAAGTAAAGGTGTCTCCAAACGTCATGAGAGTGGAGCCTCAGTTCAAGAGAAAAGGAAAAAAGGTGTTGGAATGGGCACCAAAAAACCCAAGATGCTCCCTAAAACATCCCTCATCGGGGAATTACATGATGATGAAATTTTATTCATGTTGTGAATTCCACACAATTTATATATATTGAAAAACTCATTACCTCAGATTAAAAATATGTTAATTAAAATTTACATGGTGTGGACCCAACATTCATGATGTGTAACCTTCATAGTGTAACCCCTTTCATAACTTGTACCTAAAAACCATTACACATTGTGTAACCTAGTTACACAGTGTCAAATCCTCCTTCAACATCTAGAAAAATATGGTTAAAGTAGAAATTCCAAAAAATCATTGACTTCCCCATTATAGGTATCCTCCCAATTTATTATCAGTAATTTATCAACAATAGGAAAATTGACAACCATGATGAGGTTAATAATGTATCTTATAGATTAGTAACAGGATGTTACAAACTCCCCACCATAAAGATTTTCTATCCCAAGTAATTCATCGAGAATATATATTCCCTAGAAATGGAGGAATCCACTAATCCCTTATCAAAATAATTCATTCCTAAGTCTCATGGGAATCCAATCCTTGTTTCTATAGAAATATGACCAAAAGAATTGAATTTCCATACAAGACATTCACTTGAGAGTCAATGATCCCAACTAATTTCTCTTAAATAGAAACATCTGGCTCTAAATCAATTTCTTCTAAACTCAGAATGTGAGTAGGATCTAGATGGTAATTACTAAGATGTGACATTTGGAAAACATCATGAATTCCAATCAAATAAACTAGAAATTCTAATAGATAAGGACCCTTTAGAAGCCGATCAGTGACCTAAAATGTTCAAACATATCTCGGAGCCAAATTTCATTGATTTCCAATTCAAAACTGACCCAATTTAGTAGAAACATTCAAGAAAAACCATTCGCCGATAGAAATATCTAATGGTCGACACCAAAAATCCCCATAGGATTTCTATCGACTCTAGTTTTTCATTAGATGATGATGTACATACTGAATCTTCGTAGACAACTAATGAACCAAAATTGGCCCAACTACAGATACTTCCCCCACTTCATCCCAACAAAGTGGTGATCTACACGACGACCATATAATTCCCAAAGGGTAATATTATTATTGATGATTGATAACTGTGGTTATAAGAAAACTCAACCAGTCCTAGATGGATATCCCATAATCCTTCAAAATCCCAGACACAAGCGTAAAGCATATCCTCCTAGATCTGAATCACATTCTCTATCTAACTCTCTGTCTATGGATGGTAAGATATAATCCACTTGAACTTAGTTCATATTTACTCTTTAAGGATCCCAAAAAACCATATAGATAAATGAGTATCTCAATCCGAAAAAATGGAAGAAGGAATCCCATATAAACTCATAATCACGGTCACAAAGACCACAGATACTCTAATCTCAAAGACATTATGTTATTCCTTCTAAGACCAAACCACCATCACCTTCTCAGGATTAACTGATAAATCATGTTTAAAAATATTGTTCCCTAAGAACATCACTTCTTGAATCCAAAAAAAAAACACTTTGAAATATTTCCATACAAATATTGATTTCTCAAAAGATCAAGAACAAAACTCATATGGTGCACATGATCATGAAAAAATTTCAAATAAATCATAATATCATCCATGAAGACAACAAAAAAATTATCGAGATGATGATGGAACATCTGAATCATTAAATCCATAAAAACTATAGGAGAATTAGTCATAACAAAAGGAATCACAGGATATTCATAATGGACATACATTTTTTTGAATGCGTTCTTCAGTAAATTAGACACCTGAACTTTGGGAAGATGATAACATAACTGAAGATCAAAATTTGAAAACCATATAACCACCTTTAACAAATCAAAAAAATAATCCACATTAGGTAAATAAAATTTTTTCTGAAGCATCATCCAGTTCAACTTCCTACAGTCCACACATAACCAAAGTGAACTATCTGATTTTTTGGAAAAGGGAATAGGGGGCCCAAGGTGAAATGATAGAGTGAATAAAACCCTTCCCCAATAGGTAATACAACTAAATATTAACCTCTTTTATCTCAACAGGTACCATATGATATGAAGGTATCGATAGCGGATGCATTCATGAAACTAGGTCAATATTAAATTTGACTCCTCTCTCTGGAGGAAGACTGAAGAATTCATATGGGAAAACATCAGAAAAGTATATAATGAAAATGGGAAGAATAATAGTAGATGAAAAATCATTTGGATAAATCAAAAAATCCAACAACCAACTTCTAAGCTCTAGGGGGGATGTTACAACATGATCAGACCTCTAGTCCCACTCCCCCTAAAACACACAAGATATCCCATCGAAAGAAAGAAATGAAACACACTGATGATAACAATCGACCTCACCTCGGTGAGTGACAAGACAATATATTCTGTTGGTGACGTTGAATAGATCCATATCGTGAACATGATAAATCCTAGAACAGCTCCATATTATTAATCGTTAATGAACAAGGACACTGAAATCCCATATTTTTCTTCTTATCAAGAGGTGTCCCTAACACCAATATAAAGGACATCAGTTCCATTGGATGTTTAATTATATCATCAAGATGTGTAGATATAATAGAGTGGTAGGCACTAGTAATGAATGAAAAAATTTATATCAAATATTGAATAAAGATAGTACCTCTCACTATTTCCAGACCTACATTGAATTCTACAGGACACTCATCTACTACGTGAAAATGCTTCACTTCCGAGGCCTATAGAAGGATCTCTGTAGTCTTTGAAGCTTCTGAATACCCCATAGTAACCTTTGGAGTCAAAAAACTATGACCAAAATGAGGTGTAGTCCTATCATGACATATGAATTGTAAGTGACCAATATGTCCATAACTATTACACATCTACATGAGTGTAGGACAAGAAAATATTGTGTGTCCTACCTTGCCACACTAATACCAAGTTAAATAAAAATTTTAGCTGCAAGGGATATTACAGAGGAGGCTCGCTACTGTGACCCACCTCCACCACTTCTACAATGATCCTGCCACTTCATTTTCTTCCCATGCATGCCACTACAACATCCCCTAAATGGATTATAAGAGTTGAAAAAACCAACATTTTCTGCCATATCCATGTATGCCATCATAGCTCTATATACCATATTCAAATAGGTTTAAAGTTTTAACATGGAAACCTATGATATAATATATGTTCACAAACCCTATAGGTACTTATGAGCCTTCAGCTGGTCATTCCTCACATTGTTCGTAGAAAAATGGAAAAGCTCAATAAATCCATTTGTGTAAGCCGACACTAAACACTCTCCCAATTTTATAGACAAGAACTCTAGATACATTTCTAGGATCATGGAATCTTGAAAAAACTACAAAATGAACAAGGTTTTGAAACCCTTCCAATCTAAGACCATGTACCTGTTTTCTTGGAAAATTGATTCCCACCTTCACTTACCAAAACCCTTGAGCCCGAATTCTCTACACATTAACTTAATATTCTCACTTATTTCAAGAATTCTGAAAATATTATTGATCCTATCTCGACTGTACTCTGCATCTTGAGGTTTAGTTGTTCCCATAAAATATGGTGGTTCTCATTCACAAATTTCTATGATCAATCTCTCTCTCCTCCAACTCCAAGTTGTACATTTACAACAATTTTATAAACTTTTGGAACAACTTGATCAATATAATGAACATACTGTACAATATTCTCGATGAGAATCTGATTTATAGGTTAATTCCCTTCAGGGGAATCAACTGCAGCCTCTCGAGGAACTCATGGAAGGCGTCTTAGAGGCATAATCCTACACACTGAAACATGATAATGATCAGACAACTGAAAAAATATCAATTAAAAATAGAAAACCCATAATCAGAAACAAATATTTAAAACCAAACCCAACATTAGAGACACACATCCCAACATCCCAGGGAAGCTTGAGTCTTGTTATGAAAAAAGATGGCCAAGAACTAATCTCAACACACCCATCATGTCTTGAAAATCATATCTTCAGTCTAAAAAACATCTGAATATAAAAAATCATGAGGATGTACCTCCTATAATACCACATCATAATGAACCGACATGGGTTACCATCAAACTATGCACCCGACCCATTCTGTTATACACCTGAAGGGTATTCTCGATCCCCATAGGCTGGCGAAAAGCACTCATGCATCGAAAAACACACATGAAAAAACTATTTCTCCCATTTTGATCTAACACAAGTTATATAATTATACATAGAATGAAATAGATTGTGGAAGACTAAAGGAATATATATTCCATAATAGAAAAATGGAATCCAAACCGAACAACAACAAAATTAATCAAAGCTCAAAAAACAAGTCCAACTACAAGGACAAAAACCAAACTACTACTCCATATGATGGCATAGACGAACTCCCACCATCTCACCACTAGCTACCCAAAACTAGATAACATGAACCACACCACCTCACTATGACTCCTTTACTTTCCCTGCATTGGTAGACATACCAAGGTCTATGAACCACATATAAGGTGCACAAGGTGCGATCTAATAGGCTTAGTAAAATCCCACGCAAGTGTTACATATCAAGTCCCTGTATAAAAATTAGTTTATTCATATTTTAAATAAAACATTGCATGATAACTAGTAAAGTATTTTTATAGAAAACTTGCAAAAAAATTACCTTTTTCATAGTTTTAAACAAATGTAGGTATAACATGCATATCAAGGATAACTCAAAAATCCACAGAGAAAAAACTGAAGTAGTAGGACATGAATTAATACCATGGATCACTATCGGTTTGACTAACATACAACTCATACAACAATAAATCAAGTGTAAATTCATGTTCCTAAAACACAGGCCTAAGATGTAGATGAATAACCCATGAGTAAATCCCATAATAATGCCAATATTCATAGCCTAGAACAACATTACTAGGGAATAAAGGAATTCCCCATTAGCAGACTGCATGATAATTTTATAACATGGAAGATTAACTCAAGATAAACCTTCCACTTATGTACCCAAGGTAACACATGTTCTTATTTTTACCAATTGATAGCGGAAGGTAGCCCACTTCTTAACTATTAGAGAGACCTTCACAAATGATTTTCTCGTAATTCATTACATGAATTAAGTATATCAAATGCATGGTGTTATAATGATTATCCTTTTTGATAGATATCCTCATTTCATATCAAGTTTCTAGAAGGGTATTCAACAGGATATAAGATTGTAGATTCAATTTAGTACACCTATAATCATTTGATTGATGTTCAGTCTAACCATAATATTTAGGCTCAAGAGGATATCATATAAGCCTATATTATGGATTTGGATGGTTCATCGGAGAATCATATGGTACTCAAGGAGTTAAAATTCAATAATAGCTTCTAGGAATCAATCCATATAATTTTTTTGGGGATTTTTAATTGTAACACCCACAATATGCCTCTCTTTCAATAATGGAGTAGCTTGCATTGTACGCAAGTTCGAGTTCTAACACACCGCGACTAATCAAAGTCGCCGTTATGAATTGTAATACCCCCTTTTTAAAATTATCGAAATTTTATATTTCAAAATGCACTTCATTTTTATATTCATAATATCTAAATTAACCTAAGTTGGATTTTTTGTAATTTTCTGAGAACATTCAATTTTTTATGAATAGTGAAAAATACTTAAAACAAAATTTTTAATCAAAATAATTTATAGTGATAAATTATACTATTTTATGGTTTTAAAGTATAATTATAATATATTTTTACCATTTTATCCAATTTTGGTCATTAGAATAAATTTAACATTGAAATTGGACATAAACAATTGTCAATCTTTTGATATATATTGTTTCTTAAAAACACGCTATTTGTTGTGACAACGGGAATTAATTATAAAATTAATTAATGAAACTTCTATGTTTTTAATTTTATAAAATATACAGCAGTTTTGAATTCGGTATATTAATTATATCTTAGGAATAAATTTTGGCATTGTTCTGAAAAACTTCAATTTTTGATGAATAGTGAAACCACTAAGTGGTATTTAAAAAAACCGATTTTTCAATAAAATGAAACATTACCACTTCTGTGATTTGATTTTCAAAAATCTGACATACATGGTTGTCATTAGGAAGTAAAATGTGGTTCAATGGGATTAAAATAATTTTTTGGTGAATAGTAACTTATATGTTTAATTAATCGCGATTAAAGGTAATTAGTGAAATTTATGGTAAAAATGATATTATAAGAATATGAAAATTCCTTTACACTTGTCCTACCCCTATTTAATGAGTAATGTCCGACCAAGAAAATCCATGGGTCAACTTGGGGACCCCATGGAGCAACTTTGGTTGAAAAATGACATTAAAAACTTTTTATTTAATGTTAAAATAAAAATGTCACAAACATGAGTTTTTTTACTAAAACAATTTTTAAATGTGGTTATAAAGGTGATATTTTTTACTATAAATATTAATTAGAAATATAGAAAGATTTCCAACATCATGATAATTTTTTTATAATTTTTAGACATTAAATATATGAAATTATTTATGACACCATGATGATGCATGGATTTCCTCATTAATTAACGATTTAAATAAAATAAAAAGATAATGTAAAATCTAAGACGTAAACCTGTCAAAAACCTATTGGATGAGTATATTTCGAATCCTTATCATCTTATCTGTGAAATATATAAGTTTGGGACCTTTAAAATCCGAAACACATTATATAATAAAGTAACATTTCATGACTTTCCAAGAGTGCCCCTCCTCTCCTCTTATAAAAGGCCCCCACCACTACCACCTTACTCACACCTTCAAAGCCTTTTGGCTCAGCCAAACTCTGCCCAAATACTCTCTCAACTTACCTCTCTTAATCCTAGAAGCCTCACATTGGGCAGAATTCTTCCCAAGGAAGCCATTGGCTCAAATCAAAAAAGAGTTACCCGATTTTAAGGTAATGTCTTCTCTTAGGTTATTTTGTTTTATTTTTCTTCTCCAACCCCTTAAACTCTTTTTATTCATTTCTTTTGTAACAAAAACAGTATCTTAGATATACTATAATGTTTTTATAAGATGTATTAGAGTTACACTTACACACACCTACATCTAATGGTTAAATAACATACTGTTTCTGTGGATTGCGAATTTCTGCCTCACGAAATGATGATTGTTCAACACTCATATTACACCTTCAAATGTGGCCATTAAGATGTCACTATATTTATATATGATATATGATATGTTTATTTTTTCCTTAAGCTTCTGTATTTATCATTTATGTCACACCTTTTTGGTTTCCATTATGGGTAAACGCGATATTTTCATTTTTGGAAGTGCGGACTACCGCCCCCTCAAAGTGATTTGAATCGTTAATGCCATATGTTGGATGTATAAAGGATGGAGTAAATGGTATTATACATTATATTATACTGTAATTATAGTATAATTTTATATAATTATAATTTCATTCCATTAAATACGAAATAGAAATGAAAGTAGTGTTTATGCGTACGTACGACTTACCGTCTCCACGAACGGTGCATTTCATTTCTTACCTCTAAATGTTATGTAATATTATAAATGCATGTATATACTGGATATATAAGATATATATGATATCTAAATCATGAATATAATTATGGATATAATGGATATTTCACCACAAGAACAACTTTTAATTATAAGAAGTTTATTTTTGACTCAAGTACCAAAGATCGACAAAATGACCGTTATTAACTTAAATAATTACATAATGTTCATAACATGGTAAAAAGTGATATAAAAGGAATAATGATCATGGAAAAGGTTCTTAAGCAAACATAAATTAACTCTAGTTTATTATTCAGGAGGTTAAAGAACGATCGAGTCATGTCGGACACGATGTAAGGGAACTTCATAACCCAATTTCTATTCTTTGGGTTAATCTCTAATTTCAAATTATTTCATGATATTATTATGTACTATATTATATTTGTACTTTATTTATGTGTAATTACATTGAATACACATAATATATTTATTTCATTTTAAAAAACTAATCTTTGTAAGGGAACTTCTTAACCCAATTTCTGTTCTTTGGGTAAATCTCTTACTTTCATATTATGTCATGATATTATTATGTCCTACCTTGTATTTGTACATTATTTATGTGTACTCATAGTGAATACACATAATAGATCTATTTTATTTAAAAAATGATCTTTTTAGGGTACTTCGTCTCAATCTCCTTTTATTGAAGCATATTCTGTTTTATACACAACTTTCTTTTATACGGTGTATAAACCCCTTTGATTTTTACATTTATTCAAAAGGAATATTTTTATATGAAGCGTTTTACTAAATGACAAAAAGGAATGTTTTTCTTTTCGTATGTATGCGGCAACATCGAATTCTCCGCCGCCATTACCATTATTTGAGTTTCGGATTCCTCTACAAGCTATAATTTTTTTTAAATTAAAAATGAATACCATGTTTTAATTTTCTTTTATTTTGGTTTTGAAAATGGTATGTATAAAGCGTTGTTTATGAGTATTAATATATGAAAACCCAGTGAAAATGTATATGTATTTAACTCAAGATTAAAAATGTTTTCGGAAAACCCAACTCTTGAGTGTGGTAGACCGGAAGGGATTCGGCGTGGACCCATCATGGCCTGTAATTAGTTGAGCAGTCTCAGAATTAGTTATTTTGTTTTCAGAAGCTTGCAAAATGTTTTCAGAAAAACAATGGAGTATATTTGTGGAATTTTAAATGTAAGTATCTTCTAAAAATCGAACTAGTATCTTGATACTGCAATTAATTTCAAATGGTATTTTAAAAAATGATATTCCTAAATTTTCATATACCATTTTTCATATAAGGAATGCATTGGACTTAGTAAGTGACGGGTGGAGCCCGCTATAGCTCCTCGATGCATCGAAAGGTCTCATGAGACAAACTAGTGTCTTGGCACAAGGCCTTGACGAAATCTTATTTGTAGTCTTGGTACGAGGCCTTGGATACGTGGTTATGATAGTCTGGCATTATGCTTTCTGACATTATGAAAGTGTTTATTGATATTTCATGTGATTATTCGACCAGTAGAATATCCATGTGAAAAATTAAATGGCCTTATTTCATTTTACTTTTTCCATATTATGTTGAAGTTCATGTTTAAAAGGTTTTTGTTTAGTTATACATTTCCTTAAATGGTTATGTTTATTTATGAAAGCTTCCGCTATATTGTTATCCTTATTGAGTATCTGAGCTCACCCCTTTCAATGTTTTAATTTTTCCAGGATGTGAAGAAGTATTTTAGGAAAGACCTACAGGGATAGTGTGGAGGGGATATGAGTGTGGAAAATTAAGACTATGTTATTGTAGTTTTTCACTTTATGATGTAATGTGACATTTTTGAATGTATCTAGTGTTTCCAAGGCTACTAAACTAATCGGTCTTTCGAGACTTAATCTTTTGTGATCATGAAAATGTTACACAATAATGCACTGAATCTGGGTAACTGGGGTCGGGGCGTTACAGTTGGTATCAGAGGCAGTTTAGTACTAACTTTGGAAGCTAGATTTAGATAAACTCTGATTAGAGCACATAGACCTAAGATAGAATTTGAGGATTAGTATTGAAGAACTTCCTAGAATTTTGGTATTGTATATATTTTGTGAGTTTTCTGAGAAATAAATCCCTATCTGGATACGAGCAGGTAGAGGCGGCTCTGGCACAGATGTACCTATGGGTAAAACCCGAAAACACTACTTTGAGCTAGACTCGAATGGGAACTAGTGCATGACAATGAGCCTTGTTTCACTCTTGGTTACGACACTCCTGGGGGATATTCTTAGGATAATTATCATTTATTTTACAAACCCTTATGAAGGGTTTATGAGTATATATTTCCTCAAAGAAAACATTTTTTTATGATTATGGATTATATCCAAAAACTTTTCAATTTACATTAAGTATTTTACAAGTTTGGAATTATTAATTTCAATTCATAAACTAATCTAGTTTATGCCATTGTATAGAAATGGTGCCCAGTAGAAGGAATGTGAACTCCATCAATACTTATGATCCAAAGAGTAAGAAGGATCATATCATTCATGGTATTAAGCCATCATTTAGAAGGGAAATAGTCTCCCATGTGTTCTCAACATATGAAGAAATAGTATCATGTGTTAATAAGATAATTAAATAATTCTCTGAGTCTTATAGCTTTGAAAGGAAGAAAGAAAAGAAAAGGCTGGAAGAGAGAATGATGGATAAAGGGACGAGGGAAAAGAATAACTTTCCAATATGTGATAACTATGGGAAGAAACACCATGGAACTTGCCTGAAGGGAAGGGGAGTTTGTTATAAGTGTGGAGAAAAAGGAAACCAAGTGCATGACTGCAAGGGTAAGAAAAAGGTTTCAAATGTACAATGCTTTATCTACAAGGAGTGGGGACACTACGCAAACAAATGTCCAAATCATCAGAGTGTACCTCAAATGATATTATTGGATAATAATAAAGTTATGATACTACCATAGATGATGAGGAATGATTAGAGTTCTTATGTTGTTATTAAAGAATTTTGTCATTTGAGTGTTGTATCAATGATGTACTAGTTATAATAATTATGGATTATATAAGGATTATACTGAAATACTATTTCATCAAGGACTTGAGATTGTGTGGAACCAAGAAAAGTGACTCCACAACAGGTTACATTTTTGGAAAATATATATTTGAGAGAAAGATAAACCATAATATGGTTCTGATACCGAGATAGTGATTTTGGAATAATACATGATTTATTTGGATAAATTATATTGAATATTCTTAAATTCCTTGAAACTGATTAATGATTTGTATACATTTTTGGATAGAAGGAGTATATCTAGTATTCTATAAGGAATAAGGGATCATGAATGTAATAAATAAGGATTTATGGTAATTCAGGATGTTGTAGTGTTTTAAAGGAATACAGGATGAAGGTGTTCACATGTTGTTACGCATAAAAAAGTATCTTCATTATGTTTACCTTCCTTATAAAATTTGAATTGTGAGTTGGACAGAAGTATTTGGGATAACTACAAAGGTTTGAATGGATTAAGTTGAACATTAGGTAGTATTGTTTAAGGTTATAACATTTATGAAGATTTTTTTGGAATATTATAATACTATAGTTTTAGGAAAAGGACAACCTACAGGTTGGGGGATAACCCGTCACGTAAGACAAATCTGTAGGAATCAAAACCACAACCATAGTGAGACAAGCCTTTATTACCTACCACTAGCCTACAGGAAGTCCTTGGTTATTCCAAATACATTTTCTTAATCTAAATGGTATGTGTTAATATTTGGAACCTTATAAAATTATGATAAATATAATATTTTCGAGTTGTATTACCTTTTGGAGTGAAAGATGGGTTTGTGGTAAAAATTTATTAAAGAATGAAAGTCTACATGGAAAGTAAGTATATTTCCTTACGTTCTTAGTAAATATCCTAAATAAATTCCTCAACTTTATGAAAGGTAACATAAAACAAAATTGTTGTCGGTTAACTTTTCCAATTGGGGAATCAATGATTGTTTAACCAATCACAAGTTTGTGATTTTATTGTAGTTAACATTCTCCTAATCCTGTTTTATATGACTCTCCATCAAGCCTTGATGTTTTTTTTCCTCCGTATCCATATTTTCATAGAATCCTAGTATGGGCTATCTCAGGTGACCTTTGTACTTCTCTTTATTTCTTTTACAGTTATATTTTTATTAACCCTATTTATGATGTCGGTTTTCCAAAAAGGTATTTTTTATTTTCAACCTTTAATTTTCAAAGAAAATTTTTAAATTGCGAGGATGAAATTTATTGAAGGAGGGGAGAATGTGACACCCCGAGCTTCCACAATATGCCTCTATTTCAATAATGAAATAGCTTGCATTGTACGCAAGTTCGAGTTCTAACACACTGCGACTAATCAAAGTAGCCGTTATGAATTGTAATACCCACTTTTTAAAATTATAGAAATTTAATATTTCAAAATGGACTTCATTTTTGTATTCATAATATCGAAATTATCCTATGTTTAATTTTTTGTAATTTTTTGAGAACTTTCAATTTTTTATGAATAGTGAAAAATACTTAAAAAAACTTTTTTAATCAAAATAATTTATAGTGATAAATTATCCTATTTAGTGGTTTTAATGTATAATTATAATATATTTTTACCATTTTATCCAATGGTGGTCATTAGAATTAATTTAACATTGGAATTGGACATAAACAATTGTCAATCTTTTGATATATGTTGTTTCTTAAAAACACGCTATTTGTTGTGACAACGGGAGTTAATTATAAAATTAATTAATTAAACTTATATGTTTGGAATTTTTTAAAATAGAAATCAATTTTGAATTCGGAATATCAATTTTATCTTAGGGTGAAATTTTGGCATTGTTCTGAAAAACTTCAATTTCTGATGAATAGTGAAACCACTAATTGGTAGTTAAAAAAACTGATTTTTCATTTAAATGAAACATTACCACTTCTGTGATTTGATTTTAAAAAATCTGACATACATGGTTGTCATTAGGTTGTAAAATGTGGTTCAATGGGATTAAAATAATTTTTTTGTGAATAGTAACTTTTATGTTTAATTAATCCCAATTAAAGGTAATTAGTGAAATTTAAGTTAAAAATTATATTATAAAAATATAAAAATACCTTTACACTTATCCTACCCCTATTTTATGAGTCATGTCCGACCATGACAATCAATGGGTCAACTTGGGGACCCCATGGAGCCACTTTGGTAGGAAAATCAGATTAAAAACTTTTTATTTAATGTTAAAATAAAAATGTCACAAACATGAGTTGTTTTACTAAAACAATTTTTAAATGGGGTTATACAAGTCATATTTTTGACTATAAATATTAATTAGAAATATAAAAAGATTTAATACATCATAACAATTTGTTTATAATTTTTAGACATTAAATAAAATAAATTATTTATGACACCATGATGATGAAACGATTACCTCGTTAATTAATGATTTAAATAAAATAAAACGATAATGTAAAATCTAAGACTTAAACTTGTCAAAAACATATTGGATGAGTATATTTTGAACCCTTATCACCTTATCCACGAAATATATAAGTGTGGGACCTTTAAAATCCAAAACTCATTATATAATAAATTAACATTTCTTGACTTTCCAAGAGTGCTCCTCCTGTCCGCTTATAAAAGGCCCCCACCACTACCAACTTACTCACATATTCAAAGCCTTTTGGCTCAGCCAAACTCTGCCAAAATACACTCTAAACTTCCCTCTCTTACTCCTATAATCCTCACTTTATGCAGAATTCTTCCCAAGGAATCCTTTGGCTAAAATCAAAAAAGAGTTACCTGATTTTATGGTAATGTCTTCTCTTATGTTATTTTGATTTATTTTGCTTCTCCAACCCCTTAAACTCTTTTTATTCATTTATATTTTAAAAACCCAGTATCTTCAATATACTATAATGTTTTTATAAGAAGGATTCGAGGTACACATACACACACCTACATCTAATGGTTAAAGAACATACTGTTTCTGTTGATGGCGAATTTCTGCCTCACGAAACGATGGTTGTTCAACACTCATATAACACCTTCAAAGGTTTCCATTAAGATGTCACTATATATATATATGATATATAATATGTTTATGTTTTTCTTAAGCTTCTGTATTTTTCTTTTATGGCATACCTTTATGGTTTCAATTATGGGTAAACGCGATATTTTCATTTTAGGAAGTGCGGACTACTGCCCCCTCAAAGTGATTTGAATCATTAATGCCATATGTGGGATGTATAAAGGATGGAGTAAATGGTATTATAAATTATATTATACTGGAATTATAGTATACCTATATATAATTATAATTTCATTCCATTAAATACGAAATAGAAATGAAAGTAGCATTCATGCGTACGTACGGTTTACCGTCTCCATGAACAGTGCATTTCATTTCTTGCCTCTAAATGTTATGTAATATTATAAATGCATGTATATAATAGATATATATGATATATATGATATCTACATCATGAATATACTTCTGGATATAATGGATATTTCACCACATGAACAACTTGTAATTATAAGAAGTTTATTTTTGACTCAAGTACCAAAGATCGACAAAATGATCGTTATTAACTTAAATAATTACATAATGTTCATAACATGGTAACAAGTGATATAAAAGGAATAATAAACATGTAGAATGTTCTTAAGAAAATAGAAATTAACTCTAGTTTATTATTCAGTAGGTTAAAGAACGATCGAGTTAGGTCGGACATGAGGTAAGTGAACTTCTTAACCCAATTTCTATTCTTTGGGTTAATCTCCTACTTTCAAATTATTTCATGATATTATTATGTCCTATATTGTATTTGTACTTTATTTATGTTTACTTATATTGAATGACTATAATATATTTATTTCATTTTGAAAAAATGATCTTTGTAAGGGATCTTCTTAACCCAATTTCTGTTCTTTGGGTTAATATCCGACTTTCATATTATGTCATGATATTATTATGTCCTAACTTGTATTTGTACATTATTTATGTGTACTCATAGTGAATACACATAATAGATCTATCTTATTTAAAAAATGATCTTTTTATGGGACTTCATCTCAATCTCCTTTCATTGAGGCATATTTTTTTTATACACAACTTTCTTTTATACGGTGTATAAACCCCGTTGATTTTTACGTTTATTCAAAAGGAATATTTTTATACGAAGCGTTTTACTAAACGACAAAAAGGAATGTTTTTAATGTCATACGTATGTGTCAACAACGAGTTCTCCGCCTCCATGACCATTATTTGAGTTTCGGCTTCCTCTACAAGCTATAAATTTTTTTACATGAAAAACAAATATCATGTTTTACTATTCTTTTATTTTGGTTTTGAAAATGGTATGTGTCAAATGTTGTTTACGAGTATTAATATATCAAAACCCAGTGCAAATGTATATGTATTTAACGCAAGCTTAAAAATGTTTTCAGAAAACCCAACTCTTGAGTGTGGTAGACAGGAAGGGATTGAGCGTGGACCCATCATGGCCTGTAATTTGTTGAGCAGTCTCAGAATTAGTTATTTTGTTTTCAGAAGCTTTCATAATGTTTTCAGAAAAACACTGGAGTACATTTGAGCAATTTTAAATGTAAGTATCTTCTAAAAAACGAACTGGTATTTTGATGCCGCAATTAATTTCAAATGGTATTTTAAAAAATGGTATTCATAAGTGTTTATATATCATTTTTCATATAAGGAATGCATTGGACATAGTAAGTGACGGGTGGAGCCTGCTATAGCTCCTCGATGCATCGGCAGGTCTCATGAGTTAAACTAGTGTCTTGGAACGAGGCCTTGACAAAATCTTTTTTGTAGTCTTGGCACGAGGCCTTGGCTATATGGTTATGATAGTCTGGCATTATGCATTCCATCATAATAAAAGTGGTTATTGATATTGTATGTGATTATTCGACCAGTAGAATATCCATGTGAATAAGTAAATGGCATTATTTCATTTTACTTTTTCCATATTATTTTGAAGTTCATGTTAAAAAGGATTTTGTTTAGTTATACATTCCCTTAAATGTTTATGTTTATTTATGAAATCTTCCACTATATTGTTATCCTTATTGAGCATCTGAGCTCACCCCTTTCAATGTTTTAGTTTTTCCAGGATGTGAAGAAGTATTTTAGGAATGACCTGTAGGGATAGTCTGAAGGGGATATGAGTGTGGAAAATGGAGACTATGTTATTGTAATTTTTCACTTTATGATGTAATGTGACATTTATGAATGTATCTAGTGCTTCCAAGGCTACTAAACTAATCGGACTTTTGAGACATAATCTTTTGTGATAATGCCAATGTTACGCAACAATTCTCTGACTTTGGGTAACTGGGGTCGGGGCGTTACATTAATGGTGTATGTGTCTATGAAATATTTTTTGTGAGGTGTTATGTGAGTCAATTCTTATTGCGCCTAGTTACATATTGGATACATCCAAGGATATTTAGTTGATTAGATAGTATTCAGTGACTACACAATGGAGACATAAATCTTATGCTAACCTTTGAATATGAAATATGGATTTTAAAGTTGTTCATCATTTTTTCCTGCACACATCACCTATGTTGGGGAAACATTGCATCATGAGGTAGGGAAAAATAGTCCCTAGGTATTTCTGGCCATTTGGGATAGTGGATAGTGTTGGTCTAGTGGCATACCAATTAGTTTTTCCATAGTTCTCTTGTTCCATACAAGATGTGTTTCACATGTTAGATCTTTGACGATATTATTTAGACCCTTCTCATCTGATATACATAGTAGTGATTGAGCTTATGAATCCTTTAAAAAAAATCTAAAATGGAATGTGGACCATTTTGATATTTAAGGTATGAAAATTCCATTGGATTGAGTGTAGTGGTAGAATGTGAGAGTTTAGGAGGAGACTCAGTAGAGGGAGTATGATATGTGAGCATAATGCCTAAACATTTTTGCTGATAACTCACCATGATTGTTGAAGAAGCTCAGGTACACTCATTTATATGGTGGGGAGGTTATATAATCCTATATTTTTCTTGGTAGGTCAATCTTTGAGTTTCCCATTTGAACCTTGGTTTCTAAGTATTGTTATGAGATATAAAGCCTTTTTAGGGAAAATGAATTAATGTTTATGTACGTCTATTTTACAGAATAATCATAGACATGGGGTTTGAGGAAACATGAAAAGAATGGATAGGATCCATGAGGAGAGTGGTTCAAGTTTTCTTTTTGAATTAATGGAATATGAGTAGAAAATATTCTAGTGTTACCAAGGTTTTTTAGTAAATTGAGAATCCTAAAAGAATTTTATGGTTTAAATAAGGAAGAATTATCAAAATATATCTTTAGGAATTTCATATGCTATCTAAATTGGTTACAAGATGTTTAAAATCCCCCCCAACACATGCTCTAGACTCATTCATGATGTGAAGTAGTTATACATCATAAACCAATTGCACTTCGTGTAATGTTATGTCTAATTAAATATAAAGACAATGAAATTGGTTTTTCATTGTATAAATATAAAAATAAATAAAATATTTTAATATATATTAAAAACCATGTAATTTCAAGAGTAGAAACTTTAAATGTGTTGTGTTGATGATTTGTTTGCATACCTTCATGAAACTCTCTCCTCAAGACCCTAGGGCAGCTTCCAGGTGATTTTTGAGCACCTATCATGATTCCAGATTCCCCATTTGTGTGATCAATCCTAGATTTTTGGTTTTGGTTATGTTTTACATTCTATCCCATTATTATCCTGATGTTGTGGTGTAATCTTGTTGACCATGTTCGTTTTTGTTTTTGATCTCAATCGTATTTGATCTTGGACCCTTATTACAATAATCCACACATTCTTCCACCTGGGATTTTCTGGTGGGATCATTTTTTTATCATAGGTTAAAGGTATGAGGTTTACACCTTAACCATATAGTTTCATAATTTTCATGTATGTGAAATATTTAAATTTTTTCAATATATTGTTTGACGAATAAATTAAACGATTAATAGGATTATTCTTGGGTGTTCCTTTATATCCATTTAGTTATTGACCTAGTTTGTGGTTACCGTTCAAGTCAGTTATCCCTTGATTATAAATTATTTAATAAATGGAATAATGTTTGTTTATAATTAAAAGGTAATTGGGTGGTTTATTGATATATATTCATCTTGGATTGATCTGTTTATTGATACTACTAGAATGTTGTCGGATTATAACCAAAGGATTGAATTAAATGTGTAATTTAAAGATATATAGAAATTTTCATAATTATCCATTGAGTATAATAATGTGGTATTGAAATATCCTTGTTTCTATGATATGAATTGTGATAAATGTTTTAATTCTTATATGGGGTGTTGTCCTAGTTTAAATGATTAAATGGTTATATAGCAAGTTATGCCCAAGGATTCATGCTAAAAAGCTCATATACCAGGCTATGCCCTGAGACATGCTGTAACACTTATATAGAAGGATATGCCTAATGAAACACGATGTAATTCATATATCTCTATAACTTCATAGTGACATGATGAATAAATAAAATTTCAGGTCTCATGGTGTGGATAAATGTTTTTTCAAGACTATGATGATTCCTATATTCTCTAAGTATAAGAATAAATATAGATTAAATTTATCTTGAGTGAATATTGATATGAATTTCAATGTGAGGTTGATTATGATTGATTCAAAAATGAATTTATTAGGATTAAGGAATTTAATATGTTGGAGAAGAAATTGTAAGGATTTCTTTTTCGTATATATAACATGATAAAATTAATTAAAAAAGAATCAAAAAAATTCTCTCAATATTGTTTTTGTATAGGATTTGATATGGATATATGATGATTATTCTTGAGTGCAATATTTACATGTTTATTAGTTGATAAACCTTGAATAAATGAATAATTTACTATAAATAAATTATATAATTCTCCCACATTGAATTTTATGGAATATTTTTATAAGAATTTGTAATTTCAAAATTAATTTGAAAACTCTATGGAAATTACTGTTTCCCATCAAATAAGATTTAATATTTTTTTCTAAAATTTATATGTGTTTAATTTTAATTTTCAATTTATTGAAATAAAATTTATTCTATTGTGATACATATTTTATTTGATGACATGGAGAAAGATCACATTTTCGAATGGACAATATGGGCCCTAAATTGAATAATGGATTGGAATCATCATTTTGGACAACACTTCAGTGATTGGAGAAAAAATTATTCATCGTTTTTCATATTGGGATGAAATATTTTACACTATTTAGAGGAGTACCTGTAAAATAAATCTTCATACTAGAGCCACATAATTATTATAACTCCCCAAGATTTTATTATATATTTCTCTTTAAATAAAATTAATTTCTTCGATATCTTACGATACATGCAAACATGATTCTAAATGAACTAAAATATAGTATACCATTGAAAATATCCGTTAAATTATAGATATGAATAATAATTTTTTTAGATAAATAAAATATTTTGATAAATTACAACTCAATTTTTAGTAAACTGATTAAATGCTTCAAAAATACATTTCACCCCCAAAATGGTTTCTAATGCTTTTTGTGAGAAAATAAAATAATATTTTTCCCAATTTTAGTTAATTTATGCTAAAAATTAGAGTTAATTTTTTAAAAGGTACTTAAAAATTATATTTGGGTGAAATATTGAAAATTTTCTTCAAATATTGTTTTTTCAATAGTGAAAATACTAATTTTTATTGAAAACAATATTTTTGTATGTAGTATTTACAAAGTTTAATTTTTAAAAAAAATTATTTAAATGTGAAATTAGTTAATTTATATTATTAATAATCCAATTTAGGTCATTTAAATTAATTTTAAATTATATTTAATTATAAATATTTTTTATACTAATGAAAAAAAAATTTCTGGAAAACAGCATTTTGTCACATTTTGTGTGTTTAATTTAAACTTAAATTATTCGAATTATTTGATCGAAATTTTTAAAATATGTATTCTATATTTGGAATCAGTATAATTGATTTTTTTTAAATCCTTCATCTTAATTTATGTTCATAATTAATAAAATAAAATGGTAAAAATTTGTAACCATGGTTAATGTGAAAACGAGTTTACTATGGGGTGGGGTGGAGTTAAAATAATAGATAAGGATATTTTTACCGTTAAAAATTCTTAAATACTATTTTATGGATATATTTAGACCCTAATAATTTCTAATATTTGATCATAATACCTTTTGGAAGTAATTTTATTTAGTATGACATTATTATATTTTAATCTTTTATAAAATTATAAGTGTGTCCACTCCACTAATTATAAAAGGAGACCCATAATTTCAATTATTTTCACCACATTGAGCTATAAATCTAAACCAAACCCAACCAAAATATATTATAAAATGACATATAAAATGTAAATAGGTTCTTTTATTATAAAAATAAATTATCCACGGTCTATAATAAAGGATCTATTGGAGGATTACCAATGAAGAGGTAATAATCCTACCCAACATCTTTCAAATTTTTCATATTAAAACTCATATAAATATGTTATATTTATCATAAAATAATTAATTTAGTATCCAAAATATACTAAAATTTTAGTATGATTATTTAACCTCCATTATTCCTCCTATTTTCAATTACATAGTAATTGAAGGTATCACACATGCATATGTTTGGACTACCAACTCCATCTAGCGATACATTTCATTTTCTATCACCATATTTCATGGATGGGTAGTATGATTTTTTTAATTTTTATAAATAAAATTTATGATATAATTATTCTTTTATAATTATAATATCATATCTACCTTATCGCCTAACAATTCATTAGAAAACAAAATGTCACTCGTGCAGATGTGAGGACTACCAACTCCAACAAATGATGTGATACATTTTTGATTTATGTTTTACATGGATGGTAAGGGGATATATTAAATAAATAAATATAATATATATTATATAATAACACTTTTAAAGTATAATTATTTTTTACCATTCTTTTGTTCCATCTTGTGAAGCGTGAAAAGAACGTTCTTGTGTATGTATGACCTACGGTCTCCAAAAATAGTGAAATTCATTTTTATTTCAATGAGAAAAATTAAATATTCACATATTATTTTTTATTTAATGTATATAATAATCATGAATATATTTTATGATATTTCTAATGAAAATTATGGGGATATATATATCCATATATGATTATCTATTTTTTGTGGTGTTGATTCAAATTTTACCAGAGTGGTAAGGGATTCATGTTACCATCTCATTGATAATCTGAATAGTTTATGATTATGTTTATAATGATGATATTTCATTACCTATATATCACGTAACTCATTAATATTATGAAAATTATGTTCATTTATTGATATGACATATTTTTATTTCATTATACTCTATTTAAGTACTCAAGATACCAAAATAATTTTTTTTACTGAAAACTGAATTTTTTTCTCTTCAGTAAAAAATTACTTTTTCATCCACATCTATGTTATCTAAAAATGTTTTTAATGAATGTTTTTATATTATACTATGTCTTTTAAATTCATTTTTACCAAGGAATAAAATTTTTTATAATAAATCTTCTTTTCTTTTTTCTGAAGGTGGAAGTGTTTACATTTTTTTTCTAAATTTGAAAGGAATAAATTTTATAACATACATTATTGGAATAGAATCTAATACTTACATGACTTTTTAATGATTTTAATCTTCCCTTACATGTTTTCCTGATTATTTTCAAATAAAAAATTTTACGTAATTTTTTGGAATCTTTTAGATTTTAAATATTTTATGTCAACATGAAATGGTAATTTTCATCATAAAATGTTCTAGAGAAATTTTAAAAAATTATTGATATTTAATAACATAATTATATATTACTTATGATTTAATATAGATATGATCCAATGAAACCATACAGATTTATTATATGGCTGGATTTTACTGATTATTATTTAAGGATGACTATATAAAAAATGTTTCTCTCCCACGAGTTAATTATGTTAAGATGAAACCTTTATGAAACCTATTTATTTTCAATGTGTAATTATTTTATCAAAAAATGAAATGTTTATGAAACCAATTTCACTTTAATTTGTTATACTATAATGACCGTTTTATATTATTTTGGCGCACATATGTATGATTTCCATTATGTGATATTTAGGCTCGAAATTATATACCCCTAAAATGAGTTGGGTAAAGATAACTATATAATTAGATAATAAGGACTGATATGGGGAGTGAACCAAGTTTATTAAAGGAATCTTACAACTTTTATAGGTTTGGGAGAGAACCTTGACTAAGGAAACAATATAATGGGATGTGAACCCAATCTAATATGATAGTCTTATCAATGATACTTGACAAATCTAATGATTTTATATGCTGATGAGTATGCCAAAAAAATATGTTTTATATAAATAATATGATGTCATGGATCATATTATTTGATTGGTTTACAGTTCATGTATTATTCAGTGTTCTGATTGATTAAATTATTAATGATTTTGATATATGATATGTTGGCTATGGATTTTAAAATGTTATGATGATATTATTGTACCCTTGATTTAATTATATGTTTAAATGATGATTGATATCTCTATTATTTACCTCGACTGAGTATTGGTGCTCACATTTCATTATGATTCCTTTCTCTAGGGTTTGAAGGATGATTATAATTATTATATCTCAAATAATATTTCTATGTTTGATGATCTTTATGGGTGAAATTTATGATCATTCAAGAAACAATAAGATTGTCTATTTAGTCTCCAAAGACGCTGAAAATTTATGTTCCACAAACATGTATTTATAAAATATACTTAGTATTCATCTATGATGATGTAATATATATGTATGAAAATTTGGGTTTTATATAGTTGGTATCAAAGGGTGGATTAATTACCTTTAGAAACTAGTATAAGATAAATATTATGAGAGCCCATAGGATAATCCAATTAAACGGATAACTTCATATGTTATTGTAAATAATGGAGTGTGGGTTTCCAGAAAAACACTTTTTTGGATACTAATAGTTGATATGGTTTTAGCATAGATGTATCTAAGGTTAATTACCCTAAAATGCGTTTTTCAGCATATGTTGACAATTATTCTCATGCATTGTGAATGTGGCCTTATTATACCATTATTTTGAAACTTTAGGTGGATATATTTGGGAAAATTCACATTTTATTTATAATCCATTATGAAATATTTTAACAGATGATGAAAATGAATGACCAAGGTTAAACCTGGGGTTTCATAGAATTAAAAGATGGTATCATGAGTTAGAAATGATATAAATGAATTTTCATGATTATTTTGTTTTTTTCTATGATTATTGTTTCTCATAATATTCATTTTCATTTTAGTTCATAATTGGAAACCAAAAGAGCCATGTTAATAAACAATTTGATGGAAAATAAAATAATATTCCACCTATGAAACCAAATGTTATATGATATTCAATGAAAAATAACATTTACATTCTTAAAAAAGTTTCACATGATTTGTATCGTAATGAGATTCCAAATGAGAAAAGGGGGAATAATATTCTATTGAGTTCTTTATGAGGAAATATCTATATTTTTTAGTGGGTTCATTGATCAACTAGTTACTAAGCAATTGATAGGTACCAATTTAAATTTATTTTTCATTCTCTGATGTTTGGAACATTATTTTTAGTAGTTTATCATTTGAAAGGTGAGGTATATCAATAGAATAATCTGATCAAGAACATAAAACAATAAGAAGAAATTGACTCTATTAAGATCAAGTATATTATGTGATTATTTTTAATAAGTTCATTACCCATATTCTTCATATGAAAATAGATAAGGAATTCCATGATCTATAATAGAATTTTGATGAATCCATTAGTACCTATAAGGAAATATTTTCAATAAATTCAAGGTATTATTATTTTGTTATCATCCAACCTGAATTTAAGATTAATCAATTCTTCATTTACAAAAAAACAACTCTCCAAAAGGTGTTATCCCTTAGAGAATTCAATATGTTCGAAGAAACTATTTGATGTGCTATCTAGGAATAAATAGGTTGTGGTGTTACCCATCAATATAATGGTTTTGATTAGAAAAGAAAGATATAAATCAAAAAAAGTTCTAATAACAAAAACCATGCAGAGGAAAAGATGGTAATTTGTTATACTCGAAGTGTGGAAGGAAACATAAAATAAATTATCTTACTTATACTGCAAAATGTTTTTATTGTGGAAAGGAAGGTCATCAGTAAATAAAATTTTGAAAATATGGGATGAATAAGTTAAATAATGAAGGAGAAAAAGGTCAAAAAAATCAACCACCCACAACTTTGTGTTTCAAAATAAAAGATGGTAATTATTAAAACAATTTCTTGAGTTTGAAGTTTAATGATTATAACCTATATCAGTAACCTCTTATTCCATGAGACAAAGGGAAATATCAAATAGTGACTATTTTTTATGTGGAGTATTATAATGGAGTGGTGTAAGTCATACTTAACATCCACTCAAGAACTTATAAAGTATTATTTGATTTTAGATCTACCCACTCAGTTATATTTGAATAATTTTATAAGGTTATAACAATACCACTACAATGATTAGATTTCTAATTAGTAGTGATAGATATAATTGGTATAATGATTTCATATCATGTCTATGATTCTTCTACAATTATTTTTTATGGGAATGTATTTATTTTAAATTTTTTTATTCTACCTCTTGTGGAACTAGATGATATTTTTCCCATGGACTGATGCTATATTTATTAATACCATATCAATATCCATATAAATAATGTCACATTTTATATTATAAACAAACATATGATCATATATTGGTGTGATAATAAATATGAAATTATAAAGGAAATTATATCCCTTTTATGGGTCTTGATACCTATTCAGAATGGATTTTTATCTTCGATGGTTGGGGAGAAACTCAACATCAATGTTATGACTATTTTTTGACAACTATTTTATGTATTTCTAAAATAGTTTCCTAGTCATATTCTGAAACATGAAGTTGATTTTTCATCATCACTCATAAATAGTGCTACAAATATTTTAAAGACTCCATATAGAATGTACCCCGTTGAGTTTCATGAATTTAAGATGAAAATTGAAACTAATCTTCATAATGGTTTTATTTGTAAAAAGTGTGTCACCATGTGTTGCACTTGTTATTTTTTTGATGATATATGAATCAACGTGACACTAGATGTAATATCATGAATGGGATTATATATCAATCATGAATAAGTATCTTTTTCCACATATTGATGTTTTTTATATATTATAAGGAGCTCATTATCTCGCTTCCCAAAATCATGATTTTCTCCTTCCCACTTTCTGATCATGTTTCTCCATTTCTGGATTGATCTCTCTCCTTCAGTTGAATCAGGGTTTCCTCCTCTTCACCTATTTCTTCCTCTCCTCCCACGATGTTTATTTTCCTCATCTTTTTTACAGGATCTATCAACTAACTTGATTTTCTCCTACTCACCTCCCCATTCACAATTTGCCTTGCTCTGGTTCTATTTCTTCTTTTGACTACCTAATTCAATTTTTTTCATTTTAAGGGATCATTGTTGTTCAAGATTATTTATTCTCTAGTTATTTTATGGATTTTTTATGGATTTGTGTTCTATTTCAGTGGTGCAGGTTTGACAAAGAGTGTTTTCAAGGGGGTTTTCAGTACTGGATTCATCATGGATAAATACGGAGGCCCTTTCCACCCCTAATCATCTCTAGCATTCAGGTCCATTTATCCTTCCCAGTTCGGTTAGGTGAGATATTTTCCGAGTAGGATTTGGGATGTGATTTTTGGGCGGAAAGGTGTTCTAGGATGCACAACTTGTGGTGCCTTTCAACCTTTTCATGGTTCTTCATTTTTACTGGTTTCGATGTTTGATGATGATGGTGGTGGGAATTGTTTTTCATGGATTATGGGTTCTTCTTATGATGATTTCTTGGTTATTATGTCAGTATGTTGATAATTCGATTCAGTGGAACCAATGTCAGCTGGCATTTGTTCTAGTCACAATGTTCTGGCATGATGCATGGGACAGTCTATTTGGATCAGGGATCACGGTTCCAAAAGCACGTGGGGATCAAGATATTCAGTGGACCAAGGTGATGATCCATTTGAGGTGGTGAAAAGGTATTTCAGGGTCAATGTGATGGGATTGAGGATTGATCAACACATCTGATTGTCATTCTATTTCAAAATTTGATATTTGAATTCTTTTTTTTTTTGAAATTTGAATTCCACTTTTCCAATTTGGGTGTTGGCTTGTAATGGTATGGTTTCCAATTTGGGTGTTGGTTCATAATGGGATGGTTTGGTTGTGTGGGTTTCTAGTTAAATTTTAAAATTGGGTTGAAAATAACAAAAAAAATGTCATATTGCAGTATAAGGATCTCATTATTTCTGAAATATTGATACTTGATTTGGATACTATCAATTCAGGTTCAAAAGTTAAGACATACCCAAGAGAACCTTTTATCTTGGGTATGAACACTATGAATTCATAGTGATTCTATTTGGTATTACTAATTCCCCATATATCATAATTGATTTAATGAATAAAGTATTAGATATTATCCTGATTAGTTCTTAATAGTATTAATGGGTGAAATATTATATATTCCAAGAGTAAGGGAGAAAATAATGTTAACTTGAGGATTCTAATGAAGGCATTGAATAAAGAGAAGTTTTATGAAAAATTTACCATGTATGAATTTGAGTATTTTTTTTATTTTTTTGTCATATAATATCAAATTATGGTATATTTATCGATCCATCATAGGTAAAATTTATTTAGAATTAGTTTAGTCTAACCACTGGGACTGATATCTGTAGTTTTATTGTCCAGGATAAATATTATTGATGTTTTGCCAAAAATTTATCATGTTTGTCTAAAACACTCACTAGGTTGACATGAAAGGGTACCAAATTACATTTGATAGATTAATGTGTAAACAATTAAAGAAACTAAAGAGAAATTTTGTATTCATACCTATTCCTACAATGCCATTCAATTTAGGAGGGTTTATGATCTACAGTGATGCATTAAATAAGGGATTGAAATGCATCATAATGAATAATGATATGAATATAGCTTATGAATCATGAAAATTTAGTGTTCATGTGAAAAATTACCTTAGTTAAGATTTGGACTTTAGTGTAGTATTTTTTTCATTAATGATATAAATACATTATCATTATGGAGAAAGGTTTTATATTTATATTGATATTAAATGTTTATGTTATATACTCACATTTAAATAGAAGAATATGTTCCAAATAATGTGGTTGGAGTTGGTTTTATATTATGTCTTCTCAATTAATTACCTCTAAGGGAAAGAGATCAAGGTGGAAGATACTCAGATTCATATGGATCCTATAAGCTTATATATGATGAGGATCACAAAAGATCCAATATTTTTTAATATACAATATATCAGCTCTGAAATATTAACGGAGATGGATAAATATTATCTTCTTAAAATGTTTTTAACCCTCTATCAACATGAAGATAAAATAGGAATATAAGGATGAAGTATAAATTAAAAAAAGGTGATAAATGTTCCTTAGTTTAATAATGATTTTGATGGACTGATAAGGTTAACGAACCATGTATGTATTCCGTCTATACTAGATTTTATGGAGTTATTGGATGAAGCTCAATGTTCATTATTTTATGGTCATCATGGATGTAAAAAGATGTATAGTGACCCGAAAGAGTATATGTGGTTTGGTAACATGAAAAGTTATATTGTAGAGTATATATCAAAATTCATGGTATTTCATCAATTTAAGGGTGAGAGACATAAATATAATGTGATGTTACAACCATTAACCATACTTGATTGGAAAGGGTAAAAATTAATAACATATTTTTTCATCTAACTCTCTAAAATATCTAAAAGGCACAATAATATTTGTGATAAATTTGATCTCCCAAAGAATTCTTCACACACTATTATTACCAGAGAAGATTTATCCCCTGGTAAAATTTCTTGAATATAAATTAAAGAAGTGGAAATGTTATATAGAAGACCACATTTCATTATATATAATTAGGATACTAGGTTAACCTTGATGTATTAGTGATATCTGCATGAAGATCTAGATTCATTTTTGTGTTATAGAGTAGCTTTTCATACTCAAATGGACAATTAGTCTAAGAGAAAAATTAAAAACGTAGAGTATATACTTAGATAATTTTCAATTTTTTTCAATGTTGATTGGGTTCTACACCTTATTATAGTCGAGTTTTCTTAAAAAAATAAATTTCACATTAACATTCACATGGATCCTTATGAATCCCTATATGGAAAGAAGAGTAATTCTCTGATGTGCAATGATTAATTTAAATAAAGAAATATAATATGACCATATCTAGTTGAGGAAATGACAGATAATGTCAGATCCATACAACAGTTTATCAAGGTATATCATAGTTGACATAAAATTCAAACTCAAAATTTTCAATGATATCTAGAATTTGAAGTTGGTGAGAAGGTATTTATATTAATTTATCTCCTGAAATATTTTAATGTATTTGGAATGAAGGGAAATATATTCTCTATGTATATTTTCCCCTTATATATTAGATATCATGTATGGAGGGAAACTTATTACAAGGAGCTTCCACCGAACCTCTCTCAAGATTATGACTCCAAGATTCTCTATTGAGGAAGTACATATTTGTTCCTTTATATATAATAAAACAACAGATTTTACCACAATATAATTATATTTACTATAAAGAAAAAAAAGTATATATCATGGATAATAGACCTATAGTTCTATAAGACAATACTACACTCCTGGTCAATGTTCGATGGAGGAATCAAATATTCGAAGAAGCTTCATAGGAATCTGAGCACATGTTGAAAGAAATATATAATCATTTTATTTGTATTAGAGTTATGATTTTTTTAATGTGAAATAAATTTTATGGTCGGTAGAAAATAACTCCCTAGGATTTTTTATATATTTCACTTCCAATAAATTTAATTTTTTGACAGCATTCATTGACTAATAACCTAAGTAAAAATGAATTGCAATATAGTATACCACTATAACATAGTCATTAAATAGAAAAAATGAATACAATAATAACATTTTTATAATTATGTAAAAAAAATTACATTATGAAAATATATTGATAAATATGTACATAAATTTTAATAAACTGTTAATATTATTCCAATATACAATTTTCTTCATAAATTATTTTTTTATTTGTGAAAAAAATAATATAATTAATTTTTGTAGTATTTTAAAATTTATTTGTGAAAATTAAATTCATATTTCAATCATATTGTCAAAATTATATTTTGGTATAATTTTTATAATATTTTTGAAATGATTTAATTTTCAATGAATAGTGACAATATAGATTATTATTGGGAACAATATTTTCTTATTTCATGAATTTAAAAATATTAATTTTTTAAAATGATTTAAAAGTAAAATTAGGTCATTTATATTATTAATAATTCATTTAAGGTCATTTTAATTATTTGAAAATTAATTTTTTGTTTAAAAACTATTTATACTTCACAATACATGATTTCATGAAGACTCATTTTTGTCACATTTTACGGGTTTCATTTTATATTATGTTCTTAAATTTTATGATTTTAATTTGAAAAAATAGATTCTATATTTATAATAATCATAATTAATATTTTTTTAATGTGTTAAAATTATTTTTTTCATATTGAATAGAAAAAAGTAAAAATATGATTCCACACATTAGTGGAAAATTGGTTTACTGGGGGGGAGGTAAACAAAGAGATGAGGGTTACATTTAAAAATAAATTATAGTAAAAATCATATTTTATTAAATTATTTTTTTCTCATAAAATCAATACATCAAACATAATTCTATTTGGATGAATTTTTATTGAGTATGACATTATTAGATTTTAATTTTTTAAGAAATTCAATGTATGTCCTCTCCCCCACTTATAAAAGGATACCCATACATTCTCTTACTGACACCACGTTTAGCCACCTATATTAAATAAAACCTTACCAAATTTCTTATAAACATACATATACGTGAATTGTAGATACAAATTTTTATTAAGGACTACTCCAAGTTTCCTTAAGAAAGAATTTAAAAGAATATTACCAATGAATAGGTAATCATCATACCCAAACTCTTTCAAATTTTTTATTTTAACTTCTCTAAATATATGGTAACCATCATAAAATTATATATTTAGCATCGTCAATATACAAAAATGTTATTATTATTATTATGAAACTACCATTATTTACCGTATTTTACATAAAATGGTATGTGAAGGCATCGCTCGTGCATACGCATTGACTACCATCTCTATATAGGAATACAATTATTTTCCCATCACGATATTTAACTAATCTGTATTATGATATAAATAAAATTTATAAATGATATTTATGAAATAATTATTCTTTTATGATCTTAATATCATATCTACATTCCTACCTTCAAATTCGTTAGAAAACAATAATGTCACACATGCGTATGTGTGGACTACCACCTCAATGAAGTAACACAATTCATTTTTCATTTACAGTTTACATGGATGGAAGTAAAGAAAGAGTTAATAAATATATATTATATATATGATATAATAATGATTCTTTAATTTTTAATTATTATTTACATTTATCTTAGTCAATCCCTAAAAATTTTAAAACAATTTTCATGCGTACGTATGGCCTACTTTCTCTATGAACAATGTAATTATTTTATTTATATTTAAAATTTTTAGATGAATATATATATATACATATAAATATATATATATATTGAATATATATGATATTTATATGATTATTAACATTTTGGAGATGATTTAATAGTTATCAATATACAATTCCTATAACTACTGAACTGAAATACTCATGAAAAACAAAACAGTTAACACCTGAAAGTGATGATTTTAATACTGAATTTCTATTAAACTAGAATTTAAATGTATATGTGGATCATATATACTATTATAATTATGTTCATAAATCTTCTCTATAATTATAATAAATTAATATATATTATACTTTATGTTGGAATACTTTATTAGATTTTCCAAATTGACATTAGAGATTTTAATCTAATTTTTTAAGAGACAAATTACATATTCACCACTAATTTATTTTATGTGGGTTATATATTCCCAATGAATTTATTTTATTATTTTTCTCCTCAAAATTTTTGAGATATAAATATCCATCTATGAAACACTATTTCATGAGGTTCTGATAAAAAATTTACCAAAGAGGTAATGAATTTATGTTACAAAATCATTTCACAGGGGGATTATTTATGATTAAGCTTATGATGATGAAATATAATGACCTATATCTCATTAATCTCATATATTGAATTATCCATTGTTAAATTCTTAATATTACATTTTATATCCATTTTCCTCTCATTAATAACTCAAGAGACCAAAATAATATTGTTAATGAATAATGATATTATTTCTCTCTTTAGTAGAAAATCAATTTTAATCCATATCCATGTTTTTAAAAAAAAATTAAAATGTTTTTTAAATTACCCTATGAACATTTAATGTTATTTTACCCATGATTAAATTTTTTCAAAATGGTTGGAAATAAATCTTGTTAAAATTTTATGAATGAGACACTTTATAATTTTTATTAAAAATGGGAAATGAGTTATTGTTTTAATATAAATGACATGAACCAAATTTCCATGTATAATGACAAATAATAAATTTTAATATTAAATTAAAATTATCCAAGAAAATTTTCAAAAAAATTTATTGAATTATTATTTAGTATTTTTTTATTTAAAATATTTTATATAAAAGTGCACAATATATTTTCCTCATGAAATTTACCAATGAACTTTTAAAGGAATTTTTCATTTCTAATAACATATTTTGATGTTACTTCTTCATTATTAGGTATATGATGTAATGATACCAACCTATTTAATTAATTATATTGAATTTGATGATGATGATTTAAGGATGATTTTATAAACCTCGTTTCATTCCTACTGGTTAATAAAGTTATGATGGAACCTTTATAAAAAATAATTTTCTTCTATGGGTTTTTCAATGATGAAATTATGAATTGTTTATAAAAATCATTTCCTTTTCATAGGTTATGATATGAATAATATTTTATAATCTATCAGAAAACTTATATATGATTTTCATTATGTGACGGGTGGGAATATAATTTTATATGCCTTCGATGAATTGGGTAAATATGGTTATCTCATAAGTTAATAGGGACTTGAATTGGGAGTGAACCTAGTTCAGTAAGGTACCCTATCCACTATGATAGTTTTGGGACTGATCGTTGACTAATGATTGATAGAATGGGTAGTTGAACTAATATTCTATTACAGTCTTAGCAATGATCCTTTACTAAGGAAATTATTTTCAATGATTATGATTATTCCATAAACCTATGTCATATGGAAATGTTATGGTCTCATGGATCATGTTATTTGATTCCTTTTTTGATTCATATCTTATGAATTTCAAATATTTATTCCTTGTTTTATGACTATGATCTATGTCATGATGGATATGAATTTTCAAATATTTAGTACATGTTCTCATGCCATTATTGTAATAAACTCGAATTTTTCAATTGGAATTTCCCTTCAGATTATATATTTGTATCATATTAAGTAATATAATAATATATAATTCACATTCACCACATGATGAAACCAAAAATATTTTATTTTAATATTTTTAATAATGAATTTCTAGAATATAAATAGAAATATTAATTGATGTTATTAAAATGTTAAAAAATAGTAAACAAGATTACTAAAATACCAAAAATCGGATATGCTCGACCCACCAAAATAATCGCCAACAAAAACAACACTATATAAATGAAGAAGAATGTAAGTAATCCCACACAAATTTTGAAAAATAAAACATATGAAAGAGTGAAAAGAAAATTTAATTTATGGAATAATTAATTAAATATGAGGTATGTAAGGGATGTAGAGAAACAAAATGATCCTAAAAAATCTATCAGTTGAAAATGAAATCTGACCATTGGAATAGTAACATGACAATTGTAAAAGTAATCTAAATATTAGAAATTGTAATGTTACTGTTAGAATAGTATCCTCACCTATGGTAGTGTCAAATAATATTTAGATATATTATAAATGAATATATTATATATTTATATCATTGAATTGGTAAATAAATGTCTTAAGAATGATAAATTAAGTGTTTGTATTTTTATTAAACATAAATGTTTTAATTGAAATTTTATAATAAATATAATGATTAAAAATAAAACTAATTTCATTAAATGGATTTATAAATTAAATTTATCATATATAATAATTTTAAGATAATATAATGAGACTATAATTAATTTCTCAATGGGTTAGAAAATTGTTCAAAATATTAAAAATGACATTTTCCAATTAAATAAGGATTTTATTTAAAAAATAAATTTCATATATTTATAAATAATATTCATAAAATGTATTTTTTTTAGTATACACATTGAAAAATGGTAATGGTGAATTTTTGGTTTTTTCTAAAATAGTTGATGTTTTGGTTAATGATGAAATACTGTAAAATTAAATATTTAACATTATAATCCAAATACATGAATTAGTGAGTCATTTATGATCTAAAAACCCATTAGTTTGAATTCACATGAGAAATTTTATTTATAAATTCATAATAATAATTACTATTAGTAGCCTTGAGCCAAAATAATTAACCAATGAATATAAGGTTTAAAACCATCGCTCCCCCTTTTAAATACCAACCCTCACAACTTATTATTACTAATCCCTCTAAGACCTAAATATTTACAATGTTCTTTAAATATATCTCCCCACAAGTTTCTCAACAATATTAGAAGAATTGTTTTCCAAAAACACAAATCTCAAACATCTATATAGAGTTTGTCAAGGAAACATCTTTTATGAGGTAAAATTTTAAAACCATGTCATTTAAAATTCTCTTCTTATATCTTCACTTCTTCTTCACAATAAATCATTAAATAATGATTATATTGTTATAAATATACTATAATGTTATTTTTTAATGGTAAATCCATATTTTAACCAACCTTATTTCATTTATAAAATGAAATAATTGTTAAATATTTTTTGGTTCACTGCCTCCGTGAACAAAGCAAGCTGTTTTTCTCCACCACCTTCACGGATGGTTATAAAAATATTATTATTATAGAAAAATATTACAATAATAATCATTTTTGAAAATTATTTTATGTTTTCAATGTTTTAATAAATATTTAACAAAATAAAATGATACTATCTCATGAAATTTGACAAAATGACAAAAATGAAAAAACATTAACCCTGAATATTTTTATTAAAATAATCATCCATATGTCTGAACATATATGAGTATTTGGGTCTATATAAATTTTTTTAATTTCATGATTAGTATTTAACTTCCCTTCAAGAGTCTTATTCCTATTTTATAATAACTTCATTAATTAACTACAAGTGATCACACCATGGAACCATGAAATGAATACTTCCAAGATAATAAAATTAATCATTATATGTCATTTAAACGATTATAAATGGACATAATATATTTAGAGTTAATTTAATATAGATGAAAAAGTGTATATATTAATAAATTATTTAGTTAAATTTTATTATTGAGGAAAATAAGTTCAACAGTAGAATTATTATAAAACATAAAGAAAATAATCTCTCCAAAACCACACTTTTATCATTAGGTTACGAAATTTTTCTCTCTAACTCACTTTTTATCTCTATTTTATGTTATGGAATGATTATAAATTATGTGTACATTTCTAATAAATATATACCTATCTTATTCTACCTTCCTTTGATGGGGTAATACATTCCATAATTTCTTTTCTCAAATGAAACCCATTTATTTGGTTTCCTTATGTGGAACACATAATCATATACATGTTATGATTGGGGCACATATACAGTTCTAAAATGAATTATGTAATATTTTTTATCATGAGATGAATTTTATTGGATTAAGGAGTAATACTAATCAATTATGGGACTCATCCCACCATGTGATGTTGTCTTGGAAGTTAGTGTTGACTTATGTTTTCTTATGTTATATATTTCTCCCACATTTCTACATTGCAATGATATTATGATATTGTGATCTTTATTTTATTCTCCAATGTTATTATTCAGGATACTTATCTTTTATTATATCATGCTATTCCATTTCACTCACATATTATGCCTCATTAGCAGGTTTATTCACTAACATGGATTTAAATCTCACCCCTTTATTTTATGTATTCCCTATGTAATCCTATGATTATTTAGGAGCTCAAATGGTTTTATGATCTCCTTATAGAGATTAAAATAAATGTGTTCTATTTTATTTTAATGTTGTTGTTTTATGTACCTAGTTATTCAAATACATTAGTCATTTTGATTATATGGTTGTATTTAATTGATATTTTCACTAAAATCATGTAATAATATGGTTAAAAGTCTTAAGTTTCAATAGTTGGCATAAACAAATGGCCTTTTTATTTAAGTGTATTAGGTCTATAATACATTATCAAGAACCCTAAGGATGTGTTTATATATAGAAAAATTTCTTAAAACTTTGGTTATGTATAGAATGGGGGGATTCCATGAAATTACATCTCCTTCAGGATACTGCAAGTGGATGTGGCTTTGAAATAGTTATACATAGGGGAAATAACCTTGAAATGGGAACATTTCAAATTGAAATTATTTCACATGGTTCATGAAAATGTGTCCTTGCTATAAAAATATATTTACACTCTTATTAGATATTGCTTTGAAATTGATATCCTTTTTATGAACCATTATGAATGATCCAAACCAATTGATAGGTTAAAAAAACCTAATAGGGAAATTATCAGTGATAACCTAGATTAAAATATAGTTAATTTTAACAGAGGATATAATTTTCAATAATACTTTATTTATTCTAAGTTATAGTGTTATTTTTATATTTTTTTATTTTGAGTTTTCTTATTACCATTTTTTAGTTAATGGGGAGAAAGAGGAGGAACTGTGCCCATAACCAACATGGTAGGACATGTGATGATCACTGAAATTATATTCCAAACCTCAAGGGGGATGGAGTTTGGAATATCATAGAAGTAATAGCATATCATACTCTTGATATGGATAATAACTAGAAAAATGTGGAATTACATCTTTATACTATGATAGGGAATGTTGTGGTCAAGTACATTATATGAAAAAGGCCTCTCATCTTAAGTGGATCTTCTGATAACCTCATCATGGAATAATGGAATAACTGTAATGAAAATGTATTATTTATCCTCAAATTCAAAAAACTAGAGAAATTCATGATGGATATATAACATCATGAATGGGAAGCCAGTCAATTGTGGAAAATGATCATGAACATATAGTCTAAAGAGGATATTGAATCCATGGAATGAGAAGGATTGAAGAAAATATTATTTGATAATTTTTTTGCTGAACTATCCTTCTTAAATTTTGGAGGGAGTTCCCATATTGAATCTAATGGAAGATGAGTCTCTCAGAGAATGTGGGGAAAACAATTATAAGACTTTCATGATATTACCTCATCTTTTTTAGGAACACTGAACGCAAGGTAGAGTACCTCATTATTAGGTTAACATTAATTCTGAAAAGGTCAAGCAATTTGATACTTTGATAGTAGAGAATGTTCATTATTCCATTGAGGTTTAGATGGAGATTGGTGAATATTAGTGGAATCATGGTATTATAGATAAAACATAAAAAATGGAATTTAATTTGCAAGGATCAATTGATAAATCTCACAGAGGAAAGAAAATACAATATCCCATGTGTAAAAAGTGTGCGAGAATGTATCTTGAAAACTGTTTCAAGGGAACCGATAGATGCTTTAAATGTGGAAAATAAGGGAATCATTCTAATCAGTACTGAAGGTAAATTAAGAGGCCCACTAATATAGATGAAGAATACAAGTTTTAAAGCAACACTAAATATATGGTGTAGTGTTTCAAATGCAAGGTACCAGGGTATTATGAAATTCATTTCCCTAAGCCATGTTTTTTCAAATAAAATCAATGAAAAAAATTACAAGGCCTATAGAGAAAGGAAATAAATACAACATCACTATAATAGGGGTTGATCTAATAAAATGTGGTGATAGGTATGATTTTTATTCATTAAAAAATAGTGAACATTTTTTTTTGATTTCGATTCTACACATTCTTTTGAATATTTAATTTTTTTGTAGGAAAATTCGAAGAACACCCCAGATCATAGAGGTTGGGCTATCGATGGTAAAAATAACCAAAATAATTATTGAACCTCAAATATATAATTCATATCCAATCAATGTTTTTGGATTGAACATCTTTGAAAATTCTTTTCATACTTTCTTAGTGGTGTTTTATTCTATCTTGGGCATGGATTGAATATATTAATATAAATCCAACATCAACTGCCAAGATAAGAAAACATATCATTACAAACCATGTAATCCACTGATTCTTCTCATGTGTAAGGAGGAGGATGAATATAAATTAGTATCATTTTATGATTATGAAATAATTTCTTAACAAGAATGAATATCTAACTCAAATTATTTACAAATAATATAAAATTATTGTTCAATACAATCCCATTACGAGGGGTTATACTGATTTATTTGTTGAGAGTTTCCTAGTCTTTTTTAGGATGAAATGGTTTTTTATCAGTTTAAATTCTACCTAGATATATGCCCATATAAAATAATCCTTGTAGAATGGACACCGTTGAGTTAGAAGAACTGAAGAAGTAGTTACAAGAGAATCTGGCCAAGGCATTTTTGGGCATGACTGCCTCACAATGGGGTGTTCATATCCCCTTCTTTAAGAAGATGGATGGGTCATTCAACTTATTCAATAATTATTACAAACTAAATAAAATACCTATTAATAAAAATTATACCCTATAACATATAGATGATTTTTAGATCAACTACGTGGTCCCTAGTATTTTACTAAGGTGGACCATTGGTCAGTATATAACTAATTGAAGGTGAAGAAGGATGATATTATGAAGGATACATTCAAACTAGTTATGGACACTATGAGTTCATAGTAAGTGCCTAATTACTCACTAATGCCTCAATAATACTTATGAAAATAATTAATATATTCTTTAGAGATTATCTCAACAAATTATTAGTAGTCTTTATAGATGATATTTTGATATACTATATGAGTAAGTAGGAGTATGAGGTGAATTTGAATACTATTTTAAAGACTTTATGAAAGGAGAAGCAATATGAAAGGTACCATAAATGTGAGTTCTAGATGGAGGAATTATGATCATTGTTGAATGTTATCACTAGAGAATGGATATATTTGGACCCTTATAAGTCAAATGAAATTGAGATGTTTCCAAGATTAGTATATGTAAAAGAGATATATAGTTTTGGTGGACTTTCTAGGTATTTAGGGCGATTTTTGAGAAAGTTCTCATGATTATAAAAATTAATTACAAGATGAATCAAAATTGAATAAAGTTATCATGGATTTATGAATGTGAATATGGCTTCATGTAATTAGGAACAAGTATTATCACTGCACCATTACTCATGATTTTTTATAGTGGGGAATGTTTTGTGGTATAAATTTATGCATTAAAGAAGGGATTAGAGAATGAGGTAATGAAAAATGGAAATGTGATGGCCTAAACCTCAAGGTAATTGGATGTTTCTGAGAAGAATTATCCAGTACATGATCTGGAGTTGGCTACCATTATCTTTTCATTGAAAATTTGGTGGCATTTCCTTTATATGGAGAAGTGCGAAATATATACAAATAAAAAGAGACTCAAGTATATATTCACATATTTGGAGCATAATATGTGCTATCTAAGATGTTTAGTGGTGATCAAGGACTATAACATCTGAATCCATTACCATCAAGGTATCAGAAATAAAGTTGTAGATTCTCTAACATGAAAGGAGCTGATGACCTTACTAACGATGAAAATTGAAAAGGATCCCATATTGTTATATTTTTAAAGGATAGACATGTGAATCATTAAGGAAGAAAAATCATCATTAGTTTCTCAAATAATCTCTCAACCACCCATTTTGGATAAAATGATGAATTCAGAAAGAGATGATTTGGAAAAACATAAATAGTGAGAAACTATCTGAAAAATGAAATTCTCATAGTTAAAAATTTATGAAAAAGATGTTGTGAGATTTGGGTACTTAACATGTGTACCATAAATTTTTTAGAGAAAAGAGTTTTTGATTGGTGCACATGGATCAACCTTCTCCATCCACCCAGGATGCATGAAGATATATCAAGATCTCTAATAGTACTATTGGTGTGACAACATGAATAAGAAGATCATATAATATACATTGAAATTCCAAGTGTTTTAACTTGTGACGTATGATGGGAATAATTTTTAGGGGGTGATGAAACTATAACCAATACCCATATATGAATTAAAAATCATCACTATGGCCTTTTAATTCTTCTTATAAAGACATCATTGGGTAATAATTTGATATGGGTTATTTTGGATTATCTTATAAAGACTACTAAATTAATTGAAATTCATGAAGAATTATCACTTCAATAAACTTAATGTAAATATATTAGGGAATTGGCGAGGATACACATAATAACAGTATAAATTATATTTTATTGAGATGTGAGATTTACCTCCATGTTTTGAAAGAGTATCCAACATATTTTAAACACTTAGCTGGTCTTTAGTATAAATTATCACCCCTAAACTGAAGAAAAATATTAATGGACCATCCCAATTCATGATGAAATATTGAGAGCAAGCTCATTGAAATTTAAAGAAGGATGAGATCAACATATTCCTTTGGCTGAGTTCTCTTAAAATATTAATTTCCACTCAAACATCCAATTTGATCAATATGAATCCTATTATGCGATGATATGGAGAAAAACTATGTGTTAGGATGAAGTCAGTGATCACAATATTATTGGACATAAAATTTCTAAAGAAATGATAGAAAATTTGAATACACAATAGAACATTATGACATATTAAGGTAAACATAAGAGCTATAATGAAAATAAATGAAGATACCCCAAGTTTGATATTTTAGTTGAATTATTCCAATACATATCTCTGTGTAAGAGATTCATGAGATTTCGTAATAATGGAATGATAAGTCCCAGGTATATTAACCACTATGATATTATTTATTTCATAAGAGATTTAGAATATTTATTAGTACTCCCACCCATCCACTCTCATGTACATGACATATTCCATGAATCCCTCTTGAAGAAGTATATAATTAATCCCACAGATGTACGGAATTTAGTGGCGGTACAATGGTAGAATGATCTCTCTTATGTTAATTAAGCGATAGTGAACTTGTTTTCTATAGGTCTAAAGTTAAATGAAACAATGAAACTCACCATGTTAATGTACTGTAGAGGAACTATTAGTATACGGAGGAAAAATGTGAAATTTATGATGGCATGAACCGTAAGTACCATAGCCTTTTTCACCTTAGTATCTAAAATGAAATTTCACGGTAAAAATTTTGTTTTTTGGTAAGAATGCAACCACCAAGATTTTTATCAGCAGAAACTTCCCTTCTGATTATATAGTTATATCATAGTAATTAATAAAATTATTTATAATTCACATGCACCACATTATCAAAACAATAAAATTTTATTAAAATATTTTTTATATTATATTTAGTGAAAAAGATACCCATAAAAATTGAAAATTTTATAATGTGAAAAAATAAAAATAAAAGATAACTAAAATATGAAAAAATGGATTTTCTTGATCCATAATAATAACCACACTCATGAAAAACACTTTAGAAATGAAGCATAATGTTACTCTTAAAATATGTATTCTATGAATGAAAATATATATAACATTAAGAAAAAATATAATTGATGTAATATTGAATGAAATATGTGGTATTTATAGGATATATGGTACCAATAAGACCATTATAAGTTTGACTGTTGGAATAGTAATCTAAACCTTGGAATAGTATTATGACTATTGGAAATAGTAAAAAGATTATTATAATATTATCCTTACCTACAAAAGTGTAAAATAATACTTATATATCATATGGAAATAATATATGATATGTTTATTTCAAGTTACATGTAAATAAATGATTTACAAATGATAAATTTAGTGTTTGACTTTTTGTAAAACATAAAAATTATAATTGAATATTTATAATAAATATAATTACATTAATAAAATAGAATAAAAAAATGGATTTATAAATTAATATTAATTTTCATAAAAATGGAAAGATAATTACATGAGACCAGAAGTGTTTTTTAAAGGGTCATAAAATTGATCATAACATTAAAATGATAATTTTTCAATTAAATTAGGATTTAATATAAAGAATAAATTTATCATATTTAAAAAATTAAATCAAAAATAGATTTAATTTCTTAATCTAAACACTAAAAAATTGATTGGATAATTTTTTTAAAATTTTTATAAAATAACTGATTTTTTTGAGTAGTGAAATATGGAAAGAAAAGGTATTTAACATTATTTTCTAAATAAAATGAATTTTGAGTAATAAATAATGTAAGAAACAATTTTTTCGAACTCACATGCATCAATAATTATATAATGTCAAAATAATCAATTTAATTGATAGTCTTGAGCCAAAAATAATTAACTACAAGATATAATAATAATAAATACCTTTATCCTCCTACTATAAATACCACCCTCACCACTTATTTTATTTACACCTTATAAGTCTTTAATATTACAAAATTACTTCCAAAAAACACTTTTCAACACTATCCAAACATCCATAGATTTTTCTTTTGAAGAAACACCAATAAAAATGGGACTAAAGGAATTACTTAAGGAGATGCTGATCAAGAGGTAAAATTCAAAAACCGTTTTTTTCAAAATTCTCTTCTTCTTATATCTTCTTCTTTACACCATAATAAAACATTAAATAATTTATCTAATATTATAAATATACTATAATGTTATTTTTATATTGGAATACCCATATTCTACCCTCCATTATTTTGTTTCTAAAATGAATGCATTGTTTAGAAAATGGCTAGTTCACTACCTCCTTCAACAACACAAATAGTTTTTCTCCACCGCCATTAAGGATGGTTATAAAAATATTATTATTTTGGTTAAATATTTTTATAATAATTATTTTATAAATTATTACATGTTTTATATTAATTTTATAATTATTTATCTAAATTAAAAAAATTGTGTTTTTGTTGGTTGGTAAAATGGCTTAAATGAGCTAAACATTTAACATTAAAATTCATAATAAATGAATCATTGTTATGTCAAAAAAGTAAATTTATTTGGGTAAATGTAAAATTTAACTAGTACATGATACCATTTCATTAAAATTATTGATTTTTCATCTTATTTGAATAGAACATCACTAATTATCCGCATGTGATCAAACCACGGAACCAGGAAACAAATACTACCAAAAAAATAAAACTAATCATTATATATCATTAAAATGATTATAAATTGTTAGTTCCACAAGGATGAATACCCTAAGAGGGGGGGTGAATCAGGGTATGACTAGTTTAAAATTAAATCCCATTATGATATTGTTTCTCTGTTAAGAAAAACACTCTTCTATATCTTTCCTGTTGCACAATATAAACAGAAATTAAAGAATGCACAAGAGACAACAATTTTTACTTGGTTCACCCTCACTGGCCTACGTCTAAGGAGCATACACCGACAATGTGATGATGTACTAAATCCACTATAAGCACACTGATATTTACAGGGTTCGGGATAGATCACTTCTATTTTAAGGCTCACTACCTTTATAAAGTTTATGGTCAGCTCACTGCATTCCGAAGGGTCACTCCCTATTTCTCTCTCTCTAGATCACTGCTGGTGGAGAGGATCACATTCTTCAACTTCCTTTGCTCACTTCTATAGAAAGGATCAAATTATAGTTTATAGACCTGCATGTCTCTTCATTATCACTAATGAATGAAACCTCTATTTTATGTAGATGGTCTGTTGAAATCCATTGTTCATCCATAGATGAATCTCTCTTTGCACTGAAGGTATTGGGAAATCTTCCAGCTTCCACACAGCCCTGAATCACTGCCGGGAATCGGCCTTACTTGGAACCCTTCTTTATGTCTATGTTAATGTTTCACTGCTTAAGTCAAAACTGGCGCGCAAGTCCACCTCAACCACTTGCGCGACAGAAGCTTATGCAACTTTAAACTTGCGTGATGCACAACCTTTTACACCCAATCCAATATTGGTGCACAACCTACAACTTTCGCACTTCTTCAAAATATGGAACTCATGTGTCACTAAAATACTTGCGTGATGCCTTCTTCCTCACCTCAAAACTTGCGTTAATCACTTCCTTTCTTTCCCAAACCACCTTAGGCGTGCAACTATCACCTGGCGCGCAACTTATACTTACACGACCACACACCACTTGCACGACCACCACACCTGCGTGACTGGAGCTATGATTTTTCCAAGTGATGAACTATTCATTGAATGTAGAGGGGTCAACCTATATTTATAGGCATTTGGACACCCTGCGTGACGGCATGCAATGCTCCCCTCGGCGTGCATGTTTCGGCGCACAAGTCTCCTGCTGCGCAAACCACTTGCACAACCAACTCCGAAACATGCACGACCCTAAACCATTTTCCATATTTCGATGCTTTGATCTTTAAAAACATATGGCGCGCAAGTTTCCTCTCCTTCAAGTATATTGAATGCATGTCCCTTTTCCAAAAACCACTTTTCTCCATTTGTCAATTTCCAGGCCCAAAAATTTGGCAAACACTAGAAAACGGTGCCCCTTTCTATCTGCTGTTTTCGTACCACCTCCAGATCATCAATTCTTTTTTTGACATTCATGAATCAAAAATTGATCGTTAACCGCAACCCTTGAACTCGACATTCCCCAATGAAACCCCCTTTGTCAGCAAATTTTTATGTCATGGTTTTTTTTTCAACAATCAGAACACATATGTCCACTTTGTCAACAAACTCAATCACCTCAAAAAATGCTTCAATGATACCTTGAGGTATTTTTTCCCAACAATCTCCCCCATTGGGTTTGTTGAAAACTCTTCCATAAAAAGATACATCGTTAATTCTTCAAACACCATTCACCAATTACAATTCCGATAGCGATCAAGGATTTACTCAACACATACTCTATGACCACATGACCAATGCTCGGCATGATAAAAAAGAGAAAATGAAAAGTTCATCAATGAATCACTTCATCTCTAACACCCAATGTTGACAGCAAACTGATAACAATTTTTACCAAACTGATACTAATATTTGGAAATATTCTTAACACATTCCAACACCATGCTTATGCTTTTATCACGATCCTCAGCTGTCGTGATATCTATTCTTTGATCGATCACTTCTAGCATCATCATATTTAAAACTCTCCCCCCTTCTCATTGATCCCCTATCTCACTGCTCCACCTGTCAGCTTCTCCCCATATCATTCATGATTTGTCAAATAGCCACAATATCTCCCCCTTGAACAAGCACTATTTTCTCCCCCTTTTTCACTGATCCCAATGGTCACTCCTTTTCATTATGTAACAGAGTAGAGAAAACATATCGGCACATTAGAGAAAAACACATCTTACCTTGGGGAGAGGGAGGGTTTCACATCCAATTTCTTTTACGTGCAGGGATTCGAATAAACTCCCAGAGCTAGTCTATGTCTCTCAAAAGCTTATTTGGGTAAGGCCTTTGTCAGAATGTCTGCAACCTGTAGTTCTGTAGGCACATAATCCTACTTCATGATTCCCTACTCATCCTTCTCCTTGATAAAATGATAATTTATCTCAATGTGATTTTTCCTTGAATGATGGACGAGATTTTTGTTAATATTTATAGAACATGTCTTATCGCACTAGATTCTGATCAGAGACTTTACTTCAACTCCCTTATCTTCAAACTGCTGTTTCATCAACAATAACTGCATGCATGCTTGAGTGGCCTCAATATACAAAGCTTCCACGGTGCTCAATGACATTAAATCTTGATTATCTCTTAGCCAAGAACTGCACAATACACCAAGATAGAATGCACCTCCTGATGTTGATTTTCTGTCATCTGTTGATTCGGCCCAATCCGCATCTGTGTAACCCAATAAGACTAATTGAGATTTTTCATTATACATCAGACTGAAATCCATGGTTCCATTGATATAACGAAGTATTCTTTTTACTGCGGTCATGTGGCTTTCCTTGGGATTACATTAATATCTCACTGATTCGCATGTGGCAAAAACAATGCCAGGCCTTGTTGCAGTCAAGTACATAAAGCTCCCAATAATTTTCCTGTATTCTATGATATTAACTGCCTTTCCATCCTCTTATTTAGATAGTTTCGTCCGGGTATAATCTAGAGTCTTTATTTCCTTTGAATTTTCCATTACAAACCTTTTTAGAACCTCCTTGGCATATTTGGATTGAGAAATGAACGTTCTATTCCTTCTTTGTGTCAGCTGTTGACTATGGAAAAATATTAGCTCTCTAATCATTGACTTTTCAAGCTCATTTTTCATGAATTCGTAAAACTGTCTGCACTGAGCTTCATCTAATCCGCCAAATATTTTGTCATCGACATAAACCCACACAATAATCCTTTGATTACTATATTTTCGAAAATAGAGATTGTAATCAACTCCCCCACGCTGAAAACCAAGCTTCTTAAAGTACTGATCAAGCCTTGAGTACCATGCTATTGGTGCTTATTTCAGCACATAAAAATCCTTCTTCATCCTGCAAACTTTGTTCTCATCCTCATGAATGAAAAAAACATATGGATTCTCAATATACACCTCTTCTTCCAGAACCCCATTTAGAAATTCAGATTTGACGTCCATCTGGAACACTTTGAACATTCATTTCACTAATATGGTTAAAAATAATCTGATTGTCTCCAGCCTTGCAACTGGTGCAAATGTCTCATCAAGATAAATACCCTCTATTTGGGAGTATCCTTTTCACACAAGTCGTGCTTTGTTTCGAATCACTATACCATCCTCATTCATATTGTGGTGAAATACCCATTTAGTCAAAATGACGTTCTTATTTGCTGGCCACAAAATAATATCCCACGTATGATTCTTCTCAATCTGGTATAATTCTTCATTAATAGCCTAAACCCAGTACACATCTTTAGCTGCATCGGAAAAACTTTTCGGCTCCACCGGAGATAAAAATGATGTTTGTTGTGATGATTTCATTCTTCGAGTCTGAACTGGAGCTATCTGATCACCAATGATATTTGTCCTATCATTTTAAGCTCGAATATTTGGCTTCTTAGAAGATTGATATTTTGTTTACTCTTGCTCATCATCGGTATCTTCTTATGATTCATCATCTTCCACTTCTAATCCCCATGTGTTGCTTACCTCCTCATCACTTTCATTCAGAAACTATTCACTGGGTCATCAAGTATTCTGTTCATTTTCAACTATAATGACATCATTGCTTTCAGCAATTTTTCCCAGCCTTTTTTGAAGCATTTATATGCTTTTATTTTCCGTGAGTATCTAGGGAATATCCCCTCATCTCCTCATGACTCAAATTTCCTCTGATTTTCTTTGTTTAGAATGGAGCACTTACTTCCAAATATTCGAAAGTATTTCAAAGTTGGATTTATTCCGTACCACATTTCATACAGAGTCTTTCCTTCATTTGGACAGAATAGAGATCTATTCAAAATATAGACTGATGTCAAAACATATTCCTTCCATAATTTCTCTGGTAGGCCCTTTTCAATAAGCATCATTCTGGCCATGTTTTTGATGATCCAATTTCTCCTTTTAACCACTCCATTCTGTGGTAGAGTTCTCACTGATGAAATGTGATGCCTTATCCCATGTTTCTCAAGATAGTCTTCAACATGACTATTTGTTAATTATATACCATTATTAGTACGAAACATCAGAATTTTCTACCAAAGCATCCTTTATGATTCCCTCTTATACAACTTTATGCAACTAAAAACCTCGGTCTTATGGGTAATGACAAATACCCAGGCCAGTCTACTATAATCATCAATGAAAAAGACGTAGTACCTTTTCACATTTATAGCTCGTGGTGAGATAGGTCCACATACATCAACATGCACCAATTTGAACACTCTTGTTGATTTCTATTCCTTTGGCCTATATGTATTTCTAATGATCTTCCCTTGATGGAAAGCATCACATGTATGAGTGCGATCACGTGATAGTTTGGGAAGGTCTCTATCAGCATCACTCATTACCAGTTCTTCCATGGATGGTTTTCATAGATGACCAAGTTGCTTATGCCACAACTAGTTTTCTTCTTCACTGGATAAAAGGCACGTATCTTCTTCCCCACTTACAAGGTAAAGATTTCACTTTGTCATTTTTCCCTCTAGAACTACTGATCCATCATTTCCATTCACAACACACCTTCTCTTAGTAAATTAGATAGAGTTCCCAAAGTCACATAGTTGAATGATACTGAGCAACTTATGACTAATACCCTCTACTACAAAGATATCATCACGTCTCATCTCTTTCCCCCAAACTCTGCGTTTCCTGAGCCAACAATCTTCTCGCCTTCATCATTTCCAAATTTGACAACTCCATCTTTGTCATATTTTATTCCTGTAATAAGATCCTTATTTCATTTCATATGAGATGTGCAACCACTATCTAGGATCCACCCACCAGAGCGATCTGATTCCTTAAGGGCGATTTCTGCCACCATAGACTTCTCATTCATCTTATTATTGGTCTATATTTTTTCCTTCACACATGGCATGAATTGAGAATTATATTCTTTCTCAGAGTATGATGGACTAGCATCATCTGGAAAAGCCTCAAATCTATTCTTCATTTTTAAATCACCTGTTGGTTTATTTTTCTACTTATTGCAAACATTTTGATTTTTCTTTGGAACATTCCTCTGTATGGTAGAAGTGCAGTACCTAGCCATGTGAACAAATCCTCCGCACCAAAAATGGTGTCCTTCGAAATATGTTCTGGAAAACTATTCTCTTTTTGGCTGCCACCTCTATTCTTGTTCCCTTCAATATCTCTTGGCTATGGAACCCACATACTATGAATGTACCATATTTCCACAACAATAACACCTGAAATAAGGTGCATTCCTTCATGTTACTTATATGCTCTGAGTTTCCCTTTGGATCTTTGAATATTATGATTCTATTTTCTGCCCATCTAAACCTTAAATCTCAAAGTGGATACTTGTGGTCTGACATCCATAATTACAGTTTTTTTGTTTTTGATCAAGCCCTAATTCAGCCTTGGCATCTGTGCTCAATTGCAGCTTTATTCCTGATGAACTACTAGCCTCCTCTTTCAACTTTTCTATCTTCTGAATAGCCTTCTTTTCAGATATCACATTGGTGGTCAAGATTTTTTCTTGATGCTTCATTTTTCGTCACGTAATGACAACTTCTTCTTCAAGTTCCTCGATACACTTGACTTGATATTTCACTTTTCTATTCAAGCCATCGATCTCCCTTTTTTGTTCTTCAATTTTGAGCTTATACTCATGAACTGATTATGAGTTATCTGGTGTTGATAACATGAGTTTCTCAATTTCATTGATCAACTAAGACTTCTCATCTTCCAACTACTTTATATAGATTTTGGCATCATGAACAAATTTGTTAGCATTCTTTGTTTTGGCTCTCCAAACATCTATCTTTTCAAGAGAATCCTCTAACTCAGCTTGCATGTCAACTCTTCCCTCAACTTCTTCTTCTTCACCATCTCCTTCGGTTTTGTTCTTATCTTGAGAACTACCGTCGACTGCCACTAAAGAATTTTCATCATGATATTTTCAATTTTCAATCTCCTCTACCTCTTCAACCTCAGACTCACTTGAACTATCAATTTCTTGTCAAAGAAGATTCTTCTTCTTGAAGAAATTTCTCTTGAACTGCTTCATCCCTTTCACATAGGCTGAAGATATCTTCTTGGGAATTTCAACATCATCTTCATCAGTTTCTTCTTGATTTTTTTGGGGCACCTTTTCGCAAGATGTCCAACCATTCCACCTCAAAAACAAGCAAGTGGAAGCTTCCCTTTATACGTTCCTTTTCCTCTTTGAAGGTTTGAGGAGAGGAATGACATCAACTCATCTTTATCTTCTTCTTCCTAAGAGTCTTCAATGGTGAGAAACTTCATGGCCTTAAATTCCACCTCCTTTGATTTCCACTTTTCCATAGCATCATTTTCATCATTCCTCATTTCATATGAAACCAGGGTACTATGAAGGTTATCCAACGTCTGCTCTTTTGGGTCTTTATCTTCCAAGACTGAGACTATGGGATTAAATCGAGGTGGAAGTTTCCTCTAGATACACATCACAAGATTTATATCTTCGATTACTTCTCCAATACCCCGCATGTCTTCCACAACAACATTTACCTTGTTGAAAAATGCATCAACAGATTCATTCGGGCTCATTCTCAGATCTTCATATTTGTTCCATAGAACATGCAGTTTTCCCTCTCAGACTTTTGTATCCCCTTCATATATGTTCAAAATATTTTCCCACATAGCATGTGACATTTTACATGACATCACCTTCGTATAGATATCATTTTAAAGGGCTCAACCTAAAAATTAATACCGTTTGCGTCAACATCTTGATCACTTATTTTGGTTTATAATAATGCTTCATTGTTGATGTTAGCTGAGATACCATGCATAGCTGCTAAAAACACATCCATTCCCAAAGATCGGAAATAGTGTTGCATTCGAATCTTCCATATCTAAAAATTACATCCATTAATGATCAGAATCCCGTTTTGATTAGTGACCTCCATTGAGAGAATAACAAATATCAACCTTTATCTCTGATACAAATTGTTAGGTCCACAAGGGTAAATACCCTGAGGGGGGGGGGGGGTGAATCAGGGTATGACTAATTTAAAATTAAATCCCGTTCTAATCTTGTTTCGCTGTTAAGAAAAACTCTATTCTCTCACATTCCCGTTGCACAATATAAACAGAATGTAAAGCATGCACAATACACATCAATTTTTACTTGGTTCACCCTCACTAGGCTACGTCCAAGGAGCATACACCTGCAATGTGATGATGTACCAAATCCACTATAAGCACACTGCTTTATACAGGGTTTGGGATAGATCACTTCTATTCCCAGGCTCACTGCCTTTAGAAAGTTTAGGGTCAGCTCATTGCTTTCCCAAGGGTCACTCCCTATTTCTCTCTCACTGGCTCACTGTTGGTGGAGAGGATCACCTTCTTCCTCTTCCTTTGCTCGCTGATCTGGAAAGGATCCACTCATAGTTTATAGACCTGTAGTTCTTTTTTTATCACTAATGAATGCATCCTCTATTGTATGTAGATGCTCTGTTGAAGTCCAACTTTCATCTATAGATGAATCTCTCTTTTCACCAAAGGTATCAGGAAATCTTCCAGCTTCCACACAGCCCTGAATCACTTCTAGGAATCAACCTTACTTGGCACACTTCTCTGTGATGACACGCAAGTCTCGGCACGTAAGTTAATAATTGGCACGCAATTCCTCATCAACCACTTGCATGACACAAACTTCTGCAACTTCAATCTTGCGTGACACACAACCTTTTACACCCAATACAATATTGGCGCGCAACCAACAAAATTCACGCTTCTTCAAAATTTGGCACGCAAGTGTCACCAAACTACTTGCACGATTCCTTCTTCCTCAGCTCAAAATTTGCGCGACTCACTTCCTTTCTCTCCCAAACGACCTTAGGCGCACAACTATAACTTGACACGCAACTTGTACCTGCACAACCACATACCACTTGCGCGACCACCAGACCTACACGACGAGAGCTCTGATTTTTCCTAGTGTTGAACTCTTCACCGAATAAAGAGGGGTCTATCTGTATTTATAGGCATTTGGACACCCTGCGCGATGGCGCGCAAGTCTCCCCTCGGCACGCAAGTTTTGGCACGCATGTCTCCTACCGCGCAAACCACTTGCGCGACCAACTCCAAAACTTGCGAAACCCTTATACATTTTCCATATATTGATGCTTTGATCTAGAAACAAATATTGCACACAAGTTTCCTCTCCTTAATGTAAACGACAAACAAGTCCCTTTTACAAAAACCACTTTTCTCCATTTGTGAATTTTCAGGCCCAAAATTTTGGTAAACACTGGAAAACAACGCCACTTTGTATCTGCTCTTTTCGTACCGCCTCCAGATCATCAATTCCTTTTTCAATGTTCTTGAATAAAACATGGATAGTTAACCATATACCTTGATATCTACATAACTCCATGAAATCCCCTTTATCAAAAAATTTGTATGTCATGGTTTGCTTTGTCAACAATCACAACACATATGTCCAATTTGTCAACAACCACGATCACCTCAAAAAATGTTTCAATGATACCTTGAGGGATTTTTTCCCAACAAAAATGAAGATAATAAAAATATAATTAAACAAGTATTGATTTAAAATGTTTTTAATTAAGTAATTAAATAATTTAATTTCACTGTTTATGACATTAATTGTATGTGAGGAATGATTTTGGAACATAAGGTAAGAGATTTATTTAAACCGCCCATTTCATTAGGTTATGAAATTTCCCTTTCTAACTTTTATATATTTTCAATTTTATGTTATATAATAATTCTGAATTTTGTGTATATTAATATTACATATATAAAAATATTATTATCCATTTAATTTATGGGGGTAATACATAATCGATGTCAATTTATCAAATGAAACTCATTTACTTCCATGGGTAATTTTTATGTTTACGTCTTAAGATTGATTTAATTTATGGAACACATAACAATGTACTATTTATGGTGGGTGCACTCAAATATAACTATAATGAATTGGTTTTTTTTTCTCATGAGATTTCATATATATTATTAGGGATAAAAACATCTTCGTTATGGGAATATGTCCACAATGTGATGTTGTCTTTATAGTTATCCTATACTTATTTTTTTCAATTTATTTATTGCTTCCAAATTTCTACGTTTTAGTGATCTTATGATACAATGTTATTTATTTTACACTCCCATATTATTTTTCTTAATCCATCTCTTTTATGATATCATGTCATTCAATTTGAATTACTTATTATTCATCATTAAAATGTGTGTTCCCTTACATGGATTTAAATATCACCCTTTTATTTTATGTATTCCTCAGGTTATCCTATACAGTTGTAGGTGATTAATGAGATTTAGGTTCTCATTATGGGAATTAATGAAACAGAGTTTTATTTTAGATTCATATTGTAGTTTTATATACATTTTCTCTCAAATACACTATTACTTTTGAACATTGTCTTGTATTTAATGAATATTTACATTAAAATAATTTAATAATATGTATAAAAGTCTTTTTTATATATAATTAAACTAACTTTATGTTTAATTTATCATCTATATCTCCCTTTTTTACCCCTTCAAGGCATTTGAGCTCATTTTTTATTATGTTTTATTTTTCCTAGGTCATGAATAATGGTTTTAAGTAAGGTATGTATAAGAAGAGTTCTATGTGGGATAATCATTATGAGATATGTTGATCATTCACAAAATAAGAATATTTCATATCTACTCTTTAATAAAACTAAAAATTTACGATCCTTAGGAGTGTATTTGTAAAATATAATGAATATTTATCTTTTATGATATAATATATATGTATAAACAGGGTAGGTCACTATAATTTTTAGTTATTTAGATGTCCAATAATGTGAAATTAAAATAGGTATTCATTTTTTCATGATTTTTAACATTCTATTAAATATGTTTTATAACACTATCCTCATATTAACATTTTTTATTTTTAACCATTATATTATGACAATTTGTAGTTCATAGATTGATTTTAACAAATGTAGAGACTAAGGAGGTGTTGAAACCCTGGGGGGGGGGCTGAATCAGTGGTGACATTTTAAAATTTCACGTTCATTTGAAATTAACCTATGATGACTAGTTATGATCTAATCAACTATTAAAATTAATCATTATTAAATTAATTAATCAAATGAATAAATATCATAGGGGCAAAATATTATTACATGGTTCGACATCAAAGTGAGCCTACTCTTTACTATGATTATTTAGATTCCCCAATAACAAATTATAATAAGTTACACTATACAATATTTAATAATATATAGTCACACTATGCTTTCTAGAATCCCATTTGAACAAAAACATCATAGTCTATGATAAAAAAAATTATTCAAATAAAAGAATAAATATTACTTATGAATGTTTGTTTCCCCTATAACTATTAATAATATATTTATTTTTAATAATTCAAGATGATTTAATAGAATGTGCTAACATATTCAATAATCTAGAAAATAAATAATCAAAATCAATAGGCTCACTATCTTCTACTAATATTTAATATTGTGAAAAATATTTCACAACTCAATTTCAATTCATACAATCATTACATAGGTTTCTAAAATGAGTATAACGTATAAAATTATAATTTTTTATTTTTTATTCTTCATAAAATTACATTTACCATCTCTCTTATTTATACAAAATTCTATCAAACTCTACTATTCAAATATATTCCTTGAGTATTTTTAATGCATGTACTATTTAGTAATGATGTGAATGTGAATGAAAAAGTTTTTCTATTTTATTTTCACTATTTTTATATTGTTAGAAAAAGAAAAACATACTCAAGTATACTCCTCATCTTCTTCAATTTTATAAAAAAATCTATAATTTTTAACTCATGAAAATAGAAATAATTATGCAGTTTCAAAGTTGTATTCTTCACAAAATCCTGAGGGCTTTGTAAGTGTTCACTATACTTACATAATTGGTACATGTATACAATGTTTCAAAGGTCATTCCTGAAAGAATTATCATGTGATATCTTTGTTCCTTCACAAAATAAAGATCATGTGAGATATTTTTCTACATATGATCTATCTTATTATTCACATATCTTCTTCACATGAATGATTCATGTATAGAAGTAAAGCTTCATGATTCCAAGGAGGCTCATGGGACCCCAATTCTCTATCATAATGATAAGAGTGTGGACTCCTTATTCTTTTCATGACCTAGAGGGCTACATAGATGTTATTCATTCTTAGAAAAAAATTAGAACTCTCAAAGTTGAATATAAGACTTATAACACCTTATCTTTCCCACTGAATTTATTAATGAGGATCCTCCATCTTAGCACTAGCTTTAATGATGATTTAATAACTTCTTCAATTATCCAAAGGTGTTGGAAAGTCTCAATGAATATGAATAGAAAACCTAATATATTTTTCAAACACAAGAGACACTAAATATTATGGTGCCTTTTGAAATCATAATTTTCTTCACTTGATCAAGTTTTTCATTCGTTGTGGAATTCTCACATTATTTTGAAATATTGTGAATGCTAATCCATAATCCCAAAATCATCCTTTAATGAATCATTGGAAACCTGGTAATATAATCTTTAATGATTCACATAACCAAGGATATCTGTGGTGGGACCTTTTGATATTCATTTTTCTTCATGAAATGACTCAGAGATACATGATCACCTAACACTGAAGTCTTCACATAACATAGCCTATTCATACAACTCCTAAATAGAACTTTATCATTCTGTATTAATTATAAATTCATACATTTTGAAATGGAAATAATTCAAATATATTCATGCATGAAAGACAATGATTTCATGCATAGATTTTTTATGATCGACCATGTATCATTCTCTTGGTTTGATCACTATAGATACCCAGAATGGGGTTTTCTCAAGATCACATGTAGGCTTGAGGAAGAATATGATTTCATGGAATCAACTAGTTAACAAGTTAAGTTATGTATGTATAATACATGATAGAGAAATAGAAATTCACATGTCACATTTCTTGAATCAATTTTTAAAATGGATTCCCTGTTCTTAATAATAGATGTTCTAATTTAAACCACTAGTATTGGTGGAAAGGTCAGCACCCAAACACACTTTAAACACACCCATCATGGGCCACACTACCCCATTGGATAGTCCACCTGATAAATCACCTATATTCCCTATATGTATGTTAGTCCCCCATGTGATCCATATGGGGCCTAGGTAATCCCTCATTCTCGCCTATTGGAATGTATTTCTAGGTTGTTTTACATCGCTTGTGGTGTACCTAGGTCACACATGTGTAGTTGAGGTGGGTCATTATTCGGATATAATTGGCTTATTTTTTTTGTAATCTCCTTTAAATTTACTAATTCAAAATATTCATCATATAGTTCCATTAAATTATAAATTATTTTTATATTTTTGAATTTAGTCATAAATTCAAAAAAAAAAAAATACAAACCGTCATCACTTTATCTATAGAATATACTGTGTAATCTCGTAATGAAATTATCACATGTATTTTAAATTAAAACAAGTTTAGGAATCATAAAAATTAATTTTAAAACTAATTTATGAAATCATCAAAAAATCCCATTGTTATCTAGAGAGTGGTTTCATTACACTTCTCTAACAAATTTGAAGAGGTAAGGCTTACACATAAGGGTCTCTTCGAAGAGGTTTTCAGTTTCTCCATCAAAATTATTTTTCATTTTAATAATTATATTATTAATTCAATGTAATTAGAAAAGGGTTTCCCTTATTAACATTGTTTTTTTAATTATTTGGGTTTGAATCTAATATTTGACAAGATATTGGGTCTTATTTATCAATATAATTTTTATGAAAATTGTGTCTGTAATGATTTTTTCACCAATTGAAGTCCAATTTATTAGTGATATATGTATTTTTTAGAATCTTATAATTATTATTTTGAATCTATAAATAAATTTAAATTCATATAAAATGTGATAAATTAATTTTTTTCATAAAAATTAAGTAACTTTTTTGATGAACAATTAGAATGTGAGGTTGTGTTTGAATGAATCATGATTGAAAAACCTAAATGTGAAAATCCAATCAGTTGAGGATGGAATATTTGGGTTTAAATATTATCTCATCACATAATTAGTACAACATGGTATTGTTAAAATTTTCATAAAATTTTCGAATCAGCATAAGTTGTAATGGGAATGATTACAAATATAGTGGTCCATGATTTGATGTTCTAGAGTCAATATAGAGTTCAAACTCATTTATTTTTAGGGTAGTGATAATGTTAATACTATTTATGGGTTGAAATGGTTTAGGGAACATAAATATGTTTATTTTAATATATCTAATAATGATAAAAATTAATTTAAGTGGTGGGTTAGTTCATTTACACTATTAAATAAATTTCATATAAAGAAACTCTTCTTATTAAACCATTTTTAAGTTATAATGTTGAAATCAATATTTCCACTCAAAATTTGGTATTTTTTTACATTTCACTTTTCAATAATACTCACCTACAATTTTATTTAACATTTTATTAATTTTTCCTTATGTACTATTAAATAATATAATACTTCCTTAATCCAATTTCACCTCTTGAGAATGTCTTAAGTAAAACTATATGATGCACTTCAAGAAAAAATCAAAAAAATCATTTGAGAGATCCAATGAAAGATATAATCACCCATTTCAAATTCAATAGATTCATTGATGATAATATTTATTAAAAAAGGATGATTTGTATTTTTGATACATTCCACTGGAATTGGATAGTTAGTCATGAATTTTGTCCTCTAGTCTTCTCATTATTGGAAAAAATATGTCTCTTAAATAGTGAATCACATTGGGGAACATAAAATTTCATCGATTCTTCTGCATGCAATTTTTAGTGGGTGATAATATTATGTTTATTAGTTGTCAATGAATTTTAAAGTGTTTTTAATTACTTATATATATACATATATTATTTTTATATGGGGAATGATTTAATATTTCAACAACTATCTCATCTCACTCTTTGGGTAAAATGTTTTAGATTCTGGAGTTGCTGTAGGACTAGATTAAGGATGGAAGGGAACATGTCTTGAGGTATTGTTCAATGAATCAATAAAATTTCCAATTTATTTTATATTTATACCTTTTACCTTTTTTATAGATATGATGATATTTCAATATTTTTTATGATTGTATATATAAATAATAAAACATCTTGATAAGGTGATTCCAATAGTGTATAGGAATCAATCACAGAATTGATGGATCAATAAAAATAATATAATGAAGGTGCCAACTGAAATCACTGCCCTTTATGTTTAGTAGTCAATAATGGATAAATTTTGAAAAATGGGAACCATTAAAAAAGGATTTAGAGAACCCCCTCTATTTAGGAAAAAATTAGAGGTTTTCTTCTAAGGATGATGCCATTAGATTGAGGGTTAAAAATGGGTATTATAAAAGGTATAAAATGACTACCTTAATTGAAAATATAATGTAAAAAACACATTAAAATTTTATATCCTCTAATTAAAAATAATATTTCCCTAATGAAAATTACAATTTTTAAAATCAATGTAATAATATGTTTTCCCAATATGACACTCCATTATTAAGATATTTACATTTTCAAATCATTAGTGACAAACTATAATGAATTAATTAAAAAAATTAAAAGATACTCATTCAAAATAATATGGGTCCAATTTTGATAAATGTTTGATTCTAGGAATTTAACAAAATTGAAATGGGTTCGTAATAATTAATAGAAGTTAAGTTATTAGAAAATAAAAATGTACAATGACATGCTTTTAATAGGCCTAGGAGGACAATAAATTTACAATTTCCCCATCATCAAATGGCATTAAATATAAAAAAATAGGAACATAATTTAGAAAATATAACCATCAATGAATCAAATACAATTGAATACTATGCTAAAATTTGAACCAAGTCTATGTTATTATAATAATAATTCCTCCGTCAAAACAAATTCCCCAAATTTAATCTTTTCATCCTATAAAAAATATATAGAATAAAATTCACTAAATCCACATTCGCTTACATTTTTTCTTTAAAAAACTCATATAGAGTGAACTAAATACCAATAACATCACTGAAAAATTTCCTAACTCACAAAATTATATAGTTTAATAAACTTGAAATTCCTTTTATTCTTCTAACCTATATCATGAAACAATAAAGAATCATTTTAAATTCTAAAACATTAAATCTACATTGATATATCTTAACATAAGTGTCACATCTATCCATTATTATGGAAATCACAATTAGTTGGCTATTTATTCAATATCCTTTATTCAATAAATCTTTGATAGGATTAAAAATCACTATTATATAAGAAATAAAATGTCAAAAACTGTAAAATTATTGGCCAAAATATTTTTGTTCAATATATTATAGAAAATTAATTACGAATATAACAACTATGGGGTTATATTTTAGTTTTATTATTTGAATAGAAGTAAAGAAACATATTTTAATATAAAAGAGTATTGACAATCCATAGTAATTGTTTCCATATTTAAGGGTGAAACAAGTCTCTTATCATTGATATTCAATCAATAATACCATTGAATGACTCAAACTCACTACTATAAAATACAACTTAGCTTATCCCACTGAGAACATTTTTAAAAAACTAAAAAATTAATATTCTACAAGGGTTACTCTTATTATAATAAGACGATAATTTTTCATACAACATAATTGGATCATAATGAAAATAATCACCTAATTATATAACTTTTATAATTATAATCTATAATCGAATTCAAAAATACAAATAACTTGGTTTGTCACACCCCATCATATCACATAAATATTAATTTGTCATCAAGGATATATAATTACACTCCCATTAGGTCCATCATTGTAAATCCTATTAATAATATATATAAACATTAATACATCAATACTACTTGATTAAATCATAATCCTTTTTTACATACTCAAGATTTTAAATTTAAACTTCCTTGTAAAATTTTACAATGCTCTACACTATTATGTATTTTTGTAAGGATGCATAATAAACGTACTTACCACATCATTTGGATCACCCATAACCCAAGATGGGGTTCATAACCACTGATGAATTGAGTATAATCTACCATCACTAACATCCACCAAATAAATTGTTTCACTATAAAATTTAAAATATAACATACAAATTCATAATTTATTAAAACATAATAGTAAAATTTACCATAGTTATATTTTGACAATATCATTTATGCCATACAATTTTATAAAAAAAGATTATAATATTTATTGATATTCACCATCAAGTGAAAATGGATACCCCATGATTTAAAAAATGTTATCATTTAATATCAAATTATTGTCAAAAAATCTCCCTCCTCCCTCTAACTAATATGATCCCCACAAATGAACCTCCTTTCCAGAAAAGTGAAATTACCAAGAACTTTAATCCACTAACCCCATTCACCACAACGAATCTTCTAATATTCACCTATTTATAAAAATTTCATATTGTCTAACTCATAATATAAATCACTAAAATAAACATGTTTTGTTTACCCCTTAAATGTACCACAAGCACATCATCCTTATTTTAATAAAACCCTTCAAAAAATATACTATTGAGGTGGTCTAGTTCTAAAAAACACATAATTACATAGCCTGTTTATAATTTCACCACATCTAACTACCAACCAAAATTGATAAGTAACCATTGATGACCCATACAACTAAATTTGAAGTGAACTATCTAGATCACCCTTGGATAAGAATAAATTTTCAACCATAGACCCCCAAATTTATTTATTTATTTCAAGAGACGATTTCCAACCTGAAAACTCCATCACTCCATACACATCTCCATCAAACATCAGTAATATCTATTGAATATTCCACTTAATCTCATAACTTACACATCATGAACACCCCATTTATACCATTATTATAATGTGATTGGAGCCATCACCCCTGATTCATTATTTTTACACTAAAACCATACCATATTTTAAGAACATGTCTCACTAAAATAAATAATATCTCATAGAAATACCCATTAGAATATTTTATAAAAAATAAAAGTCCTTGAAATATATCAAAATTTACTATTTCATTAAATTTTATTTTTTGTAACAATCATTAATATAAAGAAAATAAATATTTAATAGAGTATGGAACATATAAAAATGAATATAAATTTTCATAAGATTATAAGTACCTTTTGGTGTAAAATATCCTATTATATTATTTCCACCTCTCAATCATTCATTAAAACAATATCTATGGTCATCACCATAAAAACTACACCAGTCCCCATTGTAAGTCATAGTTGATAGTGACAACTGAATGAGAGACACTATCCATTCAACCACCTTAAAATTATTTCAGTTCATCTCATTCTAAAATGAAATAAACCACAAATAATATTCATCAGTTATTTTAACTCCACTATGATCATCATAACAACATAAAAATTTCATATATCTTCTAAGTAATGTTAGGATCTCTATAGGTGATATCACATAAACCCACATCCCGGGATCTGAAACCTATATTAAAAATATTAAAACCACAAAAAATCACATATCATACAATTTTCATTACAAAATAGTGAGTAAATGAATATATATAATAATATGAAATCGTCTTAGAAGCCTCCACTCCACCTTGGAGAAAATAATTCATTTCCAAAAACGGGAATTGTAACCAAAATATAAGCTCATAAATAAAATACATGTTTTAAAAATTTCCTTTTTCATCATAGTCGATAGCCTATCAAAATCATCACACCAAGGAAAAACATCCTCACACTAGAATCAATAAAAAAACAAGGTTAAAATAAACCTAGAATATTTAATATAATGATATAAAAAATCTATAATTTTCCATTATCCTTGTAGGAAAATTGATAACATTGAAAGAGCGAAATAGAAAAAATATGAACTCAAACTTGGGGAATAGATATAATGATACACACCATTAATGATTTTCTCAAATTTAGTATTAAGTATTTAGCATGTTAATATTATTTTTAGAGATGATTTTAGTTGTTTGAGATGAAATAAGGTGATGATAGGAGGGGAAGGAGTTGGATATAAATTGATTAATCCAGAAGAGTCCACCAGGTGCCCAGTGGTGTGGTACTGAGTACCTATTAAAAGCGTAATAGGCCAAGGTTTATTGGAACATCCACTAGGTGGTTTATAAACATTAATTGGGTGTCCATTGAGCCACCCAATGGATGGTGTGTTTTTTTAGTACCTTTGTGTGCCGCATGACTATTTTTTTAAATATGGGTAAATTATTCATTTCATGGTTACATGATTTTACCATTAATTTATAATTATATATTTTTATGGGTATTGGAAGAATTTTGATAGGGGATTGGATCCCTAAGATTTTCCCTTCATCTATTGGATTTAAGGATTGATTACTTTGTTATTCAGGATCATATTTATTAACCGTTTTGTCCTTTGATTCTTTCCTAGTATGTGTTTCATTAATATTTCCTTTTTTTATAAATGTGATGGTTTATTAGTCTCTATAAAATATAAAAAATATTCTTAAAATTTAATTTTTTTGGATTAACGAATCAATTTTTTATAGTTTCTATGGGTCCACAACTTATATGAATTAATTATATTCATTGATGTAGGAAACCTACTACTATCTCATGGTGTTTTCATGTTTTTTATATGAAATGAGTATTTATTTGGTTATACAATCACTATTTTTTATTGACATTATAATGGAACTTAATGTTTAAAAAATAATTTCTTATGAATTTATAAAGAGTAATTATGAACTAAAATGGTGTTTATGTTATTGAATTACGGTTAAGTATGATTTGATAAATAAATTGGTTGTTGAAATGAATAATTTAGTGCATGAGCCTAAAGATAATTATAATGTGTTGATTATATATGGGATTACATATTCTTCCATTTTTGAAGATTTAATATGTTGGATAGTAAAATTTTCATAAATTTAAATTTTTTTCCACTATAAACAATTTATCATTCAAAAGTTGTAGGTTCTTAACTAATAAGTGAAACAAGTAAATTCATTGAAATATAAAGGATCCAGAAAACTAAAATTAAGAAAATTTAATATTGAACATATTTTATTGATAATAATAGTGAATATAGAATAAATGTAATGTATTTACATTCAATAATCCACAATCACCTAAAAATGTATTAAAGGATATCATTGTGGTATTTTCTAAAAAAAATGAACGATTTAAATACTATATAGAATGATGATAAATACCGGAATCAAATGGATAAACTGGTTCAAGAATATAAACCACCTGAATCCAATGATTGGAAGATGTAAATCTTAACCAAGTACTTCTTTGATAATTTCAACAACAAGTCATATACCAAGAATTTTTTAATCGAATGATTGGTGAAACAAATAAATTTATATTAAACTTATTTGAAAAAAATAATAATACATATAATCTGAGGAATTATTTAATCATACATGTCGAAGCATAAGTTCATATCCCATAGATTTATTTAAAAATTTAATATTAAATGATAATAAATGTAATAGAGAAATATGAAGCTTTTATAATAAATTGTATATGTGGGAAAGCTCATATACCAAACTAGAACCTAATCTAAAAAAGATATAATATCACTAAGGTAGTGAATATCATTTGAAACTTCATGTTCGAACATATTTTCCACAAATCATGGGACTATTATTTAGATATTATTAGAATAAAAGATTTTCAAATAATATTTGAGTAATTTATTCAAAACTGTCACTTCTAATAAAATCTGAATCGCTATAACAGTCTTCCATTTCATTATAGTCTAGCTTAATTATTAATGTTACAAAAAACCTAGTTTGAGATACGAATGTTTGGAATTATTTTTTATAAGTTATTAATTTAAAATATATAATCTATAGACACTTAAAAAATATTAAAAACTACTTCAATTTAACAAAAGTAAATATAGTGTTTTTATGATTCATTAAAATACATGGACTTATAATACTTCTCACTTTAAAGAATGAATAAAAAATCTCCCAATAATCTCCCCAATTTTGATAATAAAAAAATCACAAAAATGTATATTTAAATAAATTAAGAGTAATAAAATTTATTGTTTTTCTAATAACAAAACTAGTTTTCTCCCCCTTATAATTTGGAATGTTATTTCAACAAACATATACACATTATAGATAACCTAAACACTCTCCCCTAGTTAAATATCTACTATCCCATTGATAAAATTAATAATTTACCATACTAAACACCTCCCCAGACATAAGCTTTATACCCCTGTATGATTCCCAAAAAATAAAAGAAAGAAGAATTATGTAGTAGTAAAAAGGATAATAGATAAAACTATTAGCATGAATAAGATTTTCAAAATACAAAATGTCTTGTCATAAAAGAATGAAACAAAATAATATAAATTCCATATGTAAAATAAATCAATTTACATATTAGAATAAAACATAGATTTATGGTTTCTATAAAAACCCTAGCCTTTTACATATATTATTAGATTGTTTTAAGTATAATTATCCAATAAATACAAATAAATGGTCATAAATTCTAGTGTCCCAGAAATATTATGTAAATAATTAGAAAAAATGAAAGTAAAATATTACATATTTTCAATAATGAGATCCTAATTTCACTTGAGACCCTAAAACTGTATGGGATAATCTTGGTAATACATAGACAAATGGATAAACTGAAATGCAGAGTAATGGAATAAATATGGGAATATAGTATAACACATGAGTTTGAAGGAATAACATGATAACATAAAATACATGGAACCTGAATAATCATATGTAATCATGAAATTTATAACTTGTAATCATATGATCATGGAAATATAGGAATATGGGGGCAATATACAACATGACATAAACATGAGTTAAGTCTAAATGTCAAGACTATATCACATGGTGGACAATGCCCCATAATGGTTTTGGTGCACTCTATAATTCATTACATGACATCTGATTAGACTGAAAATTAAACTTTTCATTGGAGAGATACATTTTAACTCCAAAAACAACATTTAAAAAAAATTGTTCCATAAAAATGATCAAACATAAGGAATAAACATAATGGTTACCCATGGAAAGAAATGGGTATCATAATCATATCATAAGGAATACCCAAAGGGTGTATCATAATGGTATCCATGAAAGAATGTATTTAATTTGTAAATTGACATTAATAAAAGAATATATTAATATATAAGTATAAATAATTTCTAAAGAAATTGAAAAAATGTAAAAAATTTTTTTAAGAAACTATATAAATGAGACACTTTTGGTCTATTTAAGGAAAATATTAATGAGTATTTTAAGGGGAAAAAAGAATATTTGTTTGTATGAAATAATAAATGAAAAAAGAATTTATTTCATGATAAATTTATAGTTTTTAGAAAAATAATGTTGGATTAATAAAAATTATGGAGTGTACTTGAAAATGGTTAAGAAATGGAGAAATTCCATTTAACCGGGATACCTAATCAGGAATAATTGAGAGGGTAACCTTAAAGACATGTATTTCCATATAACATAAGGTTATATAAATCAAGATATATAAATTTGGAACATATAAATGTAATTTATAAAAATTATTTATTAATAATTAATGAATTCACTATGGTAACGAGAGAGAAACCGTTACTTGGAAGAAAAAATAGTGGTCCGAAGAGATTTCTTACCTTATGTGTGAATGTGTTATGAAAGTAAATTTTATTTCCAATTTAATATAACTAGAATGATTAATAATTTAATTCATATCTAATAAAACGAATATTTTATTTATTATAATTTTATTAAGTTCATTTACTTTCATTTTGATGACTTATAGTGTTCAATCTCATTGTTCAAGGAGCATACATTTCTTGTTTTTATGATAGGTTGTCCTAATTTTACCTATGGGAGATATTGTAAAATTTAATAAAAACACTAGGTGTGTAATGATAAGGTAATAATAAAATTGTAAATATTTAAATGGTCAAATATATAATCATTATTTTCTAGAATGAGTATGATTTATTAGATAAATTGTTAAAGATAAATATTTAGTTATATTGGTGGTTTTTTCGATCATCACAATCTAGATCTATTTTATTATTCAATATATTGTATATAAAAATGTAATTGAACGTGAAAAATGTTATAATATATTTATTTAAATATTATTTGACCATAATAATGGTTTTATGACCATTCTTTGAAGGAGGTAACAGAAAAAAGAAAACTCTTCATCCACGATGGCGGTGAATCGACACCTCATAGATGATGTTTTCATTTTTATATTAAAATAAGGAGAGAATATAATTGATTATGTATATTCCATTAACATAGTATAATTATAGTATATTTATGATATTGGAGTTAGAATTTATCTTTGGAAAGTGGAGGACAGGATGAGGAAGAAGAAATAAAAAATTTAAAAGAGAAAGTTGAAGGATTTTACGTCTTGAATATTGTCTCTATGAGAACCTCCTTAAGGAACTTGGAATTTGTATTTGGTTTAGACTAGAAGATCCTGAACATAGGGAATAAAATTGGTATGTAAATTTGGTATAATATTGAAAATATTCATGTCTTATAATGTGTGAGAAGAAGCGGTGGCAAGGGGTGGTATTTATTGTGGGTAGAGAGGGGTGTTTTTGGAAATGCTATTCAATTGTTTATTATTTTGAATAAAGCCTATCAATATTGTTTATACTTATCACCAAATACAAAAAATAATGAATTATAGTTCTAGATAATGGTTTTTAAATCATCCCTACATCAAGCGTGACTAAAAAAATTGTGTATTTTTTAAATACCATAAATTACTGTATTTCACTATTGACCCAAAATTCAAGTATTTTTAAAAAATATAAAATAAAAACATTACCAATTAATATTTCAAAAATGGAATCCATTTTATGAAAATAATTCTCTAAATCTGATAAGTTTAATTTTAAATAAAATAATCATTTATTCGAAAAATATGAATTTTAAAATTATAACATATTTTATGAAACATTGAAAAATTAATCTAGGTATCTTAAAATTGAATTATAGTTATCATAAAAAAAATTAATTTTTGCATCTATATAATGAAAATACGTTTTCTTTTAAATAATATATAAGTGAAAAAAATTAAATAATCATTTTTGTTTCAAAAAAATACCGATACATAATTTATTATTTTTAAAACATTAATTTTCTTATTTTATGATATAAATATACCATATTTTCATTTATAAAATACATAAATTTTGTTTATATTTTTATAGGTGAGGTTACTATTCTAAGGTATCGATTACAATTCTTAACAGTCACATTATTATTCCCACAACTAGGTTACTATTGAAATGGTATAATATCTAACGTTCATAGGGGTTTAAAACTCTCTATAAATACAACATATTCAGTTCATCAGTCACTTTTAATACCTCCCAAGGTTATATAGACTTTAATATATATTTTTTATAATTTATTATTATTATTATGATTACTTTCTACGAATATTTTTTTAGTACAATCATTCTAATGAATCGAGGATATCAAAAAGTTCATATTCTTATTATTTTATTTTATATTTATTTTACCAATGTAATATTTGGCTTTATTATTGGTTGTTTTTATGAATATGGTATAATTACTCATTTAATAGAATAATATTTTTGGTTTCTATATGTTATTTTATATATTTATACTTCATTTCATAATTATAAGAAGGTAAATTACATTTATAAAATTCTAGGACATTATATTCTATCCCCATAATGAAATTTCCCCCTAAAAAACTAATTCTACAAACTGAGGTGAAAATAAGTGAGGGTACTTCTCCTTCAACATATCCTCTACTTCCCATGTGTCTTCATTTTATTAATGGTTCCACTATAGTACATTTACCATGTGATATGTCTTGTTGCATATAACTTTTTCTCTATGGTCCACAATCATCACTAGTTTCTCCTCATAAGAGCGGTAATTTTCCTACTATATCACCTATGAATTAAATACATGTGTGAGTTCTGGAAGGTACTTCCTCAAAATGGAAACATAAAATACATATTTTAATTGAGACTTGCTTGGTTTAAGTCATAGTCAATGGGCCACAAATCTAAAAAAATCAATAATCTCGAAGGGGATGATATACCTTGGACATAGCATTCCTTTAATCCTAAATCTCATGACTCCCTTCTTTGGGGATATTTGGAGGAATACATTTTCTCCAATATCAAACACTAGTTACCATCAATGATTATTTTCATATCCCCTCTACCGACTTTGGGCTACTATGATGTGCTTTAGAATAGTTTTCACTTCATCTACCATTTCGTTGACCCTTTTAGGCCCCTATTGCTTACATTCACTGAATTCAACCCATATTGTCATTATTTTGAATCTTTTACCATAAATGAATTAATATTGATTAATTTGGATTCTTGAGTAGAAACTAATGTTTTAAGATAAATAGACCTATTGTAGATGTTAATCCCATCCTTCCATGAATTATGTAGAACATGCTCTCAACATGTCTTCAAATTTCGGACACGTTTTCTCAAATTGGATAGCGGTTTGAGGATGATAAGACATACTAAAACTCAACTATGTATTTAGATCATGTTGGAATGTTTTTCAGACCAAGGTTGTAAATCATGGATCACATTTATATATAATTGATAATGGTACTCCATGCAGCCTCACTACTTCTCTGATGTATATTCATGAATTTTGGCCAACTGAGAAGTATTCTTGAATTGTGATAAAGTGATATTTTTTTGAAAAATGATCTAAAATAACCCATATATCATTATTTTGAATGTTTGTTTTCAAATTTTCTAAGAAAATGTCTATGGGAATGTTTTCCCATTTCCATGTAGGTACCTGTAATTGATGCATCATACCCTTAAAACGTTTCCTTTTATACTTCACTTTTTGACATACCGGGGAAATTGATATATATCCAATGATCTCCTAAATCATATTATGTAACTAATAACACTATTGGAGATCTCAATCCATCTTATTTCTCCATGGGTGGATAGAGAAGGGTGAGGAATGTGCGTCTTTCAGAAGCCCTTTCATTATCTCTAGATTGGATGGTACACATAGCCAAAAACCATATCTTACAACTCCTTCCTCATAAATTATAAACTATAAGGATTTCCACTTTCATAGATAATCAACCTTATTCTAAATTTCCACATCATTTCTTTGAGAATCCATTATTTTCTTTATAAGAGATGGTTGAGAAATCATTTGTTATAGGAAATATGGTGTGCCTTCTTTTATGAACCCCATGTCCATCCTTTAAAAGGTTAAAAATATTGTATCCTTCTCAATTAAAATCATTGAGAGATAAACAATATCATTTCTACTTATAGAATCATCCAATTTAATTTCTTTAGTAGTATTGTTGTGTATTGATATGTCGCAATCATTGATGAGATCTAACAATCTTAGTTTAATCACAATAAGATAATTATGTGTGAATATATAAGTGAGAATCTTATTATCAGTATGCATCTCATACTTCTTCCCACAAAGATAAATACACCATATTTTTTAATGTGAACACAATAACTACCAACACTAGATCTTGTGTGGGGTAGTTTTTCTCATGAACATCCAACTTAATTGAGCATAGTCTATGACATTGTCATTTTGAATCAGTACACATCCTAATACGTTCTTTAAATAATAGTTGTATACCAAAAATAGTTCCTCACTTGTTTTTATTGTGATTACAATTGTAGTGATAACCCTCTTTTTCAACTCTTTGAATATGTATTTACATTCACTAGTCCAAAAAATCTTTACTCCCTTGGAAGTCATCTTGGTTGGTGGGTTTGACAACCATGAGAAGTTCTTCAGAAATATTCAATAATAACGATACAAGCCAAGGAACTATGGATATCTGTTATAGTTATTGGAAGGGGAGACTCCTTGATTGCCCTCATTTTAGAAGGGTCTATAGTTATTCCTTTTCCAATGATAACATACCACAATAATGATACTTCCTCCATCCAAAAATCACATTTACTATACTTTATATAGAATTTTCCCATTTCTAATTCATTATTACTGTGTTTAAATACCCTTCATGTCCCTCATTTAAATTGTAGTATATTATAATATAATCTATAAAGAGTACCAAAAAACATTCTAGGTAATATCTAAAGACTATATTAATTATTTCCATGAATATTTATGGGGAATTAAGGAGTACAAATGGAATCACTCTTAACTCATCGTTTCTTACCTCATTTGTCCATGCTAGGGGATATTTGTTCTTTATCCTGATTTTTTGAGCCACTGATAACCTTTTCAAAGGATAATTGGTCAATAAGTATTCTTGATAAAGAGTAATCACTCGTCCCATTGGGAAGAAATAAAACATATAAAACCATTTTACATATTATATTTTAATTCTTTGATATGTTCCTCCAACTCAATGGTTTTTATTATATAATGTTTCTTAAATATAGCCAAAGATCCATGAAAATTTTCAATTGAAAACTCAACCACTTAGTTTGGAGGATGTGATAGAAAAATATCTTGTGAAATACATTATTTAGAATGAATAAGTCTGCATTGATTTATTTCATTCATCTATGTCAAATATTCATTTCATATGGTACTGAATTGGATTTTACTATATGCAACACGGACCTGGCATGCATTACAAGAAACACTGAGTTTCTAGGATACTTCATTTTATTGTTATAAATATTTAACTAGGATAATTATAACATAGAAATTAAACATAGTAATATTAATAGTACTAAATAATCGTTATATATCATTTAAAATGATTTCACATAAATAAAAAATATTGATATGGAAATATATAATTTTTGGTAAAGTCTCTATATGTTTTTAAAAAATATTTTCTTAATGAATCTTCATTTTATATCATTCTATAAAAAATAGTAAAATTAATTTTTTAAACTAATTGAAATTGAATTTGTTAAAATAAACTTCAATTTTTTTATTTTAGATATTTGAAATAATCTTATAGTGAATTTTGGCGATTTCCAGAAGAAACATCATTTTTTATTGAATAGTAAAAATCACCGCAATCTATTTAAAAACATACTTTTGTTAAAATAATTATTAGTGTTAATTATATTCTAAAATTTTTATTAATATCAAAATAGATAAACTGAGAATATGTTAATCAAATTTATGTCATTGGAGTTATTTTTTATATTAAAATTAGATATAAAAACTTATTGATCATTTGATTGTTTTTTACATTCAAACCCCGATTTTTCACCACATCAACAAGATTAACAATAAACTTAATTTTCCCACCCATTTTATTCGAATATTAAAAATGGGAATACACAATTTTAATCAGCATTATATTTTTATTTTAATAGTACGAACATAATTTTTGACCCAAATATATTATTGAAACTGATTCAAATTGATCACAATGATTAAGGTAAGATTAATATTTATTAAGGACTAAACCTCAATATTAACAACCAAAATAACCAGAAAAATTGTCCAAAACCCATTGGATGACAATAATTAGACCATATAAACTCTTAGTTATTTTTTATGGGTTATTGGGATATTATTAAATGGAAGTTCCCTGTATACAAGGTTAAGTAAAAAAATTAAGAGAGGAAATTTCCTTACCTTTAACATTTATAAAACATTAAGATATGTGAAAAACATAAAATTTTAAGTTATATATATCCTTTTGAATGATAAATTGGTTTTCTTCATAATAAATTATTAATAAATTTTAGATATGGTTTAGTTACTTTAAATTATTATAGAAACAACAATGTGGATATATTGTAATTAATAATTAAAAAAAATAAATGATATTATAAATGTTAAAAGTTAACTGAATTGATTGAATTATTGTATTTAATTATTTTTTAAGATTAATATATAATTTTACACATCTTCAAACATAATTAATTTTAATTAAAATAATACTTTTATATTCTAAAATTAATATTAAATAAATAATTTCTAAATTGACATTATTGTTATTTTATAATAATTGATATTTTATTAAATAATATAAATATAGTAAAAAGAATATATCCTACCAATTTGTTTTAAATTTTTTTAAAAAAATTAAATACGTTATATTTATGGAAAAATTGATCTATAATAATTGACATACTTACACATAGATTGTAAACACATTATTATCACGGTCAGGGTTTAACTAGTGTTTTGTGCATCTCATGCACATGTTTTAAAATTAATTTCAAAAGCATATGAGATTTTTTTAAATTAGGTATCATATTTATAATTAATTAGATCTATATTATATAATAAATATAAAGTTATTTTTGTCTTAATTGTTAAAATAAATAAGTCAAAAAACTAGATGCCTTATTAAAAATCAAAATAATAAAATTGGGGAATTATAGAAGTTAATGAACCAAATTATTAAATAAACATATTGTTTTCGTGGTGTAGAATTTATTCGACCATAATTTCACCTCAACCCATTAATTTTTGATTTTGGAGGAACAAATAGGTAAAGTATACCTCCCATTATTGAATACCTTTTTGTATTTACAGGAGTTTCACTCCCCATCCAGAATAAATAGGAAAGAACTCTACCCGTTACTGAAAACTCTCAAGACACATTGGCTCATCCAAACTCTACCCAAATATTATTAAAACATCCCAAAATTCATCCTTGAATCCTAAATTGTTTAATTAAGCAATCCAATGATGACTTCTAGCACAAACCAAAAAGAAGTTACCCAATATATAGGTAATGTCTTCCCTCAAACTCTTTTCTTTTGTTTTTTAATCCACTCCCTAAAATATTCTTATTCCATGATTGTATAAAATAATTAAAGTAATATTATATTATGTTTTTATGATACCTTTTATTTTTAAACTTAGATAGAATTTAATCTAATGGATAAAAAACATATTTTTTACATGTACGACGAACTACTGCCTCACTAAATGATGATTGTTTATTTTTCTTTTACCACCTATCCTAGAAGAAATTATGATGGATAATCTATTTATATATTATATCTATTATATTTACTATATATTTATTCATATATAATCATTTTACATCACATTTATTAGTACATTCCTTTTTGTGTTAATACGATAACATCATTTGAGGATGTTTGGACTACCGCCCCTGAAAGTGATGTGATTTATTCGCACACTAGATGAAATTTATTAAAGATGGGCTGGTAAAATTATACGATATATATGAAATTTTAATTCTACTATAATGAAATTTTATACGTATATACATATATTTCATTTTACTTCTTTCTTTCAATAGGATAATAAAAATGGAAACATTGTTCACACATATGCACGACTTACGATCACCATGAATGGTGTATTCAATTTCATACTTCTATATTATATAGATAATTATAATAAAAATATAAATAATATAAATGATAATTATATCATGGTTTAAATTCTAGAATTATTATATAATTATACATACTGATGATATAACAAATTAAGGCACATGTGATGAACAAATCATATATTACTCGAAGTGAAACCTTTACATAGGATTGTTTACAAGAGGATAATATAAGATCATATACAGACCATATATTGTATTTTTTATAATAATATGGTTCAATAAAAGATATATAATTATATAAATATTTATTATTCCCGTGGTTTGAATGAGTACGACAGGAGTCAAGACACAAGGTAAGAGGATTTAATCTCACTTCCTATTTCTATGAGATACATGTTTTATTCACCATCCATTCCTTTTGTGTGGTGTGTATACTGTACTTGGATTTATTATTTGATTATTAGGATTAAAATTATTAGTATTTACATATCCATTATATGATATTCCTTTCATGGAGTTTATGTCTCAAAAGTTTCCAAATCAGTAAGATAGTTTTCTCTCAATTTACCATCTTTTATACACATACCATGTTATACACCTAAATTTTTTATATGAGGTTTACAAAATAGATTTTACATGTTATATCAAGAATAAAATTCATTTAATGATATTTTAAGGTTAATTTTATATCATTTTTTACATGGGTTGTATGGTTCAATGTTACCAAGTTATAAGAGTTTATTGTAACAATCTAATATGTTTTTGAGATTGTTAATGATTTTGATTCATTAATGAGATTTTATGTTCCAACTCTCAAGAAAAACATTGAGTTCACATATACTCTATTTAATCATGATATATCAATGTATTATTTCCATTTTCCACTCTTGGGTACTTAATATATTTTAGAAAATGGTTTTAAGATAATCTGGGTGTATTTATCTCCTCGATCAAAAATATTTTTTATTTTAAAAAATCCTATTTTTAAAAATATTTTCAAAAAAGTTTTCAAATGATCCTTGAGTATAATTTTCGAGGAAAAAATATTTTAATTTTTTTATGGTTTTCAAATATTTTATAATTTTTCAAATCAATTTTCAATGAAAACATTTTTTATAATTTTTTATGTTTCAAAAATAATTTTTTTGAAAAGAAATGATAGTTTACTCAAAAAAAATTTTTAAAATATCTTTCACAATTATTTCTCATATAAGATAACATTCATTGGTGATAAAAATTCCCTATGGGGAAATGATTAAATGCTTCCATTAATATAATTTCTTATAATGGTTTATGTATTTATGGAATGATGTTTATGAAACCTATTTCTCTTTCATTTGTTATATTCTTTTGAAAACTACTTCTTTTCACGGGTCATGTTTACGATGAGATGACTATCTTTTTACATAGGTTATGATATTATTACATGTTTATAACACCCATTAAATTTTGAGGGATGTGTTTTGAATATTTTTAGGATTTTTTGGAACATGTATTCATGATTTAATTCTGATATGGGTGGGACATATATCTCTCCTCAATTTTGTGGGTAAAGATTTATATCTCATGTGATAGACTAATATTGTATTGGGAGCCAAAAATGACTACTAAGATGACCATAAGAGTAAACCATGACTACAAAAATGTTATGAGGAGTAAACTCTGCTACTAATAAGGACATGGGAGTGAACCCATACTACTAATATCGTATTATAATCACTACATTTGATACTATTGAAATCATATTATAATTAAATTTTTTATTACCATGATTTGATTTCATGGATTATGTTCTTTATTTCTTTAAGATTCTTGACTTATAAACTGCCAAGATTTATTTAAGGATTCTGGTTTATGATCTATTAAATGAAGGGTATGATCTTCAATTTTCTAATCATGTTCTGATACCTTTATGCACATGATTGAAATTTATTTTCTCCCTTATTTACCATTACTAAACATATGAGCTCAAATATTTTTAAGTTTCCTTTCCCAGGTTATTAAGATATGTATTATGTTTTCTATGTCTAAGAAGAGTTATACTCCTAAAGAGACTATTGGGAGATAATTTAGAACATTTACGTTCCAATATTTATGTTTCTATGTTTCTAAAAAAACTAGAAAAATATGGTCATTTGGTGTATTTTTATATAATGTTTTATATATTCTTCAAAAGTGATGTAATGTCGATGTATATTTGTAGTATCCTGGAAATTTTGCAAAGGGAAAATCCAATTACCCTAAAACAAGTATGAGGACCGAACCAGTCCATGCACCAGCTCCCATCAATACTATGTGGATGGTTCGGTGAACCGCCCTCCCACAGACACTGTCGTTCGTGAAATGGGGCTGGAGCACCTATACGGGTGCGAACCAGGAAGACCACCAATGGAGGACAGGCCGGTCCACTGCTGTGAACCGTGCCCACCGGCCCATGCTGCGTGCACTGTCATTCGCAAAATGGAGGTGGAAGCCGTATGCGGCCGCGGACCTCGTCGTGCACAGAACAAAAGCGGAGAGGTGCATGTCTGTGAAGCAATTCCGCGAATCTCGCTTCCAAAAATAACCTGGTTGAAAGAGTCGCCCACGGGTGGGGATTCCTTAATGGGCTTGTGCAAAAAAGTTATGTATGCCCATCAATACAGCCTCTTCGTGACTATAAATATTCACTGTGGGGAACAAAAAGACAGGGAGGAAGGATGGGTGAAACCCCATGGGGAGACGCTGGAGAAATCACACCCAGCAGTAAAGTTCCGCGACCATCCACAAACCCCATATCGTCTGCGAATGCACTCTTCCGCATAGAGAAGAAAGAAAATCGTGGACCACATATGTCCATTTCCTTCGCGGATAGTCCCTCCGCAGTAATCGACTTCGTGGCCACCACCTCCACAGACCAGCATCATTCACAAAATAGAGGTTAGAACCCCTTCGCGGGCGTGAAGTAGGATGGGTGCCAGCCCCTTTACAGACGCCCTTTAAGGCCACCCCCTTCGCTGACCAGTGTCTTTCATGAAAGGGAGGCGAGAATCCCTCTACGGGCACGAAGTTGGATGGGCTCCAGCCCCTTTGCGGACGCCCTTCGTGGCCAGCCCTTAGCGGCCATTTCCTTCACACACATCCTAGGCGGCCAGCTTCTATGAGGCCCACCTCCTCCGTAGCCATCTCATTCGTGAACACCCATCGCGGATAGCCCCTCTTATGTGGGTAGCTCCTACACGACTCACTCCTACGTGGCTCACTCATTTGCAGACGCCCTTCACAGCCAGCCCATAGTATCCATTTCCTTCACGGACATCCTAGGCGGCCAGATTCTACGTGGCCCGCCTCCTCTGTGGCCATATCATCTGCAAACACCTTTCGCGGACAGCCCCTCCTATGCGGGTAGCTCATACGAGGCTCACTCTTACGTGTCTCACTCCTTTGCAGATTCCCTTCGCGGCCAGCCCTTAGCGGCCATTTCCTTCGTGGACATCCTAGGCGGCCAGCTTCTCCACGGCCTGCCTCCTCCACGACCATCTCATCCACGAACACCCTTCGCGGACAACCCCTCCTATTCGGCCAGCTCCTACGTGGCTCACTTCTACACATGTCACTCCTCCTCGGAAACCCTACACGACCACTCCCTCATGGCCAGCTCCTATGGAGCCTGCTCCATGCGGAAAACCCCATGTGGTCCGGGCAAGGACCATATCTTGGCACTGACCCCCATGAAAAATTGAGAGTCACACCGTGAACTTTTCGGGTCGGGTCAAAATTATTTTCTATTGTGCCCTTAAGATGCTCCAACATCCATCCTATAAATACCATGAGTCAAGCTACTCCTCATGAGACTCCTAAAATCCCATTACCTACCTCCCATGAAAGGTTCATCTAGAAAGGGCCTCCCTTGCGTAAGTCCCACACCAACCATTGCTAGGTATCTCTTACCTAGTCATCCGGACCACATGACGTTAAACTGTATGGCCACTGCCCTAACCACACAACACTAAATAGTATGGCCCTCATCCTATCCATATGAAATTAAACTATATGGAAATTGAACCCTCAACATGACTATAAACTGTATTCTACCCTATGTGCCAAACATAGGATGCCTCTTGCTCAAAACAAGAGATGCCTTGTGCTCCAAGCATAAGATTCCTAATGTCAAGATTACAGTGGAGTAATTTCAAGAGCGTTGGAATATATTCAAATATTCCATCACTCCCCCGCACACTTTGCGTGTCCTTCATTCGGATCTTAATACTCTTCCATATCTTAAGGGACCCCCTAAATGCCCAGTCCCATGCCGCATCAGCTCACCTACCATCCTGGGCCAACGCCCTAGAAGACTTTGGACAACAGTTCGAGTCAGGTCCTGTGTTTTGAACACAGTCAATAGTTGACCCTCATTTGTGTGTTCCCATTTCAGGATAACATGATATGGATGCTGTGTTTTGAACATGGTCAACATTTATCCTCCATCACCATTCCACCCTCATTGAGTTCTGAATGTCGGGCATGTAATTCACAATTTTCATCTCCCTTTGTTTGGAATGATTTTAATACCCTTGAAATTATCCCTCTTATTCACTTGAACATAGGTGAAAGCCTGAACCAAAAGTGGGTTGGGATTCCCTCAAGTCCATACATGAGGAAGACATTCTGGGCATCCGTCTTGAAGTAAGCCCCGACTTTCTGGGTTGCCCCACGCATAAGCCACATCGCACCTCCCACGAGTGCACCTTTCGTGACGTTATCGTATGGTCCCTGCTGTCTCTTGTTTCTCACACAGATCATGTCTCACGTAGGCTTAGAGTAAGAATCAACCATGACACCCTCTCATGGTCCGCCTCAGAGTGTAAGCCTCAAGGCCAACCATTCGAACTATAAGGACTTTGATTCTCGGCCTTGGGGATACGTAGGAAGCCTCCATGAGGTTTAAGACCAATCACCATCGGACCCCCTCAGGTCCACATTCACGTCAGTCCTCCGACATACCATACTAAATACGTGGACTTTTATTCCCTTATAGGGGGATATGTAGGAATCCTCCATGAGGTTCAATCCCAATCACCATCAGACCCCTGGGTCCACATTCATGTCAATCCTCCGACACCCCACCCAAACTATGTGGCTTCTGATTCCTCTTACGAGGATATATAGGAAGCACATACCCTGTGGTCAGCCCAAATTCTCAAGTCTCCATACGTCCCCCCTGGATGACAATAAACTTCAGAGTCCCTAGTTGTGAGGCTTTAAACCAGCATCGTCCCTATGAGTCCAAACTCCTCGGAGTCATTAATACAATGAGGGTTGGTAAACCTCAGGCCTAGATGATTCTGAATCCTTGTGTTCAGCTGACCATTACCAACTAAGAGAAATCCATGGATACTATGCTTGAGTATAAACCAAAGATTCTTAAACATATGAACACGTCTTAAATCTATAAGAGAGTCCCGGAACATGAAATAGTTTTCACCCCGAAAAGGGTGCGATGAGCCCGACTACCCATACTCTCAACCAATGTGAGTTCTTAAGAGTCGCTAGGAAAATCTCCCAGCGAATTCCTGCCTTTGGAAAGAATGTTCATGTACCATCGGATACGAAGCCATTGGGAATTTCGACATGATTTGAAACAATGTTAATATGGGGTTGTTACAGTTGGTATTAGAGAAAAGGTTTAGTTTAAAACATATATCTTGTATATGAAACATTTAATGAGATCCCTAGGTATAATTATTAGAATATGTAAATGGATATATCATAGGATAAGTATAAATATGATTCAATGTTTAGGAAAATGTCCTCAAATTTCTTGTAATGGATAGAGTGAGTGGTTTTCTAGAAATAAATTCATGTCATCATACTATAGTTATTTGTGGATCTAGAACATATGTACTTATGGGTAACAACTCCTATAATATGTACCAATATTGACTTGGGGTAATTTGGTACATGAGAATATGATTTACTGCACACTTGGTTTCACACTCCCGAGGGATATGCTTTGGGAATTCACAAAACACTTCACGAACCATAATGAAGGATTTAAATATAATTTGACTATTAATAACCTAGGATGAACCTAGGGGTCATATATTAAGGAAGGTTTCATGAGTTAGAAATCGTATATGTAATTATTTTCTTGACTAGGAGGTTTTATACTGTGATAAGTAATGGTTACTCTAATCTTATTATTTTACTCAATGACGGGAACTAGAAAGAATTGGATTAATGTTGAATGTGATGGATGATTTTTTAATGATATGTGATTTAGGAATATGACTGGAGTGAATGATTTTATTATGATTCCTAATAAATTTTCATGGAATATGATTAACAATGTGTACCTTAAACAACTCCCCAACTCCCCAGGGAAGTGAAAAAAAGATGTTCGCTGAGATTTCATGTAATGGAGACCATGGAGGAATGATGAATTGGTTTCTTTGGTGTCAATAATGTAGAAATAATTAATTAAGTGAATTTATTATAAGAAAAAGAACATGTTCTAACTCTGGTAAAGAAGGAAACATAGAATGTGACTTCAATAGAAAGATGAAGAGTTCAGTTAATGAAATAGATGAGAATATTGGCATCCCCACATACTCACCAAAGGTTATTGGTTTTATGAGTGGAATAAATGTTCATTATGTAACTAAATTTCACAAGAGGAATTATATTGTAGGGAATCAGCAAGGTGGTGTGAGTAATGGTTACATTTTAGATGATGAAAAGACTATGGAAGAAATGTGAAAGGAATGATGTCCTGTGTAATAGTATGAGGTCTTCGTGTTAATGGATTAAGGATTAAGAGGAATAATAAATGTTTTTACGTTTTTGGATTCATGAATCATGTTATATGAATGATGAAATATTTTTTTATTGTCAGGTTTACATTTTTTTGCTAATTATTTATAAGAATACGTTAAATGGATTCGATGTAATAGAAAAATGATTTAATAGAAAGGTAATGTCCATGGAAACCACGTGGGTAAAGGAAAGATAAATTTTAATATATTTCTTATGTTATTATAATGTTTTTGGGATAAATATATGTTTGATATATTTAAGTTGGATAGTACTGATTACCCCAAACTAATTAAGGATTTTTTAAAAGTAGTTTATTCAATCATGGATGAATTTTAATACTTCTTGGATTTATGTAATATATGCAAAAATATATGGAATATGGAAGCATGCAAGTTTTCCAAAAGTATATATGTTAATTCAGGTTATTACCATGTTTTAAGATAATATATGATGACAATATTCACATGTCTTTAATGTGACAACAAGGAGATAATTTTTGATATACAGTGGAATCAATGTTAATCTGATTTCATGACTTTATTTATAATGTTTTGGATTTTCCACTTTTAGAATGGTTATAAGGGTAAATATTCATGAAAATTTATGTTCAGCATTGGAGGTAGTATTTTTGCACTAATTTTTATTGAAGATCATGGTTAAAATAAGATTAAGTGATTACACTTATTTTAATGATGCACATATTATTTATTTTGGAAACTATATTATTGTGGATTTAGAAAAGAAAATCGTTTATGATGGGAGACAACCAATTAATTATAGGAAGTCCAATGGTCTTTAACCTCTGACTAAATGATAATAAGGCTTTCACACCTACCACTGGCCTACATGTTGTTCAGGTTAATGTGTAATTATTTTTGTTGAATAATTATTAATGTTGAACCAATAGAGTTACTTTTTATGTCTACAGACTAGTGTAGTAACCATGTTGATGTTGAAGAATATTTAGAGACAAATAGATATATGTTTCATTCTTTTCTGGGATTTAATATCTTCTAAAAGGGTATTTTAGAACATCATGCATCAATATGAATTTCTATACATCCATTTCGTGATGTAATTGATCAATTAAAAATAGATAATGGAAAAACTAATGAATTAAATTTTGTTTATTGAAAAATATAAAGTATAAATATTTCCTTATATTTTTGGTCAAGAATATAATTACTCAACTTTAGGATAATTATAAAAAGAAAATGTGGTGTCCTAATATATGAATTTTTCTAAACTGATGGAATTTTAAATAATCATAGATTTATGAAATTGAGGAAACTAAATTTTCATTTATAATTTGATTTTTTGTGATTGATGGCCGTAATAAATCCCTATTAATATTTACACTTTTCCTCAATATCCAATCTTCACTCCCAACCTATGTTCTCCTATGTAGAAAACTAGCAATATGTTACATTGGTTAACCATTTTGGTTCCAAATTTCCCTTTTTAAGTGAAGTTTTAGTTAACATTTTTTCAATATGGTTTTCTATTAATAAAACAATAAATTATTAACCATTTTAAAACCCAAACGAATTTTGAGGGAAAAATTCATTTTAAGGGTTGAAGAATATAACTCCCTTGAATTTTGAGATATATATATATTTTGAATTAATTAGTCTTAACTGATTTATTTCATTCCACTAAGTCAAATATTAATTTCACGTGTAACTTACTTGTCTTGAATTACACTCATCACCTACTAGGTGTGCATTATACGCAACATTGAGTTTCTACAAAACAAAATTTTGTTATAAAAATTATTTAAATGAGATAATTATAACCTAGATGTTAATCACCGTAATGAAAATATTAATAACTAATTTTCGTATATTATTTAGAATGGTTTCACCTAAATACACCATAATGACAATGAAATATATATTTTTTGGTAAATTATTTATATGTTTTAAATTAATATTCTTCTAAAGAAAATGTTTTTTTATGTCCTTTTATGTACAAGAGTAATGTGAAATTTTAGACAGTAATAGAAATTTAATTTGATAAAATAATAAATTTTTTTGAATAAATAATGTTGAAATTATATTTGGGTGATTTATTTGAAATGTTTCCAAGAAACATTATGTTTTTGTGAATAGTAAAAATTACTACAATTTAGTTTAAAACAACCTTTTCATTTATATATGAATTACTGTTAAATTATATTTTAAATTGGTTTTTAAAGTTAAAATAAATAAATTATGAATACATTAATACTATTTAGATCATGGGAGTCATTTTTTATCATGAAATTATATTAAAAAACATATTGAACTTTTGAATGTTTTTACATTAAAAACTTGCTTTCTCACCATGTCTACGGGATTAACATTAAAGATAAATTTCACACTTCTTTGGTTTGAATATTTAAAAATTGACATACTTGGTTGTATTAATTATTAAATTATTATTTTAGTAAAATAAACTTTAATTTTGACCAAAGCTATTATTAAAGGTTATTAAAATTAATCACACTGATTAAGGTAAGATTATGTTTAATTAACCACTAATCCTTAAATGTATGGACCAAAATGGCATGAAAACATTTATAAAATCCATCAGATACAAATAGTTGTTCCATATACCATCATTTTTTTGTAATTTTATTGGTTATTTGTATATTATTGAATTGATGTGCCATATATTAATGGTTAAGTGGGGAAAAATACAAAAAAGAAACTTTCCTTAACTTTAACATTTTTAAAACATTTAGATATATGAAAAAAATATATATTTTCAATAATAGATATAATTATGAAGATAAATTAGTTATTATTGTCATAATAATTTATCAATAATTTAAATAGATTATTTAGTTACTTAAAATTATTATTAAATTCCAACGTAGTGATTATTATGTTAATTATTAAAGAAAATAAATTATACAATAAATGTTTAAAGTGAAGTGAATTTATTGAATTATTGTATTCAATTATTTTTTAAGATTAATATATTATTTTAAACATTTGTAAACATAATTTATTTTAATTAAAATATTATTTTGATATTTTAAAATTAATATTATATAAATAATGTTAAAATTGACACTATTGTTATTTTACGATAAATTATATTTTTTAAATAAATTAAAATAAAGAATAATAAAATATTATTCTAAGTGACATTTTAGGGTTCTAAAATATTATATATGTTTTATTAATTGACTAATATATATTTTATAATTAACATATTGACCCACATATTGCAAAAACATTGAGAGCACACTTCAGGTTTAAGGAGTGTTTTGTATGTCACATAATCATGTTTTAAGAATTAATAAACCAATACATGAGATTTGTATATTTTAAATTAGTTATAATATTTATAATTAAGTTTATATTTATTATATTATCAATCCAAATTTATTTTATCCTTAAATATATATTTAAAGAAGTTATAAAACTAGATGCTTTAATAAAAACCAATATAACAAAATTGGAGAATTTTAGAGGTTAAAGAACTAAATTGATAAATTAAACATATTTTATCAAGGTATAGATTTTTATAGACAATATATTCACATTAATACATTATTTATTCTTTTTTAGGCGCATTAGGTAATGGATACGTCCCATTATTGAATACCTTTTGGTATTTGCAATAGTTCCATCACACTCGAGTATAAAAAGGCAAGCACTCTATCCCTTTCCTTACACCACTCAAAACTCATTGTGTTATAAAAAAACATCCCAAATAGTCTCTAAATACAATTCCATTCATATTTTAAGCCTCCCTTTTAGAAGTAATAAATCAATGAAATCATTTTGACACAAACCTAGAGGAGTTACCCGATTAAGAGGTAATATCTTCCCTCAAACTCCATATTTTTATTTTGTTTCTCCACTATCTGAAATATTCTTATTACATTATTTAATAATAGTATAAGTGTCATAAATATACTAGGATTTTTTTAATATATTATTTTACATAATCTAATACACACTTCGGTCTAATGGGTAACAACCATTTTATTTACGTGTACGACGAAATACCGCTTCACTAATTAACGATTGATCATTTGTCCCTTACATCCTATCATGGTGGAAATTATGATGGAAAATATATTTATATATTTATATATGTTATATTAATTATTAATTTATTATGTTTTAATTATTTTATGACACATATATTTATACTTTCCATTTTGTGTTAATAAAATAATTTCCTTTAAAGAAATATGGACTACTGCTATGTAAAAGAGATATGATTCGTTCACACACTACATGAAATATGTTTAGGATAGGTTTAGTAAAATAATATGATATATATAACATTATAATTATAATATTATTATTATATATATATATTTATGTATATGTAATTTTATTTATTTCATTCTACATGATAATAAAAACTAAAACATCGTTCATTCGTACATAGGGTTTACCGTCTTCATGAACAAAGTATTACACTTAATAACTCTATATTATATAGATTATTATTAAAAAAAATATAAGGAATATAAATGATATTTTAATCATATTTGACATTATTTATAAATTTTATCAGTATATGGACCGATGATATAACAAATTAAGACACACGTGAAGAACATAACTGATATTACCCGAAGTGAAAGCATAACAGATAATTATTATCTAGAGGGTGATATAAGGTAATAATCAAACCATATATTGTATTATATATAATAATATGGTTCTTTAAATTATTTTTAATAAATTTATATATATTATAAAGGTGTTTTGAATGAGTATTATGGGACTTAAGACACAAGGTAATGAGATTTAATCTCATTTTTTATTTTCTTGAGATACGTGATTTATTCACTATACATTCTGTTTTTGTGTTGTTTATACTACACCAAGATGTATTCCATGATTATTATAAAAGATATTAAAGGGTATTTAATGATCCATTATATTATATTACTTTCATGGGGTTTATGTTACAAATGTTACAAAATTAGTAGGATAGTTTTGTCTCAATTTACCTTCTTTGAGACACATACCATGTTATGCACCTGTATTAATTTATATGAGGTGTAAATACTTCATTTTAAATATTTTATAATTAATATAATTTCATCAAATTTAAATCATATTGTAATCTAACATTATTATATTTGGATTATGGTTCAATGCTACCATGTGATGGGAGTTTATTGAAACAATCCCATCACTTTTAGATAGTTTTAATGATTTTGATTCATTGAAAAAATCTTATTATCGATCCCTATAGAAAACTAATTTGATTCATTTTTATATGTTTATTAAAGATATATCCATGAATTAGTACCATTTTTAACTCTTTGTTACATAAGATAATTATGAAAATGTTTTTAAGAAAATGTGATTGTATTTCTCTCTTTTGTCCGAAATATATTTTATTTTAAAAAACATGTATTAAAATATGTGTTAAAAATGTTTTGAAATGATCCATGAGGAACATTTTCATGGAAAAATAATTTCAAAAAGTTTTTATGGTCTTTAATTCTTATTTTATAAGTTTTCAAAGCTATTTTTTAAAGAAAAACGTTTTTTAAAAGTATATATGTTCTAAAAATCATTTTTAAAGAAGAAATGATATTTTGATGAAGAATTTTTTTTAAAAGTTCTATGAATAATTTTTCCCAAGTAATATAAAATTAGTTATTGTTAATAAATAATTATGGTCAAATTATTCATTGTTTCCACTCATATTCTTTTTCTTAATGGTTTATGTCTTGATGGCCTGATGTTTGTGAAACCTATTTCTCCTTCATGAGTTATATGCTTTTGAAACCCACTTCATTAAATGGATTTTATTTATGATAAAATGATTATTAAAACTATATTTTTCCATAGGTTATGATATGATTACATGTTTATAATAACCATTCAATTTCATGGGTTATATTATGAAAAATATTTATGATTTTGTGGAACATGTGTGTATAATTTCATTATGAAATGGTTGGGACCAATATCTCCCTATAATGCATTAGGTAATGATTTATTTCTCCTTAGATAGACTAAGATATTATTGGGAGTGGACATTAACTACTATGATGGGTATGAGAGTGAGCCATGACTACAAAGATTGTATGAGGAGTGAACTCATGCTACTAAGATGGTCATGGATGTGAATCCTAACTATCCAGATGGCATGGGGAGTGAACCTATACCACTATAATGGTCATGGTAGTGATGCCTTCGCTACAATGGAAATCATATTATATTATTTTATGTGTGCCAAAATTTCATGTTTTATTCATCTGTTTTGATTTCATGGATTATGTTCTTTATTTACTTATGATTCATTTCATAAAAACTACTACGGTTTATGACATTATTCATATTTATGATCATTGATATACAGGGTATGATATTATATTTTACCAATAATGTTCTAATACCCTTATAAAAATGATTATTATAACATGTCTCCCCCTATTTACCATTACTGAGCATCTATGCTCCCCCATTTTATGTTTCCTTTCCTAGTTTATGAAGATATGTATTATGTTTGATGTGTCTAATAAGGGTCATAGTTAAGAAGAACATAGTGGGAGATAATGTGTCTCATTTATATACCAGGGTTTATGATTCGATGTTTCTAAAGGAACTAGACTAAAATTGTCTTTGGGTGATTTTTAAATAATGTTTTATGTATTCTAAATTTTTTTTAATGTCTATGTACCTTAATATGGGGTTTTTTATAGTGTAAGACAATGTAATTTTTCTTAGAACTCATCAACATTTTCCCTCATAATTTCTATGTATTTCATCATGACTATCTCTTGGGTGTCAATAAACTTCGCTAGAAAAGGTTGATCATAAGGAAATAATATTCATATTAGAGATATTTATCTTTAAGGAGACTCATCATCCTCCATACAATTATATAGAATTATAGGATTCTTCAGGATGTGAAGAGTGATATTATTTTCCCAATAGATGATGTTCAAATTGTATAATGATATAAAATCTATAAAAAAATTAGAATCAAACTACACAAAAAGAAATTAGAGAATATTTTCTGGGAGGTTAAGTCCACCAAAATTTATTGGGGTGGAGTTAAATAATTTGGATGCAATAATTTCACCATTTTTTGTTCTCAAAGATAACCGAACCTTCATATTTTCATGTGGTGTTTTAATAGATATACTAAACCTTCAATATATGAAAGAATGTGTATAACTAGATTCCAATAGTACATTCACTATTTTTGAATGAATAACCAGCATACCTATCAAAAAATATATTTTGGGCGCCACCTTAGTAGTAGTGATTACATTTTCCCTTCCATGCTACCTTGAAGGTTTGAGTTATATACTATCCCAGAAAACCCTTCCCTTAGGACATTGGATTTCATAGTGCCCATGATATTTAATATTAAAGAACTACACAACATGTATAGTTCTCATCTTTACCCACTTTTACACTTCCTTATTAGTGTATTTATTCATTTCACTATGGAATTTATTATCTTGGTTCCTATATAATCTAAATATGATGAACCTTATTTTCCCCTTAATGTAGTTTCCAGAGTTCCTCTTACAATACTTTTTTCAAGTGGGATGATGGGTTTTATTTCCTTTATAATATTTCTCTATTAGAGCTCTAGAAGAGAAATCCATGTTACATTTCAGTTCTCCAGTCCAATGAGACCACTGATAATCACTAATCCTCATATCAACTTTAAGGTAACAATGAATTATATCTACATAAATGTAAAAAGTCCAAAATTTCTAAGTCTTTTCAAAGACTCTATTTCAACACACTAAAGAATTAGTCCACCTTAATTTCATTTTTCATGAAATATATAGAGGCATATCATGCAAGCCTTCTAAAATCTCCCACATTCACCATGATGAATTAATTTCATTTCTAATTTAGTTTGAGAAACTCCACCCCCAATATAAGAATTATAGTTTATGGGAAATATATATTGAAAAATATTTCTTGGATACTTCCCAATCCATGGAATCAATTTCCTCTTTAGACTATGTGGTTTTTTTTGGTGTCGAACAATAATTTACATCCCCATCAAAATGATTAAATACCAGTATGAATTTAAATTCTTTTGAGAATTGAAGGAAAAATAATATCTTTTCAATGGAGTTAATACATTTTTATATGATAAGGGTATCAGAAGATCCACTAAAGATATGATGCATTTTTTTCATAAAGGATTCAATTCCAATTTTAATTTATTTTGAGAAAGAGGATGTTCTATAGGATTCAATTTATTATTCATAACATGAACCAGTTGAGCTAGTATTGTCATAATTTTTTGGGGTCTTTCTTCCATTAGATTTGGAATCTCAATATAGAAATGGTTAAATTTCCTATAAAACTGTTGTTTGGAATAGGTTCTCCTATTTCCTACCATTAAATAAGAAAAATTAGTAAAATATAATTAGGGGGATTGAATATTTACCTAATAATCATATAAAAAAGTAACAATTAATATAGATGGATATATTTAAAATTGAAAAGTATACCTAAATTTTGATTCCCTATGTTGCAATCGAAGTTATCCAAGGTGATAGAATTGTCCATAGAGTTATTACAAAACTTTTATATTCCCAATCTCCAAAAAAAACTAGACTATGCTCTCATACCAACTATATAAACCCTATATTTTATGCATATTATTGCATTAGTTCATGTATAATTTTCTAATAAATAAAATCCAAGAATCATAATGTCTAGTGTACTTAGATGATTAGGTACATAATTAGAAACCATGGGAAGAAAATATAACAACATTTCCATAATTATATTCTAACTCCATATGAGCTACTATAAAAACATGGTATGACCAATGGAAAAAATAGATAAGTGCATTGAGCTAAAAACATTATTAAGAGAATAAAAATATCAATTTCTAATACAACATGATTAATAAGTCATAACATGATATTATAAAAGACATGGAACATGAATAATCAAATTGAATCCTAGAACATAGAAAATGGAATCATATGATCATTTCAATAAAATAATGTGGTTGCAACATACAACATTACATAAACACGAGTCAAGGAAACATCCATGACTATATTACATATTGGACCAAGTACCATAATGTATTAGGTTTACTCATTAATGCCATACATGATGTCTCATGAGACTAAAAATTACCAAATGCATTGGATCACTCTCTAGGAGTACCCATCATAACATGTTCATGCATGTTTTTTCTCATAAACAATCAAACATAATGAATAAACATAGTGATTAACAATATAATGAAATGGGTATCATAATCATGTTCTAAGTCATAAAAAAGGTTGTATCATAAGTTTATACATGAAATAATGTAAATAAATTATACAGAGACCTAATAAGGTAAAATAGGAATAAATCATGAAAAATTATTCCAAACTAATGTGAAGACATGTAAAAAATGTGTTTATGAGTCATTATAAAATGAGAAATTTTAGGGAGTTTGAAAGAAAATTTTAAAGAGTCTTGAAAGGGGAAAATGAATAATTTTTAGTATAATAAATTAAATGAACTAATATTATTTTTCACGAAAAAATAATTTATTTCGTATAAAAAATGGTGTCTTAAAATATATTATAGAGTTTAGTTGAAAATGGGTAAGAAATAGAGGAGTTCCCCTTAATCGGGCTTTCTTATCGGGAAGAATTGAGAAAGGAACCTTACAAAATATGTATTTCCCCATAAAAAAAGGATGAATGAATCTAGATAAATAATATAGTAATTTATAAAAAATACTTATAATAATTATATAATAAAATTGAATAAATACATTGGGGTAAATATAGAGAAAGTATAGCATGAAGGAAAAAATAGAGCTTCAGAGAGATCCCTTAGCTTATTTTAGAATATGATTTTCACTTGACCATAATGTCTTGTATAATTAAATTATATAAATTAATAATTTATCAAAGAACATATTTAACATATATTTTATTTATTATAACTTTACTAAGTTGATTTATGGCAATTCAGATGAGTAATAAAGTTTAATCTCGTTGTTCTAAGAGTGTTCGTTTCATGATTTAATTATTGGTTCCCTTGAGTTTACTCATGAGAGTACTTACCAAATAGAAGAAAAAATACATAATTATATTGATATGGAACTAATATACTTCTATAATTTTAAAAATTATTATTTATCATTTTTTTCTGAAATGAGGATGATTTAGTTGATAAAATGTTGAAGGAAAATGATTAGTTTATTTTGGAATTTTTTCGATCATCATAGACAAGTTTTGTTTTCATATTAAATATTATGTATATATACCATTTATATAATATTAAATGATATATAATATAAATATTTAAATATTAATTAACAATAAATTTTTATTATGAAAAGTACTTTGGGCGGTAATGGAAAATGAAAACTCGTCATCCATGATGGCGGGAATCAAAACCTCACATACAATGTCTTAATTTTTATAAAAAATGTAGGAGAGAAGAGAATTGATAATGAATATTACATTAAATAAAATAAAATTATAGTATATATATTTTACTAGAGTTATCCTGTTACATTATTTAGTGGAGGAATGGATGATGTAGAAGAAAGAAATAATATAAATGAGAAAGGTGGATGATCTTACCTCTTGAATATCGTCTTCTTCAGAACCTCTCTAAAGAACTTGGGTTTTGAATTATGTTGAGACTAGAAGCATCTAGATAGGTTGAAAGTGATTGGTAATCCATTCTAAATAATTTAGACAATAATAAAGGCTTAGAAGGTGTGAGGTGAAGAGGTGATGAGGTGTGGTATTTATAGGGGGAGGAGAGAGCTGTTTTTGATTATTCTGTTTTTTTGTTTAATATTTTGGATCAAGACTATAAATAGTGTCGATTTTTATAACTAAATACATTAAATAATTAATGGGAGTTATAGATAATGGTTCTTACAATATGCATACATAATCTAAAACTGAAAATTTCATGTATTTGTTAAATACCATAAATTATCGTATTTCACTATTCAAAAAAATTGAACCATTTTAGAAAAATTAAAATAATTCACCCTATCCTTTTTTCAACATGTAGATAATAAAAACAGAATCAATTTTATTAATTTAATTTTTTCATATGATAAATTAAATTTTTTATTAAAATTATCATTTATTTGAAAAATATTTTCTTTAAATACTATAATAGAATTTATGAAACATAATAATTATGTATGGAATAATAATTTTTTATTATATTTATAATAAAAACACTTAATTTATGAATCTATTTTATGAAAATAATTTTTCTTCTAATTTATTATATTAATTATAAAATTGTTTATAAACCTTAATTTCTTAAAAAATACCAAAACATAATTTATCATCTTAAAAAACCTTATTTACTTTCTCCATGATATAAATATATCATATTTTAATTATTATTTCCTTAAATTTTATATATACATTCATAGAAGATGTTATTTTATAGGGTTCAAATTAGTGTTCATATTGGTCACATTACTATTCCCACGGTCATGTTATTATTTAAATAGTCCAATTTATAATGGTCAAAATGGTTTACTTCTTCCTATAAATACCACATATTCCATTTATTAGCCACTTATATTTTTTCAATGGTTATATGAAATTTCAAATTTCTAATGAATATTTTATGATAAACATTATATTTCATTTCTATATTGTTGTTAATGAGTTTTTTCATTTTAGTGGATTGAACAGATTCCAAGTTTCCTATTCTTATTATCATATTTTCTATTTATTGTCCCACTATAATATTTGGAACTTTTATAGGCTTTTTTGTTGACTATTGTATCATTCCTCATTTATGAAAACAATATTTTATGGTTTCTCTATGTGATGATTGACCTTTATACTAGATGACATAACAATATGAAGGTAGATTCCTGTGATAAAATTTTGGTTCGTTACAAAATCCTATTAAAAATATAAAGTGTTTGTTAGAGTAACCTGAGAAATGCATTAGAGTAATATGAAACCACATGATTACAATGAATAAAATTTAAAGTAGTTATCTTAATTATTTTAAATATAATTATCCATGAAATGAAATCCCTTCTTAAAGTATCGAACAACATTTTTATGGAATAATCTTCTTTAGAAAGGAGTGGTTCCAAAAAATATACCTGACACCTATTTAAAATCATTTTAAAATTCTTCAAAAATATAAGTAGTACCTGAAAAAAGAGCTAGAATAATTTTTTTTGAAATAAAAAGCCCCATTATCAATGTTTTTTTAATTCCAAGAGAATTATTAATATGAAATAAAATTTGATCAATTAACACTAATCAAACACATATTTCATTTAATTTATTATCAATTATAAAAAATGTAACATTTTGGGAAAAAATCATCAAAATGATTTTTCATTTAGATTAATTTGAAAATACTATCACCTTTTTTTAGTGATCTAGAATTAATTGGTTTCTCATATATATGTTTTTTTCTCATGAATTATGTGCCAAATTTTTATAAAAATAAAGCACACAGTTACTGTCATAAATATTCTATGTTTGATTTAAATGCATCCCAAATCAAAAATGTGTTTTCTACATTCAGAACAATTTTCAATAAAAAATTCATACTTTTACATATTAAAATTTAGAATTGGAAGTTGATATTGAAATTTTATTCTTTCTATAATGAGAACTAAAGCTTCAATTATGAAATGAAATGTTTTCGAAGTAATATTCAAATCCAATCTATGAATTATAAAATCTATATCCAAATAATTATTAAAAAACATCAATATAGAGTAATATAATAACCCCACTTTCTATATTCCTTTAATGTAATAAATAATTTGAGTAATAACCTCAATATGGGTCTATTTAAGATTAAATTGAAATATATCAAAGAGGAAACAACATAGATAATATCTAGTCGACTACCTACCATGTGTAATAATATTATAACCTCCACTCTATAATGTTTTTGATATACTAGTTTTCTATACCGTACCTACTAGAGTCCAAATTATAGTAGAATTTTCAAAACCAAAAACATTAAGTGAATCTATGACATACTATTGTTGATTAAAGATAATTCATTTAGGTTTTTGAGTTTCGTGGAGGCTAACAAACAACTTAACTTCACATATCATTCTCATTTCAAATAAACTTTGATTAAGTTTTGAGAAACTATATTCATGTGATTTTTAGGTGGATACAAAAATAATGTCATTGGAATAGATTTTTATTATTAAATTTTCATTATTTTTTTAACAAATTGTGGGGGATCTACCATTCCACAATAAAAATCATTAAAAATATACAAAATCTATCATACATGGACATCATGGCTTGTTTATATCCATAAAGTTCTTTAGTAATATTATAGTCCTATTTTTGAAAATTAGAATCTTAATGAATGGGGTGTTTCTAACATAAAATCCATCCTAAAAATATCCATTAAAGAATGATCTCTTCACATTCAATTAAAATTTATTAAAAATCAGATGATTATTAAATGGTAATATATTTTTTATAGATTCAAGTTTAACTAGAGTAGAAAAAAATTCAGTAGAGTTTACTCAGTCTTCCTTATTAAAACCATTATCAACTAGTCTTTATTTATTCTAAACTATAGACATATTTCCTTTACTCTTTTGTTAGAAGACCTATTTTACTCCTGTTACTAGGTAATTATCATGTTTTGAATCCAAAGTCTAATATTTATTTTGATCAAATTTATTAAGTTATTTATTAATAAATGTTATCCAAAATTCATAACAGAATGCATTATCTACCATTTTAGAATCAAACTGAGATATGAATACAAGATTATCGCATTCATTCTATACAAAACATATAGGTCTAATCAGTTAATTTACATATCCAATGATATTATAACTAGGTTGATTCATTAACATCTTTTGAATTCAAGGTAAAATAGCCATGAATATAATATTACATAAGAATTTAATAAAAAATGATAGTCTTTATTAAATGTGGTTAAAATACTAAAAATCAATCGTATGGATTTTAACAAAAAATATTTATTTATATCATAATATTAACATTTTTTTAATTTGAAAATGAATCAGTTTCACAAAACATAACAAGTTTCAGTTCTTCAACATAAGTGTATTTATTTTGAAAGATAAATAATCCTTACTTATGACAATGTCACCAAGAAATATTGATTCATATGATTTCTGATAAAATTTATGATTATTTTTTTGTAGTGAATAATTTTCATCCAAATACATCGATGAAACAATTTTTTTCACTTAGTTAAACTCCAAAACTCGTAAGACATTTTAATTAAAATAAGGACAAGTAAAACTTAATTTATAGTGAAAAATGATGTATACATTTATTTTTTTATAAAATATTTAGAAACATAATATTCATTCAACATAGGTTAAAAAATTTACTAGAGTGTTCTATTTCTTCTTTAGAATTCTATATGTTGTTTTAGAGTTCTTAGTGATGAAATGATATGTTTAGATCATTTATCACTCTAAAAAGTTTCAAATAAATAATTGAATGATTGTTCACCATGGTCATTATATATAGTTATAATATAAATGTTTTTGAAATTTTGAGAAATATAAAAATAAATGATAAAATATTAATGTTATTCTGATTTATGTGTATGAAAATAAACCCATTCAAATTTGGTTTAGTCATTAATAAGGATATATAAAAAGTTTCTTTATCTGATATATATAGTTATTATTGGTCAAACAATATCTATATATATAAACTATTTCGATTTTCTAGTTGATACTTTATCAATTGGTTTAAATCTGGACTTATGTTTCTTTATGTTACAATAATTAACGATGAAATTCATTAATGTTGTATTTGTTAACTAATGACACATGGTTTCATTTTTTGGTTCTTTTTAGGGTCTATTTAGTACTTTCATACACTATCTATTTAGACTATTATTTTTAGACACCACTAGAGGAGGCCTATTGAGTTTTACTCACTCCCTTATCAGGCCGCCATTAGGTACCCAGACATACTTCATGGTTGAAGGTCAGGACAAGGTCAAAGCTCCTATATTAGAGTGTTGATTGGGAATGGGATGTTCATGGATAAGGTATTCCAACATAGAGTGAGGACTTGTTTTCTATATTTATCTATATAACTATATTTTGGGGTTTCAATCACTTGGAACTATATGACCTGACATAGCATATTTACTATTGGGTTATGGGATTGTACCTAGTTTTGAGAAATTTTTGATAATGCATGTCATTTTCTTATTGTTTATTGTTTCCTTTATTCATGTTTTAACAACTATTTTTTACTATGATAATGATAGTACAGTATCCACATGTTATCTAACAAGACCTCATTGCTAATCGACTTCCTCTAGCATACGAGGAGGTGCCCCTGAGGTTATGTGGAGAACGAGCATGGGGCACCAGTTTAGGGGCTCCAAGTCTAAGGACATTACATCATGGATTCAAGTAGGGACAAAGGGAAACTTCTCTTTTTGGTCTCTTTATTTATGTTCTAATATAGAGAATCTGAGAAGAGGACATAAATTATTCTCATATATCTATTAGAGATAACTTTTTATAATTTTTTCATTTATATAACATGTTTTTTATTATATTTAATTGTTCCATTATATTCCATTTTAATTGAAAATAATAATGACATAATTCTCAAATACACGGGTTATTAATTACATCAGTTCATTACCATCTTGAGGGTATTTCTTTCATTTATACTAATTTTCTATTCTTTATCTATTATTCATTACAGCTATGTTCCACATTTATCTTGAGGGAATAGTCTCCCCAGCATTCCACTTTAGACCCTTAATTCTTATCTGAAGACTCTAGTTTATAGGGATGTATTCTTGAGGACATGTGGCTAATTTGGTCAAATAAATTATTCTTGGATTTGGCCTAAGATGTAACATGGTGTAAAATATCATATTTATATACAATAAGATGAATTTTATTGAAATATTTAAAATACCTAAGAGTTATGAGTTTAAAATTTGAATAATCAAATATTTAACATATGTTATTGATATGTAAGTACATCAATATAGAGTGGAAAAAAATTATTTCATAAGTGAATTATGAAAAGTAAGTCTTGAATAAATTCAAAATAGATGATCGTGAGTCCATCTAAACTCTGATAATGGCCAGAAAAAAATTGGGACAATATAAAAACAATTTGGGGGTTGAATATACTTTATATCAAAGATTTATTATGATTTTAGATTATCATACTACTATTTTTCATGATATACGATATTCAAAAAATTTAGATATATGTTTTTAGAGTTTCCTGAAGAAGGAAAATCATCAAGATGTGATGAGAATAATGAGGTATTATTAAGAAATTTTACATTATGTTCTTATTATAATCTAAAATGAATATGGATTTATTGGAATATTTATATGTTGATTGGACTAGTGATATTTTCAACTGAAAATCCATAATCATTGGAGGATTTTAGAATGGAAATAATTATGTAGGTTATGTAAGTAAGAAATCATATTTGGTTTCATTAAGAAAAATAGAGGAAGAATATATATTATACAAAAAATATTTTACATCACATATATGGATAAATAAAATAATTATAAGACATCAGAGAAGAAATTCATTAGACATTGGTGATTCAATGTAAAAAAAGTTATATTTAACTAAAAAAATATGGCTTATCCCTCATACATATAACACATTGAGAGCCATAATTAATTCATATATAACAAAATTTTGAAAACATTATTGGTGATTTATTTTATTGGAACCAATGATCATGTGGTTTATATCTTCATAAATCCATTTTTAGCTTTTGTATTTGATAAAAAAATGATGAATCTTAGAGTTCAACTGATTTCCTTAAACTAATGAGGATTGGAACTAACCATCTATCATTATTAATAACCATCATACTGGGATGTCATTTGTATTTATTAGTTATATTTATTATTGGAAGAAATAAGTATGGGAGATATACTATCTATAATGACCGAAAATTTCATATATAGTTTTAAACACAATTCCTTATAAAAACTATTACCATAATAATTTATTAAGGACCATTTTTATGTTTAGTGTATTAGAAAATATAATAATAATACATATAATAAATTGATAATATAAAAAATAATAATTTTTTTAACACTCTTGAAATGCATCTTTATAATTCAATTGTAGATCACCTCGCTGTGAAAGATTTCATGGGGAATTTTCTCCATATAACGGTGTCAGCATAAATTTCAATAAGGGATAGACAATAAATATAGGTCATAAAAATATCATGGGTAAAAATTTAGGCATATGGTAAGAACATGAACATATGTACAAAATTCATAACATTATTATAGGAAAACGAGGCATAAAATGATCATATATACATTCGGCATAAAATGGAAATATGGAAACAACATTAACCTGAGACATTCATACTCATATCACCAAAGTTCATCACTAATTTATCATTAAATAATATTATATATTTTATTACCCGAGATATCATAAAACATTATGATGAATTTTATCCAAGGAATCATAAACATGTCATATCTAGAGAATAATTATTTACCAAATGAATTTCTGTGATATCAGGTTACACCATCATATTTCTATAATTATGTGTGCCACCTCAACAAAAGATCATAATGATATTTCATTTTAACCATGTAAGAACCCAATTCTTCACTCAGGTATCTATCCTTTAAATTTTGGTTTAAATATTTACATAAGAACTAATATGGATTCCTATTATGTTAACAGAGGTCTCAGTGGTTTTCGAGGGAAGATTGGAGCCTAGAACCCATATTTTTGGGGGAAACTGTCCATGTTGCATGGTCAGTACAAGGTTGGCACACCGTTTTCCAAACTGTGAAGATGATGTTTTTCCTGACAGATCCACCTTTCATGGTTTTTGCATGATCATGCATCATAAGTGCTAATGTTCCCCTTTTTAAAAGGATACCATGCATGGTTTGGGAACAGTTTTTCAAATCATGCAGAAAAACCAAGCACAGACTAATTTTCTAGGTAAAATATCAAATTTTCACTTAATGAACAATTGACTATCCTTCTTCCCCCTAAAATGTAAACTAGTATGATTACCCTATTTTCCTATAAATTTAGATATTTTTTAATTCCAAAAGTATGAATAAAGAGATATCTTTTTTCCCATATCTATTTGAGCTTCCATTCATTACATTGGATGCGCAACTATAAGTCCTCAAGTCCATTTAAACCTTTCCTCTTCTCTCGGTTTCTCGATCTAGTTATTAGGGTACAAACATTTTTATTACTTTCTTTGATATAATACAATCCAATCCAAATTAAGGGCCAATACCATATGAGGAGAGTTGTATAAGCCTATGTTGGGTGGTCTATAACTCATCCCTCATGTTTGTTTAATTTGGAATTTTATGTCGAGCCCACCAATCTCATCGGGCATTGTTATATAATTTATATACCATTCATATAATCATTAGAACCATATGAATATTCTATTTCCACATATGTGATTAACTATTTGAGGATATTACCATAACTATATCCTTTCAATTTCAAAGGTTATGCCATAATTGTTGTTTACTGTTTTGAAAAGTTTGTGACACTATTTGGGTGTGCCTCGACTTAACCATACTATGGGTAAGAATTCCTATATTAAATGACATGGACTATAATATAAATTCAACCATATAAAGTACCATTCATGCGCACCAAATGACCCACCTAGCGTAAGTTCTTAAATTGATAATTAAATGTGAAATGGAAATTGGACTGTATATTAAGTATATGAGTTGAACGGATTAAATGTAAATGATTGATAGGTTTCCTGTCTGTAGCACACCCTACCACATTAATGGAAGGTAGAGTAATGAACCTTAATTATTGAGTATTACTTAAAATTAATTAATTAAGGTTTCATGATATATGGTCTTGTCACACTACTGAACGAAAAGGCTAGAACCAAATGGACTTATCGATTAATTATTACTTTATTAAAAGGTTTCATGGTACCTGAAATTTTCACACTAATGAATAGGATGTCTTGAACCAATGGTTGAATTCTAATTGAACTTATCTCACTAATAAATTTCATGTATTTAACCAAATGAAATATGACATTTTTTCATAATCAAATATGAATGTCTTAACTCGAGCTTCCCTTGGATTCTAATAGGATATTTCCATGAGCACTCGGGAACACCATTCTAATTCAAGGATACAACTTGCTTAGGTTGAGACCCATGATGATCCTGATCCTCATCTATTCTATTAATTTATCATATGAAATCATTAGATCCATTCAATATCTTTATAGGATGCCTCAGATACCATCCTTGGATCCATCATTGATAGGTAGGTGTCATGGTTATTGCCCATAGGGCCCTATTGATACAAATCTTTTCGGTAGTAACCTATTGATATAATGTTAGAATAGATGATCCCTAGACGATTCATCCATCCATTGTTTATAAATTGGAAAATATATTCTAAAATGTAGGTTTTCTCAAACATTAGACCTATGGTTGTATGAATTTTCATTATGTGTCATGAAATGTGAGGTATTTTAAATTTAAGTGGGATCCTTTTTGTTTAATATTTAATTTAATTTAATTTAAATGTTCAAATTCTCATGAATGTAAAATCATATTGAGTACCAGGTTTCACAAACCACCCCTATGTTCTATCTTGAAAACATGTCCACCAATGGTTGAGGTTGAGATTATTGAGACACCATATAGACTCCACACCACTTTAGAGGTGACTATGAACTTAATGATATTTATTATCCCATACTTAATGGAATGTGACACCTCTATGAAGGGGGTGAGTATAGTATTATGATACCTTGACTGAGTAGGTTTTAGAAATCCATTATGGACATTGAGAAATTCAGGATTGTTCATGAAAGGGAAGGGAAATGTGTTCCTCCCTATCTATTATGACTAGACCTGGGTGGACAGACCTTAGGTAGAATAGAAATGGTTTGGGTAATCTTACTAACCAAGATTGACCCTATGGATCGAGATGGTCCACGAGCCATCTCTTGAATGCTTCTACTATGGTGAGATGCCACATAGTTATGGAGTACATGATATTGTATTGATGATGAGAGGGGATGTAAAATCCATAAAGAATCAAATGTAGACCTAATACCCAACTGAGACCAATGAGACATGTGACAGTTCCATTAATGTGATGAGATCGAGGAGACACCATACGTTCTCCATTAATATACTGGCCCAGATTATGTTTACATAAGATGGTATTGAGTGTCACTATATAACTTGTACTAGAAAGTTGAGGTCACTGGGTTCTGGACAACGATATTGGGCATCTGAATTTAGAAAACCATCATGTTTCTTTTTTTATTGGAGTGTTATGGGATTTTCCCTGAAGGAATATTTTATAAAGATGGGATGCCATGGATATGGATTTGGATATAGTTGGAGCTACTTCCAATGTGAATCATAGTTGTTAGAGCCACATTGTATTTGGAGATCAATATATTATAGGGGTGGGGATGAATTTGGAGCTTAGATTACTAATTTTGGATACCATGGATTTAAATCCCAGATGATAGGCATTATACATGTTATATCCTCCGAGTTGTGAGGATATTGACTTGGGATTCCATATATTTGGAGACTATATGATAGGGATTCCATGAATCATGTCCATAGAGATGTGAGGACAATGATATGTTTTACCATTGATTGGGGTCCTAGATGATAGATCTACTATGTGTTACTTCCCTAGAGTCATGAGGACACTAAAATCAAAGTCCATTGATTTGGATACAAGATAATAGGGAATTCCAGAGATGTATCCCCAATTATATGAGCATATAATGATGGAAACTGTGGATTGGAATCCCATATTTTTGTTAAGAGGCCTATGACAACCCTACTTTTTATTACAACTTAAACATGATTTATTACATAATACGTCACTTGATACAACAAAGAAGATCGAGAGGATTAGTGTCTTTGGGGGCATAGGATCATTACATAAAAACATAAAACATGAAATACAATATCTTTATTGAAAACTTCCTTTACATGACCACTACATTCCCTCGTACTTAGCATTTCATGGGATAACCTGAGGACATGCATAAGAAAAGGGTGAGCTATAAAGCCCAGTAAGGGTGTACTAATAGAATAACATGAGGAGTAAAATACATGTTAGACCATAGGCATATCAATAGAGTGTAATAAAAACATGAACAAAAAGGCATGATAAATCATGATAATCATAACATGGAAATGGGTCAACAACACTTAACATGGAATTAGCATGAGCCAAGGCTCATTGCACATAAAGCATGAGTAAACCATCATTTCACATGGAGCACGAGTAAACCCTCGTTGCACTTGATTTAGCATGAGTCAAAACTCATTGCAAATGACGTATCATGATACTATACTTTACCTAATGCATTAGAGCTCTATAAGGTCACACCCTTCTTAAACATTTCATTTCATGCATAAGTGTGCCACATGGATCATAAAACATGGATTCATAAAACATAAACATTTATTCCACAATAAAGGAATGTTTAATTCATACATGAAACTTTGTCATAAATAATTAAAGGTGCATAAAGGTGGATACCCTTGATGGAGAAATGGGAATGGTGTCCACTACACAATGGCATTGGCATAGCAAATCGGTTCGATTTCGACAACGTAACGGCGTGACATAAGAATTCATAAAAAATGGTTTATGAGAGATAAAGGGGTTCCTCATCATATTTACATGTAATGGATAGTAAGGAAGTCATATAGATACATGTAACAACAATTTTAATGGAATTTAGATTCATGATACAAAATTATTGCTTGAATGTAAAAGAAGAGAGAGAAGTTCCTTTCGGAATTTCGGCATAGTAACGGGTGTACATGAGAGGAATTTAATGAGAGAGAAAGGGGTCTCCCATCATTCAAAAAATATGAGGGCAGTATGGGGGAGGATCGAAACCATACCCCAACATTCATAATTGAAATTAAAAGGGCAATACAACTTAATGAAAATTGACAAAAATGTGAAAGGAAGAAAAAACCCTTACTTGGAAGTGTGATTCCAAAGGCTAGAGAGTGGCTTGTGATAGGATTCTTGGGAGATTGGGGCACCTTGGGAGGATTATAGAGAGAGTCGGGCAGAGTTTGGACGAACTCCAAGGGCTTTTAGTGAGGAGGAAGTGGGAGCTTGGGTGGGTTTATATAGGAAAGGTGAGGGAATTCTTTATTATTTAGGTTTGGGTCCCCTTACATTAAATTAATCCAAACCACAAACCATCCCATGGTTTTTGCCCATGTTTTTTGGAAAAGAGAAGAAGAAAACAATATATTATAAGTCCCAAGTCCCAACTTCTAAAAATAATAAGTTTTCTTATGTGGAGGTGAGTCACACTCCCATGGAAATTAATTTAAAAAGGAAAAGTGTTGAATATGTTTTGAGGGATCCATTAATGCTTTGAAAAGTAAGTCAAACAAACCCAAAATTACATTATTTTAATGATAAAACATTTATTGGCCGAACATAAGGATTATGGTATTTTATTAAATCACCATTGGGTCATTAGGATGTCATAAAACACATTATATATTTAAACTGTATTTAATTTTTCCCAAAATTTTGACTGTCTCAGAAAATTATGAAAAATTCACCGTTGGATAATTTCGACGTCATTATTCCAGAAATGACAATTATTTTATCTAATAAAAATTCTAAATATGATAATTTTCACTTTTAAAATGAAAACCGACATTTATCTAAAATTAACAGGTTTTGACAGAAATGGCTATCAAAACTTAATATAAAATTTTAATTGCATTCATAAAATTATAAGATCATTTATATTTAATAAAAATTAATTTATTAATAATATTATTATTTTATTAAAATATTATTTAATTCAAAAATCCCTTAATTTAATGAAATAGATTTATTAATTAAATAATAACTAAAAACACCATTTGTACTTTAAAAACTATTTACAATGTATCAAAAATGACTAGAAATTATATTCATTATTATATAAAAAAGTAATGTACATGAACATAGTACTACTTATTTGTTACATAACCCCTTAAAACAGCCACATAAGACCTAAGGGTAAGGTGTGTGATGGTGACCGACTCTTGGGGTAGCTCCGATTAAATCGCTCCAGTGGTAATCTCTATCAACTTCCACTTTTCCCGTAGACGGTCTCATTCGAGCTTGACATGGTGAAGCTCAGCTTGGACTTGGTCAAGGGCGAAGCCAAAGGATGCCACCTCTTTTCCGAGATCTGACAAATGGGCTTCATATGGGGAAATTCTACTGGATGAGGCCATCGCTTCCTTTGTCTAAGTAAATTGGATTTGTTAAAGTCCTATATTTATACTAATCATGTGACAACTGTTCAACGGTTATATTAGCAACTGTCAAAATTATTAACATAAAACCAAAGAAGACGACATCTTATAATTTTTTTTCATAAATAGACATTTAATTAGATCAGGAGGGATTTCCATTAATGAAACTTTGGGTCGTTAAAACATTCCCCCCTTAAGAAATTTCGCCCTCGGAATTTTTCCTTTTCACACACTAAAACAGATGTGGGTAACTCAGCTTCATCTTTTCCTCTGATTCCCATGTCCCTTATTCAAACTTGTGGTTTCTCCACAACACCATAACGAGGGGCATTGTCTTATTTCATAGAACTTTTTCTCTATGATCTAAGATCTTCACTAGTTGCTCCTCATAAGAAAGATCGTCTTCCAATTGTACCACCTCAGATGAGAGTACATGTGAAGGGTCCGGTATGTACTTCCTTAAGAGGGATACATGAAAGAAATAATGCACCTTGGCCATGGTAGGTGGAAGTGCTAGTCGATAGGCCACAGCCCCAACACGATCAAGAATCTCGAAGGGGATGATGTACCTTGGACATACCTTCCCTTTCATTCCAATCCTCATGACCTTTTCCACGGAGATATGCGTAGAAACACCATGTCACCAGCTTTAAACTCAAGGTATCATGGATGATTATCTAAATAACTCTTATGTCGACTCTGGGCTACCTTGATATGCTGCTGAATGGTTTTCACCTTCTCCACCATTTCTTCGACCATTTCTTGTCCAAGCAGCTTACGTTCACCGACCTCATCCAAACATGCCAGTGTTCTGAACCTTTTCCCATACAGGGCTTTATATGGTTCCATTTGGATGCTCAAGTGGAAACTATTATTATAAGAGAACTCAAAAAAGGAATATGTTGATCCCATCCTCCTTTAAAGTCCATTTAGCATGCTCTAAACATATCCTCAATTGTTTGGATAGTCCGCTCGGATTGGCCATCAGTTTGAGGATGATAGGTCGTACTGAAGTTCAGTTTAGTATTCATAGCATGTTGAAGACTCTTCCAAAACATAGAGGTGAATCATGGATCTCGGTCAGACACAATAGATAGTGGTACTCCATGAAACCTTACCACTTCTTGGATATATATCTGTGCCAGTTGATCCATTGAGAAATCCTACCAAATAGCAATGAAGTGTGCATTCTTTGTAAGACGATCCACAACAACCCAGATTGCATTATTGCCTTTGGATGTCCTTGGAATTCTGGTGACAATGTCCATGGCGATGGTCTCCCATTTCCATTTTGGTATGGGCAATGGTTGCATCAACCACTTAGACTTTTGCCTCTCTGCCTTCACTTTCTGACACACCAGGAACGTTTATGTATATTCAGCAATCTCCTTCTTCATATTATCCCACGAAAAGTTTTCTCAGATATCTCGATACATCATTGTGCTCCCTGGGTGAATAGAGAAATTTGAACTATGTGCATCATCCAAAAGTTCCTTCTACATCTCCAGACTTGATGGAACACAAAGTCTTTTCCCAAATCGCAGAATTATTTCTTCATTAACATTAAACTCCGAGGATTTCCCTTTTTTGATAGCTCCCACTTTTTCCTGAATTCCCACATCATCCTTTTGATCATCCTTTAACCTTCCCAAAAGAGATGGTTGAGAAATCATTTGTGAAAGGATTGATGATGTTCCCTTCTTTATGATTCCCACGTCAATCTTCATCATGTCTAAGAAGATTGGATCCTTCTCAATTCTCATCATTGATAGAATTGCTGGGTCCTTTCTACTTAGGGCATCTACCACCTTGTTCGCTTTCCCAAGGTGGTAATGTATTGAATAGTCATAATCCTTGATGAGCTCTATCCATCTTCTCTGGCACATATTAAGGTCTTTCTGTGTGAATATATATTTAAGACTCTTGTGGTCAGTATATATCTCACATTTCTCTCCATAGAGATAATGCCGCCAGATTTTCAAGGCAAAGATCACATCTGCCAACTCCAGATCATGCGTTGGATAGTTTCGCTCATGGATTTTCAACTGCCTTGAGGCATAGGATATCACTTTATCATTTAGCATCAGCACACATCCTAATCCCTTCTTTGAAGCATCACTGAATACCACAAAAGCTCCCCACTTGTGGGTAAAGTGAGCAAGAGTGCAGTGATAAGACTCCTTTTCAACTCCATGAAACATTCTTTGCATTAATCACTCCAACAAAATTTTACTCCCTTTCGAGTTACCTTGGTAAGAGGGTTGGACAATCATGAGAAATTTCTCACAAATCGTCGATAATATCTAGATAACCCCAAGAAGCTACAGATATCCTTTGCCGATGTTGGCCTCGTCCATCCCTCAATTGCATCTATTTTGGAGGGGTCCACAGATATCCCATTTCTTGTGATGATATGGCCCAAAAATGAGACCTCCTTCAACCAGAACTCACACTTGTTGTACTTTGCATTGAGCGTCTACTTGCGCAAAGTCTCTAGTACGGTTTTTAAATGCTCTTCATGATCCTCCTTGGGTTTGGAGTATATTAGAATATCATCTATAAAGACTACCACAAATTTGTCGAGGTAATATCTAAAGACTCTATTCATCAATTCCATGAATATTTCTGGAGCATTGGTGAGTCCGAATGTCATTACTATGAATTCATAGTGCCCGTATCTTGTACAAAAAGCAGTCATGGGGACATCTTCCTTCTTCACCCTTACTTGATAATATCCCAAACACAAATCCCCCTTGGAGATGTATTGTGCTCCACGCATCTGATCAAACAAGTCATCTATTCTTGGGAGAGGGTACTTTTTCTTTATCGTGATTTTGTTAAGTTCACGATAATCGATGCAAAGCCACATTGACCCATCCTTCTTCTTGACGAAGAGGACTGGTGCACCCCATGGTGAAGCACATGGGCGTATAAACTCTTTATCCAAATTCTCCTGGAGTTGTTTCTTCAGCTCTTCAATCTCTACAACAGCCATTATATATGGAGTCTTGGATATTGGTAGCACCCCAGGTATAAGTTCAATTGAGAACTCCACATCTCTTCTTGGAGGAAGACCAAGCAGTTCCTCGAGAAACACTTTAGCGAATTCCCTCACAATAGGCATTTTTTCAAGGATGGTTTCTTCCGTGGACTCGATCATCTGAGCCAAATATACGTGCCCATAAGGCAGTAATATCAATGCTTGAGATGATGGAGCTAAAGGAGATTCATCTTTCTCCTGACACTTGTAACGAATCGGGGGTCAATTCTCTATATAAAGTGTGATTTCCCTCTACCGACAATATATGTTGGCTCTATATAAGGAAATCCAATCCATGCCAAGAATTGCATCAAATTCCACCAGAGGGAGTATGACGATGTTCGCCAAGAAATTAAATCCACATATTATAACAGGGGAGGACTTATATTCATGGGATGCAATGATTGCACCATTTTCCGTACTCACCGACATCTTTACTTACATGATTTGTGGTGGTGCTGGGATTATTCTACTAAACTTTAGAAATATAAAAGAATGCATAGAACCTGAATCAAAAAGTACATTCTCTATTCTTGAATATATAAATAGCATACCTGTCACCACTTTGTTGTCGGGGTTCACTTTAGTATAAGTGATGGAAAAAAATCTTCCTTGTTGTCTTGGAGGTTGTTGGTTGCCTCTGATAACCCTTGGATTAGGGCACTGATTTACAAAATGACCCGGTTCTATGCATTTGTAGCATTAAACAACGTGTTGAGGTTTGAACAGAGCGTTCCTCTCCTCTGTCGCAGCTGCAGGTCCTTCTTTCCGACAATTAACAGCTAGGTTCCCTTCTCTTCCACATATGAAACATTTTCTCATCCCCTTAAGGCAATTTCCATGGTGCTTCTTTCCGCACTTTTGGAATGTGGGGTGCTGTATCTTCTTAGCACCGTTGGATTTATTCATCAGACCACCATCATTGAAGTACACCTTAGGATTCTTGTCCCCATGATACCCCTGTTATTACCCGATCCCAATTTCAACCTTGAGGGAACATCGAACAATTTCCACATAGCTGTCGATGTCACGGATCGCTAATGCTTTCCTCAAGCTAGGCTTCAGCCCCCAAAGAAGCGGTCGAACTTGGATTCGGAGGTAACGAAAAAACTGGAAGCGTATAGTGCAAGCCTCGTGATGTTTTCCTCGTACGCTCCAACAGATTCTTCATCTATTTTCTTGTGTGAAAGGAAGTCCCTTTCCATCTTAAGTCGGAGGGTGCGCGGAAAATATTTATCGAAAAACATCTTCTGGAAATCCTTCCATTCTAACACCTCGATCTCCTCCTCAAGATTCATATTTTTGATCAATGTCCACCATTAATCAGCTTCAACCTCCATACGATAAGCTTCTAGGAGAACCTTCTCTAGTTGAGAACATTGGAGGATGGAGAATATCATTTCAATGGAGTTGATCCATTGTTCAGCGATCGTGGGATCAGATGATCCACTAAAAGTAGGAGGCCTTTGTCTCATGAAGCTCTCGAAATAAACTTTTTCTTTCTTAGGGGGGGTTGAATGTTCCTATTGACCCATGTTTCTATTCAAAACTTGAGTTAGCTAAGAGATAATCGTGACAAAGTTTGTGATTCCCGCTCCCATTGGATTTGGCATCTCATTAGTATATTTATCACACTGATCTTCACAAGGGTTGTTAGCCCGAGTCCTCTTATTACCGGCCATTGGCTAGAATAAAAGGAAAGCTAGCGGTAACACATAAAGGGTAATCTAAAGACAAAAGTTGATAACTTATAAATAAACATTACATTCCTTAACTCATGAGTCTATAGGCTTCAGTCTAGGGTTTTCATGATCTACTTTCTAACATAAATTCTTAGGGGCATTTTTTTAATTCCCTTAATAAGGGTTCATACTATGCTTGTGAATTTATCAAAACATATCCCCTAGGAGTGTCGTAACCAAGAGTGTATCAAGGCCCGTTGTCATGCACCAGTTCCCATTCGAGTCTAGCTCAAAGCGATGTTTTCGTGTTTTACCCATAGGATACATCTGTGCCAGTGCTGCCTCTACCTGCTCGTATCCAGATAGGGATGTATTTGATTAATAAACCACTTAATTAGCACTTACAAAAAACTTAGGCATGTTTTTATTATACTTAGTCTTGTATCTAAGGCTTTACTAGGGTTTCCTAATCCCAAAAATAACTAAAAGTATCCTCTGATACCAACTATGACAATCGTGCTTTTTATTACAACTTAAACATGATTTATTACATAAAACATCACTTGATACAACAAAGAGGATCGAGAGGTTTAGTGTCTTTGGGGCTTAGGATCATTACATAAAAACTTAAAACATGAAATACACCATCTTTATTGAAAACATCCTTTACATGACCACTACATTCCCTCGTACTTAGCATTGCATGGGATAACCTAATAACGTGCATAAGAAAAGGGTGAGCTATAAAGCCCAGTAAGGGACTACACATGGAATAACATGAGGAGTAAAATACATGTTAGACAATAGTAATATCAATATAGTGTAAGAAAAACATGAACATAAAGTCAGGATAAAGCATGATAATCATAACATGGAAATGTGGCAACAACACTTAACATGGAATTAGCATGAGCCAAGGCTCATTGCACATAAAGCATGAGTAAACCCTCCTTGCACATGAAGCACGAGTAAACCCTCATTGCACTTGAATTAGCATGAGTCAAAACTCATTGCACATGACGTATCATGATACTATACTTTACCCAATGCATTGGATCTCTATAAGGGTGCACCCTTCTTAAACATTTCATTTTATGCATAAGTGTGCCACATGGATCATAAAACATGGATTCGTAAAACACAAAAATTTATTCCACGATAAAGGAATGTGGAATTCATACATGAAACATTGTAATCAATAAGTAAAGGTTCATAATAGTGGATACCCTTGATGGATAAATGGGCATGGTATCCACTACACAATGGCATTGGCTTAGAAAGTCGGTGCGATTTCGACAGCGTAACGGCATGACATAAGAATTCATAAAAAATGGTTGATGAGAGAGAAAGGTTTCATCATCATATTTACATGTAATGGTCAGTAAGGAGGTCATATATATATATATGTCCCAACAACTGTAATGGAATTTAGATTCATGATACAAAATTATTGCTTGAATGTAAAAGAAGAGAGAGAAGTTCCTTTCAGAATTTCGGCATAGTAACGGGTGTACATAGGAGGAATTTAATGAGAGATAAAGGGGTCTCCCATCATTAAAAAAATAAGAGGATAGTATGGGGGATGTGTGAAACCATACCCCAACATTCATAATTGAAATTAAATGGGCAATACAACTTAAAGAAAATTGACAAAAATGAGAATGGAAGAATAAACCCTTACTTGGAAGTGTGCTTCCAAAGGCTAAAGAGAGGCTTGTGAGAGGCTTCTTGGGAGCTTGGGGCAACGCAGGAGGATTATAGAGAGAGTTGGGAAGAGGTTTGACGAACTACAAGGGCTTTGAGTGAGGAAGAAGTTGGATCTTGGGTGGGTTTATATAGGAAAGGTGAGGGAATTCTTTATTCTTTAGGTTTGGGTCCCCTTACATTAAATTAATCCAAACCACAAACCATACCATGGTTTTTTCCCAAGGTTTTTGGAAAAGGGATGAGGAAAACGATATTTTATAAGTCCCATGTCCGAACTTCTTATAAAAATAAGGTTTCTTATGTGGAGGTGAATCACACTCCCATGGAAATTAATATAAAAAGGCAAAGTGTTGAATATGTCTTGAGGGGTCCATTAATGCTTTGAAAAGAAAGTCAAACAAACCCAAAATCACATTATTTTAATGATAAAACATATATTGGCCGAACATAAGGATTATGGTATTTTATTACATCACCATTGGGTCATTATGATGTCATAAAACACATTATATATTTAAATGGTATTTAATTTTTACCAAAAAATTTGACTATCTCAGAAAATTATAAAAAATTCACCGTTGGATAATTTCGACGTCTTGATTCCAGAAATGACATTTATTTTATCTAAAAAATTTCTTAATATGTTAATTTTCACTTTTAAAATAAAAACCAACATTTATCGAAAATTCACAGGTTTTGACAGAAATGGCTTTTAAACCTTAATATAAAATTATAATTGCATTCATAAAATCATAAGATCATTTATATTTAATAACAATTAATTTAATAATATTATTATTATTTTATTAAAATATTATTTAATTCAAAAATTCCTTAATTTAATAAAATAGATTTCTTAATTAAATAATAACTAAAAACACCATCTGTACTTTAAAAACTATTTACAATGTATCAAAAATGACTAGAAATTATATTCATTATTATATACAAAAATAATGTACATGAACATAGTACAACTTATTTGTTACATAACCCCTTAAAATAGCAGCATAAGACCTAACGGTAAGGAGTGCGATGGTGACAGACTCTTGGGGTGGCTCGGATAACATCACTCGAGTGGTAATCTCTATCAACTTCCACTTTTACCGTAGACGGTCCCGTTCGAGCTTGACATGGTGAAGCTCAGTATGGGCTTCGTCAAGGGCGAAGCCCAAGGATTCCACCTCTTTTCTGAGCTCCGACATATGGGCTTCGTATGGGGCAATTCTACTAGATGAGGCCATCCCTTCCTTTGTCTAAGTAAATTGGATTTTTAAGGTCCTATATTTATACTAATCATGTGATCACTATTAAATGGCTATATTAGCAACAGTCAAAATTCATAACATAAAACCAAATAATTTTACATCTTATAAAAACATTTTTCATAAAGAGACATTTAACTAGATCAAGAGCGATTTCCATTGATGAAAATTTGGGTTGTTACAAGGAATGTCAGTCACTACATGCTGAGAAGAAACCAACCACTACATGAAACAAATATAGTCGATCTGGGTCACAAAATAAAGGATTGACAAATGGTTATTTATATATTTATTTTCTATAAATTTCTTTACTTCATTTCTAAAAGGCATTTCACGTGAACAGATAACTACACAATATAGTTAGTATAAAACCATGTTTGATGTTTCCTACTAATTTTATCATCACACCCTACTCAGGAAACCACTACACTTGGGTACCCTAACATACTGTCATTTGGTTATAGGGATATGTTGAGTTGAGACCCAATTTTGATCGAGTGGGATGGATTAAATAAGTAAATGGTGTATGGGATGAGGTATTTTTTAAGGATGTCATAGAGCCATCATATTTTTTTCTTTTTATTATATATTTGATTAGCCTATTGGATAGTTAGTTATATGTTTGACATGTATTTTCATGCCAATATTTCATTTCAATTATTGTTATGTCATGTTGTATTTATTTCTAAGGAATATATTTTATCTTTTGATATATGATATCTAGTTATTTGATTACATACTATGCACTCGAATATATGGGGTATAATCACCCATTATTACCTTCCTAGAACCATGATTATAGTTGGAATCCCATCATATACAAGGAGTCTCACCTAAGGTTATGTGGTGAACCGATTCAGTTACTATAAATAGAGAGACATCTTCTTGGTTGTTAAAAATTGGTATCATAGGAATGATTTTAATTTATTATGTTATATTTTCAGTTGTCTTCCAAGAAGTGTAGTTATGTTCTAGTGACTATGATGGGTATTGAAGTAATAGATTGAGAAAACATTTTCCAATAGTAATTATAGGTAAACAGGGTTATGGGATCTCAATTGTGGTTTTTGATGTTATTATTGTATAAAATTTTATCCTTGAGATACACAGAATGGTTGTATGAGGTTAAATGACTTATTATGGTTTTCAGATCTTGTACCATTGAAAAGGTGTAACTGATTTGAATTTTAATCATAGACCATAGAGTCAAGAGGCTTCTCAAGCATCATATCAATAATGTAGGATCCACATGTTATAGGTCTTCTAGTGTGGCTACTTTCATTAATGATAGAGGAACTATTGATATGATTGATAGAAACTAATGTTACTTCATTTTACCATATTAGTAATTGATGGAATTAAAATTAGATAGGTTTACTTTTATATATATTTACTTTTTATGGATGGTCACATGGATATACAGTGATACTATCATTGTTGATGGGGATGAAGATGCAATCCTCCTTGAAAGGAGTTGTAGTGACCCTGGTGGGTCAATCTAGGGACACAAGGCCTAATAATTGTAATCCCATTTTGGTTGTTGTTATTTTAGTTTAGTTATTTAATTTTATAGTAAAATATTATATGGATTTTTCATGAGTATCTTGTAATAACATTCTAATTAACCAAAACATGGGTGTGTGTGCTTACCTTTGTATGGTTCTTCTAGGTTTATGTCACTGTGTGGGAACCCATTGATCATTATGATAAGATACCTTAGGTGTTAGTCCCATTAATGAATTCCATTTTTTATTATTAACCTATATGTGGGTGTTGTTTGGAATGTGATACCATCTTATGAGAGACCACAGAGTGCGTGGTTTGGTATGATCATCTCATGGGTTGAGATGAGAGCATGGATGAAATACCATAAGATATGAACATTTTCATGTTTTGAGTAGTGGGATTGGTGCTAGGCCTAGTGACTTTAGCATGATAATTAATTGTTATTTCCATGTTGGTGATTAGATACCCATTTTCACTGCTTTTACTATAGTGATTTTGTGGTTGGTATGATAAGCAGTGACCCTTCAGTGTGTTGAATTAGGTTAGTGGTTTCTATTTGAGATGGAATAATAGGTACATGCATTGTGGTCTGAATATGATTTTTGAGAGGTGATCAAGTATTTTTATGGAATAGTATTGATAGTCAATTTTTTATTTGAGTAATAAATTATAGTAATTTTGTACTGAGACTGGTTTTGATTGGATGGAATATACAGGTTTCTGAATTTTTTTGACTTGTGCATGTGCATTTCACTGCGTAGTCAGATCCTAGGTGGATTATTATGAATTGAAGGGGAATGAATGGTAGTTAAGCATGTGTATGACGTTGAAATTTCATGTATTGAGGGTTAAAACTTGTGGTTCAAGAATGAAACCAAAAGATAACAAGTTGTTGTATGGTTCATGGAACTGGTTAGATAGATTTCTTTGAAGAGTATTTCCATGGAAACCCCTGGTGTATTTAGACTAATGTACATGTGAACCTAGTTAGCTCATGATTTTGGAAGGTGGTCCAGGTTTTAATTATGTGTGACTCAATAGTGTTTGATTTAGATGCTTAACTAGTGATGGCCATGAGAGGGATATGGATTGGAGGAATTGAGAGAGAAACGTGTAGGCATGGTGGTCTGTAAATTCCAATGAAATATATGAATTGACCCTAGGATAAGTTTGATTATAAAATAGGATTGAGTGTAGGGAAAAGGTTTATCTGGGAGAAATATAAAGAAATCGATATGGTGGGGAGGATACCATTATCCATCAAGGGTGATATTCAAATTCTGGTTGAAATTTAGAATGTTCCATGGAGTAATTGATATAATGGTGGACCTATACCATATTTACAAGGAGACATGGTTTTAGTGGTTTTTAGTATATAAGAGTTTCTCAGGATGAGTGCCATTTGTATAAAATATATATCATGTTTACCTTGACCAAATTGTTTTGAATGATAACCCTCGATGGTGAGACCACTCGAGGGGCACCATGGGAGACATTATGTTAGGTAATAATTCAGTCCTGAGTTGGTGCATGGGTTAACCCTCTATAATGAAACAATTAAAAAATTCTAGTAATTCTATCCAGTGAAGGATGGTTCATGATTCATGGTAATCAAGAACTAGTTTAGTGGTGTGGGGATTAGGATTATCCAAAGGTGGAGAGAAAGATTGTTATTGGGAGCATGTTATCCTTTTATGTGATGGGTCATGGTAGTGGGTTCGATAGCTGGATGGTCATTTTGGAATTCTAGTGCTAGAAATCAAAAATACCTATGTATTAATACATTCTATAGGGAGTACCAAGAACCTGTTACGATTTATAATTGCTTGGAATCTGATCACGGGAGTCAGAATTATGTTGTTTTGTAATGATACAGAGGTGTTGGATTTGAAATGAATTAGTGCTCATATAAATCAATATATGGGATCTGTTGAATAGTGATATGATGTTGGAGTTACATCGAGATGTGAGAATCAAATTTACATAGAATTTTTTAATGAACAAGGGTTTTCCCAAAGAGTCGGGCCATCAAGATTACATGTTTCAGAATGAGTTGGTGGTTAAATTATAGAGTTTTTTAGTATGATCATCCATTGGTAGGTAAAATTTAATTTTTATGTATAATTGAATGTGATAATATATAATTCACTTCAGGAATATAATATGGGATGTAATATGAGATTCTCAAGAATTTCCATGGTCTTTTAATGGAATATCAAATATGATTAGGTTTTTACATCAATTAAAAATAATTTGTCTTATTTGGATCATAATGAATAATAAGGAGTGGAGTTATCATAAGTGAATGGGTTTTATAGTGGAGACTTTTCCAAAAAATAATTTAATCCATGGACGGGTGTTTTGATAGGAGGTTCTAATAATGGGTTGTGTTGTGGCTCAGAATTGGCTATCTTGTGATAATTTTTATGATCGAGAGAACCATTGGATTTGTTGTTAATAAAACAATGATATGATCATTTTTTAGTACCTAAAATATTAGGGAACTCTTGTTATGTTGTTATGGTAGTGGACACTAGAATTGGATCAGGTTTAGTGATTTTTTCACCATAATTAGGGGTTATACCCTGGATGAGCATTGGGTGTTCAGGAATATATCACAACCATTGGGGCGGGAATTCAAGATTGGGGATCTTTAAGGAGTTTGTTTGGAATTCCAGCAATAATAATAAGGAATTAAAAGAAATAATGTGGAATAAATTTTAGTATCCTATGTCGATATAACTATTTAAAATTCACATGAAGTTTAAATTTTTGACTTTAGTGGAAGGGATTAATTTTAAAATATGATTCATAATTGAAATATGGGGATTATAAGACATAAGAGGAGATATTTTATAATTTTAATGATGTTTAGGGGATGTACAAGGGGGTCAAGAGGGCCTTGAGGGTGGTCTGGGTGTCTATTACAGTCTAGGTTACAATAGGCCACTAGCTTTAGAGAGTAGCTCAGTTAACCACTATAACCACTAGCTATCTATTGGTCTATAATATATAGTTGGCAAGGACATTATAGGGTTAAAATTATCTTTTCTCCCTTATGGGGTTTGAGCATAAATCCCAATTCTTTCAACTATTTTTGTTCACATGACCAGGGGTGGATCCCACTTTATCCTTCCTCCTCCCCCTTGGTTTGGGGTTCCTTTTGTGAGGTTTTACATGAGGCATATGGTATATATTCCAATAATATATATTCCATTTTCTCCTATAATCCTCTACTAAATTTTGTGTTTGTTGTTTTAGGGATTTTTTACTAATTCCACTAGATCTTGGTGGAATCAAACAAACCCAATGGAGATTTCACTATGCTTAGTAGAAGGGTGACTCGAGACACAATCATTATAGTGTATCAAGCCAATTATACTTAGGTACAACATGAAATGGATTTTTATTAACTTTTAGCCAAAATTTAATTTAAATACATATTGATTTAGTGTTTGTTTTTGGAGGATTCACTCAGTGATGGATTGAGGTTGTGAGATGCACCATTTGGGTGTCAATGGGCATTGTGTCAATGAAAAGATGATGTATGTTTGGAATTTTGGTATTAGTCCTTTTTTGATAAAATGATATAATTAATTATATTTGAATATAACTAATTATATTAGGTTTTTGAATGTGAATTGGGTTTTGGGAGCATGTTAAGTGACCTTCCAATTTGGTATGAGCTTGGCCCTTCCTTGGAAGCTACTTTAAGCCATGGGAAATAAATTCCATGAAGAATTCTAGAAGGAATGTGGTATCATAAACTAGCCAAATAGAATAATAATTTAATTTTAAGTGGAATGAGATGAGAGGGATCACCACATTGAGATATAACATTTTTTTGTTAAATCATTAACTTAAAATAATTAAATGTTGAAATTAAAATGAATGTTATAAATGAAGGAGTTATAGTAGTAAAGAAAGACCCATATATTCTAGCTTGATTCTGTAACCACCAATGGATGATTTTGAGGCAATTGATATTATTAATGGCCTCTAGACCTTTTGAGAGGTGAAGCTGAACCAGACAAGTCCAATTTCTAATGTTTAGTGATTTCCACAAGTTCATGCTGAGGGTGAGTGCAAGCATAGGATACATTGCTTGAGTATGTAATAGGAAGAAAATTTTGAAATAAATTTTTTTAGTATCAATTGAGATAGTCTAAGGGATGAGTAATCCTATACCATCCATAATGGCCAAACCTAGGAAAAAATTCCATTGGTATATTGAGGCTAGGTTAGGTGAACAGACCGACCATGAGTGACCTTTTTTATCTATATAATCCATGGTATATTTTTTTAATTATTACAATGTGGGGAGACCCCAAGGTGCCAACAAGACCAGAAAACACTATTTATGATGATATTGGATGTAATGCACTTTGAGAATCCGTTATTGACTTGAGACCCAACGTCGAATACAGACCCGTGTGAGGTTTTCACTGATATACTAAGATAGAGGGGACATAAGGGGAACAACATTGTTAGATATTTTCTCAGTGACTGTGTGTGATATGGTTTTGGGTGTCACTATTTAACGCATACCATGCCATTGAGCCCGAAGGGCTATGAATAGTGGTTTAGTGCATGAGTGTTGAACCAACCCTAATACTTCTTTATTTATTGAATGTTAAGGAATGTGCCCCTATGGTGGATGTGACATCGATGGGATGTGATGGATTTAGAGATGAATACATTTACATCTATAAGAAACAAGAATCTTGGTGGTTGGAGCTACATAATATTAGGAGATCAGTATATGATAGGTGTTACCATGGATTTCTAGCCTGGATTACTAATAGGGTATACTATAGATTTGGAGACTGAATGATAGGGATTCCACAAGTTATATCCATGGGAAAATTAGGATACTAATATGTTCTTAATGGATTTTTATACTAGATGATCAGTATACCATTAGCGACATATTAAAATATGAGATAATACATATAGGGAATGGAAAGGTAATAAAGCCTAGATATAGGGGTTCCAAAGGCTGCATCCCCAGATTCGTGCGAATACTAATTGGTGAAACCATGGATTTAGAGCTCAGATGATAGGAGTAATATGAGATGGGTCACTAGAGTGATAAGGATAAAATTTTGGATTCCATTTATTTAGAGCATACATGTTAAATGGGTGGCATGGTGAACACAAAATATTCAATAAAACCACAAAACTTTCCAAAGGATGCATATTTGATAGAGGTAATAGACTTAAGGATTGAAATAATGTGGTTTTATTTATTTATTTTCAAATGTATTTATTTAATATAATTAGGTGATCATCTCAAATGCACTCATATATTCACATTATAGTTAGTACGATACCTCATTTGTGGCGCCCTACTGAGTTTCATACTCACTTCATATTTGGGCTTCCACTACACTTGGGTGGTCAAGATGATGATTAGTTTCATGTAGGCATTGGTGTGGATGAGACCTGGGTTTGATCAAGTGGGATGGTTTAGATGAGTACATGGTACTTGGAATGTGATATGTAGTACGGATTTCATAGAGGCAATATATTTATTTTTGTTTTTCTATTTTATATGTTGTCGGCCTAGTGGGTGGTCAGTTATATATATGGAAAGACAGTTTGGGTCCTTACTAAATTTCCTTTATAATTTAATTATATATTATTAATTGTTTTCTTAGAGTTTTTTTGTGATGTATAATATCTATTTAATTTATTCATTACTATGAAAACTGATTCGGGGAATATAGTCTCCCTACAGAACCACTGTCAACCACCTACTACTAGTTGAAGGCCTCTGGCATATGGGAAGGAATTGTTGAGGTCACTTGGTGAAGTAGTATGTTTACAATTAACAGGAAGATTCATTACAACATGATACATTATTATCTAATCTAATTAGATCTAATATTTTCAGCATATAAATGTTATACTAACATTATCAGACTCAAAAACTACGAAATATTGATTATTTTTCTTGATATGTTGCAGGACTACACCATCGAGCTTCATCGATCAATCATAAGGAATATTCTCAGTGAAAAACATCTATTAACTCTTGAATATATTGATATATTACTATTATCTCTTGATTGTGTTTTTACTTATCTTATTGAGGGTGATCATAGGTTTTACCATTCTAGTGATGGATGGACATCAAATTTCATCTCAATGTAAACTAGTTTATGTTTGTTTTAAAATTTTTATTTCCCTATTAAACATCATTTAATGATCACTCCTCTCTCCCTTTTTGGCATATCTGGATCCTTATTCTGAATTTTTTTTTTATTGGTAAACCTTTTTAAACTTTTTTTGATTATTTCATTATTTATTATTCTTGAACTTGTTTTCCATATGTTTTTCATAGTTTTTTGTTATATATTATTTATAATCTATTCTATTTGAAAATTTATTTATAAAAATATTATCCATTCAAAATATTGACACTAATTATTATATTCTATGAGTGTATTCATAATTTTAGATAATATATGTTTTATCTTTAATCAATATCATGTGATTTTAGTCTTTAAACCTTATGAATTTCTTATAATTTACAAGCCTTATTCCCTAATATTGGTTTTTATGGTCATGGTAATTATTATGGGAGAGATAGTATTAAATTTTTCTATTGTTTTAACTTATGTAAAATATTATTATTAGTTTAAATATCTTTTTTATTTTCCCCTCCCATTAATTCATTTCTAATAATAAAAAAGGGGGACATGTTTTTTAGAAATTTAGTGGTGAATATTTTGATTATGGGATGAAGTGTTTTTTAATACGAAGGGGGTGAAGCTGGTTTGTGTAATCTTTATTATTTATTTAGATTATTAATGCTAACTTATCTATTAATTATGTTTAATAGACTAATTTTTTTGAATACATGTTTTACTCTTGGTTTAATTTTGATTATCTTTTCATGTTATGTGTTTATGATCCTCAAAAATAGGAAAATTTTATACCTATCTCTCTCTGTAATGTAGTTTTCATGCTTCCAAACACTCATCTAATATCTAATGATTTTTCTTAGGTGATTTTAGTTCCAATTTAATATTATTTTAAGATTCCATAATAAATAAATATAATAAATTTTAAGTGGATTTTAAGATATTAATGAAGTCTCTTTGAATTTGTATAATATAAAAAATAAATTTGAATGAAAGACATAAGACTATGGGAGGATGTCATGGTGTAATTAATAGAGGTAAAGGGTAACAAATAGCACTTACTAGATAATATAGATTCACTATCCAGCCAACAGTATGAAAAATATATCCTTAAATTATAGTAAATCCAAAGAATAACCAATGGAAAAGCAATAGATGTCTGATGGAAGTATATATAACCAATTGTGATCTAGTATTCCAACTAGATAATTTTTGGAATCAGGTTGATATCGGTTTTGGAAGATATAAAAATGCAATCTTATTCATTTTTTTGGGACCCACACCTCTATGTTGATCATTGGTGATATGTAATGATTATGGTGAATTATAGAAGATTCCTAGATCATTTAATCTTTATAAATATTGGTGATTGGCATCTTAAAAGATCTACTATAATGGTATCAACATGTTAATGATGAATCTCTAGATAATCTTCTCCAATCTCAAGATCCCCTATGAAGATCCAATTATCATTTATAAATCTATTAAGATGCTAATATTCAAACAACTTCTCTATGTTTCTCTCACAAAATTATATATTTTGAAAAGTATGAGATCAAAATTTTAATGCATTTTCAACAACAATATATGCCACTTTTTATAATACCTTCTTTAGTTAGTTTATTACTATTTCATAATCAAAGGATGATTGGTTTATTTCTATATCCATAAAAAAGAATGTGTGGATTGGTTTCATAGTAATTCCTTAAAAAATAAAGGGGATATTTGGTTACATGAGGTATTCAAAATCAAGGGTCTGGGATGAAAAATAACTCAACTTGAGCAAAGGAAATGTACAGTCTCACGATGAGTTATTTCTAAAATTCATTATCAAACCGTTTTCCCTCTTTATTTCTATTTAAACATTTCATCATCCAATAAAAATACACATATTATAATAATTTGATTATTTTTTTCTTTGTGCATATTTGCTTAAAATTTTTTTTTAAATTCATAATACTGATAAAAATTATCACATTATCACTTCATCACATAGAAAACATTTTATTTTTAAATATTCATTATTATTTATTTTTATATTTTTAATGGAAATTCAACACACCATTTTCAATTATACTTCAACCTATAATGAATACATGGATGAAAAAATAAAACATGATCATATTTTGACACAAAGGAACAACTTCATTATTGTTCAATCCTATATAAATGAATGTGATCCCTATTATATTGGGTGGTGAGTGATCATTAATTTCATTTATATATTTTAGAAGATCAGTCAATTGTATTGAGCCTCAGATAACATATATTAGGGAAATACATAGCATTTCTTCGATAATTAAGAAAATCATCAAGTTATTAACATGGATCTATTAGCGGTGTTCCCCACACCCAAGAGGCATCAGTATTAGTTGAATAGTGTTTTGATCTCCATCAAAATTTCTCCAATAAAAAAGTAATATATAGGCTTATATTACAGAGGCTTTTTTAAAGGAGATATATTAAGAAAAAGTATGGATTTATTTCTCTATATTTGATCATATTATGATCCTCCAAAACCTATAAGCGGTATCTGAGCATTGTTCTTCAAGGATTAAATGTGTCTAATTCAATAGTTTTTTGGAAGAATTTATATTCTAATACATATGTGATTGTATCATAAAATAAAATATTTTATATTTATTTTATACTAATCTACTTTACTATATGATAAATTTATATCATTATATATGATATATCACAAACATACAGAATTTTTAGTATCATATTTTCTCATATGAGATATCATAATATTTGATACAACTATGTTTTGTGTAAACATATCGCATGATAATGAAATTTATATACCCATTATATTTCTAAATATGATTGTAATTATATGATATTTCAATTCATATGATATTATATGGATCATATTTTATTATTGGATACAATTTCATAAAATATTATATATTATTTTGTCTACCTCACCTAAATTTCTATAATATAATAAGACATGTAAAAAATCAAAACATTTATATTTTGATAATTTTGTTCATGATTTATAAATTTTTTATAAATTATATGTGTGAGACATTATAATAATAGTTTTTTCAATCCAAAATTAAATATATATATATATATATATATTAATGATAATATTTATTTCCCATTTTTGGAATATAAATCAAATAATATTTTTAGTTAATTTTTATTAATTTTCATGTTTTTTAAAATATTTAATAAATTTGAATACTATACATGATTAAATAGATATGATATTTTGTTTCAAAGAAAAAGAGCCTTGCATTTCATAAAATGTTTGAGTCCAAAATATTCATTTTTTCATCTAACTTGACATTGATTTTGTATTTAAATTTATGAGAATCAGAGTTTATTTTGAATAAAGTTTGTGGATATTACGTGTTAGAGATGTTACAAATCGAGTAATATAATATATAATATATCCCTAGGTAGAGGGAATTTGGGTCAGAATTTCAACTAGACTAAATTCTGATGCCTTTTTCTACAAAAGAAATCGTAGCTTATTTAAGGTTATAGTCTTACTCTTCTAGGGATTGTCAATTTCAAGTATCTGTATCCCATTACATGGAAAATTTATGTACCTTATGCTTGTAATGAATTAAGATATGTATTTATTTAAATGAATTATATTTTTAGTTAAATAACATGAACTTGTGGGATATGTAAATAATTGAACATTAATGTTTTGAGAAAACATTAACATGTGGGATAGAATTGGGGTTACCAAAATAAATTGTTTGAATATTTCATAAAAAAATGAATAAAAAATGATAATAAAAAGATTTCATAGGATGAAATAGTTATGATATTAATATTCATATGATTTTTATTAAATAGGAAAAAAATTTAAAATGAAAAACTCTAAAATAATTAGTTCAGGATTCCATACCAAGTGGCACTTATCCAAACCTTAATCATAAAAAAGGAGAGGTTATGGTAGAGAAAGGTGCCTCTGTATAATCTTGTAAAAGGAAAACAAGTATTGGTGACACCAAATCATAATTGGGTTGGTTTTTCCAAATAAGTGTGCCCCTTTTTTATTTTTTTATATTAATTTTTTTAAAAAAATAATTCCTTAGTCAAAAGATCAAAGGAAGGATACTAGAGGAATGGAGTTGAGTTTTTCTAGATGATTGATCCTAAGAAAAGAGATCCCTAATATATAAAAAAACCATAACTATTATTAATGTGATGATTACCTATAAAAAAACAATGTGGTGAATGGAATACCTAAGTAGAATAATTTCTTAGTAAAATATATATCCTGGATGTCGGTCAGAGTAGAGTACTCAAGAGGGGGGGGGGGTGAACTGAGTATCTATAAAAAAATTTGTCAAAGATTTATCTTTAAAAGGTTCCCCAATAAAATCAATAAAACCCAATTATTAAAGGTAATATAGTTATAAAAGATTGATTGTTCAAATAACCTCTCAAAATATTGATTAATTATTAGTAATATCAATATTAATTTTAAATACTACTTTTTAAGATATTATAATAAGGATAAACAATTATAACTTCTATCCAAGAATACTGATCAAAGTAAAATCTAGTGTTTTTTGAAATATATAGTAAAGGAGAGTGAAATTAAATTAAATAACATAATAGATAAAACAAGTTGTTCAATATCAAGATAAGTCCAAATCCACTCCTCTTGGTGATCACCTACCACCAAGCAGTTTATATTAATAAACTTGATCCACATCCTAGATCGGGGTAAACCACAGTTCACAGGACTGTCCAGGCCACGCGATCTCTTCCACTTTTCTTCGTGGGTATAAACTACCTGGTTACACAAGGACCTCTTCCACAATTATTAGTGGGAGTAAATTGATGTAGAATGATATAAGAGGAAGGATATCTAGTATCCTTTAGTAGTGTATGAGATAGTGTGTCTTTCAATATAGACCTACACACACTACATGAAAGCTAAAAACAATAAAAAATAGAGAAAAAAGGATGAAAAAAAGATAAAAGTGCTCTGAGTGTAATTTTATGCAACTTTGGACTTGTAGGATTAAGAAGATGCAAAAATAGAGTCCTATTGTGAAAAACATTGTATTGAAAGTCTACCAGTTAGAAGGTGTAATCTATCAAGCTTATGTTCTTCTTGAAGGTGGTACTACTAAGATGTTATTGGCTATGAGCTATGGATATCCTACCTTAGTAATTGAGAGTGGTTCTTATGTTCTTCAGTTCTTTCTTGTTGAATGTATTCGTTCTCATTTAAAAAATTATCATATGTCTGCTACTCTACTTCTCATAATCCAACCTTGTTCTAGTGAGAGATTTTTCATTTTATTTTAGAGTGAATGTGTTGGAGATGACAAGATGCATGTATTCTCCACCTCATACCTATTAATATTAGGTGATATGTCTACAAGGAAATATTTATTCTGTCAGTGCCTTTAAATGACTAAAATATGACCGTTAGAAAATAAATTGAAAACGAACAAACAAATTAAATAACGGTGTCACAGTCTATCTAGAAAATGTGTCACATGGAAACAGTGTCACCACGAAATAGTTTTTTCTTATTTTCCTTTTATTGGTGAGAAAGTCATTATGGCCTAGTAGTATTGAGATCAGGAACTGGTAGCACATATGCAGTGTTAGGATCACAATGTTTTGTCCTCTCCAAAATTTGAATGGTGTCTTGGTGATGGTAGTATGGAACCAGTGTCATAGACTCCATGAGATTTGAAACTGGTCAAGGTGTTTGTATCACGGTGTCTAGTTCATGGAGTTTGGGTCACTGTGTTTGGGTTACGGTGTTTGAGTCATGGTGTCTGGGTCACTGTGTTTCCGTCATGATGTTTGGGTCATGGTGTCTGGGTTATGGTTTCTTAGTCACGTTGTCTAGGTCCCGGTGTCTAGGTCCTTTTCCAGAAAACTATAACTCGTGGCAGGCTCACGGTTTTTCAATCTTATCTAAATATTTGTATACATGCTTAAGTAGTAATATTCTCAGAATTAATTAGACTTAATCATTTCTAAAAAATCATTATTGATAAAAGTTATATTTACATTATAATATTAAAACATGATTTAGGATTCATAGGATTTAGTGTAATTTTATTTAAATAATAAATAAACCAACCATCTCTACACATGACTTGAGATAAATGAAACATTATTTACATGATTTATAAGATTTATATGATTTTTGAACATTAAAACATGAATAAAACATGAGGAGTCCAATAATATCCCCCTTTTTGATGATCACAAATCATATGAATTTGAGACTTGTTCTTTAGTGTTCATTCTAGTGCTTTAGTGTGATGTTATCCCTTAGGGCCTTTTAGTTCCTTCTCACCCTTTTGGGATTATCAAAAAAGAGTCCAAAAAAAGAATTAATGAAGGTAAATTAGGGAATAGACAACAACAATTCACATTGCATTTGATAAAAAAAGACGTGTCAGTAAAAATGGTTGGCAATACAAATCATCCCAATCAAAATACAGTTTCCAATTTTCATCAGCACTAGTATTATCTCTTTCCATGGAAGCATCATCAGAAAGAGCCACAGGAGTAGAAGTAGAGGTTGAATAAGGGAGTGAACCAGCAATCTGAGAAGGAAGAGGGAGTCCATCAAAAACAAAAGGTTCTAATGTAGGATTGTTGGAAGACTGAGTAAAGTTTTGGTTGAGGATAACATGTCTGATCTGACTCATATCCTATGATATAGTCATTGAGGTAGAGGAAAAAATAGTGGATGAGGAAGGAAGGTAAACCAGAACACAAGGGTGCAGCTGTAGGAGCCATAATAGAAGTACTTTGAACATCAATATGAGGCTTCAACAACTGAATTAATTCAGTAATAATCTCATCACCACACTACATTGCCTTCTCAAAATCATCTTTTTTCTCCATGAATTTTCTAATATAAGAGTAAAATATTTCCTCTTTTGAACTTATGTCTCTAAATCATTAGTGATAGTTGGAATTTTCAAATTCACTACAAGATACATGAAATTATTGGTCATATCATGCTTTGAAAAAAATCCTATTGAAGTAGAAATCCACTTTTTCAGTAATTTATTCCTGAGCATCATTTGAAATATTGGAATGAATCCTCACAAAATCTAGTACTATGCAACTATTCTTGAAAACTGTAGATAGAATCAAATTTTCAAAGTCACATAACACTAATTGAAGTTCCTTCTTAACAAAAGTTCTGAGCATATCACTGTCAAAGGGTTGAGTTGACTGTCCGGAGGCACTAGAGGTATAATAGCCGATGTGAGGGACTTGAGAATATTGAGAACTTTCTGTAGGAAACACATGTACTCATCAGTTAGTTTTTTGAGACTAATAATAAGCTCGTGCATTTCTTAGACGATCTTCTTGTTTCTTTAAGACACTTTGTCAACTCATGAAGTCAATTTAGGTTGAATTAGAGGGGAAACTTCTTGTGGAATGTGACCACTAACATCCTCAAAAAGATGAGAAACTGAAGCTTGTCTTGATTTAAGAACTTTATGCATATATTAAACTGTATCTCTGAGAGACTTCACTTCATCACTTAGCTGTTTAGTCTAAATTCTGACCTCTTGAATTTCATAAAGAATTTTTGGATGAATATACCATATTATCTTCTCTAATAGAAATACATCATCTATTTCACGTAGATTTGTTATAGGAGTAGGTTGGGTGTTCATGATCTTTTCAAAACTATCCAATAATGTTTCTACAAAGTCTTTCAAATTGCTCTGACTCATTAAAGTAGGAGGTTCTTTTGAAGGTTCAGGAATTGGATCTGATACAGGCTCAGGTTCCGTTACAGAGATTACTTCTAGAGTAGAAACTGGTTTCAACTAAAACATAGTATACATTTCGATTCCTTTTACTAAGGATTCGTGGATATAATCCATATATAATTTTCTAGGGACCATATACCAGGTATCCAAATTGCTTCGATCAATTGGATTAAGAACTTCATCACTTTCTAGACTAGGGTGAACTACCCCTCAATAGGTGCATCTATCACAGGACTAAGAGATTCAGTTTATTAAACCGATTCTAAAATATCATCTCTAATACTCTCACCCATTTCGTTTCTATCTCGCATGAGGGCTTTTTCCATTCTTTTCACAATATATATGATAACATCAGAATTATCTTGATCCTCTAAAAAATCTCCAACCACAGCTTCCTTCTCAAGTGAATTTTCTTTTTCAAGATGCTCCTTAAGAATAGACTTTTCCCACACATTAACAAAATATTATCTTCCAAAAGAAGGTTATTCTTAAAAATTAATACTTCTTTCAGTAACATGTGCTTCATTCTCAACTATGTCTTTCAGAACAAGTCTAATGTCCTTCTTATCAATGATAGTTCTCTAGTGGTGCAACAAATACCTCTTCTTCTTCTTCAAAATGATAATCAACAATTTCATCTAGTTCCAAACCATGATCATGTATATTCTCAGGTCTTTAAGGATGATCAACTGAATTATGATTTTCATATAACCTTTCATTATCTTCCACCCAACCCTTTTTCCACGGATTCCAACTAATTTTCATCTTTTCTACTGTAACCGTTGAGAAACAAAATTCATAGTCCTTGATGGATTCTTCATTTGGTCCAGCATTTCTTTTAGCATATAGCATAGGAGAGATTAATCTTGAGCAGAACAAGGAGGTTGAATTTGAGGTTTTCTTAATCAACTCAGACATATGAAGTATATCATACATTCATAGGTTAATATTGGGTCCATTAATCATAATCTGTATAAATAATTCATCTTTAAATTTTATGGTAGAAAAATAACCTTTTCTTGGACAAATTAGATTCTGGATAAACATAAACATGAGTCTGGTTTCACCATTAAATTAAAAATCAATAGCTCTTCTTTTACTTCTATCTCCAGTCATGCTTCCCATGGCCTCTTCTAAAATGAAAATATCATTAGGAGGAGGAGGAATTCTCTGGTAGTCCAAAAAAAATTCCATCATTGGTATCCCTAGGATAGAAGCCCATAACCCCAAGGAAAAGGTACACCTTTGGCCATTGATCTTGTTCCTCACAAATAAACATCTTCAACATTGAAAGTGAATAAAAAAATGATAGAACTATGAAATAATATTTGGATAAATAAATATTTTCTATTTTTGAACTAGTCCATCCATCCTTGCTCTTTCAGTACTTTCATAACAATATACATACATGACAACAACCACTTAGGGAAGACTTCTCATTCTGGTACCACTATTCTATAAAAAAGATTTGGGTTCAGTGGTCCTTCAGGCGCTACCTTCAATGCCCTTTTAAATTTATTCATAGATATGAACTTCTTAGGGGGTTTATGAAGATGTGTGCTTCATCCTGTGAATTCAATAAGGGTTTGAGAGGGAGACTGAGGTATGAAGGACGTCTTATAGTTTGAGAGAGATGGGTTTTAGTTTTGATAAAAGAGAGCTTGTGTGAAGAAAATAGTGAAATAACTTTGGTTTTTATCATTTAGGGATATCAAGAGTCTCAATTTCAAAATAAAGGGGTGAATACAATAAAATAATAAAAACAACTATATGGGTAAGAAATTACAAATAAAATGGAAAAAGTGTCATTATGGTGAGACCAGAACTAGTTGTCATGGTGAGACTGGAACAGATTCTCATGATGTCATCTTTATAGGGTGTCAACACATGGTGAGACCATATTATATGAGACAGTAAGTGCAAGATAGAATCTGAGAGACAGTAATTGTGAGACTGTAAACATGAAACATCAACTTCAAGACAGTAATCTATAGAACTATGAGAGTGAGACAGTAGCTCTAGAACAGTGAACTCATGAAACCGTAAACTGTGAAACAGTATGTTGTGAAATATTATACTTTTTAATTAAAATTAATATTTCCTAATTCATGTATTATGTAATATATAATTTAATAATTTAATGGTTTGGTGAATATATCTGCAAGCTGATAACCAGTTCCAATAAATTCAAAAGTGATATAACCTTTTTGATAATGACCTCTAAAAAAGTGATGTCTTACATCAATATGTTTTGTCTTGGACTGTGAAACAGTATTTTTTGAGATGTTAATAGCACTTTTATTTTCACAATTTTTGGGTACATGCCCAAATTGATATCTGTAATCTAGTAATATGTGTTTCAACCACAAAATTTGTGCACAACAACTACCAGTAGATATGTATACAGCTTTGGCAGTAGATAATGCAACCGAGTTTTGTTTCTTACTACATCATGATAATATAGAATTTCCTAAAAAGTGACATGTTCCAGATGTTCTTTTACTATCTAAGTTACAACCACCAAAATCTTCATCTTAATAACTAACTAACTCAAATTATTTTCCACTAGGATATAATAGTTCTTATTTGGGTGTATGTTTGATGTATTTAAAAATCATTTAACATCATTTAAAAGATATTCCTTAGGGTTTTTTTGAAAATGATCATGCATTTATACACTAAACATAATGTCAGGTTGGCTAGCTGTTAAGTAGAGTAATCTTCCAATCATTCCTATGTATCAGTTTTGATTAAAAAATTTTCCATCATCATCAAGATCCAACATACAAGTAGTACTCATTGATGTATCACTACTTTTAGTGCTATCAATGAAAAAAAATTATAAGATCAGGAATATATTTTATTTGATTTAAAATAATACCATCATTATTTGGAAATACTTGAAATCCAAGAAACAATTTTAGTTCACCCATTAAACTCATTTCAAATTTGTTTGGAATCATTTTAAAATTTTAAATAAATAAGTAATTTTTTGAAGATCCAAAAATAATACCATATACTTAAATTTGAAATAATAAAACATCCATGGAAAATCATTTTATAAAAATGGTAGGGTCAGTTGTACATTTTCTAAAACCATTGGAAATAAGAAAAGTACATAGTCTTTCATATAAAGCTCTTGGAGCTTGTATTAAATTTAAAAAACCTTTTGATAATTTGAAAACATTATTTGGAATGTGAGGATTTGTGAAACCAAGGGGGTTCTCAATAAATACATCCCCATCTATATACCCATTTATGAATTCACTCTTTTCGTCCATTTGAAATATTTTGAAATTTATATGTGCAGCATAATCAAGTAAGATTATGATGGCTTCATGTCTAGCTACTAGTAAGAAGGTTCCCTCATAGTCAATTCCTTCCTTTTTAATATAGCCTTCAGAAACCAATCTATCCTTATTTCTAACTATTTTACCAGCTTTATCTAACTTACTTCTAAAAACCCACTTAGTGCCTATGGTAAATATGTATTTATGTCTGTCAATAAGTTTCCAAAAAAAATTACTTTCAAAATGTATAAGTTTCTTTTGAATATACATCACCCAATATTCATCATTGACATCATCATTAATTTTTTTAGGTTAAAGTTGTGACATGAAAACTTGATGTTCATCCTGATTTCTAATAGATGCTCTAGTTTTAGTTACCTTATCTAAATATCCTACAACAAAATCTAAAGGATAGTTCACAAGGGTTCTAATATCTCTAGAAAAAGAAGGGATGGGGATTTTTGTCTCTTCAACATGCTTTTTTTCATTATGACATAAATCTAGAGAATTTATAGAACTAAAAGTTTTCACAGATTCATTTAAAGTATGGTTATAAGATTTAGATTTTATGTCTATATATGACATATCATCCTCCAGGTTCTCTATAGAGGTCATAGGCTTATGTGGATCTATCTCAAAAAACATGACATGGGCATATTCTTCAACACATTTAGTTATATTGTTAAATACTCTATAGGCTTTACAAGATATTGAATATCCTAGAAAAATTCTTTCATCATTATAAAATGAAAACTTGTCAAGATTTCCCATAGTATTAACTATATATACTTTCCAATGAAAAACATTAAAGTAGCTTAATTTGGGTTTTCTATTGTTCCATAACTCATAATGAGTTATATGAAGAATAGGTTTAATTAACAGTCTTTTAATAATATAGCATGATGTATTTTTTTCTTCGTCACAAAAATAAATAGTTAAGTCATATTCACTAAGAATGGTTCTTGAAATCTCTTGCAAGGTCTTATTTATTATTTTTATAAATCCATTTTGTTGATGTGTTCTTGGGGTAGAGAAACTATGATTATTGACATTATATAAGAAAAATGATTCAATCTCATGATTTTCAAACTCACAGCCATGATAACTACTTAAGGATTTAATTCTAAATCCACTATGTTTTTCTATAGTTTAATCATATTTTATAAAAAGAGAGAAGGCTTCACTTTTGTGATCTAAAAATAAAGGGTGAGTATATCTAGAAAAATCATATACAGGAACATAAACAAAATGCTTCCCATTTAATTTAGAAAATCATGATGGTCTAAAAAAATACATGTGATCCAACTTGAGAGGTTAAGAAGTTGACACTTATTTCTTTGGTTTGAAGGAAATTTCATGTTTCTATCTATTTTGAAAAGGATTACACACTTCATGATTTGGAAACTCAAGTTTGGGTAAGTCGTTGACTAAAAATTTTCAAGTTGTCTTTCTAATGGAATGAATATTATAGTTTTCTAGTCTTTTTTTTTCAAAACCAAGAATATGGGAAATGCGCTTTAACATGAAGCATTCTGAGAAACTAACTAATCTAAGTTAACAAGGTATACATTTTCATTTCTCAATTTAGAAAATACTAATTAATTTTTAGAATTAAAAACATTTAAGGCATAATTTTAAAATTTAATATGAAATATATCATCACATAGTTGTGAAATAATAAAAATATGATATTTCAGTCCATTAACAAAAATTAATTTGGAAATTAAATCTGAGTTACAGTTACCAATTTGGCCAAGGAAAATGATTTTTCATTTGGAATTGTCACCAAAAGTGACATATCCACCATCACATTTTATTAAATTCTTGAACCATGAATAGTCTCCTATCATGTGTCTTGAACACCCACTTTCCAAGTACCATATTCTTTTATAGGAGCTCTTTAATCAATTTCCCTACAAAATATTCAAATAAAAACAGACTTTGGTTCCCAGATTTGTTTTGGTCCAGTAATATTACTAATTATTTCTTTAGGTACCTACATATTCTTTATAGGTTTCCTATAATAATTATGTAAAGTACTTGAAAAATAAACTCTATTTGGTCCAAAAAATAATTAAATAGTATAGATTGTATCATAATTTGAATTAGCAGAATGTTTTCCTAAACTTGGTGTAAGGTTGTATGTTCTAGATTTAGAAACAAAATTGGTTTTTCCAAATCTCCTTTTATCAGGTTTATAGCCAATACCAGTAGTGTATTTAAGGGCAATATATTTACCTAGAATTTGTACCAAAGTGACTTTAACATTATTAAAACATTAAAGGTACCTTTTCAATTTCTCATTAAATTTTTTTATTCATTGATTTCTTTGAGTAATTGAAAATTTTTCTCTATTACTATAGTAAGTTCATATTTAACAATTGTGGTAAAATAATATTATTTATTTAATGAAATTTATTTATCTTTTAGTTCATTACATGTATCTTCAAGTATATTCCAGTAATCAGTCATTTTAACTATAGAAATATTTTTAGAATCACTTTTATCTTGAGAATAATAGTAATTTTGTATAGGATAATCCATGGTTACATCATATGTTTTTGTCATAAAAAACACATTGGATTTGTGATTCTTTTCATCATGTGAATATTATGAGACACTTGAACTGTCCTCAGAAGCACTCCCCACTGGTTTCATTTCCTTTTTATACTTTCTATATTTATCCTCATATTTCCTTTTATACATGAGCTTGGGATAGTTAGCCTTTACGTATAACTTTCTCATATATTCACAACATATTATCTCATCAGACATGTCATTTATTTTCCAATATTTCTTCCAGTTTCCCTTTTGATCATATCTTCCTTTGATGATAGGATTTCTGAAAAAAAAACTTCCTTTTGTAAAATTTCATAAAACTTCAGGATAATTGATCCATCTCTTCATCATTTTCAAGTGAATATTTTCAATTGTTATAACATTCAACGGAGACTTGTAGTTTCTCCCTTTCACTATGTTTATAGGTGGTGGTCTTTAATTCCACGAATTTTATTTTTGGTTCATCCTCCTCTTCCTTGTTGAATTGCATCTCCTCTTCATTCATCAATAGTTCCCAATGAGTTCTTTTACAATCTATTTTCTAATGACCCAAGATGCTCTAAGAGTGACTGAGGTTCCTCTCCATATATCATGTATGAATCTAATAATAACCATTTTTTGTTCTTTGGCAGTAACTTCTCTTCCAATAGAAATCATTGTGTTGATAATTTCATTGAACTAGAGATATGTGTCAGACATAGGTTCATCAGGATTAATTTTAAAGTTATCACATTTATTAGTATAATTATTGAGTCTCATTTCTTTCACACTAGAAATTCCTTTATGTGAAACATACAATGTATCCAAAATTTCATGGGCAGTTTTACATCCATATATTCTGTTAAATTCCTCATAAATTTAAGAGAAATATAAATAATTCATGGATTTTCAATTGTTATTGTATGAAGTATTGGTTGGATAATCCCCAGAAATTATATCATTAGAATGAATCATATACTCATCTATAATTGAAGACCCAATTTCCAATCGCAAACATTCCAAATGAATTTAAATTTAAATTTTCCATTGGGAATAATTAGCTCTATTAAAGAATGGTGGTTTTTTTTGCATCATCTTATAGTATATTATCTCTAACAAAGATATAATTTTAAAGATCTAGAAATTTATAATTAATGTAAATTTAAATATAATTAAATTATAACTAAAATCACTGTTGAATAGATTTATAAAACAGAGTTGTACCAAGAAAAAAACTCTTTTTATACCATTCTTTTGTCGGAGTATAGTACTCAAGAGGGGGGGGGGGGTGAATTTAATATCAATTAAAATTTTATGTTAAAAACTTCTCTTAAAAAGGTTCCCCAATAAAATGAATACAACAATATTAATCAAGGTAATATAGTTATAAAAGATTGAATGTTCAGATAACCTCTTAGAATATTGAGTAATACTCAATAATATGACTATAAATTATTGATACAACTTTTGAACATATTATAACAAGTAAAAAAATATAACTTATATTCAAGACTGACTATCAATGTAAAACCTAGTGTTTTTTGAAATATATAGTAATGAAGAGAAAAAATAAATTAAATAAAACAACAAATAAAACAAGTGGTTTAGTCTCAAGATGAGACCTAATCCTCTTCACATGGTGATCACCAGCAACCATGAAGATTATATTAATATACTAGATCCACACCCTGGATTGGGGTGAAAAACAATGCATAGGACTGTCCAGGTCACACGACCTCTTCCACTATTTTTCATGGGAATAAACTACTAGGTCACAGAAGGAACACTTATACACTTATCCATTGGAGTAAAAGGATGTAAATAGATATGATAGGAAGGATATCTTGTACCCTTTAGTATTGTTCATGATAAAATGTTTGTTTTAATATAGACATAAACACACTTATTGAAATCTAAATACAATACACAATAGAGGAAATATAATGAGAAAAGGTTATAAGTGCTCTAATTGTAATTCTATGCAGCTCTAGACTTGTAGGATGAAGTGGATGCGAGTATCAAGTCCTCATGTGAAAAATAGAGTATCACTAGTCTTCTAGTTTGAAGGTGTGACCTGTGTAGATCGTGTTATTCATGAAGGTGGTAATGTAAAGATGTTTTAGGATTTGATCTAAAGAAGTCCATAATTTGGAATTGAGATTTATTAGTGTGTTCCTTAGTTGTTTCTGGTTTCATGTATCAGTTCTCTTTTCAAAAATCCATGTATGTCTGCTTCTCTACTTCTCGTCTACCGTGCTTGTTCTATTTCCACACTTTTGTTTTATTTTAGATTGCATGTGTTGGAGCTGACATGATTCATGTATTATGCACCTCGTACCTCCTACATTCAGGTGTTATGTCTATAAAGAAATATTAATTATGTCAATGTATTTCAATGAATCAAATATGACGTTATAAATAAAATTGAAAATGACCAAACAAAATAAAGAACAGTGTCACCATCTGTCTAGAAATGGGTTCTCTTGGAAATAGTGTCACCATGAAATGATGTCTTCTATTTTTCCATTGAGCATTGAAATATTCATTTTGTTATATTTGTTTTGATATCAGGATCTGGTAGAAAATATATGGTGTTAGGATCACAGTGTCTGGTCTTTTTCCAAATTTTGAACGATGTCTTGGTGATGGTAGCATGGAAGTTGTGTCACAGAAATCATGAGATCTAAAACTGGTCACGGTGTCTCGATCATAATGTTTGGGTTAGGATGTCTGGGTCACTATGTCTGAGTCACGGTGTCTGGGTCATGGTGTCTAGGTCACGGTGTCCATGTCACGCTGTCTAGGTCACAGTGTTTGGGTCCTTTTCCAGAAAACCAAAACCAGTGGCAAACACACAGTTTCTCAAACATAGCCAAATATCGGTATTAAGACATAAGTATTAATATTCATAGAATGAATTAGACTTAATCATTCAAAGAATAAATCATTATAGAAAAAATTTAAATAAAATTTACATTAATAAAACATGATTTATGATTAACAAGATTTAGTGGAATTTTATTTAAATCATAATGAAACCAACAATCTCTAAATATGATTTGATATTGATTAAATAGGATTAACAATATTTATATGATTTACATGATTTTTGATCATTAAATCATGATTAAAACACGAGGATTCCAACAATGGCCAACAAAATACATATGTTGTAAGAGGTCATCAATTTAAATGGGAGAACCTTCATTAAATTTCCTTGATTAAAAGATATAATTCATTATACTAACCCGCTAATATATATTTATTATTTATTATTAAATACAATATAATTATCATACTGAAATCATTTATAGCTATGGAGTAGAAAAAAGATATCTATATTTAAGATTCACATGTTTTCTCATGGAGAACCTTTTTGAGGTTTTTAATGTGAATTCCATAGAGATGAATTTCAAAAAACAACGACTCTATGGAATTTGATACAAGGTGTGTGTTACAAATTTATTCTGACAATCAAAAACTCATATATATAAAGTAATTAACAAATGTAGAAGTAGATCTTCACTATAGAAACAGAGAAATGCTTTTTCATTACATTTCAAATTTTTTAGTCAGTCCTTACGAAGAATATTAATCATAAAATTGGAAAACTATAATTACGTTTCCATTAAAAAATTGAATTTTATTTATGTATCATGTTTTGATAAGAAGGTAAGTTAATTATATATTAAGAAGAAATGTTGTTCTATATATAAGAATGAAATGTTTTATCACATTGGGAATATAATAAACCATTTATACATTCTATATATGGATAAATAAATTTAAATCATTCATAATAAGAGGATTATGGTTGATTATAATACCAATTTTTATTAGCATCATCGTAATGGGAATAAATTTTTTAAATGAAACTAAATACTCTACCGAGATGGAATAATTAAGACATTAAAATATGAATCATTTGAGAACTGAATAAATTTTATATTAAGGAAAATAAATTATACAACATTTAGTAGAGTAAGTGAAAGGTATAGTAGACAATTGTATCTAATGCAAAGTGACATATATGCAACAATGAGTACTAAAAATGTGGTAGTTTTATTTATTACATTACAATTAATAATGAATTTAGTAATAATTGGTATGTGTTTTAGATGAATCACATGTATGAATATTTTTAAATGTTTACAATATTTTAGAATGAAGTTCAACATAAATTGGGAATGAGTAGTAAGATCCCCCAATTTGAATCTAGTGGTTAATACATGATATAATAATTAATTTACCATACAAGGTATCATGGAATTGTTTCCAAAATCAACCCTCTTGAAAAAACACAATGTAATAGTGTGTCTAATTAGATTAATTATACCTTTTAGGAATTGTTTAATCAATGATAATTCCATGTAACCTTACTATTATATTCAGAGGTTATGAAATGAAAATTACTTCATTAATACTAAATCATAATACATATAGGAAATCATAATGAAAACAACTCATACATAGGTAATTAAAAATCCCATTATGTTTTTTAATTTGGATTTGGTATTCTTAAGAATGCACACATCATTTGGGTCCAAATAAACTTGACCATATGTCTAAAATGGTAATTTTTTTGTTATCCCACGGAAATTAGGGGATATTATTTCTATAAAATTACCCAAAAAGAAGTGTATGTGGAAAAATTTTATACATTAGATGAGAATTAATTTATCATTCACATAGTTAGTGGGTTTAAAATAGATTATTTAAAATTTATAGACCGATAATATTAAACATTTTATTATATCGAAGTTGATCCGGTTCTACAATGAATTTTTTAAGAACATACTCATATTAAACTAAAATTTAGAAGTATTAGTTGGATTTATCTTGATCGTGAGATATACATCACTTTAGGGAAAATTATATTGATTTTGTGATTCTAGGTGATGAATAGAACTCCAACAATGAAGCCATAATGATTTCTTATTATGAGAAATTGTTAAAATAAATAGAATATTAAATTGAATCCACATACACTAACCATTCTCAAAACATGGTGGACACACTTAAAGGGGTATGAAGAAAATGAAGTAATTAGGTCTTATATATAAAAAATAAATGGGATTCTAGAGTGTCTACATTAGATCATGATCAATGGAGAATGGTTTCAAGAATGTTTATTGCATTGAATATGAAGAATACTTTTAACATATTATGATGATTATATATATTAAAATATTAATTTTCATAATTATTAATTTTGTTTTTGAGATATATGAAATGTATTTCAAAATGTCCTCCACAAAATATAATTATATTAAGAACATGTATATAACACAACCTGTTAGTTTTAAAATTACAAATGAAACTACTATGGTATTAAAGATGTAATGACCCATTTATGGGTTGAATCATGGATCTCATAGTATGAATATAGATGGATGGAAAACGAAATCAAAGTGATTAGTTTCAAAAAAAATGAAGGCGATGATTTTTTATATAATAATATTAGTTGGATAATATTCATACATACTATAATGTTATTTCAAGTAAAGTTTATCATAATGAATGACATGGGTAAAGCTTCCTACATACTGGGTATAAATATCTATATAGATAGATCCAAGAGTTTTTTTAGATTGAGTCATAACAATTATAATGGTAAATTAATACTATTTTTTTATCCTGGAGAACTCGAAGATGGGGTAATTACTAATATTTAATGGGATAAATCATAAGAAGATTCAATATCCACCAAAAGTGTTTGAAAAGGATATTTATGTTGCCTTATGTGTCTACCATAATATTTTTCTTTTAGGCCATGATGTGTACTCAGGTTGATGTCTCTTATGATTTGAGCATAAGTAGTAGATTCAAATATAATCCTAGTGAGAGTGATGATATTTATAAAAGTAACATTTTTGAGTACTTCAAATAAATTAAGGTTATTTTTTTGATCTTTGGAGGAGTGGATGACCTCTGTGTAAAAGGTTTCATTGATGCTAATTTCTTATACAATAGAGATGATATGATATCATACTATTGTTTCAGGTTTACTTAAATTGTGGATCATTCCTTAAAATAGTTATATAGAATACATAATAGCTAACTACACTAGCTCTATAGAGTACATTGTTTCACCATATCCTATTAAAGATGTTGTTTAGATAAAGAAGTGGAACTATAAAATTGAGGTTCTTCCTAGAAATCAAGGAGAAATCGAGTGATACAATAAAAAATATTTCCATATCTTAGGATAAGGAACCTCTTTTTCATTAAATGGACAAAACAATTCTTCATAATTACCATCTCATACATGAGATTATTTAGATGGGTTATGTGGTTATTTGTTCGGGGGTAACATAGAAAAATTATGTATATCCATTTATGAATCCATTACCATTATAAAATCTCAATGATAATGTTTGGTCTCTAGGGATTTAGTAAATTAGTCATTTTTGTAATGGATATATATTATATCTTGATTTTATAATAAAGTAAATATTTTTATATCATTAATTTATGTGTACTGAAATTTATTTTACATAAATTTTAGAATGATTATATCCCCTAAAAGAACAACATTATGTTTTCCTTGACCAATGGTCCTCACTGATTCATATCATTTTGTGTCACACCCAAACTTTAAAATTAATATTATTTTATTATTTTATCAGACTTTGAAACTTTCTATCATGCTGCGGGCCAAGCCTGTTTGAAATTTTTGCATTTTGTTGATGAATGAAATCTTTTCCCTTAACAGCGTCTGGTGCATGGGCAGGGCGTGTTCAAAGTTTCACGGCTTTTCTCGAGTCACCGTGCGGCCTGCCTCATGTACAAGACAAATAAATAAAATGAGTTTTAATGAGTTAGTTTAATAATTATAATAACGGTGATTATTGTTATTACTATTATGGTTAATAATATTATTATCTTGTTTATTATAATTACTATTAATTTGTTATGAACAATATTATTATTATTATTGGAGTTTATTAAAAATTCTTATTTTCTTCATTATTAATTGTTAATATTTTATTTATTTTATACTCTATTATTTTATTCCTTTATTTTATCGGTTATTCATTTCTTCCTTTTATTATTATACTTATTATTATTATTATTATTATTATTTTATTTTATTTTAATTTTTTAAAACCCTAACTCACTCCCCCCTCACCCTTTCCCCTTACGTGGCCGACCCCCCCCAACCTTCCTCTTCCGCTCGCGCCACCCCCACCGGCGAGGGCCCTCCGGCACACCTCCCTCCGCGCTACCTCCCCCTCACCGACATTCGACCGGAGGCCTCCCCTCCTTTCTTAGATGCACTACACCCCACAATCGTCGGCCTCCCCTTCTTGCTCGCGCACTCCACACCCCGTGACTAGCGGCCTCCCCCTCCTCCTTTTGAGACACCTTCCCCCTTGTGTGACTCCCACCAGCACACAACATCTCTGGCCGGACTCCCTTTGCGAGCGCGACCCCCAGCACAGAATCCCCTTCTTCCCTCCGGTAGTTTTTTTCTTTCCCTATTAGTTAGGGTTTTGGTGCTTTTTCATTTGGGGTTTGATTTCCATGTCTTTTTTTGTTTTTTTTCTTGATTTAGGGGTTATTTGATGTTGTTTGTGATGGGTTTGGTGCGTGATTGTATTTTCACTTCGAAATTTTGCTCTTTCAACACCAATGGTAGGTGATTTCATCTATAAATGTTGTTTGATGAAGGATTTGTCTGGATTAATTTATTTAGCATGTTCTTTGATTATTTTGGGTGGTGAAAAATGTGTTCTATGAATATTTTGACATGCATGTGTGATATAATTGAGTATTCTTTAAGAATTGGTTATGTTTTTCATATGGGTCATGTTGTGGGAATTCTTCGAAATGTTCAATTAATTATTTTACATGTGAAAATTATGTTTCGGTAATAATTTAATATGCGGTTATGTTAGAAATTGATTTTTTCTTCAAATAAATTGATTTTGTCATGCATACCTTTTGTAGTGTTTCTTGAAAAGAGTAACATGTCTTGTTTTGGAGAGTGCGAAATGTTTTCTAAAGAAATTAAGTGAAGGTGTATTAAAAATGTGGTTTGAAGGAACAATGTGTTATTTTGGATTGTTGAACTTGTGCACTTTTGAATTTAAATTTTAAATAGTTTGAGTAACGGAAAACATGTTTTGGTATGGTTGTGTTTTGCGTTCGGTTTTAAAGTGGCGTTTTTATGTGAGATGAAGTGTGTTTTGGTGTAAACTCCCTGGTGCTAATTATTATGTTTTTCATAAATTGTTTTATTGATTTATTAAATTGTATGTGTAGTGCATTGGGCCTTGCTTAGATGGTTTTGGGTTGCAGGTTTCGAGGATCCTACATGTACGTGCATGGGATAAGACACACACACACACACAAATATATATATATATATATTCTCTCTTTGTACATATTCCCTCATGGCATGGGGAATATGTGCAGTGCAGCTATGGGTGTGTATATATATATATATGTATAAATTAATGTCCGTGTTTGCGCCAAGTGTCGGTTCGAGTAGTCATCGACAAATAGCGACAAGTTTGAGGTAGGTCCCCTATGCCCTAATCTTTAATTAGAATTTCCATTTCTTCTTGATGTTTCTTTAAAAGTATTTCCTTGTTTTTTTATGTGAAATCCATATACACTATATACATATGTTATTGGTTCTTAAAAAGTGGTTTCATAGGGGTTGAACATGAAATGGGTATTTCCAAATGTTGTGCGGCCTTTTGTTCAATTTTGTTATGAATGTGTGACAACATACATTATTTTTAAAAACGGGTTCCCAAGTGATTTTCAAAATGATTTTTGGTGTGAACATGAGATTAAAGGCTGATTTGACATCCTTAAAAGTATTACTTCATTTTAAGTGTGGTTTTAATCTTGTTTTAAATATATAGTATCTTTTTGTGTTCTAAAATGACAAATAATCCATCTAAAGTGATGAGGCATCTTTAGCACTTTGAGACTTAGTTTGCGAAAGTGGAAAAACCCTCTTGATACATTCCGCTTAATTTGAAAAAAAATGTGATGCAAGTGTTAATGTGTGGTTTGTGATATGTGTCTAGTGTATGGACTTGTGCGCGGTTGTGTGATGTAAAGAGGGGGAATGCGCTTAAGGAGGGAGAGCGGTGGTGAGAGGTTGAATGGGTTTTAGATAAACAAAGTCTTATATACTTGTATGTTTTATTGATAAATAGAACTCTCCACTATTTCAAATAGAGCACAATGGGAAACCTGAGTATCTAGGTGGGTGACCAGGACTAGTACGCTAGATGACACAGCTGGGGTTCATCCCTATCTAGCAAGATTGATGCAACACCACTGACTAAAAATATGAATTTATGAGGGTCATGGTCTTCTAAGCCACGTTATCTGAGGATCGTGGTCTTCTAAGCCATGTTTTCTGAGGGTCGTGGTCTTCGAAGACATGTTTCACCGAGGTACGAGGTCTCTAGGCTACCACTTTTTCTAGCTACCTATAGGGATTACCCATGGTGCTCATTTGTGACATTCTTCTTGTGATGTAACTTTATTTTCATTTGTTTCATACTTGATATCTGTTTTTTGAAATCCATATTCTTATCCAAAATTTTTTCTTTTCATTTTGAAATGTTAATTCATGCTTAGAACCTATTTTGAAAAGTTAGTGGGAGTGAAATTATTTACATGAAAATGAAAACTCATTACTTGAATTTGAAAAGAAGGAAAAACATTATTTCCTAATATCTTATTTTCAAACTGGCATAAGTGGATTTCTTACTAAAGGTAGAGGAATAGGACATGGTTACATTTTGGAATTCCTACTGAGCATCTCGGTGATCATGCCTAATTGGATTTTTAGTTGCAGGTTTTAGTCTTGGATCGATTTTGGGAGAGAGTGTAGTTGACGTACCGTGGTGATCCATGGGGTCACCTGAGGTATGTCATGTTGCTTTGTTTATTCCTTTTTCTGCTGTAAATTTGTTTAGTTTATTTTCCTTTATTTATCTTCTTGTTGAGTTTATGTTCATTTATCTTCGTTATGGGTCAAACCATTCCAAACTAGTTTATTTTGATGCTCGGCACTAGTTGCCAGCCCGTGGGGATCAGGAATGCCTTTAGGGCCACGCCGCGGACTGGGTCAGGCACCAGGTCGGATGATGATCCGGCCTGGATCGTGACAAAATGGTATCAGAGGGGCCCTTGATATTTGGGGTGTCAAGTAAATTAGTGATTAGGTATGTCAGGACACGAGAGGTAGGTGTGGGTAGGACGTCATGAACCCTTTCCCATCATGAGACTCAAGTTTCCATGGGTTTTATGAGATTTGAGTTTTTTTTCCTTGGCCTTTGTGGACGAGGGATTACAAAGGAAGTGATCTGGTGTTACATGACGAGCCTGCATGGAGTAGCGACCCATGTACAGCCCGAGTGCACGGTTCAAGATACATACTGTGGTGGATTCCCACTCTGAGCATGTTCTTCTAAGCCATGTTACTCGGCTGGCATAAACACTTGTCCCTCATTTTTGTAAATTTTCATGTGATTTATCATTGACCTTTATTTTTGTTGGTGGGAGTAGATCTCAAAAATAAAAATGGATTTTTGTGAAGGAGTTTTCAAAAGGGGATATGGTTTTTGAAGTGGAAAATGGTATTTGAAATAGAAGACGTTTTGTAATTTTGAAATGTGTTTGTTTAATGATAAGTGACTTTCTCAAATTGGTTGGGGAATTTGTGCTTTGTGCTGAATGGTCAGTTTTGGAAATGATAAGTGTCTTAAATTGACCCTTGGTATTCTTATGAGCGATCACATACATTGAGGTTTTCTTATGGAAAGTGGAGAAATTGGTGATGTGAGTGGATGGGTGCTTGAGCTAGCATAGGGATATGTATGTGTGAGACTTCATGGAATACCAATGATGGATATTTAAGTTGTTTTGTTTGCTGAAAAAATATGGTTTCCAAAAAGGAAATTTAAATGTTTTGAAAAGAGGGTGAGCAATTGTGTAGCATTCTCTTTTCATGTTGGGTATTCTTTTCCTGGGTTATCGGTTTTGACATACTGATTTTTGGTTAGAATAGAGATTTGAGTTTGAGTTTTAGCTTGTGATTAAAGTGTGGAATTTTGATTTATGATGAGTTTTGATTCGGCTTTGTGCCATTTGTTTTTGAGTATGGTACCGAGAAAAGTCCCAGAGGGTTCTAACAAGTCTCTTATATTTGTTGGTTCTACCTAGACTCTTAGCAGAGTGGGGGAATTGAAATATTTTACGTTGTGGTCCAGCTTCCATGGTGATCGTTAGCTATCGAAGGTAGCGGACTAACATGGTGAAATCATTGGTGTTTTCAGGTTATTGGAAGCTCCCAATGCTATGAGAGTCCGTGTTGGTTCTGGTCCATTTGAAGGTACAAATTTGGATTGATGGAGGAGATAATCCCAGAATTGTTTCATGATGATATGTCATGGACGGTGTTTAAGATCACTCTCATACGAAGGTTTATACCCGAGGAAGTGAAGGAGAGAAGGTGGCAGAACTAGTGAGTGTCAAGTAAGGGCAATGAGCAGTGAAGGCCTACGTGGGGTATTCCAAGGGGTTGATTCCATTTTCTCTGGAGGTAGTGTCGTGGAATTAATTAAAGTTTCTATGGTGTGGGGTCTTTTTCCAGGGTTCCGAGACCATTTTATTTTGGTGTTCGAGGAGGTTCCCCATCCGGTGACGAGAGTGAATCGATGGAACCTGTCTAAAACAATTCATCTTGTCAATCCCATCCTATATTAGTTGGTCCACCCTATTGTTTGCTTCTAGTGTGCTCGGTTTGGGTTCTTTATGTCGCCTTGACATCATATTTTGACGACTTGTCTTTGGTGTGCCATTTGGGAAACTTGGAGAGGTTCCACTAGCAGCATCGCCGACGGGTGTCTCGACCGAAGGATGTCAGCTCCTGACTGTAGGGCAGCATACGCTTCAAGAAATCAGAGATCCAGCCACAAGTCTCAAAGTGAAGCCTTTCAGGCAGTCATGAATCATTGGGTGTGGGTCACATTGGTCTAATTTTTGTCTCCAATGCTAAAATGGGGAAGGTCTTAATTTCCCTGTTGTAGCTCTTCCGTCTTTGAAGGATCTATTTTTCTTTAAGAGGGGTAAAGGACTATTTTTCTCGTTGTGGTAATTTTTCATTGAATAACGAACTGTTTTTGTATGAAGGCGTGGTGATCTCATCTTTTTGTTACTTAAAGTTGTAAAGATATGTAAAATTCAAGGGGAATTTTTTCTTAATTTTCTTTGAGATTTTACAAGAACGCGGTTTCTGACGGCACTTGATTCCGAGGCCCGGTGTGCCCAGAATTTCTATCCGAAGTTAGCTCGGGTATGTTCAGTGAACGAACGAGTGGGTTTTTCTAACATTTGAAGTAGTACATGGAATCGAATTTTGAGGGCATCGATGGGCTCGCAACACTGGTAATTTCTTAGGAATACCTTTTCCAGAGTTGTGTTTACACGAGATAAGTTGTTAAAAATTTGTGGAAGGTAAAATAAAATTGAGCATCAATTTTATTTTTCACTAAGTGGTTTAATGCTTTGGTTTGAAGTTGGGGGAGACCACCCAACATTCCCTAGGAGGTTATGAGGGTGGTGGGGTCCACACGAACCCCACCCCTTCATCTTCCCTAACATTCCATAACCCATCATTTAATTTGACAACTTGAGTTAATTAATTGAGTGGATTAACTCAACTTTTGAATTTCAAATGCTTATGTTATGTTAGTAAAATAAGTGAGGTACTTATTTTATTTTGGTTAGGACTTGTTGCTTGAGAGGTTTGGGAGAAAAGCGAAGGGAGTCTTGAAGATCTTCATCTTCTTCGTCGAAGAACATGAAGAACGCGAAGAACGCGGAGAACAAACTGATCTCCGACGAAGAACGCCGAATCCTCAGAGATCGACTACGGAAAGACTTTTTCCGCGAAGAACCTCTATTCAAGCTACGCTCGAGGTCGGGGTTTTATGCATTCCTTTACATGAATTTCATTCCGTCATCTATCCTCGTTCAATTGGACCGCTTTCTATCGTTTAATGGGAGGGGGTCGGACCACACAAACACGACCGACCCTCCTCCCTTATTATTTCTTGTGTTGTTGTGGTTCAAGGGAATGTGAAGCGGTGCCATCACAAAGTGTGAGAACGAGTGGCAAGGATTCATGGCACCGTCATGCCGCGCATTTGAAAATCGAACCAAGCCGCGGCGCCGTCATGCCGCACCAGAATAACCAAAAGACACCGCGGCCGGAGCGGGGGTCGCGGCAGAGCAGGGGGACCGGCGGCCGGGTCCGGGCCGCCGGCGTCGATATAGGGGGACCGGACCTCACCGGTCCCATGGCGGCAGACGCCGGCCGGTCGGAGTAGGCCGACCGGTCAGGGGGGGAGCTAGCGGTTACGACCCCCGGCTGGCCAGCAAAGAGCAACCCCCATTATGGGGGGCCGCGGTTACACACAGGGGGGCAGTGCCCCCCCCCACCCATCCGCTCGGCCAAAACGCCTAAGCCACCTGGCCGCTGGTCGCGCTAGCATGTGGGGCCAGGCTACCCAGGCTGGGCCGGGCCGCGCCCAAGCGGGCCGGACCGGACCCGGGTCGGGTCGGTCCGGGCCCGAAACCCCCACTTCCGGACCTCTTTCTGTCTTTTGCCCATAATTTGGGAAACAGACCTCCAATCGACGCATCGTCAGCTGCGATGGGATCCTTGGATCGAGAAAATAATTTTGATATATTATACTCAAGGTTTCAGAGTACTTTGGGTTCGGCCGGGTTGGTTCGTACTCGAAACCAACCGGGCCCTCGAAGCGGAAACGCTTATAACTTGGGTTTCGGACATCCGATTGACGTGCCGTCGACTTTGTTGGATTCCTCTAAGTGAGATTGACCTTTTGGATTACTCTAATAGAGGTTTGGATGCAATTGGAGTACGGTCAGGTTGGTTTTGAAATAAAAACCAACCGGGACCCTGGAACGAAAAGGCCAATAACTCTCAGACCGGGCGTCCGATTGACGCGACGTCTGCGATGTTGAGTTCCTATTGACGATACAGAACTTTTGGATACATCAACGCCATACTATGTGTCAGTTGATGTATCATCCCTTCGGCTCATGGAGCGGCCCCTCCAAAACGAGCTTGCTATGTGGGGGAACCCTAGAGCTGGCTGCAACTGCGACGAGGAAGAAAATTGTATAGAAATACTTCGTGGATTCGACGGCGACGACTACAGCACTCAGCGATCCTACGTGGATCAGTGTTACCGATCCTGTGTGGGTCAGATCCTATGTGGGTCAGTGCTCAGCAGTCTTGTGTGGGCCAACGCCTATAGATCCTGTGTGGGTCCAATCCTATGTGGGTCATTGCGGGGGTTAGTTATCTATTGATCCTGTGTGGGTCATTGCGGGGGTTAGTTACCTAACGATCCTTTGTGGGTCATTTCGGGGGTTAGTTACCTATCGATCGTGTGTGGGTCATTGTGGGGGTTAGTTACCTATCGATCATTTGTGGGTCATTGCGGGGGTTAATACCAATCGATCATGTGTGTGTCCGACGGCTTAGATGAATCAGTGGCAATACCTGATCATCTCTATCATCTTACGAAGAAGTATTCCTGTGTGAGATGAATCTTGACTTTCAATCCTTATCTTTGATAAGTTTGACTTGATATCCTGTGTGGATTACGTTTTGCTTTCCTGTGTGGAATGGGTTGTGTTTACCTGTGTGGACTGAGTTTTACTTGGGCTCGGATGTTGGAGTCGAACGAGAATTGACGACTTAGGTATATGTATGGGAATATAGCTTAGAAGTGTCGAATGTCACTTCGTGTTTGTATCTTTCTTTTGTGGATTATCCTTTGTGGATTCTGGGAGACCTTCATGGGTCTCGAGGTCCCTACTGAGTAGCTTATACTCACCCCTACATGGGCTATGCCTGCACTACGTTGTGTTGGTTGCAGACGACGGACAGCGCTGATCGTGGTTGAGGCTTGCAGAGCAGGTCGGTTCCTAGAGGTGGACCACTGGGTGGGACATACTCGGAGCAGACGGCTGGACCCGAGGAGCTGTGGAGGCTATCTGTACCCACCCTTCAGGTGGGACTTCCAGTGGACGGCTCGATGCTGCGTCTTTACTTTTCAGTTGGTATACTGTCTTTTCAGTTGTACTTTACTTTCAGTTTGGGATCATATTCTGGCCCACTTACTTTACCTAATTTTCTATTATACCCCATTTTTACTTAGTGTTTACTTCTTCTTGCTTTCTCTGTGGTGTTTGTTTACTTTAAAAAGGAAAAAACTACCCTTTTTACTAGGAATTACGCCTTGGTGCTAGTCACCAGCCCCTAGCCTATGGAAGGCGGGCTTGGGGTAGTCACAAAATGGGCCCCGAGGACGGGTCGTGACAAATTTGTATCAGAGGAGTTCGGTTCTACCGCAGAACTCAAGACTCTGATCTTTTCTATGTGAAGCAATAATGTTAAGAGTATTGAGTGTGGTTATCAGACTAGGGAGTCCAGTGTTGGTGCGGTGGCCGACGTACCCGTACACCAGGACCCTAACTTGTGATTTCTGACTTAATGCACGAAAACATTGATTGCATGTGTGTGTCCAGTTTTCATTGTGATTAATTTGTGTCAGCTCACCAGGTATAATGTTTGACCGTGGCGCACCTGTTTCTTTTCAGGATGGCCCCATGATGGCAGCCAGCTAGGGTTCTGAGTGTTGTGCGTGACGACATCCCACCGAGCAATGAGGCCTCGATACATGGCCCTTTGACAGTAGAGGCACCAGCAGTACCTCTACCCACCGAGCCACCGATGCTACTAGCCCCAGTTGCTGACGATGCACGTCGCCTTAGTTCACTGAATGAGTTTCAGCATTAGATACGTCCTAGGTTCCGCGGGGAGACGAACCCTCAGGTAGACAAGTATTGGCTAGAGGCAGTTGTACGAGTTTTCAGGTTAGTGAGGACACCAGCAGACCTCATGGTGATCCTCGCAGCGAGCCTCCTGCATGCGGCACCAGGCAGATGGTGGAGCTTGATGCTCCAGGTGCACGACGAGGCATCACTCTTCTGGACGGAATTTGAGAGCCTCGTCCGCTCGGAGTTCGTCCCAGCCACCCTCCGTGCGGTGCACATCCAGGAGCTTCTACAGCTGCCGCAGGGCAGCTTGACAGTCGCACAGTACTCGGCGAGATTTACTGATCTCTCGCACTACTCAACAGACATGGTACGAGACACTTTCTTCTGGGCCCAGACTTTTGAGCAGAGAATGAGGCATTAGATCAGGGCATCGCTGATCTCCCTTACCATTCCGACTCAGGCAGGGGTACAGGAACAAGCCATTTTGATCGACAGCTTCCTTGTTGAGCCTACAATAGCAGCGAGACCTACCGCAGGTCGGCACATAGTAGAGTCTTCTATAGCAGGCAGTCGACGGATGACTCATGGGTCCAAGAAGACTAGACCCTCAGGCAGACGACCTCAGGACACTGGCTCAGTGGTGCGGGGCACACAGTGCGGAGCCAGTCTTTTGAGAGGCAGATAGTGCTACACATGTGGCGGGTAGAGCCACATGGCACGTGACTACCTAACCCGCTATGTAGAGGAGTAGCAGACGGTTTAGGGACCACCCAGGTAGAGGTAGAGGGTCGACCGTGGCGGTTCGCAGGGAGCAAGCGGACGAGGAAGAGGAGCTAGCCAAGCAGCAGGTGGTGGGCGACGCTTTGAGGCTCTACCACCACCACCACCAGGAGGTCCACCCCGACCATAGGGAGCTGGCGGGCAGAGACAGGCACATCTTCAGGTAGAGGAGGCCTACGACCACAGATTGCCTGAGATAATTCGAGGCACTATCTATTTTTATTACCCCCTTGTTGCAGTTCTTATAGACACAGGAGTGAGTCATTATTTCATATCCACTGCCCTTGTTCGTAGCTCGGAGATTCTGATAGATCCGTTGGCTCGATCCTTATGGATAGAGACTCCTACGGGAGTAGACTCGACAATTACGCACTGCAGTCGGCAGTGTGAGCTTACTCTAGGAGGCGAGATCTTCGGCTGGGATCTTCTTGTAGCGGCGTTGAGGCCTTACGACGTCATCTTCGGCATGGATTGGTTATCTATAGTCCATGCTCAGAATGACTATATTAAGCGCAAGGTGCGATGTGTACGCACCGACGAGAGAATGTTCACCTTCACCGGCCAGAAGGGAGACTTCGCAGCACATGATGGACTCCTGTAGAGGAGAGGAAAACCCATCACTCATCAGTTGGATGGCCTCATCCTAGGAGCAGTTGATGTGTAGAGTCCTAGTTTTCCTGCAGTGGGGGATCAGTATGCGGATGTTTTCCCCGACGACATTCCGGGACTACCTCCTCGAAGAGAGGTGGACTTTTATATTGAAATGTACCCCGGGACAACCCTGATATGAACTCCAGCATATCAGATGGCCACCGCTGATCTTCGAAATCTACGGGTATAGTTGGAGGACTTGCAGGGCAAGAGATTCATCCGACCCAGTGTTTCACTCTGGGCTTCCCCGATATTGTTCGCCAAGAAGGCGGACGAGAGCTTACGTATTTGTGTCGACTATCTTCACCTGAACCAGGTGACAGTGAGGAACAAGTATCCACTATTGAGGATTGATGACCTCTTCGATCAGCTCAAGGGAGCATGATGGTTCTCGAAGATAGACCTCAGGTCAGGCTATCATCAGCTCAGAGTTCGGGATGAGGAAGTGCTGAAGACGGCCTTCAGATGTCAGTATGGACACTATGAGTTCTTGGTTATGCCATTCAGCATAACCAATGCTCCAGAAGTGTTCTTGGACCTCATGAACAAGATCTTTCCACCATACCTCGATCGATTTGTCATGGTCTTCATCGACGACATTTCGATTTACTTTACGACTGAGGAGGAGCACGCCTACCACTTACGGGTTGTACAAGACACACTCGGAGAGCACCAGCTTTATGGAAAGCTCTCGAAGTGTTAGTTCTAGATACACGAGGTTGACTTCTTGGGACACGTCATCTCTGAGGAAGGAGTTGTGATAGATCCTACGATGATAGAGGTAGTACTAGCTTGGGAGCCACCCAGGAGCGTGACGGAGGTGCGGAGTTTCTTGGGACTAGCTGGGTACTACCAGAGATTTTTGTTAGACTTATCCAGAGTTGCGACACCACTCTCAGCTTTGATGAAGAAGGGGAAACCCTTTGTGTGGTCAAACAGATGTCAGCAGAACTTCCAGGAGCTGAGACAGAGATTGACCAGCGTGCTTATCTTGAGGCTACTGGAGGATGGAGTTGGATACGTAGTTTACTGTGATGCATCAGGGACCGGACTTGGATGTTTCCTGATGTAGGAGAAAACCATGATCGCCTTTGGATTATGTCAGTTGAGGCAACCTAAGCAGAACTACGCTACCCATGACCTGGAGTTAGCAGCAGTGGTCTTCGCTCTAAAGATGTGGCGACATTATCTGTTGGGCGAGCACTTTACAGTCTATTCTGACCACCAGAGTCTCAGGTACATCTTCTCGCAGAAGGATCTGAACCGGAGACAGCGGCGATGGATCGAGTTTCTCCAGCACTATGAATTTGAGATAGTCTATACACCTAGAAAGGGACACGTAGTAGCTGATGCTCTCAACAGAAGGACGGGTATTCAACTACTTTGGGAGGCGACAGTGCAGCTAGAGACATTACAGATATCCTTCGTGGATAGAGATGGAGCAGCCTTTCTTTAGTCACTCACAGTCACTCATCCACTACTGCAGCGGGTCAGAGAGGCACAACATGGGGACGCCGACTGTGAGATGCGTAATGCACAGATATCTTCAAGAAAGGCACCTGATGGTTTCCCTTTAGGAGGAGAGCATGGTGTCCTTTTCAGAGGACGTTCGTTGGTACCATTTTCTTTACGGGAGGAGGTATTGAGAGAGTTTCACACTTCCCCTTTGGCGGTACATCCTGGAGTGGCGAAGATGTACCAGGATCTCAGACGACAGCACTGGTGGTCAGGCATGAAGAAGGCTGTGGAAGAGTTCGTTTCATGATGCCTCACCTTCCAACAGGTGATGTCAGAGAACCAGGTACTATCAGGCTTGGTACAACCCTTGGAGGTCTTAGAGTGGAAGTGGGACGACATATCTATGGGCTTCGTGACTGGACATCCACGCACTTCCAGAGGTCACGAATCCATTTGGGTGATTGTTGACCGACTCAACAAGTCAGCTCACTTCTTACCCATCAGAGAGCAGGGCTCAGTGGTGATCTTGGGAAATCTCTACGATCAAGAGATTGTGCAGCTTCATGGTGTTCCATCATCTATCGTCTCCGATCGAGATGCTTTCTTTACTTCCTGGATTTGGAAGGGGTTGCAGGAGGCATTCGGGACGTAGCTACGTCTATGTACCGCCTTCCACCGTCAGACAGATGGTCAGAAGGAGAGGACCATTCAGACTCTCGAGGACATGCTCTGTGCTTGTGTCCTCGACTTTGGTCGCAGTTGGGAGGACCACCTACCCTTGGTGGAGTTCGCGTACAAAAACTGTTACCACTCCACTATCGGGATGTCACCATACGAGTCGTTGTACGGATGACCTTTCAGGTCACCTCTGTGCTGGAAAGACCCTGGGGAGTCAGCACTTGTGGGACCGGAGTTGGTCTAGGTCACGACCGAGAAGGTCCAGGTCATCCAGGAGTGGATGAGGACAGCTCAGAGCTGGCAGAAGTCTTATGGTGATAGGAGGTGGAGGCTAGTAGAGTTCACGGATGGCGACCACGTCTTCTTGTGGGTCTCACCTCGACGTGGTATACAGAGATTTGGATGAGGCGGAAATTTGTCTCCATGCTTTATCAGACCATTCCAGGTCCTCAGCAGGATTGGCGAGGTGGCTTATACCCTGGCTCTACCACCTCAGTTGCACCGGGTGCACGACGTCTTTCACGTATCCCAGCTGAGGAGATACGTGCACAACCCGACACATATCATTGACCATGGGGAGCTGGACATTGATGATGGGGTGAATTTTGTAGAGGATCTAGTGGAGATCAAGGATCAATAGGAGAAGGTCCTATATGGAAGGTCGATTCCTCTAGTGCGCATCAGATGGTAGCACGTGAACATCCAAGAGAGCACTTGGGAGTGGGAGGCTCAGATGCGTGCTCAGTAACCACATTTGTTCCCCTAGTTTTTGATGTATCTTTACGGGGACATAAATCCCTAAGATGGGAGTAATGTAAAGATCCATAAAATTCAAGGGAAATTTTTTCTTAATTTTCTTTGGGATTTTACAAGAACGCGGTTTCTGACAGCACTTGATTCCGAGGCCCGGTGTGCCCGTAATTTCTATCCGAAGTTAGCTCGGGTACATTCAGTGAATGAACGAGCGGGTTTTTCTAACTTTTGAACCGGTACTTAGAATTTAATTCTAAGGGCATCGATGGATTCGTAGTGCCGATAATTTCTTAGGAACACCTTTTCCGGAGTTGCGTTTACACGAGAGAAGTTGTTAAAAATTTGTGGAAGGTAAAATAAAATTGAGCTTCAATTTTATTTTTCACTAAGTGGTTAAAATATTTGGGTAGAAGTTGGGGGAAACAACCCAACTTCCCATGGGAGGTTATGAGGGTGGTGGGGCCCACACAAACCCCACCCCCTTCATCTTCCCAAACCTTCCATAACCCTTCATTTAATTTGACAACATGAGTTAATTAATTGAGTGGATTAATTCAACTTTTGAATTTCAAATGCTTAATTTATTTTAATAAAATAAGTGTGGTACTTATCTTATTTTGGATGGGACTTGTTTCTTGAGAGCTTTGGGAGAAAAGCTAAGGGAGGCTTGAAGATCTTCATCTTCTTCGTCGATGAACCCGAAGAACGCGAAGAATGCGAAGAACGCACTGATCTCTGACAAAGAACGCCAGATCCTCGGATATCGACTGCGCGACGCCTTTTTCCACGACGAACCTCCATCCATGATACGCTCGAGGTAGGGGTTTTATGCGTTCCTTTACGTGAATTTCATTCCTTAATCTATCCTCGTTCAATTGGACTGCTTGCTATCATTTAACGGGAGGGGGCCGGACTGCACAAACACAGCCGAACCTCCTCCCTTATTATTTCTTGTGTTGTTGTGGTTCAAGGGAAAGTGATGCGGTGCCGTCACACCATGCGGGAAACGAGTGGCAAAGATGCGCGGGTGCCGTCGCGCCGCACTGGAAAATCCCGAAGACACTGCGGCTGGAGCGGGTCCGCGGCGGAGGGGCGTGGTGCCGTCGCGCCGCGCTGGACGGAAGAAGGCCGCGACTGAGGTCGCGGTGGAACAGGGGTACCGGCGGCCGGTTCCGGCCACCGGCATCGGAGCAGGGGGACCGGCCCTCGCCGGTCCTGTGGCGGTAGAAGTCGGCCGGCCGGACCGGGCGGACCGGTCAAGGGGAGATCTTGGGGTTACGACCCCCGACTGGCCAGCAAAGAGCGGCCCCCATTATGGGGGGGCCGTCGTTACACACAGGGGGACAGCGCCCCCCCCCCCCATCCGCTTAGCCCAAATAGCCGAGCCACCTAGCCGTTGGCTGTGCCAGCACGCCGGGCTGGGCCGTGCCCAAGCGGGCCGAACCCGGACCCAGTTCGGGCCGACCTAGGGGGTCTCAGGCCGGGTCGGTCCCGGCCCGAAACCCCCACTTCCGGACCTCTTTCGGTCTTTTGCCCATAATTTAGGCAACGGACCTCCGATCGATGCACCGTCTGCTGTGATGCGATCCTTGGAATGAGACTGTCCTTTTGATATATTATACTCAAGGTTTCGAAGTACTGTGTGTTCGGTCGGGTTGGTTCGTATACGAAACCAACCGGGCCCTCGGAGCGGGAAACCCTTATAACTTGGGTTCCGGACGTCCAATTGACGTGACGTCGACTTAGTTGGATTCCTCTAAGTGAGACAGACCTTTTGGATTACTCCGCTCAAGGTTTGGACATAGTTGGAGTATGGTCGGGTTGGTTTTGACTTAAAACCCAACCGGGCCCCTGGAACAAAAAAGCCAATAACTCTCAGACCGGGAGTCCGATTGACGCGTCGTCTGCGACGTTGAAGTCCTGTTGACGATAAGGAACTTTTGGATACATCATCTCTGGACTATGTGTCAGTTGATGTATCAGCCCTTCAGCTCGTGGAGCAGACCCTCCCGAACGAGCTTTCTGTGTGCAGGAACCCTGAGTTGGCTGCGACTGCGACGACGACGACGACTATACAGAAATCCTCCGTGGATTCGACGGCGATGACTACAACACTCAGAGATCCTACATGGATCAGTGCTACCGATCCTGTGTGGGTCAGCACTTAGCAGTCCTGTGTGGGCCAGCACCTACAGATCCTGTGTGGGTCCAATCTTTTGTGGGTCATTGCGGGGGTTAGTTACCTATCGATCCTGTGTGGGTCATTGTGGGGGTTAGTTACCTAACGATATTTTGTGGGTCATTGCGGGGGGTTATTTAACTATCAATCATGTGTGGGTCATTGCGGGGGTTAGTTACCTATCGATCCTTTGTGGGTCATTGTGGGGGTTAGTACCTATCGATCATGTGTGGGTCTGATGGCTTAGATGAATCAGTGGCAATATCTGATCATCTCTATCGTCTTATGAAGAAGTATTACTGTGTGAGTTGAATCTTGACTTTCAATCCTTATCTTCGATATGTTTGACTTGATATCCTGTCTGGATTACATTTTTATTTCCTATGTGGAATGGGTTGTGTTTTCCTGTGTGGGCTGGGTTGTACTTGGGCTCAGATGTTGGAGCCGAACGAGAATTGATGACTTAGGTATATGTATGGGCATATACCTAAGAAGTTCTAGATGTTACATCGTGTTCGTATCTTTCCTTTGTGGATTATCCTTTGTGGATTCTGGGAGAACTTTGGAGGTCTCAAGGTCCCTATCGAGTAGCTTATACTCACCCCTGCATGGGCTATGCCCGCACTACGTTGTGTTGGATGCAGACGATGGACATCGCTGATCGTGGTTGAGGCTTGTGGAGCAGGTCGGTACCTGTAGGTGGACCACTGGGCATGACGTACTCAGAGGGGACGGCTGGACCCGAGGAGTTGTGGAAGCTATCTATACCCAACCTTCATGTGGGACTTCTAGTGGACGGCTCGATGCTGTGACTTTACTTTTCAGTTGCTGTACTCTTTTTTCAATTGTACTTTACTTTCAGTTTGAGTTTTTATTATGGCCCACTTAATTTACCGCATGTTCTATTGTACCTAGTTTTTACTTAGTGTTTACTTCTTTTTGCTTGCTCTGTGGTGTTTGTTTACTTACAAAGGCATTGCCTTCCCTTTTTACCAGGAATTACGCCTTGGTGCTAGTCACCAGCCCCTGACCTATGGAAGGCGGGCTTAGGGTAGTCACGGCACGGGCCCCGAGGACAGGTCTTGACACTAGTAGTTGTACCTCCTCAAATGTGACCTGTTTTGTTTTAGTACATGCTCGTTTTTTAGATTCTCATCTCTTGTGGACTTGATGATTTATGTTTATGTTTGTCATTTTGTATAATTATTTTGTGGGTTTTCTCATGTGTCACTGGTTTCTGGTTTGGTTTGGAAGTTCTCATGTCAGTATACAGTAGTTGGTCAAAGCTGGGTCAGTTCGTAAATAGTGGCGAGACCCACCATGAATCTTGTCATGCCTTCTACGATGTTTGGTCTATGTGGCAGTTCTCTATTGGATAATGTTAGTAGTTCCAGAGTTAGCACATGATAAGAGTCTCAATGTTGGTTGTTCTAGTCGGGTTCTTGTGGTGGAGAGAACCCTCTTCGTTTCCTGATGGTTCTTCTCTTTTCAGTTTCCCTCAGAGTTGGTCGGGTGTGACTGATGGAGTGAAAATTCACACCGAGTTCGTGTTTTTGTGTGCCTTGTTCCATTTGAAACTCGAGTTTGATTCCTTGTTCTGCTGGGTGACTTTCTGTGGGAGGAACTTTTTTTGTGGTAGGGGAGAATTGTCACACCCTAAATTTTAAATTAATATTATTTTATTATATTATCAGACTTTGAAACTTTCTATCGTGCTACGGGCCAATCCTGTTTTAAATTTTTTTCCCTTGACAGCGTCCGGTGCATGGGCAGGGCGTGTTCAAAGTCGCACGGCTTCTCTGGGGTCACCGTGCAGCCTGCCTCATGTACAAGACAAATAAATAAAATGAGTTTTAATGAGTTAGTTTGATAATTATAATAACAATGATTATTGTTATTACTATTATGATTAATAATATTATTATCATGTTTATTATAATTTTTATTAATTTTTCATGAAAATTATTATTATTATTACTGGAGTTTGTTAAAAATTCTTATTTTGTCATTTTTATTTGTTAATATTTTATTTATTTTATACTATTTTCTTGTATTCCAATATTTTCTAGGTTAGTCATTTATTCCTTTTATTATTATAGTTATTATTATTATTATTAATATTATTTTATTTTATTTTATTTTTTGTGAAAACGCTAACTCACTCTCCCCTCACCCTTTCCCCTTACGTGGCTGACCCCCCCCCCCCACATCCTCTTCTGCTCGTGCCACCCCCACCGGCGAGGGCCCTCCGGCACGCCTCCCTCCGCGCTAACTCCCCCTAGCCGGTATCCGACTGGAGGCCTCCACTCCTTGCTCAGACATACCATACCCCATGATCATCAGCCTCCCCTTCTTGCTCACGCACACCGCACCCCGTGACCAGCGGCCTCCCCCCTTCTTCTCATGAGACACCTTCCCCCTTGTGTGACTCCACCAACACACAACATCTCTGGCCGGACAACATTTCACGCGTGAACCCCAGCACAAAACCCTCTTCTAACCTCTGGTAGTTATTTTCTTTTCCTTCTTAGTTAGGGTTCTGGTTCAATTTCATTTGGGGTTTGATTTCCAAGTCTTTTTTGTTCGTTTTCTTGATTTCAGGGTTATTTGATTTGTTTGCGATGCGTTTGGTGCGCGATTTGAGTTTCTCTTCGAAATTTGGGGCTTTCGACACCAAGGGTAGGTGATTTCATCTATAAATGTTGTTTGATGAGGTTTTTTTCTGGATTATTTTCTTTATCGTGTTCTTTGATTATTTTGGGTGGTGCGAACATGTGTTCTATGAATATTTTGACATGCATGCGTGATGGAATTGAGTCTTCTTTTAGAATTAATTATGTTTTTCATATGGGTCTTGTTTTTGGAATTATTCTAAATTTTAAATTAATTATTTTACATGTGAAACGTATGTTCCAGTAATAATTTAATATGTGGTTGTGTAAGAAATGGATTTTTCTTTCAAATAAATTGATTTTGTAATGCGTACCATATTGTAGTGTTTCTTGAAAATAATAACAGGCCTTTTTTTGGAGAGTTTGAAATGTTTTTCTAAAGAAATTAAGGTGCAGGTGTATTAAAAATGTGGTTTTGAAGGAAGAATGTGTTATTTTGTCTTGTTTGACTTGTGTGCTTTTGAATTTAAATTTTAAATAGTTTGAGTAACGGAAAACATGTTTTGGTACGGTTGTGTGTTTTGCGTTCAGTTTTAAAGTGGCATTTTTTATGTGAGATCAAGTGTGTTTTGGTGTAAACTCTCTGGTTCTAATATTTAAGTGTTTCATTAATTATTTTATTGATTTATTAAATTGTATGTGTAGTGTGTTGGGCCTTGCTTCGATGGTTTTGGGATGCGGGTTTCGAGGATCCTACATGTACATGCATAAGGTAAGACATATATATATATGCCCTCTTTGTACATATTCCCTCATGGAGTGGGGAATATGTAAAATGCAGCTATGGGTGTGTATATATACATGTATAAATGAATGTGTGTGTATGCACCAGTGTCGGTTTGAGTAGTCGTTGACAAATAGCAACAAGTTTGAGGTAGGTCCCTATGCCCTAATCTTTAATTAGAATTTCCATTTCTAATTGATGTTTATTTAAAATAATTTCCTAGTTTTTATGTGAAATCTATATGCACTATATATATATGGTTGTGGTTCTTAAAAAGTGGTTTCATAAGGGGTTGATCATGAAATGGGTATTTCCAAAAGTTGTGCGGCCTTTTGTTTAATTTTGTTATAAAAGTGTGACGACATGCATTATTTTAAAAAGGGATTCTGAAGTGATTTTCAAAATGCGTTTTGGTGTGAACACAAGATTAAAGGATGATTTGACCACCTCAAATGTATTAATTCATTTTTATTTGTGGTTTTAATCTTTTTTTAAATATATAGTACCTTTATGTGTTCTAAAATGATGAATACTCCTTCTAAAGTGACGAGGCCTGTTTGGAACTTCACCATTTAGTTTGCAAAAATAGAAAACCCCTCTTGAGACATTCCCCTTAATTTGAAAAAATGCGATGCAAGTGTTAATGTGTGGTTTGTGATATGTTTATATTGTAAATACTTGTTCGTGATTTTTGCGATATAAAGAGGGGGAATGCACTTAAGGAGGGAGAGCGGTGGTGAGAGGTTGAATGGGTTTTAGATAATGAAAGTGTTATGTACATGTATGTTTTCTTGATAAATAAAACTCACCACTATTTGAAATAGAGCACAATGGGAAACCTGGGAATCTAGGTGGGTGACCAGGACTAGTACACTAGATGACACGATTTGGGTTCATCCCTGTCTAGCAGGATTGCCGCAACAACACTAAATAAACATATGAATTTACAATGGTCATGGTCTTCTAAGCCACGTTTTCTGAGGGTCGTGGTATTATAAGACATGTTTTCTGAGGATCGTGGTCTTCTAATCCATCTTTCACCGAGATATGAAGTCTCTAGGCTCCCACATTTTCTAGCTACCTACAGGGATTACCCATGGTGCTCATTTGTGACATGCTGCTTGTGATGTAACTTTATTTTCAGTTTTTTCATACTTGATATCTTGTTTGTGAAATCTATATTTTAATCCAAAATGTTTTCTTTTCCATTTGAAACATTAATGCATGCTAGAAACCTATTTTGAAAATGTAGTGGGAGTGAAATGATTTACATGAAAATGAAAACTCATTACAAGAATTTGAAAAGAAGGAAAAACATTATTTTATTATATCTTGTTTTCTAACTGGAATAAGTGTATTTCTTACAAAATGCAGGGGCATATTTTGTGGTTAAATCTTGGAATTCCTACCGAGCATCTCAATGATCATGCCTAATTTACTTTTCCGTTGCAGGTTTCAGTCTTGGATCGCTTTTGGGAGAGAGTGTAGTCTACGTACCGTGGTGATCCATATGGTCACCTGAGGTATGTCATGTTGCTTTATTTATTCATTTTTCCATTGTCAAGTTGTTTAGTTTATTTTTCTTTGTTTATCTGCATGTTCAGTTTATGTTCATTTATATTTGTTATGGGACAAACCATTCACAACTGGTTTATTTTGATGCTTGGTACTAGTTACCAGCCTGTGGGGATCGGGAACGCCTTTCGGGTCATGTTGAGGACCGGGTCGGGCACCAGGTCAGATGACGATCCGGCCTGGTTTGTGACATTTTGAAAGATATGCTAATATTAGAATGAAAATAAGATTATAATAATAAATAATGGATTAATAATAGTTGGGAATAATGGATTCCCGAGGTGATTAGTAGAGATGTATTACTAGGATTGACCCACCAATGTATATCTTATGAAATATAATTAAACCATTGATATACTTAGGGGTGTATAATTATTATCAATCATTATTACTTGAGATTTTTGAGATAAATATAAAAAAAAAAATTCTATCACTGATAACATTATTACACAATTCATTACAACATAGATTATCAGTGGGTGGTTGGGTATGTTGCTAATCATGTTTTTAGTTGGAGAATAACCAAGATGAGATTTCTCAACCTGTATGATGAGCAAAAAAACTAGGAATTTTATGTAATTAGAATAAAAAAATTCTGGAAGGTAAATTTTGAGTCATATATGATGTGTTCAGCTACATGGATGAGGGAAACAAAATATTATATTTTTTTTGATGATTGATATGGGATGTATTAATCAACTTGTACATCCTGTTTTTTAGAATCAAGAAACAATAAGTTGAATTATACTTGACTGACATATTCCATGTCTAGTGGTCACAAGATGTTATGAAAAAAGGGACTATAGATATATATATATATTTTATATGATAAATATTTCAGTGGAAATTTTTATATATAGATATAAATATGTTTAAATATGATCACACAAGACCCCATGTTGCAGCACCCCCAATTTCAAATAAGTAACCCTTTAAATCAAATTTTTAGTTCTGTAATGTATATTGGTAATATTTGAGAGAGTATAGATAATTTTTGGACTATTTTTTGGGGATTTATATAGCTGGAATGTTTGGAAAATCATGAAAAGGCTACATGAAACCATACAGTGTGAGAAATGGGTTTAAGATAAGGTGCACGAGTGGCACACTGTTTTTCCAAAATCATACATCCACTAAAGAGAAAGCATGTATATTAAGATAGTGGGATATGGTAAGGGTTGTTCCATGTTTTTCAACCGTATGAAGATCAACCTTGAGGTAGTGGGTTGCACATAGTAAGATAATGGTTTTCCTAACCATGTGACTAACCATGCATGGGTTAAGAGTGAGAACCTAAAATTATTGATCTCATAGGTTTTGGAATCTGACTCCATATTCTTACATCCTATATGACGCTACCCTTATTTTATCTCCTCTAAAAGGCTATAGAAACTTCTCCAATCATTCTGAATTATATCCAAAGGCTTCTCTTGGTGATTTTAAGTTTGATTCTGGCGGTAAGCCTTTTTTGTTTGTAGTTCATGATGTGTTTTCTTAGGTCTATTTCTCTATCTCAATCAATTTATTAGATATAAATATTTTTTGGTTGCATATAATATTTTTTATGCCAAATATTATTATAGTTGGCCTGAATCATAATAGGGGAAGAGATATAATGTGCGTTTTTGGATATTTAACATAATTTTGTTGGAGTTTTTTGTGTCATCTCTCATTTTTGCCAATTTGTTGAGGTATAGGTATTCACTGTAGACTCTTATATTTAGACCATGAAGGAATGATTTAAAATTGATTTTTTACTGAAAAAGTTTGTGAAGTTTATACGAACTTCTTGAAGAAAGACCTCTTGAGTTATAGTTTGGGAAATTGGGAAATGGAGTGTTTTAGATAAAAAGTATATTTGGTAACCTTATTTTAAAATGATTGGTTGGTTTTTTTATGTGGAAAAAATATTTTTCAATAAAAATATTGTTTATTGAAATGGTTTTGAACTCTCTTGGTTTTTTAGTGGGTTTGAAATAGTTTTTTGGCATGTGTTTATATTCACTAGGATGGATGAGGTCATGAATTACTCATATCAAAAGGTTTGTAAAGATATGGGAATGAATTAATCCCATAAAAGTGGTTCACTAAGTGTTGAATTCATGAAATGATGAATCACCACTCATGAGTACATGGAGGTCAAGTATTAATACATTGTTATAAGTGTGTTTTTGGGGAATGGAATGGGTTATGCCAAAATAGATATTATGTAATGGTTTTCAAACATTGGGTGGTTTTTTCTATGGAAAAGGTTGTTATCTTGAGAAATATGTTTTATTTGGAGTTGTTTATATTTTGATAAAATCTTTTTTATAAATTGTCTTGTATAATTGTTTTATATAAATGTGATAACTTGATCTATCCTAATGGAATTAGTAGTGAAGTCATTTTGGGAAAACCTACTAAGTTATAGTACTCACCCATGATTTGGAAATTTGGTTTTTTGTAGATGTGGTTTATTGAGTCAGGGGAAAAGGTAAACTATCACACATATTTTGTATTACTTCATGATACTTGGTATTTTGGAGTTTGACCATGGAGAATGTTTGGATCATGGAGTATTCATTGGGCCCTTTTTGTTTTATAGTAATCCTCCATGTACCTTGATATTGTAGTCTCTCACAATGGTAATTGTTTTTAATTTGATTTTGATAAATTAAATGTAGAGTTGTGTTTAATTGACATCATGAATCATGCAATTGTTTTTTTGGTTGTGGAATGTTCGGTTAGATTCTTTACTCATAAAGTGAAATCCCCCCACGTTGATTAAAATCCTTCGATATTTATTTCCAACATTCTATTCTTCAATGATTTCACTAAAGGCCAAGTAACATTCCAAAACCTTCTCATGACAATGATAAGTTAAGGATGTTACACAAGCTATCTTGAGTATCACTAATACTTTTCTAGAAGAGAATTTTTTATTTTATATTTGAAATAAGTATTTCATAGTTTTTTTTCAAATTCATCAATTCTATTTGGTTAAAATAGTTATTATATTGGTTAATTATTATGTTTTGTTAAATGTTTTTGATCCAAACTGAATAAATTATTATTAAACAATATCCACAAGTATGTTTGGGATGGATACACAAATATGTGGAGATTTTTACATAATGTTTTTATGTATTCTATTTCAAGTGGGGGATTATTGGTTTTGCAATGAAATAATATGTATATAATATATATGATAGAATATATTTCACCAAGTATAACCGAATATGAGTGATTTAATCAACTACCTCACTACCTGAGTGCATGGATTTTCCACCTCGTAGGCTGAGTACATTCATATGCCAACTCCTTCCCACATGTATTATTTTAGTTACTAATCCATTAGTAATAGATTAATTCACAATTTAGTTTACCCATAAAGTGTTAAATTTATAAATATAATATAAAGTAACATATGATATCAATATATTATATATGGGTGATGTGTTTAACTTAAGGGAATTAAATGAGGTGGGATATAAAAAGGGATGTGATCCCTTATATTGGAAGTGGAAATGAATCATAAGTATCATAAAAACATTTTAAAATAAAATCATCTTCTACCGATCTATTTTCATCATTTTCAGATTAAGATGTTGAAACCCCTTTGAACATTTCATGAATCATTATGTTTTTTTTAACTTGGATCCATTGGCCTATGGTCCCCTTAGAGGCACAAGGCTTATTTCATCTAAATTATGATCTAAATCAATATTTACTCCCCTTAAGTGGATAATGGAGGATATTATTATCTAATTCTAGGAATTTTATTCTTCATTTGCATATTCTTGTTTGATTCATGAATAATTATCCAAAATTTAAGATGATCCCAAAAAACCCATCATATTAATCTTCATATAATATTAAATATTTAAACTATGGACTATATATTTTTAATTTTTATTCATTTACATTATTTTATCCTAATTAAACACCATGAATGTTTTCCTAAATCTCATAAGTAGTCTTAAATTCCTTTATTTTTATATTTAAATCATAGATAATGAGGAAGGTATAAAATTACATGCCTTTCCATCATTCTCAATGTATATGTTATCAATTAAAGACATTGATGTAGACTACTTTGGATTAGTGAACCCCTAATGTACATAGTTTTAAATATCCTATATCTTTGATAGAATGTAGGGAACAATTCTCTACTTATAAATTTTGATTTTTTCATCAAATATGAGCATTCTATTTCTATTGATATAACCATATTAATCTATAATAGTAAAAATTGAAATCTTTGAGTTTCAATATGGATTTGATACAAATTTATAAGATCATTTGGGATGTGATTAGCATAATAAGGGGTGAATTAGTGTTATAATTTTAAATAAAAAATTAAAACACCAATATTTATTCTTTATCAATGATATCATAAACTCATTATAGAGTATAAATAATGAGCAACACAAAAAGTGTTTTTACAGGGTTCCCCTATAATATTGATGGATATATCCCTCATTTATGATCTTTTTTATCCCAAAAAACAATACTATTATTATTAAAGAGTGTCTATAATATAGGGGAATTACTTGTACCTACTATAATTTTTGACACTAAATAGACTTAGAATAAGGCCTAACCCATTATAATGAAAATTAGATACACCCCTTTGAAGAATGATCACTAGGGAAAGCGTGTGTCCAAAATGGATTGATATGATTTAGATCTTCATCCTCTATTTATGATACATAAATCAACTTGGAGTATTCATAACTCACACTGTACCTTTAGAATTACTGATGTATTTTTTAAAACCATTATTCCCCTTGATTTTATTATTATATACTTAGTATATCACCATCATATGTATTTCATAAATTTAATAAGAAAAAAACTTAATAGTTATATATCAATTATAAATTGTTTCATTTAATTAAAATTTTATTTAACAAATCTATGAAACTCAAATTTCAACATCCCCATGTTATCATGAATTATCACAACTTTCACTTTACAAAATACCAATATTATTATCTCTATGAATTTTTGAAAACGTTTTATGGAATATATTTCAATTATGAAGAAAATAATCACGATGAAACTTATATTGATCTTTTAAAGGATTAATTATGGAATAAAATATAACTATATGACAAAATCCATTGTCTCAATATAGTGAATTGCAACACTTTCAAAGCATGAAACTAACATTTAATGCATTCTTGCAACATTCCCTTCATTATAAACCATGATGCGGTCTTCCTCTCACAATGTAAACCAAACATCTGGAATATTCCTTAAAATACATATATCTATTTGAATCATGGATAATCATCAATAAAATCATGATATTTAATAATTTAAGAAAAATATATAATCAAAATTTCACATCTGTTAATATTGAATTGAATCATGATTATATCTACAATCATAATAATTTTCTCATTGACTAATAAATCATGCATCATCCGAATAAAATATTCAGTAAGAATATTTCATTTTGAAAATATAACATTTTTTCAATGGAAATGAACTTTATGAATTTAATTTTACACTGTGATGACCATTACAAATCTATAAACTTATTTTTATATATTATAATTTGAGTTTGTACATTCATGAATTTTCTCCAACTTCTAAGTATCCTTATATATTGAATATTTCCCATTTTTATCATAAAATAAGTTTAATATTTTCTGATATCCATTAAATAGGGGCCCTTATGCTAGTATTTGTTACCATTATATACGTTGAATGGATTTATATTAAATTTTCCATATTTTAAAAATTTGGTTCCCAAAGACTATTATGTATGAGTTAATTACTCTTGGGGATAGATATAAAAGATTCTCAAATTGAATGAACTAAAAAATGAACCAAACTAATCCTAAATAGTTATTTTTATGCATTTTTTTTCATAATGTGGAATTAATAAATCTGTGTGTTTTGTAGTTTGTTTTAAGAGACAAACTGAACATCACCACATAAACAGAACAACAACCCTTTTAAAAATAAATTTTTTTAAATCATATTTTTTTGTTTAAGAACAATAATATTCATTTAAAACATAATTATATGTTTAATTTCATTATTTAACAAAATTAAAATTGTTTTTAAACTGTAATCAACCCAACCCATTATCCCCTAAACCCACCCCACCCAAACACGCTACACATTCCTTCCCTTTATGACTCAACTCATTACTCATCCATCATACAATCCATCCATAACCTATAACATTTCTATAATACATAATCCAATTTCATTTAACACATATTTTTCATCATCCTAATTCGGTTTTGATCTGATCCGTTAGGTTCTATACCCTATTTTAATCCCCCTTTATTTCCCAAGTAAAATTATGTAACATAATGATATTAAAAAATATATTTATCTTGAATAATACAATATGTTTGATATATTATGAAGCATTAAATCCTAAAATTATTTGATAAATACTTATAAATTAGTATATAAATAACATTTTATGTTATTTAAATGAAATATATTTATTGAATATAATTTCTAATTCAATTATGAAATACCATTGATCCTAATGAATAACTGTGAATTATTTGGGTTATGAATTTTTTTCATCTATGTTTTATTTTAATAATAATGTTAGTATTCAAAATATTTATAATTATTTTCTATAAATGAATAATATTAATTTACTAATTATCAAATTTTTATAAATGAAAATAAATGATTGTGATAGTAAAAGAAGTTTTTTTCAAAAAAAATTATTTGATGTGAAAAATGTAATTTCATCTAAAAAATTTAACATATCACTATTAATGGATTATTTTAATTAAATTTTAATATTATAAAATCAATAAAATAATTTAACCTTCATTTAATGGTTTTTACTAGGAAATAAATGTGAATAAATTTTTTTTATGCATGTAAATGGATTTTTCATAAAATAGATTTAGTTTTATTTTGTATGATTATTCTAAAATGTATTATTTCAATTTTAATAATTTAATTTATTAAAATTGGATCCTTATTTTTAATTATCATTTTTTTAATGAGGCAGATTTTATTTTTTTATAATGAATAGTATTGTTGTTAAAATTTGTTACATCGGTTAACTTTAAAAACAGCTAACGGGGGGGGGGGGGTTAAAGTAAAGGGAAATATTTAAAATATAAAATAAACATGTATAAATTTGATTGGTTGAATAAATTATAATATTAAATGATCTTATATTAGAATAATTTCCCATTTAGCTCCACATTGAATTTTATATTACTTTACAATATTTGAATATTTTTAATACTTACAAGCTTTCCACGCACCTCAATTAAAAAAAGTGTTCCTCTACCCCTCACATTGTTACATATTATGATACATCATTCTCATCCTATATATTCAAATACTATCCTAAATTCCTTCCCTACATCATAGTTATTACGGACTTCCAAAATTACTACCCATTAAAGGCTATTGGTGAAAGCCAAATGAGGTTTCCTAAACAAGAGATAATTGTATTTACTGATCTATTTTGAATTTATTAGTTACATAACCTCAATATATTGTATAAATCTTTTAAAATGATTAAATATATTTTTCTGCAATTAGATGTTATTATGTTAATATTATAAAAAATTTCTACCTTTCTTATATCTTATGAGAAGTAGTAATATAGTTACTATGTTTGAGTGGACTACCACCTCCACAAAGTAATGTGATTGATTTTTCAGGTCATTCATAAATTTATAGTGATATGGATATATTTAATGAATATATATTATATATATTATTTTATTGTGATTATGTAATTATATATTATTATTTATCTCTCTTTCTTTCAATTCATTGGAAAATGCAAACATTTAATCATGTGTATGTAAAGACTACCATCTCCTTGAAGTGAGGTAATTAATTATTCATAACGATGTTATATGAATTGTTATAAAACAATATATAATGGATAATTATTTTATTAAATTATTATCATTTTGGAGATGATAAAACCATTACTAAAGTGTAAGGACTGAAATGGTCTAACAAAAACATGCATAAAAAATCACTAGTTTTCACCTAAATGTTGACTTTAATAATTAATTTTTAATAAATATGTAATTTAAAAATATAGAAGAATTTAATTTATAAAACATGTAAATATCCAGGGTAATGATTTATGTTATAATCTCAACACCTTTCATGATTTTCTATGTTAAGTTTTCATTGAGGGAAACTATATGATCTTTATCTCTTAAAACCCATCTATTTTATTAGTTTTTGGATGGATTTTTAATTTTAAATTACTAAGACCATTTTAAACCTTTTGGAACTTAAAATAATAGAGGAAATGTTTTAGGTAAAACTGAACTATTTTCTTCCTTGACGGACAGTCATTTTCATCCATGTTCATGATCTTATAGTTTTTTTTTCCAATAATGATTATTTCTATTATAAAAAAAATTAATGTAATTTTATACCATATTTTAATTTATTTTAAATGTTATAAAACGAATACAATATCCTTTTCCCAAATGAGTTAATTTAGTTAATTTTACAATAACTGTTAAAGGAATATAATATTTTCCATTGGCCTGAAAATAGTTTCAAGTTCTTTTTTAACATAATTTTTCATCTACATCAATATACTCTAATGTTTATTATAGTCCAATTAGGATTTTATATAATAATATCATATATGTTATTTCATTTGATAGACTATATTTTTTATTTATAAATGTTTATGAAACCAATTTATTTACCATGGGTTATGATATAATGAGTTGATTCAAAGTTTTATTATCTTATAGGTTAAATATGTATAGTTTTAATTATGTGATTGGTGATTCTGTTAAATACCTATAACAAAATGGGTAATGATTGATATATAATTATATAATATGGAGGGGAAATGGGATAGAAAAAATATTACTATTGCTCTCTAACCACTATGTTAGTCTCGAGAGAGAACCTTGTCTAAGGAAATTATAGAATGGGGAGTTAAACCAATCCTCTAAGATACAATATCTACTATGATCATCTTGTATACGAACCTTGAATAATGAAATGTATTTATATTATTTTTATTTTAATCAAGAATACAATGAACAATTCTAATTATTACGTTAGGATCTCATGAGTCATGATTTATTTTTGACGATTCCATACTTTTATGGCCCATGTATTTTTAAATTTTAATTATTTATTGCATGAATTAAGATTTGTGATCTAAGACTAATTGGGTATAAACATGCTATGTTTTTATAATGATAATATACATTTATTTTTTATCTTATCAATGAATATGATCATCGATTGATACCCCCAATATTTGACCATATTATGCATCTAAGATCACCCAATATTATGTTCCCTTTCTATATAGGTTATGAATAATGTTATTAGGTAATATAAATCTATGTATGGTACTGCAATAGAAGAAATTTGTTAGAGATGTTTAATATATTTCATAAAATATATTGATTACGTACATACTCTCTAAAGTCACCAAACCTGTATGGTTCTTTGACATGTATTATAGTGAAATTTATTGAATACTCATCTAAAAAGATGAAATATTTATTTATTTTATAATTGGTTCATCTTAGTTAAAATTAGATTATATTTTAGTTATTTAATTTAATATTCATCTAAAAAGGTTTTATAATTTTGGAAATCTTATGAATAATTTTCATGATTTTATTTTTTCACTTTTATCATTGTAAATGGATGATTAAACTAAAAATTTTGGTTTTATTCAATGGATATAACTAGAATGAATCATGTTCACAAAAAATTTAGAGGACAATGTAATGATTGTTCTCCTAAGAAATTGAAGACATGGGAGTTGGAATGAAAAATATTGTTGTTACACTCATGGGACTATCTCAATACCTGAATCATGTTGACATTACAAATTAGTAATGTGGTGAAAACTAAATAATTTATTCTTCCACGATTATAAATAAACACTCTTTCAGTGGGTGCTCTGATCCTCGAGTGTTCGAGAAAAGTATCAGTACCACTGAAAAGATATTTTTTTCAGTCCAGTTCTTGAAGTAGGAAAACGTTTCCTGGAAATATATTGTTTAAAAGGAGAATAATATAAATAGCTGAAGATTATTAGGATTAAAAGGGAAATAGAATAAATATATTACATGTAAGGTAATGAGTTTTAGAGGATTCTTTTAGTAAGTACGTTCCAAAAAATATTTAAATGAAAATAGAATAAGAATAAATTTAGATAAATAATAAGGATAATGAATATATAGAGTCCTAGGAGGAAAACTTTAAAAGACCATTGGGGTAAAATTATTTTTTTATAATAAAAACTAAAATAGAAATTGATCATTTCCTTAGATTCATAAAAACAATTATTAGAAATGTGATTTCCATAATTGTCTTTAGTAGGTATAAGGAAAACATTTGATATACTCTCAATGTAGAAATGTATATTGGAGATTACTGTCATTATCATGGTTTATAAAAGAATATAATTATGGTGTCTAGAGGAAATTATAAAAATATAACACATTTAAGGATGCAAATTAATATTCCATTATGATAGAAGTGTTGAATGAAGAATGTGGGAAATTGTATCCAAGGGACTCTTAAAATTTTTAAGAATGTGAAGGAAGGGAATCAAGAATGTTACTCTAGAAGTTATGTAAAGAGGTAAGACAATAAAAAATGATTACAAATATCTGTTTAATTCACCACACACACTCTAATGATACAACAGAATAGAGTTTGGGTTCTATGATAACATGTGCGTAAATATTATAGATAATTATAACCAATATCATCAAAAACCACTAAAGGAAAGATATATAGGGAAAGATCATATGATCACAAAGCCAAAGCGGGACAGAAGAACAATGTGGTTATTGTTACACTTATAATCCACTATAGAACAATAATTATCTTATTTTGTTATTGTTTTAACCACTCTTTTATATCTGAAAAATTAACTTAGGGTATCATATCCTCATATCAATGATTTAATTTTTAATTATCGGTGGAAAATACTAATTGTATGATGATAATATCACAGTTTTAGAGCTCATATATGATATAATGTTGTTGGAATATACTAGTTGAAAATATTATTTTATTCCTCCAGTCGAATAAGAAGTGATTTTGGGGATGTATTATCTCTCTCTCCCTCCCTATCTCCCTATATATATATATATATCATATAAATTTCTAAATAAGAAAAGTCACATTTGATATTAGAAAGAAAATCCTGATTTTATATCATTATTTGGGCAAATATGAGTATTTAATTGGTGATACTTCCATTGTATGTGTGTTATTTTACATTTATAAGGGGTATCTATCTCAAATAGTTTGGGAAAAAATCAACCATGTTGATATTCCTACCATGTGGGAATATATGAATGTATTTACTATAGAGTTATTTAGTCTTCCCTTGAATTCTGAAGCCATGTTTTAAATAGAACTCATAATTGGTTCTATTAATATTTTAAATAATACTTATTTAATGGCTGTGATTGATTTTCAAAAAAGTAATAAGAAACTATAATAAAATCTTGATAATGGATTCATTCATCCAAGTGCATAACCATGGGGTGAACTTTTTCTTTTTTAAGAAGAAATATGGGTCAATTCATCTATGCATTGTGGAAGGTGACACATATTTAATTATCATTAAGACATGAATTATATGTCTATATAGAAAGTGTTTATTATGCATTATATGATGTTGTTTTATAGAATAAATATCACAAGTGCTAAAATTATTACCACACGTAGAAGGTGAAAAAGGTGAATGATTCATTAAGTTGGAAGGAACATGATACTTTCATCTATGATAAGTATTGAATGAGATTCAATAATAATGGATTTTTATAGGGTAGAACTAGAAATCCTAAGGAAATAAGAAAGATGAGATCAATCTCAGATGAATGTTCTGTCATCTATTCATGTAAAAATTAAAGAGGAATCAGAGAAATATGTGTGGTTGAAAATGAATGTAAGGAATATTAAAAAAACCCAATCTTGATACTAAATGGAATGATAAGGTTCATGAATAGAGTATGTGTCTCATCAATGCAAGAATTGAATAAGGAGAATTCAAATGATGATTATAGTTAAATATTATCAATTTAGTAAAGAATTAATATGAAATTTAAAGATCATAAAGACAATTTTTTGTGGGATTATATAAATATAGAAAATACAGATCATTTATCTTTGTTCTTGGTATTCTATAAAGCAAAAATTAATTGATTGAATTCTTAATGGATCTTATTACCATTTTACATAACCTAGTGAAAATTTTAAAACATCCATATATATTTGCTTATGGGACTCCACAAGATATATAAAGGGAATGAATCTATTTGGTTTTTAGTTAATCAACTTATTAAATCATCACATTTACTTACTATCAAATAAAATTTCTCTCTTGATCACCTCTTCAGTTTTTTCATTAAGGAAGTGTTATGGTTGATTCGCATACCACTATCAATCGTTTTTTATTGAGATCCATGGTTTTTATTAATGATTTGAAGAATTATTAAATATTATTTTAATATATAGTTGAGATTTATCATTTTATATTATCCTCATAGTGATGGTTAGTATGTATAACACCACATGATATTAAAAAAAATAGAACTATGAGCAATAGCATATTCAACATGCAACACCGAGATTATACAACATTTGAAATATATAACCATTATATCCTTTCCATTAAATTTTTAGGTATTATAGTGTTATTCACTTTATGATATATATATATATATATATATATTTAAATTTCCTACTAAATATAAATTATTGAAATTTTTTTATTAAATATTTAATTAATTTTTAGTGGTTTGCCTTTTAAATAAATTAAAATCATTCCTCAAGAGGATTTTTTAAATGAAATTTATACATCATATATCAAAAAATATTTATTCAATTTCATAAAATTATTATTAATATTCAAGGAGATAATATAATACTCTCTGTCCATTGAGAAATACACTTGTTGACAACCAGTTTTTTCATGACATCTATTAGTTTAATTTTAAATTACAATTTTCCCCTTATATGAAATTAATTTTGTAAAATGGATTCCATATTCAAGATCATCATAATTTATATTATCTAATAAGTTAAAATTCATTCTTGACTATAATGAATAGTTAATGTTGTAAAAATAAATTACCTTGATTAAGGTGAAAATTAGTTTACTAGGAGTTAAACTAAAAAGATAAGGAAAAAAGACAAAATAACATATATAAAAACTAATTTATGAAAATATTTTAACTTAATAATGTATAATTATTGATAATAATCCATTTTGGATCCTTTTGGAATGTGAAAATTGGGTACCCCTTTTTCTTTTGAAAAATTATAAGTGTTCAACTCACCTCCCTTATAAATGGCCACACCACTCATCTCTTCTTCACAACTTCAAATGGGTTTGGTTCAAAAAATTCCTTCCCAATTAAATTTAAAACATAATTAATTTCATCCTAAAATAATATTTTTATTAAAATTCAATTATAAGAATACTTTAGGTATAATCCAAACCAGTTGGTCTGAGAAGATGTAAAATTCCAAACACTGCCTTTTTGTATAATTTCTTCATCCAACTCTTTCAAATATTCTTAATCTATGACCATATGATAAAATAAGTGTATATTATATTATTAAATGTTATAATTTTAATTTAATAAAATAATTCTATCTCCTCTTTTAACAAATGGGATATGAAATCATCAATCACATGTACGACAAACTACCACCTCACAAACTAAAATCATTTATTTTCCATCATTGCCTCACATAATTTTTTATAATGATGAATATAATATATATATATATATGATATTTTTACAAATTTATAATTTTTTAGTCATGATATTAGTTTTACCTTCTTACTTTCCATTTCATTGGGGATATGATAACATCGCTCGTGTGTACATTAGACTACACCCTTATGAAGCAATGTGATTCATTTTTCACTAAAACTTTACCTGGAGTGTCATAGGATAATGTTATTTAATATATATGATATACATGAAATAATAATTCTAACAATTAAATATTTATAATTCAAAAAAATATAATATAATATTTTATTTCTTACTCTGAAAATTAATAATGTCGTTCATGGACGTGTGGATTACCACCTCCATGATGAGATGCAATTATTTTTTTCATCATTAAATCAAATGGATGACATTAATAGGTATATTTAAAGACATAATATAATATTTATGAAATTATAATCACTATATAAATATTAAATAAAACATAAGTTCATTCCATAGTGATCATTGAAAAATAGAAACGTTACTCATGCGTATATATGACCTACCATCTCCATGATCGTAATGTAGTTAATTTTAAATATCTATTTTTCATAATTTGTTTTAAATGTAAAATTTATGAGTATATATGATATTAATTTGATGACTATTATCAGTTATATTATTAAATAATGAATTATTCACCCATCACCAACATGGTAAATCCATTTTCAAATAGTGAACCAAACATCCCTTAAACATCCAACATGGGCATAATTGATTTTTGTATTTTTTATGTTTAATTAGAAATAAAATAAATAAATTATTTATTAGTATGTTATTATACCCATAAAAGTTTTTTAAATAATTTATTTAATTATTATATGTTTATTATATAGGAGTTAATGGACACACATGAAAAGACAAGACTTCAGGTAAGGGGTTTTTCTCATATTGTTTTTTCTTACGTGAGACACATGCCAGATTCCCAAATTATTTTTATTTTTTCATATATATACTTACTTTGAATTTATTTTATGATTATTTTCATGAAAATTAGTTTAATTTTAGAATCCATATTTTGTTCTCTCTATTCAGGGGGGTTTTATTTAGATATTACCAACCCTTTATGGGACTCCATCCCAATTTCCATTAATTAAAGAATATTATTATGTTACCAACCTATATTATTTTATGAGGTAAATATACAGACCCAAATAAAATATTATATCATAAAACTACTTATATAAATTATTTTTTAATTTTTCATTTTATGTTATTAAATCATGGGATTTAAAATTTAAAGGATTACCAAAGTGATAAATTCTATAAGTTAAAATATATTTTCTGTAAGGATTTTTTAAGTTCAACCACATTTTGGAGAATGTATTTCAATATTATTTTTTTAAACACATATCATTTATTATAATATTTTTATGAATATATTTTCCATTTTTTTTCCCATTTCCTACGATATTTATTAAATAAAATTAAAAAAGTCATTTGTATGGGGTATTAATCCTGTATTGTTTTAGATTGGATATCATTCTCTTCAATATCCATGTTTTCTAAAAAAATTTCAATAATATTCTTTTATAAAAATAAATTATTTCCTAAATCAATTGAATATGATCTTTTACTTTAATTTAAAATTCTTCAATAGTAAATTTCATAATGTTTTCAAAATGAGTATATTTTGACTACCTTTTTCAATAAAATAAGAGAATATTATTTTTAAAACATATAACATTAATGTATTTTCTATCCATCATTCCAATTATTTTCTCTTAAGTTTACTTATTTATATATCTATGGTTATTTTCAATGAATTGTTTCTCAATATTTTGTGATATTTTTAAAGGTTTTTTTGAAAATGGAAAGATTATTTTCCTCAAAAATAATTAATGATATTTTAATTGTATATCCATTAATCAAGGTCAACAATAGTTTTTGTTACTTATTCTCAAATGTGGATATTTTTTAATGATAAGATCCTTATTACTTCTCTGGATGGATTAATCATATTTTGATTTGTTTTATATGGAACCCATTTTATTTCCAAGTGTTAATCAAGTTTCATAGATATTGTTATAGAACCCATTTATTTTCCACAAGTTCATCACGTTTCAATGTTGTTTTTATGGAAACCATTTTTTACCTGGGTTAATAATGTTTCAATGATATTTTCATGGAATATGATTCATTTCCACAAGATAATAATATTTGTAAAAGGCTGTTATAGAACCCATTGCTTTTCCCTGGGTTAATCATGATATGAGTGGAATAAGGATTGTTTATACGAGTTTATAATGAAATAAATTCTCCATGTACATTAATCGTTATACGGTTATATGAAATTGATTTGAATATGGGTTGTTTTTTTATAAACCGAGGATGGGTGGTTCTATTATAAACAAGTGATTGGCGGTTTTATTATATGTTACAGATGAGTGGTTTTGTTATTAGACACATATGGGTGATTTCATGATAAATCAAGGACATGTGGGAGTATTATATCCCTCTAATGCATTGGGTTATGATTATGTTCTACAGATAATTATATTGATTGTTTAGCATATGGTTATTCTAGATTTAAGGGTTATATTAGGGTTCTATTATGATGATGTTCCATGATTCCAATATGTTTTATCTATGATTATTAGTTTTTTATAATTTTATGGAAAATATTGAAATCAAATAGCTCATTATTATTGAATTTAATGACCATTGAATTTATTTAGGTCATATGGTAGGTTTTAATGATTGATGATCTTGGAATTGATGCGTATTAATATTCTTATATTACAGTCATGAATACTTATTATGTCATCATACCCTTATGAAATTCTAATTCTCATTGATGAAAATCTATTATTAAATCCTATATTTACCCTTACAAAAAATTTTATCTCACCGTTATTATTTTTCATTTTATCAAGGATATTGAGTATGATGTTGAATTAATTATGTATATAATGGTTTAATATGGATGATATTGATGACCTAAAGTGGAATATGAAAAGGACGTTATAGTAAGAGATGTTTTATGTATTTATAAACCAGTTTTTTATGAATCCATTTTGTTTAGTGTTTTTTATATTTTACTTAATCCTTTAAACCTAAAAGGAAATTGATATTATACGTGATCCAATTATTGCAATTGGTGTTGTAAGTTATAAATGGAAAAAATTAGGGAACCATCATCATTATCAAATCATGTAATCTAAATTTAATGTTTTAAAACAGGATCTGAGAGTATGAGTTTGGGGATGTTATTGTTTTGGAGGACCATTCAAACCCAAGAATATATTCTGAGAGTTTCATATATGGTTTTTAAAGGTGAAAGGAATTAAATAATTCTACTCGTTGATCTTTTTACAAAAATATCATCTAATATAAATTTATGATGTTTATTTATGAATCCACCTTTGGAAATAATTGTTGGACTCCAGTAGGATACAATTAAGTTGGTGAACTAATGTGATTGAGACCTTAGGTAGCAACGAAAATAGAAGGGATATTTAGAGTTATTCAGAAGAATATAAACATAGCATAAAGTCAATAGAACAATTATAGTGATAACCATTTAAGGTATTTAGTGTTCATGTTTGGTGATATTTCATTCTTCTGGATGTAATATATGAAAAAGGTTATTACATTTTTAAATAAAGGAGTACTTATCCCCAGGTATATCGGTCCTTATAATATTTTTGGTCACATCATGAAAAAAACATATCATTTTTCCATTCCTAAACACATATCCCAATTTTATAATGTATCTATTTATCTCTATTGAGGAAGTACATATCATATTATTCACATGTACTAAAATCAAAGGATATACCATTGGAACACAATATTTTTTATGAAGTACAAATGGTAGAAATATTGGACCACATAGATAAAGGTATACAGTAGAAGAATACTCACATGGTAAATTTTGTTTTGTGGAATCCCAAAATTGATGAATCTATATGGTAACCATATGTTGTGATGTGGAAATGGTATCCCTGAGTTTTTATATTAAAGTGATTAAGTGTAAATAATTTTTTATGGGGGTGGAATGTAACACCCTGATATTTTGGTAATAATTTATCATTAATTAATAAATGTGTTAGATATCTTGTGAAGTAGACCACCCTAAAAATATGTAAAAATGATAATAAATTATAAAATGAAACAAATTATATGTTATTTAAATGAACTATAATTGATGAAAATAATTTCTAATAAATTTGAGAACACTATTGATCCAAAATTATAGTTTTGAATTAATTTGGTTTGGAAAATAGTTTTTTGGTCAATTTTTTAAATAGAAAATAATTCATTTTATTATAAAAAATTATTCTTAACTCATTTATAAAATTTATTCATTGGTTATCAATATTTTAGAAATGAAAATAAAAGCATTTGAATATAAAAATAGATGTTTTTTTTAAAAACTACTTTTACGTGTGCAATCTGTTTTTATCTAAATAAATGAAATTGATAACTATTTATGAATTATTTTTGTTAAATTTTAGAATTATATATTCAATAATATAATTTAACATTAATTATTTGGTTTTTTTTCTAAGGATGGAATATGAATATATTCAGTTTTATGCTATGTTTGTTTAATTTATACACAATTTTCATTTCATTTTGAGTACTTAATTTAGAATAAATTTATTTGATTTTATGAATAGAATTTGATAAAATAGTGTCTCTATTTGGATTCATTATTTTTAAAATTTTTAATTAGTCTAATTTCATTTTTGTTCACAATGAATAGTATCTATGGTAATATTTTTTTTAACTTGGGTTATCGTATAAAAGTGTCAAAGAGTGGGTTACATTAAAAGATATTGTTTAAAATATCACATAAACATGTATTTTTTATGGATATATATATATATTAAATTATATTAAGTTCAATGACATGTTCATTTGTCTTCACATTAACTTGAATATGACTATATTATAATTTAATGTTTTATGTATTTACAAGTCTTCCACACACCTCACTAAGAAAAGGAGGGACACCCCCCAAACTATTTAACACATTTTAGCCTTATTTTTCAGTAATGAACTAAAAAAACAACTAACATTTTTCACATGTAATATAGAATTTTTTATTCCCAAAATAACACCCCATTAAGGATTAAGTATTATTCCAAAGGAGGTTTCCTACAGAAGAAATAATTACATTAACCAATCAATTTTGATTCAATTATTTTGTTAAGCTACTCATAATTTATATACAAGAATCCTAACATTATAAATATATGTCTTTAAAATAGTTTTATATTATTATTTTAAAGTTACATAAAATTTTGACATCTATTCCATCTTAAGAGAAATGATAACTCCATTTTTGTGTACATGTGAACTACCACATCCATGAAGTGATGCAATCTGTTTTTCTTTTCCTCTATAAATGGACAGAAAATAAATATATTTAATGAATATAATTTATATTTACTATTTTATTTTTAAAATATAATGATATATCATTATTTATCTATCTTTATTTCCATTAATTGGAAAATGAAATCATTAGTAGTTCATACATAATAACTACTATTTCAATGATGTGTTGTAATTCAATCTTCATCGCCAATTTATATGAAAGGTTACAAAATTATATTAAATGATTAAAAATATATTAATAATAACATTATTAATCATCTAGATATTATTAAATGACAACTAAGGTGGAAGGATAAAAATATTTGAACCAAAACATGCATGGAAAACAATCCAATGTTTACCAGAATATTAATTTTGTTGAATAATTGTTAAGAAATAGGTAATGTGAAATTATAAGGGAATGATATATTTAAAGAAAATTTTATCATTATTTTGGAATATATTTATAATATATAAAAATTTATTATAAAATAACTTAAGATCACATATGAAGAAAGTCAGGGCCTTAGGTAACTTTTTATGTTATTATCTCATTTTTTTTCGGGATAGTCAATTTTGAATTTAAATTAAGTGAAATTGTGTGATAATTATACTTTAAATAAATTTTTATTTATTTTTTTATTTATGGATTTTAATGTAATTTTATAATTTTACACACCTTTTTACAAATTAATTTTGATAAAATTCTTTAAAAAAAGATGATCAAATTCATACTTTTTTAGATAAATTTTTTCTTCCATGTTTTTGTTCAGTAAAGATATTTCATGAATGTTCATTTATATAATCAAATTATTTTTTAAAATAAATTTAAAATCTATATTATTTTATTTTAATTTTTTTAAAAGAAAATGTCATTTCATTTTCAAAATATGTACAATTACAATTTTTACCAAAAGTGTAGAAGGAATATTTGCTTTAACACAAACCGAATGAGGGGATTTTACCACCCTCAAGACCATTAATTTATTTTAATATTCATCTATAACATTAAATGGTTATTTTACAATAAAATATTAATTTATCAATTTCTAAACAAAATTACTTTTAAAAATAACAATGTAAAATGATATTTTACCTTATTCACAAAGAAATGTTCGAATAATATTTTAGAGGTATATTTTATTAATGTAAATTTCAATTAATGTATCATATTATTCACTATGGATATGATAGTATGATTCCATCAATGTGATTTATATGGATTTTTCATGATTATGTGATATTGGAATATTTATGAACCATGTTTCTTTTCCATTGGATATGATATAATTAATTAATTAACTTTTTTTATGATATTATGACATATTTATGTACAGTTTTAATAATTTTGAGGGTGTGTCCATTAAATCCCTCCAATTAATTGGGTAATGATTGATATATTTTTAGATAATATGGACAAAAATGGGGATTAAACACAATTAATCAGGGGAATATGTACACTATGATTCTCTTGGGAGTGAACCTTGACTACAAAAATGACTAAATAGGGAGTGATCCCTATTTTATATCAGAATTTTTCAACATTGTCAGTCTTTTGAGGTGAATATAGACTAATAAAATGATTTTCTATTCAAATTGTTATTCAAAAATTACCATTACATAATCTTATTTATATGGTATTCTCTTGTGCCTTATGAATTATTATTTATGATTCCTTAATCTTATGACTCATATGTCTTGAAATGATAATGATGTATTCCATGGAAATGATTTATTATCTTTCACTAATTGGGTATGTACTTCATATGTGACTATATTACTATCATATACTAATGATTATGTTATTACTTAATGGGATCATCGATTGATATTTACCATGTCTACCCTTACTGGGCATCTAAGTTCACAATTTATTATGTTTGATTTTCCCAAAGCTATAGAGAAATATATTAAGAATGAAATATCATGGATGGGTACTATAAGAGAAGAAAATTGGGTGAAATTTTGATGTTTTTCAATAAATTTGTTGATTATTTATCTTGCATCAAAATACACTGAATATTTATGATTATGGTGACTGTATTATTGTGAAATATATTAAATATATATATAATGATGCATTATTTATATATGTTTTGATCAGGTCACCTCAAGTTCCCAATCCCATTTTAATTCTCGAAAATAGATCCACACCAATACTAATTAATGATTAAAACCTCCCTCCCTCTCAACCAATTATTTAAATAAAAATACTATATATAGTCATACATAGGGTGTTGACGCATACTCTCAAATTTTAAAATAAAAAACAGTCTTTTTTTATTGGGGTGTACCATATCATTTTTTATGTAAACTCAAAATTTATAATTTTTATATTTATTAGTTAAAATGTATTTGGGTTAATTATCAATATTTTCTATTAAATATAAATTTTTTTTTGTTTTTTTCATAATGTAGATGATGACATGGTTGACTGATGATCTAGATTTATTATTCATTACTCTACACTATAATTGAAATAATTTATATTTATGCAGATGTTTTTAAAAGATAGCATAGGGAAAATATCTTTATTTTTTGTGGTTGATGAAGTATCCAATCATTTGTTATTCATTTAATACTAGATCAACACAACTGAGTGGAATGTCATGTTTTTTTATTCAATAATGCATTGATTATGTTATAATTTTTTATGTAATTTTATTCAGATATACATAACTATTTATCTAGAATTGAATATGGATTTTAATAAAATAAATGGGGTTTTTCTATTATTATTTACTATATGAATTTTGTGTAAGGAAATGTTATATTAGATGTTTTAATGGAATCATAATTTGTATTTTATGTTCTCTTTACATTAATATTTGTTCATATGAACTATTATTAAATATATGTTTATAAAAAATTTTCTATATAATTCTGCAATTTATTATAAAATATTTTTTACACCTATAAAAATATATTCATCATTTTTTTCTTATATAATAATATTTTGTTAATATTTTATTTTTCTAACATTTATTTACAATCTCACAAATTTTTTACTACATTAACTACTATATAAACAACTCAATATTAATGTATTTTAACACAAAAAAATATATATATTATACAATCATGAACATTATATCCCAGTTATGACTCCCACATATTTACAGTATAAATTATCAATCCATTGAAAGATATTGTATTTATAGAGATAAGAAATCATAGAGTTAAATAGAATGAATGTATGAAACATGAAAAAAATCAGTATAAAGATTTAAAATTAGGATATGGAATTACATCGTTTAGAAATAAATTATATTTGTAATCCAATATAATCCCTAGATCCTTATAAAGATATATGCAGTATAGAATTATAGAATCTATACTAATCTATACTAAGTGAGTATTCTTTTTGACATGTTCATTATCCATGCACAACATCTCCCTTCACATAGATTATCATCTATGAATTTTCCATAACAAATGGAATCAAATTGTTGTGTATATCCCTTACCAAATCATAAAAATTGTTAATCTATTGTTAACTCTTTGGAATGAAATGATTAAATATGTTTTTGTTCCTTATAGCGTAATAGAAATTATTACATTAAATTAGTTATGTGAGTGTAATTAATCTCAAGTGTATGATTATATTTATATGTATCTTGGTAGATATTCTATTTATTTGTGTGTTTAAAAATTATAAATTTTATATTTCTGGGATTTGATGAAATCTACATATCATTGTATTTATTCAATTAGTCGCACAACCCAATTTTGTAATTCTCATCTCTTATTTTCAGAATTTCCCAAATATTATTCCTTTGTGATAAGTCAATTTATAATGATGTAGAGATAGATCCCAATCTGATCCTTTTATATGGTTGGGATTATAATAATCATCTCATTACATTAGAATTTAATAAAGATCTTAGACCAACTCTGGAGTATATGATATATAAATATGATGAAAGGAATGATAACTTCATAAACATTAGGTTCCGTTTAATTTATTCTGATTGTCATCACTTAATTATTACAATAAAAAAACATTATAATTTGATGATGAGTATTTTTTATTAGACTAGATGCTTCATTTATTGATGGTTCCCCTAGATTCATGTTTTTATTTCAGGTTTTATATTATTTTGTCAGTATGTTTTTCTATTTATTTGTTTTTCTACTATATGTAATAAAATATTTAATAATCATACATTGTTATTAAACCATGAACTACTTATTTGGTAGAAATGTATCCATTTTTTTTATTTTTTGGATTTCATATTTGATATCATTATATCGGGTTTTCTTTGATTTGGGTGATATGTTTCTTGGATTTGGTATTTAATGATACCACTTTTTTCAATGGAACATATCATTTTTTAGATTCGAATAATTATTATATCCATTCTAATGTTACCTAAAGTAGTAATAGAGGTCACAAGGTTTTCCAGGGCTGGTTTGAAGACTAGAACCTATGTATCTTGGAAAAAATATTCAGACACATGGTTAAGTGAAATCATGCAGCCCAACTTACATGGTTTTCTCTAGCTATGCGTGATATTTCATAGGAGAGAATGGGGAAACAAAGTTATCTTCAAACATGAGAGCCAAGGTGCACACCCATGGATTTTTTAGACCTTTTGACTAATCCTTTTGGTATAGATTTCATATGGTTAGCCAAACTACGAAGCTAACCCATGTGAGGTCCTTCCTTAACCAGTGATGTCGTGCATGATTTAGCTAACCATACTGGAAAACTATATATCCCCTCTTTTGAAGGGTAAAAGTCTTTTTCCCATGAAATATTTTAAAACATAAAATATATCTTCTCCTTATCATTTTTAGTAGATGAGCCTTCTCCCCTCTCATGTGGAGCTCTCTTAAGCCACTGATATGGATCAAGGTTGGTCTTTGATCTTAAATCTTAATCATTCACTGTCAGAAGCACTTTATATCTTCAATTATTCTCTCGGAACCTCTTTCTTCCTTTCATGGATTCTCTTCCTATTCCTTGTGTTATTTCGGTGTGAGTTAATTCATCCTATTTTAATGGAATTGGACCATTCTTCCTTTTTCAACTGGTCTACTTCAAATATGAAGCCAATTTTGGATGAGGATCCATATACGTCTATAATGTAGGTTTTATTGATTTCATTCCCAAAAGTTAGTGTTCTTCTATATCTTTTTCCATTCTTTATCATTCTCGACAATTATTTACATCACCTAAAAATATGTATTTCATTTATAAATAATTACACAATAGTTTTTATAATTGTTTTGACCCCTGAAATATTTTTAGAGAGAATTCCTTAAATTATCATCACCCACAAGGGATTGATGGATTGATTTTTATCTTAATGTAATTGTTTAAATAGGCAAAACTACATGTTTATTGTATGGTCTTAGATATGGAATTTACCACTTTTTGGGTAATTAACTAACTGATGATAACACACATTAAGTGGTTAGATGAACATTGTAATTGAATTACCTTATACAAAAATTTAAATGGTTTCATTATGATGAATTATAATGAGGGGAAAGGTTATTCCAAGTGATGCATGCTTTTACTTATCTAGATTATATGAACTGTGTTGCCTTGTTTGTATTGGGATTGATGATTATGATGCTAAATAGATGATCCCTCATGTTATTTTTCTTAATATGATTATTCCATTGATATTTTCTATGAAATGATGGTGAATGCACATGATGAGAATGAAGTTTCACTATCCCTAACATTAGGTGTTGATCATGATGTCTCATAAAGTTATATATTATTTTTGGTGTTGGGAATGAAGTTCCACATTCCTCCATTCTAGGTGTTGGGAATAATGCCTCACCCCCTTATCTCAAGTGATGGTTAATATGTCTCACATTCATTAGGATATTCATGGCTTGTACCATTTATTGGTGCCTATAGATCATTAGACTCGTTAGGGATACTTGAGTTACACCCCTAGTCCATCTGTCACCCAGTATCTATAGGTTATGAGCATAATAGAAGCGTGCGATGGGAGGTTCCCACTATATTTTTTACAATGATAAAGGATTAAAATGAAATTTTACACAATGTTGAACATAATGATGAACATAATTAAATCAATGGATTAAATTAAAATTATGTTAGAACCAGAGGGGAGATCCCCCAATAATTATTTTTAATTAATTTAATTAATTAAGAATTAATTTTCTTGGAATTATTACTTCATTGATGAATATAGAAATAAATCTACATTATTTCATCATTTATTTTTAGTAATCAAGTTCATATTCCCTATAGTGTCTATTCCCAGGTGTTACATCAATATCTAGATGTTACTGAAGGAATCTCTTGGTGCTAACACAAAAGATCATTTTTCCTGCATCATCCTCCTTTGATCACTTCATGAACCACTTCAAAAGCATTATTATTTATCTCATGAAGGATTATTTATCTTCATTCATGAGATAATTCATAGAGAAGAGTGATATCAAGGGTTTGAGATGATTCTCCAATTATTTTGTGCACAACACATAATAAATGAACTATTCTCATTGTGAAAATGATATAAATGGGTTTATATTTTTCTAGGATTAAAATAAAATAATATAACAAGTTCCCTTAATTATTTATTTAATCCCTACAGAACCCCATGTCAAATAATAATAATAATATTATTATTTATTGACATTAACTTAACATGAATATTATATTAAATATTATTTAATTTTATAATATTAAATATTTATTTTCTCCCACATGACCTAAAACACTGGTCCCCCATTCCTCTATATTTATCAGTCCTTGAATAATAACAATTTATTTATTAAATAAATATAACTTCATTATTCATAAATAAATAATTAAATATTATATTCACTAAATAGAAAAAAAATTATTTTATATTACACTCATTTTATATTTTCATGAAAAACTGATGATAAAATATACGCCATCAAGAATACATGAATAATTATTAATCCAAATTTTTGAATAATATTTTTCAACTTTTTAAATAATAAAAATAAATTTAACTAAAATTATAGATACACTTAGTGTGTGACCCTCTAGACCAAATTCTCAGTATAATTAGGGGAAGAAGCCAAATGTATAGGGTTAAAATCTAAAACTTTTCCAAAGAACCTATAGGGAAAAAATTTAATGTCACAATGACATGATACATCATATGGACTATCATTGTGTAATATAATACATTAATCATGATATCTCAAATCAAGATGGTGGAATGTTGGTGCCATCAACTTATGTGATCGTTGTCTCTTTAAATGAAATTCTATAAATATAAAGTCCTTATTGAACACCATAAACATGGATCAATATAGGCTATATCATTTCCATCAATGTTCATGAGATATACTCTTTCATTAAAATAGATGGGATAAATCCTTTATTGCATTATTCATTAATGTAGTATGACTCGTGATAAACCCAATGTATCATACCTCTCCACGAACACCTATCATCAAAATTTTCTTAAATAAGTCATATTACAGGGCTCTTAATATTAATTAAAAGTAATCTTAATGTCTATGAACTAATACAAATTTCCACATATAGGAATATCCAATTAAACATATTAATATATATTTCCAACTGATAGGTACCATTCTCATAATATCATACCAGATATTTCCAAGGGCGTACACCATGTGAAGGTAACTCAGAATCCTATGAGTCTCTACCCTTGATATACTATATCATTTGTGTCCCAAAAATGATATCATCCTGTTATAGAACATATATAAATGAATTGTTTCGTTGAACTTTTGGGTTATCATCACAGCTGGGAACTGCTATGACCTTTTAGTGCACCATATACTCTTAAGACATTATCATATACTATGTCACAGAGAATAAAAATCATGATTCGATAAGTAGTTTATTAATATTCAAAACCATGAAGAAATGGTATCATAAATTACATAGAATTAGGTTTTAAGGAACCAAGTCTTATATAATTCGAATTGTACAAGAGTCAACTACTAAAAATGAGTAGTACTATAGCTCTCACATGAACTCATGATACTACTGAGATAGTCCTTTAGTCAAGGGTTCCACAAAGATCTCTTATATGGGTACACTTCTTACTAAAACATCACCCCTCAAGTAAAAATATCTTTATTGGTGATACTTTCAGAGTATGTTCTATTTCTATTGGTGTGACCTTGGCTCTTTTACCTGATACATAACTACAATGTTATCACAATACAATGTGATAGTTTATTTACTTCCACGTTCCATATCAAACTACTAGACAATGTTCTAAATCCAAATTTATTCTTTGGCTACATCAAAAGCTCATATATACTCAGAATCTTCTATAAAATCAGTGACAACTGGCCACTTTGAGAAATTACAACTCACATATCCACCATTTAGACATAAAACATATCATTATTGCGACTTCATATCATTATGATCTATCAGAGAACTAGCACCAGTATAACCCCTAATTAACATCACCTCATCTCTTCCATACACCAGAAACATATTCATAGTTCTTCATAGATACTTAATTAAATCCTTAACTGATCTCCAATGATATTCTTCTCTATATTCTTGATATCTGACTACAATGATCAATTCATAGGCCACATCATGTCATGTACATAACATGTCCAACATTAATGATCCAATTTCCAAAGCATATGGGATTTTACTCATTAACTTTTTCTCCTATTATTTCTATGGACACATTTTTTTAGAAAGGTATAAACTATGGGACACTAGAACCAATCCCCTCTTGGATTCTTCCATACAAAATATATTTAGTGTCTAGACAACATATGTACTTTGAGTTGGTCCAATAATCCTCATAGATATATCATTAATGATCTTGATCCCTATAATGTATTATTATTCACCTAATTCCTTCATGAAGAAACACATATTTATCCATTCATTAATAAATTTTATGACTGGTATGCCATTTTACATATGTAATATGACATCAACCTACACAACATGGATAATTACCACATTCCTACTAAACCTATTGTAAACACATGACTCACATACTTTTTAGTGAAACCAAATTATTTTAAGGATTCATCAAATCGAAGGTTTCTTGTTCCGAATGATTTCTTTAATCCATAAATGCTTCTTTGAAACATGAAAATCCCATTGAAATCACATGGAGTCACAAAACATTATGGTTTTTTCATATAGAAAACTTCTCCAAGGTTACCATTAAGGAATATAGTTTTGAAATCCACCTTTCAAATATCATAGTCTTGGTAAACTATTATAGAAAGTATAATATTTATGGATTTAAACATGGAAACTGGTGGAATAGTTTCATAATAGTTAATTCCATGATTCTGTTTAAAACCTTCATCCACTAGAATTGGTTTTTAGGTATTCACTTTAACTTCAATGTAAAATTTCCTCTTGAATAAGAATTTTCATCCAATGGTATTTACATCAACTCATGCTTCAACTGGACTCCAAAACATGGTTCTGATACATGGATTTGATTTCAAAATTCATTACTTCATTCCAGCTTGAATATTCTAAGCTCTAGATTTCATCCTTGTATGAGAGAGGTACATCATTGTAAACTAGTAAATATTTACTATCCTTTATGACTTCAAAACCATATATCTCTTGATAACCTACCTCTATTACACTCTAATAAAGTACTTTTATTTTAGGAAATACTTCTTCCATGAGGAACTATGGAATGTTTTGCAGTAGAAACTCTTGTGTATCTTAAGAATCAATATCATCTAGGTCAATATTGTGCCAACTATACTTTATGAGGATGTGATCCCTATAAAGAATAACGACTTTCCTAGAGAAAGTCACCTTCTTGGTCGATGGGTTTTAGATGTAGTATCCGTTTGTTTACTTGGGATACCATATAATGATACACTTATTACCTGGAGGTGCTATGTTGTTCCTTGATAAGGCCTTAATAAATGCCCCACTACCCTCATACATGTGTACGATACACAATGGGTTTATTTACACTCAATAAATTGAAGGTAATTCAATTTTATACTTTACATGGTACTCTGTTTAATGTGTTTTTCATGGTTTGTAATGCATATCCTATAAAGTATAATGGATTAATTCATGAATCCTGATTGACCATACCATGTATAAAAAGGTATAGTTCCTCCTTTAACTAACCATATTCCACTATGGTGTATATGGTGGAGTGAGTTGATATAGAATCCCAAAATCCATTAGAAATTTGATGAACTGTTAGTTAAGATATTCAACACCTCGATATGATCGAAGCTTATTTATCTTCTTACCATGTTTATTATCTACTTCATTCTTGAATTCCTTGAATTTCTCAATGGACTCAGACTTATAACTTATTAGGTAGGAATTTTCTTATATAATCAAGTATTTAGTAAAAGTTATGAAGTATGAATATCCACATCAAGATTCAACTAGAAATTGTCCACACACATCATTGTGTACCAACCCTATAAGATTTTTGGCCCTTTTTAACTCTCCACCAAATGGATGTTTTGTAATCTTTCCATGTAAATAAGCATGAAATATTTCAAGTAGTTTTATCATATAAGAGTATAAATAACCATCTTGATAGATCATTGTCAAACACTTATCATTTACATGATAAAGGTGATGATTCCATTGTAGGTCTTATATGCGTTATGTGAACATGATTAGTTATCAATTAACAACACAAGGTTTTCAAAATTTAATACATAAATATCACTATATAAATGTTCCATACTGTAACATACACTTTCATTATAAAATAAACA